>CM053564.1:13451620-13740889 GCA_028646485.1 Cryptoprocta ferox | reverse complement strand
TATGGAGCTATAAATTTACTTAAAATGAGTAAATGCTGTCTCCTTCAGAACTTTGTATTTAGAAACATTGATTTTTCTCCTTTGTTGTAAAAGGGAATTATGAAAGTTTCTTGTTTTAAAACACTTAAACCAATCCGATTAAAGTGCGTTTACTGTAAAATCTAACAAGAAAAAAACATGGTTTGTATAGACCTTGTGGATTTAAAGTGGCTTAAGTAATGATTTTGAACTGTTGAATAGGTTTTTTTTTTCTTTTTTAAATTATTATTGAGAGACAGAGAGAGACAGAGCATGAATGGGAAGGGGCAGAGAGAGAAGGAGACACAGAATCAGAAGCAAACTCCAGGCTCTGAGCAAGCTGTCAGCACAGAGCCCGATGCGGGGCCCGAACCCATGAAACGCGAGATCATGACCTGAACTGAAGTCAGTTGCTCAACCGACTGAGCCACCCAGGCGCCCCTGAATAGTTTTCTTAAACTTAAGGCTAAATACTTTTCTTTTTTAAGATTTTTTTTTTTTTTTAAAGTAATCGCTACACCCAGTGTGGGGCTTGAATCCACAACCCAGAGATCAAGAGTCGCATGTTCCACCAGTTGAGCCAGCCAGGTGCCCCAAGGCTGAATACTTATTTCTTGCTGTTGCTGAGCACAGTGGGAGTATTGTTTCCTTGCACTTGATTGCTGCTTACTAGCATATTTCGGTGACTACCAAAACTGTCTTCCTTTAATAAATTTTCCTCTAGTTCGAAGAATAGTGTGATTATTCTGAAAAGTATCTTCCTTTCCCATCTAATTGATTTAGGAGACTGTATTTTTTGAGATTTATCTATGAGATCTTTTATTTATAGTTAAGGAGTAGGAAGCAGTTATTTCAAGATCACCTCTAAAGCAGAAGTCCCAGTACTTAAGTAGGAGAGTTTATCATACATATTTACCTCTAATTATGGGTAGTATGTTTCTTTACCATTGTACCCCAGGATACCTAAGGAGATAGGTCTTATAGGTGTTATTGGAGATGTTGAAAGGGATCAGAGTCCATTTAAAAATCTGCTTGTTGTCTGGGGCGCCTGGGTGGCTCAGTCGGTTAAGCGTCAGACTTCTGCTCAGGTCATAATCTCATGGTTTGTGAGTTCGAGCCCAGCATTGGGCTCTGTGCTGACAGCTTGGAGCCTGAAGCCTGCTTCAGATTCTGAGGCTCCCTCTCTCTCTGCCTCTCCCCTGCTCATGCTCTGTCTGTCTTCTGTCTCTCTCAAAAGTAAGTAAATGTTAAAAAAAAAAAAAATCTGCTTGTTGTCTTCTGGCGCCTGACTGGCTCCATCAGTAGAGCATCCGAATCCTCATCTCAGGGGCCCACATTGGGCATGGAGCCTACTAAAAAAAAATCCACATGTTGTCTTAGTATAATGTTGGTAAAGTTAGAAATAGAACCAAAGTGTTTTAAATTCTCCTCAAAGGTATATTTATTTTTTAAGAGAGTTAGGGGCAGGAGTCATGTGTATAATTTGAGAATGCCCTAAAGATATTTCTGTTAATTCCTTCCTCTTTGATAAGAATCACTGGTGTGGAATATGGAATTCAGTGTCTTTTCCATATTTGCCATCATATTTAAGATATGTTACGTATTAAGGGGTACATACATGGTAGAATATTGTTCTTTTGATACTCTAAAACCTTGACTGTGCCCGGGATTTGTCTGGTGTATCACACCTTCGGCAGTAGTGCCTAACTTGGTAATAGTTTACTTTAAAAGTACTGTGTCTAAGTTGCATAACATTTGTTTTTTCTTAATGTGTTACAAGTAATTTTTCGCATCCACATCATTTTTCTTGACCAGTGTCACGGTAAAAAAAAAAAAAAAGTGGTAATGATATTGATAAAGTTACACAGTACATGTATTTTTGAAAGACACCACGGTGCTTTTTAGAATTATTTTTAAAGGGAAGATTTAAAATATGTAATTGTTGGAGAATCTCACAAGCATGTCATTCCCTTGGTGGGATGGGCTTGAATCTTTTAGCTAGAGGAATTTTATCTGAATAACTCTACAATCAGTATTTGCCTATTTTCAGGACTTTTTAAAGATGGTTGCACACATTTTTATATTAATAAAACACTCTGCCTTTTCCTTGATTATAGAGTCCCAGTCTGGTTTCAAGACTTCCTTTTAGGATTTCTATAGTATTTAACTCTTGGTGATTCTTCTCTAGTCTTCTCTGTCTTAACAGGCTATGTTTGGCATTTAACTGGAGAGCCCTGGGGGTGTGGGTGAAGGGGTGGACAAGTTCCTTTGTAGAGTTGCAGTCTTTTTGTCCTTCCTCTGCTAGGGAGGTCATGGAGTGAGAGATTTCCTTTCAATCTTGGCAATTTCCCAGGCTGAATGGGATGTTTCTAAAGTACTTCCAGGACTTGCTGACAAAAGGGGAAGATAAGCGATACAAATGGGAGCTGAAGCAGGGTTTCTTTTTAAGGCAGCCAGCGTGGGTTAAAAATAAAGGCCAAGAGAAAGTGAGTCAAATTAACTTGGTGCCTTAGATTCATGAACCTTTAGGTGAGCTATTATTTAGCATAAACAAAATTATTTCTGTTAAATACTGAACCCTAAATTCACATTTATATTGAAGGTTAAAAGCATACCAGAATTTATAACTGCCACTATTCTTTAATACCTGGTTAGGTATGAATTTATGCCAGATGAGGTAAACAACTTTAGAATGCTTAAATTAGCAGTGGATTTCTCATGTGTCTGTCTCAATGATTTTCTGATTTTATCAGCCTTAGTGGGTTGACTCTGTTTAGTTTTTTCCCTCTGTCTCAGTGGTCAGTTAATAAGAATTTAGCCGCAATTTTTAACGCTATCAAAATGGGTCGGCGATGAAATATTAAGAATTTATAGTGTCTTTTCTCCCTCCCTCCCTTCTTTTTTATTGCATTTCTTTCTTAAAAAAGTTAAGTGCTATAGAGACTATCTCAAGTATTTCTCAGGCATTGATAAAGACTGAAATTGCTATTTTGCAAGAATTTTAGAACTTTTTTTTTTTTTTTTTTTTTTTTTTACTATTAATGTAGGTAACATTTGTCTTTTACTGATATAAATGCTGTTAGGTTTCTTTTTGTATCTTGGCTAGGTTAATCCTTTCTGAGCTCTAAGTTCCTGTTCTTAGGCCTGATTGATTAATTCAGACACTAACAGTCTTTGGTGTCATTGGAAAGTACAGTGGCTTAAAGCTGGTGCCATATTTTGCTTTTCCATTTAGAATGGCTAAATATGGTAGGCAGTATAAGACCTGAAATACTGAAGTAAATCAACAGTCTTTTACTTACCTTTTGTACCTTTACCGTAAAGAAGTGTTTCCTTTAAGTCAGATTTAGGGCACCTGGGTGGCTCAGTTGGTTAAGTGTCTGACTTTGGCTCAGGTCATGGTCTCAAGGTTTGTGGGTTCGAGCCCTGCATTGGGCTCTATGCTGACAGCTCAGACGAGCCTGGAGCCTGCTTTGGATTCTGTTTCTTCCTCTCTCTCTCTCTCTCTCTGTCCCTCCCGTGCTGACGCTTTGTCTGTCTGTCTCTCAAAAATAAAATAACACATTAAAAATTAAAAGAAAATAATAA
The DNA here is from genome assembly GCA_028646485.1 of Cryptoprocta ferox. Taxonomy (NCBI): domain Eukaryota; kingdom Metazoa; phylum Chordata; class Mammalia; order Carnivora; family Eupleridae; genus Cryptoprocta; species Cryptoprocta ferox. Next base: position 13,737,283 of record CM053564.1, on the reverse strand, counting down.
AGTCAGATTTATCGAGGTGCCTGGGTGGCTCAGTTGAACGTCTGATTCTTGATTTCAGCTCAAGTCATGACCGTAAGGTTGTGGAATTGAGCCCCACATTAGGTTCTGTGCTGAGTATGGAGCCTGTATAAGATTCTCTCTTTCCCTCTGCCCCATCCCCTGCTTGTGTGCTTTCTCTCTTTAAAATTAAAAAAAAAAAAAATTATTGAGGTACAATTTACAAGCTGTATAGTTCTTTGAGTTTTGATAAATGCATGTAATACTGTAAACATGATCACCATAGTCAAGCTATAGAATAGTTCAATCATCCCACAACATTTCCTTGTGCCCCTTTGTACTCACCTTCTATTTTCAGACCTTGGTAACCTTTGGTCTGTTTCTTCCTTTAATTTAATCTTTTCAATAATGCCATGCATTTTTTTTTTAAGATTTTTTTTTATTCTTAAGTAATCTCCACACACAACATAATGCTTGAGGGGTGCCTGGGTGGCTCAGTTGGTTGAGCATCCGACTTCGGGTCAGGTCATGATCTCACAGTTCGTGGGTTCGAGCCCCACGTCGGGCTCTGTGCTGACAGTTAGCTCAGAGCCTGGAGCCTGTCTTCGGATTCTGTGTCTCCCTCTCTCTCTGACCTTCCCCTGATCACGCTGTCTCTCTCAAAAATAAATAAAACATAAAAAAAATTAAAAAAAAAAAAAAAACCTCTTAAGGAAAAAAAAAAAAAAACGATGCTCGAACTTACAACTCTGAGGTCAAGAGTTGCATGTTTCAGTGACTGAGCCAGCCAGGTACCCCCAAGAATGTCATAAATTTTTAAAAATTGTGGTAAGATGACATAAAATTTACCATTTTACAGTTCCGTGTACTAAGTACAGTTGACTCTCAAACAGTGTGGGGTTTGGGGTGCTAACACCCGACCCCCCTCACACTGTATATAACTTTTGACTTCCCCGAAACTTACCTACTAATAGGTAACTGTTGACCAAAAGCATTTTAATAACATAGTCAGTTAACACATATCATGTGTGTTATATGTATTACTTACTGTAGTTTTACAATAAAATAAGTTAGGGAAAAGAAAATATTAAAATCATAAGTAAGACAGTACATTTACAGTATGTACTGTATGTGTTGAAAAAAAATCCACATAAAAGTGGACTGATGCAGTCCAAACCCATGAGTTTGAAGAGTCACCTTTATATATTCATGATGCTGTGCAACCACCCCTACTATCTAGTTCCAGAACTTTTTGTCACCCCAAAGAGAAACCTGATACCCTTAAGCAGTCACTTCCCATTCTGCCCTCCTATTAGCCCCTTGCAACCACAAATCTACTTTCTCTGTGTATTTGGCTGTTCTGGATATTTTATACAAAATGGAATCTTCCAACATGTAGCCTTTTGTTCTGGTGTCTCTCACGTAGCGTAATGTTTTCAAAGTTTGTCCATGTTGTGGCGCAGGTATCAATACTTCATTCCTTTTTATGGAAATCTTTTTTCTTTTTTTAAGTTTATTTATTTATTTTGGGAGAGAGTGATCAGGGTAAGGGCAGAGAGAGAGGGAGGTAGAGAATCCCAAGCAGGTCAGTATGGAGCCTGATGAGGGGCTCAGTCCCACGACCCGTGAGATTGTGACCTGAGCTGAAATCAAGAGTCAGATGCTTAACCCTCGGAGCCACCTAGGCACTCCCTTTTTATGGAATCTTATATGGAAGTTGTAATCTTCCACTGTATGCATATACCATGTTTTTTTAAATCTATTCATCCTTAGATGGACTTTTGGGTTTCCACCTTCCTTTAGGTTATTGTGAATAGTATTGTGAACATTCATGTACAAGTTTTCATGAGAAGATCTGCTTTCAGCTCTTTGGGTATATGCATGCCTAGGAGTGGATTTGCTGGGTCAAATGGTAATTTTTTTTGTTTAACTTCTTCAGGAATTGCCAAACTGTTTTCTAAAGTGGTTGTACCATTTTACATTCCCATAATTTATTTATGAGGGTTCCATTTTCTCAATATGTTTGCAACACTAGTTATGGGGGTTTTTTTTTGTAAGTGTCGCTGTCCTAGTGGTTGTGATTTCTCACGGTGGGTTTGCTTTACATTTTCCTGAATCACTGATGATGTTGAGCAGTTTTTCATGTGCTTTTTGGCTATCTGTGTATCTTTGGAAAAATACAGCTATTCAAAATTTTAGCCCATTTAAAAATTGGATTGTCTTTTTGTTGAGTTACAAGAATTTTTTATATATTTTGTTAAAGTATTTTTTTTTTAATGTTTATTTTTGAGAGAGAGAGAGCGCGAGCAGAGGAAGGGCAGAGAGAGGAGAGAGGGAGACACACAATCTGAAGCAGGCTCCAGGCTCTGAGCCGTCAGCCCAGAGCCTGATGCGGGGCTCGAACCCACAAACGTGAGCCGAAGTCGGATGCTCAACCAACTGAGCCACTCAGCACCCCAAGAATTTTTATGTATTTTGAATACTAGACTTTTATGAGATACGTGATTTACAAATAGTTCTGGTAGTTTTGTGAATTGTCTTTTCACTCTCGATAGTGTCCTTTGATGTGACAAAAATAAATGAGGTGTTAAAAGGGCATAGGTAAAAAAAATTCAGAGTTCATTTAACTATAAGGCTGAAGCTAGCCTGAATCTATTTTTTGGTGGCTTTCTATGTTTTAGAGAGTTTCTCTTAAGATCATATGGATAGATCACATTTTAGTTATGGAAGTTTAACTTAAGATACATGTTTTTACTTAATTTAAATAATTGTTATGTAGTTTGAACTAAAGTATTCATCTAGTCTGTACGCTTCCACGCTCTATGCTGCAACTATCATGTTATTCTCTCTTCCCTGTGAAAGTTGTGTGGTATAAAATAGTACCCTCTGCTAACATCTCAAATAAGTGAGAAAATTGAAACTAGTATACATACAATTACTAAGTGCAAACTAATGTAGCACACACCTTGAGAGTTTGAACAAGGAGCTGAATGTTGGGATTGTTTCTGACACAAAGCATTTTATACTCTAATTGGAACTTCTACTGACTTTACAGTTCTTTTCTTTCTAGATTATAAATTCTTTTTTTAAAATTTTTTATAATGTTTTTATTTATTTTTGAGAGAGAGAGAGAGAGAGACAGTGTGAACAGGGGAGGGTCAGAGAGAGAGGGAGACACAGAATCTGAAACAGGCTCCAGGCTCTGAGCTGTCAGCACAGCACACGGGGCTCGAGCCCACAAACCATGAGATCATGACCTGAGCTGAAGTCAGACGCTTAACCGACTGAGCCACCCAGGCGCCCTTAGATTATAAATTCTTAAAGTGTTGGAACCATCTTAGTTCACCTTTTAGAGTCATTAGCTCTTACTTAGTTAATGCTCTTGTATTAAATGATCAAGAAAATACTGACTTAATAGAATGCTCTGGAGAGGAACTATGGGTCGAAGAAAAGTTAGTGTTGGTTTAGGTTAGGGAACTGTATTCCACGGTTCAGAGAAAGGCCTCAGTTACAAGAACAGGCAATCATTTAGTCAACAAGTAATTTATATGCCATCTAGGCAGTGGGAGTACATGATAAGCAACACTGACAGTCCCCTGCCCTTCTGGTATTTACAGTCTCCTGGCAGAATACATTTAAATACACTTCTCAAAAGGAACGGTTAGGTTCTCTGGTAGCATATAATAGCAGGGACTACTAGCCAGACTTAGGGGAATCAGAAACTTTACAAAGGAAGGCTGAAGCTTGGAGGATGAAGAGAAATTAGCTAGGATCAGCAAGGGATGAGGACAAAGCTGTTCCAGGCGGACTGGCTGAGCAAGGTGATTTTTTCTATGGCAGTGAAATATGAGGATGGGTGGGCATGGAGTGTAAAAGGGGTGGTTGGTAGAGATTTAGCTAAAAAGGGAAGTAAGGTACGTAGGATAAGGGCAGTGAGAAGATACCAGATTTGTGTTTTATAACAATAATGTTGGATGGAATGTGGAGATGGGATAGAGATGAGCATTGGAAGTGGGAAACATACTGTCTGGCGATCAAATAGTGCCATCTATTAGAAAATAGTGGTTAGGTGATGGTACCATTTATTAAAATGGAGATTCCAGGAGGAAAGGAGACAGTTGTGATTGAGGCATTGGAACATTGAGATTGTTTTTTTCCTAAATGTATTTTTAAAAATGTTTATTTTTTTAATAGTGCAAGCAGGGGAGGGAAGTAGGGGATATGAAGCAGGCTCTGTGCTGACAGCAGCGAGCCTGATGCCGGGTCTCGAACTCTGGAACCACAAGATCATGACCTGTGACGAAGTCAGATGCTTAACTGACCAAGCCACCTAGGTGCCCCGAGATAGTTTTTTAAACAGTTGGGTACATAGATCTGGACCTCACTGTGGACATCAGTGATGGATGCCTAGGTTTAAGAGTTGATGTCAAACAATGGTAAATATTGCCATGGGTACAGACTGAGTGCGAGTATACAAAGTGAGGTGAATAGAGGGCCTAAGGTCAGGCTTTGAGAAAACCTCAAGATTTAGTGGCTTGGTAGAGAAGGCTGCATAAGCCCTCAGGGGTTCCTAAGACAGTAGAACCAGGTAGGAAAAAATAGAGAATATAATGTCACATAAACCAAAGGAAGAGAAGAATCTGGTTACTTTGAATTCTCAGGATCTGAGCACATAGGGTTATTGTAAGAATTTTAAGAAGAGGTTTTCATTCAGCCCATCTCCTTCCTCTGCAAGGCACCTTTGTGTGGACGACAACCTGCTTAACTCTACTTAGCAGCCTTGTGAAAGCCTCTGAGAAGAGGAGTAAGATAAAGCCTGAAGTATCTTGGTTTAGCAACCTGGAGGTCATAGTTGGTTTGGCCCAAAGCGATGGGGTAGAAGTTGAATCAGGGTGGATTGACGAGCCAGTAGAGGTGAAGAAACGGCAGGAAATACAGATAACAACTCTTAGTTTGCGGAGAGTGAAGGCAGATTGTTTGGTGGATGGGGCTTTTCTGTTTGTTTTGTATTATTTGTTAAATATGTTTTTGTATTAGGTGGGAAGTATTAGAAAATTTTACATGTGTAAAGAGAGGATTCCATTGTTCAGTGGGAAAGGTAGATTCCACAGGAGAAAGGGTATTTATTTGCAAAGTTAAGAGAAGGTGGCAGTAGATGGATCCTAATTAAGGCCTAGAATTGGGTGCAGATATGTTATGGTATCTTTTTCTTGGTGAAGTAGAGAGATTGTGTGTGGGAGGCGTGTGTGTAGGGCGTTTAGGAGAGCATTTTGAAATCCAAGGAGAATGGAGGTCTGGAGAATTGGAGATGAACATCAGAGGAGCTGGAAGTGTGGTGCTGACTTAGGGATGATGGGTAATTGATAACTGGGCATATTCAGGGTTGGGGTTTTAACAGATTGGTGTGAGAAAAATATTAAGGGAGGTTAAAGTGATTGGTAAGAGTGTTACTGAAATGATAGACCATGAAATCTAAGCTGAAAGAAGGAAGTAAAGGAGGAAGAAAGTACTTGGACTGGAAAAAGGTACAGTCACTTTGAAATTGAAGTTACTTAAAAAACTTGAGAGTGGTATTGAGAAAGAATGTGAATAGACAGTTGTCAGGGGACGTTGAGTAAGATGAACTGAAAAGAGGTTATGGGATTTTAGAGACAAACAGGCCGCAAGTGGCAGCTCCTGCAGTGGCAGGAACAGTTGCATTGGAGTGCCCAGGGGGAACCCAGGTTACAGTGAATTGAAAAGTGAGTGAAGATAAGGAAGGTCAGTTTTTCTCAAAAGTTTAGCTGTGAAGAGTCTAGACAATTAGAAGGAGAAAGGGAGTTAAAGTTTTGCTTTTTTTTTTTTAATTTTAACGTAGGCTCCCTGCCCTGATGTGGGACTTGAGCTCATGACCCTAAGATCGACAGTTGCGTGCTCTACCAGATGCCCCAAGATTTTGATTGTTGTTGCTGTTAAAGGAGACACGTGAGGGTGCTCATGTGTTGCTGTTGTGATGAGCAGTAGGAAAGTGGGGGTCTTTGGCATACCTCAGAAAATAGGGGGAAGGTATGGGTCCAGAGGGTTACTGTAAATAGGATGTTTACTTGTTCATTATGTGAGGTTGATGGGAAGAAAGGCTGTGTGTGAAGATATGGGTGAATTTGTGGATTTACTGGAAGGAAGTTGGCAAGCACTGATGGAATGGTGAAGAACTTGAAAGTTAGAATAGAGTTTGAGGTCTTGCTCTGCCTTTTACCAGATATGCAACTTTTGGTCAATTATGGAAACTTAGTTACCTCATCTGTAAGGTGGGAACTTATTGTTTTTAATAATCATAATAAGATAATGTTAAAGATCAAAGGAAATACTAAATAAATGTAAACTGCTTGTCTAAGTTGCTTACCAAATACGGTAGGAGCTCAAAACTGTTCTGTTAGCCCAATTTATTACTGAGAGTGCTATAGAAGGGCTTCTATTTTGCATGAAGCAGGAATTTGCAAGACCATGTACTGGAAGAGCTCTGGGGAAAGGAGGAAGGTGCAGAAAGTTTGAAAACTGTTTTGGGAAGGAGAGAACCTTGGCTAGGGAAACATGGGAGCATTGAAGACCCAGTTGTAGTCTGAGAACTACCTGGGGGTGGTATGTTGATCATCTTTACACTGAGGACAATTGTGCCTCTGACGCAAAGGTTAAAATCTGATGTGGTGCCCTTTTAGAGTTGCTTTGTCCCTTCTGGTTAATTTGGTTACAGGTCTGTCAATAGAGGGTGTTTGAGATTCCTTGAAAGGGAAATTATACTGAGGTCACATCTTTACTATGTTTGCTTAAGATGTTATTAAACAACAAAATTCACAATCTTTAAGATTTTGGGTTAGAGTATATTCAGTGATTTTAAGTCCAGATGCAGAGTTAGAAGGAGCATGGTCCATAAGACCACCCTTATTGCTGATACCATTTCCAAGTTCAGGGATCCCAAAGGCCACTCTTAGATTGGATAAGTCACCAGAGGACTTACTGAACTCATTGAAAGCTGTTAGACTCATGGTTACAGTTTATTACAGCTGAAAGATTCAGATTAAAATCAGTTATTGTTAAAGGCCTATACATCAATCCAGGAAAGTGGACTTCCAGTTGTCCTTGCCTTGTGGAGTTGTGAACACGGTGTTACTTTTCTGGTGTTGATGTGTGACAGACAGTATGCAGAGTAGTACCAACCATGGAAGCTCACCCCAGCATTGGTGTCTAGAGTTTCATATTGTGACTCCATAATCAGTTGCCCACATGCATAAACTTAGTTTCCAGACCTTCTGGAGGTTGAGTGATCCATGTGAATCAAAGCCCCCTCACCCTCATAAATCACACTGCAATACTCTCTGGTATGTCCCAAAGCCCTCAGGTAAACAAGGCATGACATTCCAAGAATTTAGAGATGACTTCTGGAAGCTGAGGGAAAAGGCCAGACTTATATTGAGCAAAGTGAAATCATTTATAATTTTACAAAAATGAATATATTTTTATATTTTGAGGCTTTAGTGGCTATTGAGAGTTTGGTGATTAAAAATGAGTAACAAAGAACTCATTAATGGATAATTAAGATTTTGTATTACAGATAGTTAATACAAGAAATTATATTAACTGTGAATATTTCAGTGTTGCAGAACTGAAGTCAACTGATAATTTCGGTATGCTGGTTCAGTTCTGTTTTTACTAAATTTGAATTACTTTATCTTGTGGGAAGAGTTTCAAAGAATGAAGTTGTGAGCCTCCCAAATGAATTTTGTAGCCATAGACTCATGTTTTAGAGCATAGTTTCATCTTATCTTGTATCCCTCATGAAAGCATGTCTGAATCCAGGTGAGTAACAGGCATCATAGGGATAACCTTGAATTTATTTGTAAAAGATGAATCATTTTCCAGTGGTATTAACTTTTAGTGACAAAGAACTCCCAGCGTATTCTACAGCTACTTTATGACAGTGACACTATTTTTGCACACCATTGGTTTAGAGAATAAATGCATTCCCACCTCATTGGCTTAAGTGCAAATCTCATCTCCTGGTTGATATCCATTACAAATTAGATCTCACCATGAGAGCAAAATCCCTCCATATGCCTACTTAAAAACAACTTGAAGCAATATGATGCGTATTCCAGTGGCACCACTAGGTGTGGTGTTTGCATCAAGTCATTTTGGGGTGCTTTTTGGAAATGCTTCGTGATAGGGAATTCCCTGACTTCATACTTTGAGAGTGGTGCTTCCCCCCACCCCCTTTGGTTGCTTTTTAGTGCTTACAAGAACTGGACAAGACCACGTGTAGCCAGGAGATACTGTCCCTTAGCACATGGTGGATTGTTGATACGAGGTCTGAGGATTTGCATCATTCAAAATGATGGACCTCTCAGATTTATTGCTTTTTCTGTATGTTGAGAATAGTTAACTAAATGAGCGGTAACGAGATTTGCATGTGATTTGTATGTTATAGTTAACATTTAAATTCTCTTATGTACTAAAAAGTTGTTGGTTGCCACCTTAAGCTTCTCTATCTTCTAAAGCATAGAGTGGCTTTCCATCTCAGTTTTTGCTTCAGCAGATGAACCCTAGAGGGCCGTAGTACAACTAAAAGCACCTAATCCATGAGTGATATTTGCTTCATGTTTGAACAACAAATGTTTTAACCCACTGTCTTCACTAATATTGTAACTACTGTCTTACAGATTGACTTGATGCAAAACATCACAAAGGCTCCATATTATACAGTATGCGATTTTTGAGGTATGAGCTTTAGAAACTTACCTCTCATGTGGCATGTACATCAGGCTTTAACTTCAGTTTAATCATTTGGGGGAAATGCATATCTTTCTCTCTCTTTCTCTCTCTCTCTCCATGATATTTTTAGAATATTAAAGGGGCTGTGGAGGTATTTTTGGATCCCTGTTAGTATGATTCTTAGTTTTAACAGATACATTTTCTCTTACCACTAAACTGAGACACTAATTCTGGCAGATGATAGCTTTTTCAGCTCTTATAACTGGCTTAACATTTATGCCTGCCTCTTTGAATTCAAATCTGTGTTTTATGCCTTTGATTGCCTCGTTTTAAGTGCTCATTTCCGTTCGTTAACAGTTTTCTATTTATTGGACTGGGTGGTCTTGTTGGTGCTAACAGCCGGATACTGACTTTTTTTTGAGACCTAAGCAGTCTAGATATTAAAAAATAGAGATTGCATATAAATGTTGAACTAATTTTTGCTTTTGGGTTCAGACTACCTATTACTTGAATTCTGGTTGGAAATGTTTTGATCAATTTGTATTAAAAAAACTTGGCAAACTAGTGAGTTTTTAGACAGTTCTGAGACAGTAGTTCTACCCCAGTGAATTTTTTTGTTATATTCTGAAAACCCAGACTCTGGGGCGGGGGGATACTTGGTGTTCATAACTCATGGGATTTTAAAACCTATATTTCTAATAAATTGGGATTTGTTGCTTTTTTTTTTGTTTAGTTTGAAATAAAATGCTTTGTGGGTAGAAATGGATTGTTGGTAGCAGATTGCTTAATTTCTTCCATGAAGAACTTAAAATCAGCTGCTATATATTGGACATGAAAGCTTGTTTTGATTGTATTCCTATGCTTTGTCAGACTGGAAATCTTGCATTTATTTAGTGTTACAGTCTTAATAACTTTGAGCATTCCCTGCAAGTTAAACATTTCTTAAGAATTCGTTACCTTGTTGAAGCCTCACAACAACTTTACACCTAAGATAGGTATTATCCCCATTTTATGCAAGAAACAGTTGAGGCTTAGAGATTAAGAACCTTGTGTACAGTCCCACTTAACTTTTCAGTGCTGGAGCTGGGATTTGAGCGCAGATCCTTTTTTTAACCCATATTCTCTGCTGTCCTATGTTTACTGCTATGTCACCAGAAAAGTGATATACATACTTAACTCTTAATGGTAAAAGTAGTATATGTGATATATAAACATAATTTAAACAGGAAAGTCAGATATTTAAATATTGGTAGATTTTTGTTATCTTGCTAACACCTTACTTTTCCAGGTTGTGTTAGGTGTCATGTGTTTAGATGAGTTCAAAATCTGTCCAAAAAGCTGTTAAGCTCTCTTTTATTTCTCAATTCCTTTTCAGAAATTTATGGTATGTTATGGTTTATTATAGGTAGGCACTCAAATGTGCTATGTTTAGAAACATGGGGGATGCCATTACATTCCTTTTAAAAAGCTCTCATGCTCCATTTTGTGTTAATGGTATTTGAATGCTTATAGATTTAGTATGCTTAGAAAAAAAATCCTCATACATTTTTTTTTGAAATTCCATAGATTTTATTCTTCCATCTCTTGGAAGTACTGAGCTTTGTCGACAAGGGAACCCTGACTGTTTGAAGAAGATACTCCATTATGGAGCCATAGTTATTATAGTAGGCTAAGGTTACAGAATTTTATCATGTTTCACATTGAGAGACTTTAGGAATAATTTAGATTTGTGCCACTTATCCATGCTTCATTGGATCTATTGTTTGCATTCTGTATTAACAGTGGTTTAATATAGATCAGGGTGTCTGAGCTTATTCAGAATTTCATGTTTAGTATTTTTCTGGGTGGGGGTAAAGAAAAGATGATAAATTGAAATATATACACAAACACTGAAGTCATTTTTATATATGAGGGAGGGAGGAGCCATGGGGGTTGAGAAATAGGTTAGTTATTGCTCTTGGCCATTGTCCTTAAGTTTCCCAAATAATTATGGGTTCAGAAGGTATTTTTAGGACATACCATAAAAGTGATTATTTTTAAGGTTATTCCTTTCAGACGTAGTATCAGTAGGACAGGAACTTCTTTCATGGTACTTTCATATGCTGCCGTAGAGTAGTGTGGTCTTAGTTCTTGATGCTTTAGTTGGAAGAATAAGGCTCATGAGAAATCATAAAATGCAGCTCCCTGTTTTATAGATGAGGACACTGAGGCATAGAGCTGACCCTTAACTAAGGATGAGGACTACTTTTACCTGGCACTGTACTACTTGTTGATTAATGTCCAAGTATCAGGGATTGTTTTAGATAGTACATGAATTTTAAATAGATTGTGGACTGCAACCTTCAAATTCAGCTTCATTGGATTACTGATATTTTTATTTTTCTCACTCTTTGTAATTTTAACAGTCTCTATAGTTAAGGAGTCTTCAGTGACATCTCTAATACATTAAAATAATCTTATTCTCCAGATAATGTGTTCTTACATCCTATCGAGCTTGTTTTCAAATATCATTCTATATTACTTTCCCACCAAATAATCAAGTTAGAAATTCAGGGGAGAGAGAGCGGGAATGCCACATTGCCCTTGCCTGATATGTTGCCTGTGCTTTTTATTTTTGTGACTGGGAAGACTAATTTTTCCACTGATTAACCATTCCTGGGAGGAGCGCTTAGGAAGAATTATTCCTTTTGTCAAATCATGTGAAGAGAATTGTGGACCAGGGTGACCAACTGTCTTAGTTTGCCTCGGACTGAAGGGATTCCTTGGCATGAGATTTCATTGCTAAAATTGTTAACTGTCAAGCACAGTGGGATGAGTTGGTCATTCTAATCCTGGTAGTTACGTGTATGTCCAACTGGGTCTTTAGAATAGAAGGGGCTGAAAGCTAGATTTCATTCATTGATAATCCTTTCCCTGTTGAAAGACTCATTTGAAATTGGCGTGCTTATTTATAATAGTAATGAAAAAAAATTAGAATGGTAGGAGAAGCTTGACTAAAAAGATTTGTGATTTGGGTTATTAAAATATTTGTTTAAAGTTTAATCTTCTGCTCTTCTCTGTTTACAGAACTGACAGTGCATCAGCCGACCCAGATACATTAAAATACTCATCATCCAGAGATAGGGGTGGGCCTTCTTCTTATGGACTGCAACCTTCCAGTTCAGCTGTGGTGTCTCGGCAAAGGCACGATGATACCAGAGTCCACACTGACATTCAGAATGACGAAAAGGGTATGTATGCTTTCTTATTGTCAGAGGCACGTTTTTCTGTTTGTTTGGTTTTTAACCTACCAGACTTCCTCTTGCTCCCTCTTTCCCTCTCTCTTTCTCCCCTACTTCTTTCTTTTAATATGTTTAAATGTAAATATTGGGGCACCTGGGTGGCTTAGTCGGTTGGGCGACCAGCTTCAGCTCAGGTCATGATCTCACAGCTTGTGGGTTTGAGCCCCACGTCGGGCTCTGTGCTGACAGCTCAGAGCCTAGAGCCTGCTTCAGATTCTGTGTCTCCCTCTCTCTCCGCCCCTCCCCCCCTTGCACTCAATCTCTCTCTCTCTCTCTCTCTCTCTCTCTCTCTCTCTCAAAAATAAATAACGTCAAAAAATTTTTTTAGTAAAATATAAATACTAAATACAGTGCTGTTTTTGAAAGTTAACAAATTTACGCCCTTCATTGAGAAAAATTTAAAATGTTCCTTTCGGATAATATACATATATGGTTTCCTTGCTGCCCCAAATACAGTATTATCTCAAAGGCTGAGGTTTCCGGACAAGTCTCTTCTCTAGACTTCTGAAAGGTTTTTTTGTTAATTTTATAGAGAGAGTGCATGCGCGTGAGTTGGGGAGGGGCAAAGGGAGAGTGAGAGAGAGAACCTTAAGTAGGCTCCATGCCCGCTGCTGAGCCTGACACTGGGCTTGATCTCACGACCATGAGATCATGACCTGAGCCAATACCAAGAATCAGACGCTCCACTGACTAACCACACAGGTGCCCCTAAAAGTTTTAAAGTGCAAAATCTGACTTCAGTTTTCATTTCTCTTCTTCTGCGGATGAACAAAATGAAATCAAAATGACTTCAAGGCAGGCAGCACAGGGGAAGAGTAGAAGAAGCAAAGGCTGGTTGAGCTGCTTGCAGATGGGTAGTAAGATCCTGGACTATAGGGAATTGACTGAGTAAAACAAAGAGCCCTATTAAAATAATGTGAATATTGCTGTTTTTAGGTGGCTACAGTGTCAATGGAGGATCTGGGGAAAATACTTATGGTCGGAAGTCGTTGGGGCAAGAGCTGAGGGTTAACAATGTGACCAGCCCTGAGTTCACCAGTATTCAGCATGGCAGTCGTGCGTTAGCCATCAAAGACATGAGGAAATCACAGGGTAAGATTGGGCAAACTGGGGACTAGTCACAAACGCCTCCACAAAGACCTGAATCTCCTCTTTATCCTGGACACCTTATTTCTTACTAATGTTTTGCACATACATGAGTTGGTTAGTTTACTTCAAGTTGAAAAACATCTATAGGTGATAATTGTTGGCATTCTTCTGTGAACTGTTTCTTAGACTAAATTCTCATAGGAAAGGTTTTAATACTTTTTTAGACTACACTTTCTAGAGAATTCTTTTAAGATTAGAATACTGGATAAGATTTAAAGAAAGGATTTTCCTGATTTTAGTGGATAATGTATAGTGTGTGGTAGGCTCTTACAAGTCCTTGAACTCTAGGGTCTGTAGGGGATATAGGTATAAATTGAATGGGCAGTTTTCTAAAGTTGAATAAATGGATACCACTTTCTGCCTTATAACACAGCCTCACTGTATAGGTAAAGTGCCTTGAATGATACTTAGAGGTAATGATGATCATTGTTTTTCTAAAAGGAATTTGTTTTGTTGGATCTGATTTATATACTTGCTTGGATATAGTCACTCTTTGGACCTTTAGTTATGACGGTTTGTTTCCATGGGTGTGTGGTGTGTGTGTGTGTGTGTGTGTGTGTGTTGTGTGTATCTTGGTGAATATCTTTGCACATATAGCTTTGGTGTGTGTGTGTATGGTTTTTAAAAAATTTCTTTTGGATAAATTTCAGATGTGGACCCACTAGTCAAAGGGTATGGTGATTCTTAAAAGTGTTTGATGTCCTTGACCTTGGTCTGATATAAGCTAGAAAGTGACCCCCAAAGCTAATTTAGTTCAGTTCTTTCTCCTCTCAGGCTCAGAGTTAAGTAGTTTGCCAGTGGAAGAGTTGTAAATGAGAGCCTAGATTCTTGGCTTTTAACCTAATGACATTTTCAGTATCCATCTTTACTAAACTACTCACTGGGCTAGGGATCTTAAAAAAATCCTATCCTTCTCTCAGATAATTTCTTTTATTATCGAAAATTTTCCATGCCTTAGAAATGAAACTATCAGAGCCTTTAATTTAGTTTTGACTGTACATTGGTTAATCAGTAACCAGTGCACAGCTGAAAATTTAAAAAAAATTTAGTACTTAAATGTATTTTATTGGCAATGTCCAGCATTGTTTGAGCGTTCTTACTTGTTCTTGTCATTTAAAAAGGGAAGTGAAGTTCTCGTTTGTCACTCCCCTAGCAGTGGCATGCCTTGCACACCGGAGCTGGTGATCAGACGTTTGTCGAACTGAACATGTGATTGCGGTTCACAAAAACTTTGTCTTAGGAAAATGATGGTGACGGGACCGAGAGAATTCCCTCCGCTGGTTACCGAGTGAGAAATGGAAGCATGTAGCCTCCTCCTGCCTGGTTGAGACGTTATCCCTAATCTGTAGAAGTCTCTTACCTGTACTCATGCTGGATGCTGAAGAGTTTGGAATAGATCCAAAGAAAGTAATTTCTAATCCTTCCTTTTTTCTTTCTCATCTGGTCTTCTGGGATGAGGTGTTTCCTTAGGTTTATCTTCTTTGAGGGTCTGCTTGTGCCCAGCACTCTGCTGGAATTTGGTTTATAGTGACAAAAGTGTGACCGAACCTGCATTCAGTTGAACTTTTATTGTTCAGTGGACTGTGATTTTTGATGTACTTTGAAATATTTGGGCTGGAAGGTTTCTTTTTGCCTCTTGTTCACGTTATCATTTTTGTGAACCACAGTCACGTTCAGTTCAACAAATATCTGATTACCAGCTACTCTGTGCAAGGCATGCTGCTGCTAGGGGAGTGGTAGACCATACCTTCCCTTCTCTTTCTCAGTGACAAGGGATATTCAGTGGGTAACACATGCTTATTTTCACAGAGCGATCGATGTCTTATTCTGATGAGTCTCGACTGTCGAATCTTCTTCGGAGGATCACCCGGGAAGACGACAGAGACCGAAGACTGGCTACTGTAAAGCAGTTGAAAGAATTTATTCAGCAACCAGAAAATAAGTTGGTGAGTATAGTATGGAAATGTTGATAACTTTTGTATTTCCATGATAAAGTAGATAATGCTTTTGGAGTGGTTTAAGAAGGGAAAAGATTTGCTGCTATGGAAAAATAGCAGGGATTCCTTATTACAGGTTAATTTGGCCTGTATTATGGTGATTGAGAACGTAATGACCCTGATGTGTAATTTGTCTGCCATTGTTGGATCCACGTTGGTATCTTGTGCTGTACAGTACTTTTAACTTTTAGTACATTTGTTCTGTTCTTCTCACAGTTGTTTTTCTATATGTCAGGACAGACTATCTCTTTGTTTTCCATATATGAGGTTGGGGTGGCGGTTACATATTATGTTCATAGGTAGGTGTGCCCTAGTGGCCAGGGCTAAATAAGTGGAAAAACTCTTGAAAGAAAAAAGTTCAGGAGCAGTTACTAATATCTCTCCACTCTGAGTAATTCCCCTAATGTGAAATTAAGAATTTGATATGGAACAGGAAAAAATTAATGAGAATGGCCTGGTGAGTCAAATAATATTTGGTTCAAAGCAAGTTTTCTGCTTCCCCCCATTTTTAATGAAAAATTTCAAATATATAGCAAATCGAAATTGAGTATCCTATGTCTGCCATCCAAATTCTATTATGTGTGTCATATGTGACGTGTTGCTTTGTCACTTATCTCTTCACCTCTCCATCCACTTTTTTAAAGGTTTTTTTTAGTGTAAATAAAAGAAACTTTTTGATTTTTTTTTTCCCATTGATGATGATGACGGTACATAGGAATGGATAAATTTCTTTCAGAGTCTGAAAGGAAATTTATAATATTCCTGATAATTGGGGACTGGGAATAATAAGAAAAGGAAGGCCTACTATTTGATTAGAATTTGGAGGGGGAACACAAGTAAAAAGTACACAGTGTTACTGAAAGTATAGGAATTTGAATTTTTTATAAATGTTTGTTTTTTTAAAGGTACTAGTTAAACAATTGGATAATATCTTGGCTGCTGTACATGATGTGCTTAATGAAAGGTAAGTAACTAATGGGTAATTTTAAGACTTTAAAATACATTTTTAGAAATTACTTAAAAATATACAGGAAGATAAACTCTTTGGTGGCTTCATTTATGAATATCTACTTAATGTTTCGCTGTTGCCATTTTTATCTGTGTTAAAGGATTTATATGTTACCTTTGAATATGAATGGAATCCACTTGAAAGGAAATGCCTTTCTTTTTTTTTTTTTTCCTAATTTGTCAACTTGACTGAGTAATTGAGCATTGACTTGTGGAATGACAAACTCTTAATGTAGGCATGAGTGAATGCGATTAACTTTTGTAAACTAGAGAATTTTGAAACTGCTTAGAGAATAGAGGTGAAAGGGAGCTTCCTTCTTTGGGCAACAGTGGATTCACACCATCTGTTCTACAAGGCTCCTGGGGTTCTCCACAAAGGTGTGCAGTCTATTCTTCGTATGGTGATTCCCAAAGAATTGCATGCAGTGTTGGAAAGCACCAAAAACTCATCTCAGCAGGTCACAAACCTTACTGCTTTTTGATGGTTTCATTTTATATAGTTAGTTATTAATATACTTAAATCAGTGCTGTTATCCTTTTAAATTTGTTGCGTTTTTTAACTGTTACCATTTCCTATTTTATAGTCCTTACCTACTGAACACTACATCGTATATAGTTATTCATAGTATGTTTTATCTGACCCTTTGTTACTGCCCTTTTCTGTGAATCATTAAATGTAGCTTGAGATGGAATTTGAAGCCTGAATTTTAGTATTTCTGGGCCTTTCCTTACTGTTTGTAAATAATTGATTCTGCAAAAGAAAATCTAATGGCTAACAAAGGTGCTTTTGGGCACTGTGGGATAGAATAGAGAACATATTTAAAGATAAAATTTCAACCTTTTATGTAGATTGAATAGAAAAATTTTAAAAAAACATTGAAGACATTCTTTTGTAAAATGTGTCATTCTTGTCATCTTTGAAATGTTAAGCCTTTTGTGTGTTTTGTTTTGTTTGCATCAAAATAAACACAGTAGCAAATTGCTTCAGGAGTTGAGACAGGAGGGGGCTTGCTGTCTTGGCCTTCTTTGTGCTTCTCTGAGCTATGAGGCTGAGAAGATCTTCAAATGGATTTTTAGCAAATTTAGCTCATCTACAAAAGATGAAGTTAAACTCCTCTACTTATGTGCCACCTACAAAGCATTAGAGACTGTAGGAGAAAAGAAAGCCTTTTCATCTGTAATGCAGGTAAGAATGAGGGGGAAAATTGATGTTCTGGGGAAGAAACTTGTTTTTAACAGTTTCCCAGCAATGCTTTTGGAGGGGACCTTGGAGAAAGGAAACTTAGAAGAGAGAGGGGTTATCTACTGATAGTAAATATGATATGAATAACATTTCTATTTCTGAGTTTGAGTAAAGGGTACACATTAAAGGTAGATTTAAAATAAATTAGAGGCACCTGGCTGGCTTGTCGGAAGAGTGCGTGACTCTTGATCTCCAGGTTGTGATTTCGAGCCCCATGTTGGGGGTGGAGATTACTTAAATAAATAAAACTCAAAACTAAAATAAAATCTTAAAACAAAATAAGTTGTTTTTGTTTTTTTATGTTGTCTTTTAGCTTTTTTGAAGCTTTCCTTTAGATTTGCTTAGTACCAGAATCATTTGCAGATTTGAAAATAGAGACTTGGTGAGGACAGCTAGATAGGAAGGGGACTCGATGGTTTTTGAGGGAGACAGATGAACAGCACCACTCATTCTGGGGTTTTCTGGGTTTGATATTGTGCCCAAAATTCTTATTCCAAGTGATATAAAATAATTTTGTATAAATGAAAACCAGCCCTACTTAGCTTTATTTCACTTTTGTGTATCTGAATGTGTTAAAAGATCACTCTCAATTTAATTTTGAGCAAAATTATAAGCAATTAAAATTTTTTTGACTACTTTTAAAAACTAGAGTTTGGTATGGTTTTAGAATATCAGGTATCTCTTATTTATATGTGCTCCTTACAATTTATGATATGATTTATTTTACTTAAGTCATTTTCAAAAATAGTTATATTCTGAGGCACCTGGGTGGCTTACTTGGTTAAGCATCTGACTCGTGATTTCAGCTCAGGTCATGATCTCACAGCACAGCTTGACAGCATGGAGCCTGCTTGGAATTCTCTCTCTGCCCCTCACCTATTTATGTGCTGTCTCTCTCTCCCTCATAAATAAATAAACTTAAAAAAAATTAAAAACCAATTAAAACTTTTTAAAGTTTATTTATTTTGAGAGAGAGCGAGAGAGAGCGAGCGAGCGAGCACAGACGAGCAGCAGTGGGGCAGACTGAGAGGGAGAGAGTCAATCCCAAACAGGCTCCAAGCTGTCATTAAGGAGCCTGACTCGGTGCTCGATCCCACAACCATGATACTGTGACCTGAGCCAAAACCAAGAGTCGGACACTCAACCAACTGAGCTACCCAGGTGCCCCTGTTTGAAAATTCTCAAATCCATAGGAAAACATGTGGACCAGTATAATAAATACCCATATATCGTTTATCGAGATTTGTCACTTACTAACATTTTGCTATATTCGTTTTATTTCTGCACAAACAGGAGCACATTCTTTTTTGTTGAACCATTTGAAAATAACACACTTCATGACAGTTCACCCTCAACATGCATCTTGTAAGAATAAGGCTATTCCCTTATGTAACAACAAAACTATTATTATTATTATACCTAAGAAAATTTTATTACATAATGCAGTCCATATTTAAACACAGGTTTTCTTTTTTTTTTTTAATAAATTTTTTAAAATGTATTTATTTTTGAGAGAGAGCGAGAGAGACAGCGTGAGCAGGGGAGGGTCAGAGAGAGAGGGAGACACAGATTCTGAAGATAGACTCCAGGCTCAAGAGCTAGCTGTCAGCACAGAGCCTGACGTGGGGCTCGAATCCACGAACCGTGAGATCATGACCTGAGCTGAAGCCGGACACTCAACCGACTGAGCCACCCAGGTGCCCCTGGGTCCATATTTAAAATTTTTTTTAAATGTTTTATTTATTATTGAGACAGAAACCGAGCATGAGTGGGGGAGGGTCAGAGAGAAAGGGAGACACAGAATCCGAAGAAGGCTCCGGGCTCTGAGCTGTCAGCACAGAGCCTGATGTGGAGCTCGAACACAAACTGTGAGATCGTGACCTGAGCCAAAGTCAGCTGCTTAACCGACTGAGCCACCCATGCACCCCTAAATTTCTACCATTAATACACCTTTTACAGCTTTTGCCTTACCTGACCCAGAATTCCATGAAGACCCATGTATTGTTTGGTGGTGTGCCTCCGTACTCTTTCAATTAAAATGGTTTACAACTTTTAAAAAAATACTTACTTTTAAAATTTGCATCCAGGTTAGTTAGCATATAGTGCAACAGTGATTTCAGGAGTAGATTCTTTAATGCCCCTTACCCAATTAGCCCATCCCCCCTCCCACAACCACTCCAGCAACCCTCTGTTTGTTCTCCATATTTAAGAGTCTCTTATGTTTTGTCCCTCTCCCTGCTTTTATATTATTTTTGCTTCCCTTCCCTTATGTTCATCTGTTTTGTATCTTAAAGTCCTCGTATGAGTGAAGTCATATGATATTTGTCTTTCTCTGACTGACTAATTTCGCTTAGCATAATACCCTCTAGTTCCATCCATGTAGTTGCAAATGGCGAGATTTCATTCTTTTTGATTGCCGAATAATACTCCATTTTGTATCTATACCACATCTTCTTTATCTATTCATCCATCGATGGACATTTGGGCTCTTGCCATACTTTGGCTATTGTTAATAGTGCTACTATAAACATTGGGGTGCCTGTGCCCCTTTGAAACAGCACACCTATATCTGTTGGATAAATACCTAGTAGTGCCAATTGCTGGGTCATAGGGTAGTTCTATTTTTAACTTTTTGAGGAACCTTCATACTGTTTTCCATAGTGGCTGCACCAATTTGCATTCCCACCAGCAGTGCAAAAGGGTTCCTCTTTCTCTGCATCCTCGCCAACATCTGTTGTCACCTGAGTTGTTCATGTTAGCCATTGTGAGAGGGATGAGGTGGTATCTCATTGTGGTTTTGATTTGTATTTCCCTGATGAGGAGTGAGGTTGAGCATTTTTTCATGTGTCTTTTGGCCATCTGGATGTTTTCTTTGGAGAAGTGTCTATTCATGTCTTTTGCCCATTTCTTCACTAGATTATATGTTTTTTGGGTGATGAGTTTGATAAGTTCTTTATAGATTTTGGGTGCTAACCCTGTTACCTCATATGTCGTTTGCAAATATCTTCTTCCATTCCATCGGTTGCCTTTTAGTTTTGCTGATTGTTTCCTGCGTTGTGCAGAAGCTTTTTTTTGATGATGATGAGGTCCCAATAGTTGATTTTTGCTTTTGTTTCCCTTGCCTCCGGAGACATGTTGAGTGAGAAGTTGTAGCGGCCAAGGTCAAAGAGGTTTTTACCTGCTTTCTTCTTGAGGATTTTGATGGCTTCCTGTCTTACATTTAGTTCTTTCATGCATTTTGAGTTTATTTTTGTGTATGTTGTAAGAAAGTGGTCCGGGCTTATTTTTCTGCGTGTCTCTCTCTGTCCAGTTTTCCCAGCACCACTTGCTAAAGAGACTGTCTTTGTTCCATTGCATATTCTTTCCTGCTTTGTCAAAGATAAGTTGGCCATATGTTTGTGGGTCCATTTCTGGCTTCTCTATTCTGTTCCATTGATCTGAGTGTCTGTTCTTGTGCCAGTACCATACTGTCTTGATGATTACAGCTTTGCACTACAGCTTGAAGTCCGGGATTGTGATGCCTCCTGATTTGGTTTTCTTTTTCAAGATTGCTTTGGCTATTTGGGGTCTTTTATGGTTCCATACAAATTGTAGGATTGTTTTTTCTAGTTCTGTGAGGAATGCTGGTGTTATTTTGATAGGTATTGCATTGAATATGTAGATTGTTTTGGGTAGTATTGACATTTTAACAATATTTGTTCTTCCTGTCCAGGAGCATGGAATATTTTTCCATTTTTCTGTGTCTTCTTCAATCTCTTTCATAAGCTTTCTGTAGTTTTCAGTGTATAGATTTTTAACCTCTTCGGTTAGATTTATTCCTAGATATTTTATGGTTTTTGGTGCAATTATAAATGGGATTGATTCCTTGATTTCTCTCTTTCTATTGCTTCTTTGTTGGTGTATAGGAGTGCAACCCATTTCTGTGCGTTGATTTTATATCCTGCAATTTTGCTGATTTCTTGGATCAGTTCTGGCAGTTTCTTGGTGGAATCTTTTGGGTTTTCCATATAGATAATCATGTCATCTGCGAAGAGTGAAAGCTTGACTTCCTCCTGGCTGATTTGGATGCCTTTTATGTCTTGGTTTACATTGTTTTGTTCTTATTTGTGGAATGCTCTACTTTCTGTGTCTGATTGCTCTTTGCTGATTTTAAACATTTTGGTCATGAGTACTTCATGGATTCATCCTTACTATTACATCCCACCAGCAGACACATAACTTCAGTTGTCTTACTGTCAGAGAGAAAGAGTGCTCACCTCGTTGAGGTGATGACCACCAGAATCTTTCCATTCCAGAGCCTTGTTTGTCTCCCTTTGTAATTAAGTGAATAATCTGGTCATGATACCTTGAGACCTTCTGACTGTCCTGTTTTTTAGTTACATTTCACTCAGTGATTTTGCACCCATTCATATCCTTTACCTGTATAGATTATAACATTGGCTATGCAAAATGTTAGGTGCTTTTCCAATTCTAGCATTTTTTCTATAGTTGCAACCTCATTTGTTTGTAAAGAAGAGCCTTCCTTTTTAGGGAAAAATGGTTTCTAACAGCTGCAAAATACTCTATCAGTGACCTGCCTTCATTTGTTTAAAAAATAGATCTATATATAGTGGTAACACAAGGCCGCATGTCTGTCATTTATGTGTTGGGGCCGTGTTAATCTTCTCTGTGTCGTTCAAATTTGAAGCAAGTGCTAATATCCTAAAGCATAAATTATATAAGATTTGCTGTAGATTTTGAATTGGAGAGTAATTGTAGTACCTAAGGAAAAGTTTTCCAAGCACATCTTTGTTTTTGTACATGAAATTTAATCAGGTCCATGGTATTAGATAGAGCACTTTGGAATAATGTGAGCAGACGTTACTTAGGAAATATATTAAGAGATATTAAATACAAGGAAACAGTATTTATTTTCAGCCTTAATCTTAGTGGAATGATATGTTTTTAACTTTTTTTGGGAGCTAAAACTACAAACTTCCTTTGGTACTTTTTCTTTGGTATCGTAATCAATTTGAGATAAAGTTACTAAAATAATGAACCCAGTATGCTTGTTTCCTCCCTGTTTTGGATGTTCATGGTTTATAACTTATTTTTTAGCTTGTAATGACCAGCCTACAGTCCATTCTTGAAAACGTGGATACACCAGAATTACTTTGCAAATGTGTCAAGTGCATTCTTTTGGTGGCTCGATGTTACCCTCATATTTTCAGCACTAATTTTAGGGTGAGTTCCCTGACCTTCTCTGTTTAGGTGTTGAGGTAAAGGATTGGTTGTATGTATAAGGACCTGGGGATCCGAGAGAAAGCAAAGCTTCGGATTGTTTAAGTATAATCAGTGATACTGGAGAGTCTAGGATAGAATGGTGCAGTAATACTAGTTTTGTAAATACCATCTGTAGTTTCTGACATTAATACTCTAAAATATTTAAAGAAAAAAATAATTCCTCAAGGTCATAAACAAAGTTCCATTATTTTCTTGCCCTGCCCTCCCCCTAAGTTTATATAAGGTCAAATAGGTAGAACATAGACACTTTTGCTAGGATCGCTTACTCTGAAATTCTGAAATCGTCCACAGGAGGGATAGAAGTTAGACCTTAAAATGATTAGCCCTTTTCTCTTTGTCTCCACACAGGATACAGTTGATATATTAGTGGGATGGCATATAGACCATACTCAGAAACCTTCCCTTACACAGCAGGTGTCAGGTAAGTTATTCAGCATATACCAGTCATTTAAATATTGTGGGAAGGAGCTCTGGTTCCTCCAAGTCCAGCTGTTAATACTATTTCATAATGTCAGAAAAAGAATCGCTTCCCAGAAATATTTTGGTTATTGAAAATCAACATTGCTTGTTAGCAAAATCTATCCTTTCAGAGGAAGATTGTATACTTAGTACCATTGGTAGGGGAGAGTAAAGACGGGTTGTCATTGCACCTGTGAGAAATTGAAGGGCTTCCCCCAAGTCACTTGTGGCGTGCGCTGGTGGGGGGGGGGGTGTTGCAGGGGCGGTACTCGTCAGTACAGACTGGGGTCCTGGGGATTTGTGACGTGCGTTTCTGGGTCGATTTAGAGAACTCTAAATGATAAGGAAAATTTTATTAATTTATTTTCTAGTGAAATGAATGACTAGCACAATTCATTTGGATATTTTGGCTTGTTTCAGGTGCTGATAGTTTTTTTCTCTTAGCTTAATTGGTGCACTAACCTTCTGAAAATAGGATATACCATTGAGAGTGGTTCTGACCCATTTCCCCTGGGGAGATGAGTGGACACCTTTGGGGGTAGTTGTGGCTCTGGAGTAGAAAGCCAGGCAGGCGGTAGGTTGTGGCGTTTTAGCCTAAGCCACGTGTATAGTGACAATATGGACAAGATGAAAAATAAGGACAAAGATACACATTTTAATTTCTGGAGAATGTTAATTTTTGCAGTGTTAAAAGAGACATTGGTAATCATGATGAGCATATTTAACAGTTAACCCTCCTAATTTTATGAAATAAGGTGTGTTTTAAGGATATGCAACTTGAAAATCCGATAACTTTCAAAACAAGACTTTTAGATAATTTTAATTTGGATTTTTTGTTTTTTCTTCTCTTAAAATTTTTGTCTGATTCATAGGGTGGTTGCAGAGTTTAGAGCCGTTTTGGGTAGCTGATCTTGCATTTTCTACCACTCTTCTTGGTCAGTTTCTAGAGGACATGGAGGCATATGCTGAGGTGAGTCTATATAGAAAGCTAAGTTATTTCCTAAAATTTCAGTTAAGAACAAAAAAAAAATCTTAAACAGTGCTGGATCGATTTATTCATTCATTCATTCATTTATTTTGGGAGAAAGAGAGAGGAAGGAGGGGAGGGGCAAAGACAGGGTGGGGTGGGGGGGAGAGAGAGAGAGAGAGAGAGAGAGAGAGAGAGAGAATGCCAAGCAGGGTCCGTGCTGTCAGCGTGAAGACTGACATGGGGCTTGAATCCACAAACTGTGAGATCACCACCTGAGCCAAAATCAACCATCAGACGCTCAACTTACTGACCTACTCAGACTCCCCTAGATTTATTTTTAAAATAATTCAAATCCCTTGACGTTTGAATAGAAATGACAAGACCATTGCAATATTTTAATTTTTTTTTTAATGCGTGTGTTGTTTCTGTTTTTTTAATTTTTAGAGAGCGCGAGCCAGAGAGAGGGGCAGAGGGAGAGAGAAAAAGAGATAGAATCTCAAGCAGGCTTCACACTCAGCGTGGAGCCCAAAGTGGGGCTTGATTCCATAACTTGGGATCATGACCTGAGCCAAAATTAAGAGTTGGATGCTCAACCGACTGAGCCACCCAAGCACCCCTTTTGCAAAACTTGAAATAATCCTGGTTGCTAGTAGTTTTCTCAAGACATTTTCTGTAGTTCATTTTTATTTTCTCTTCCTAAATTATTAAAAGTAAAGTGAATTGATGTTATATACAAGCCCCTACAGATTTACTTTTCTTTTACATATATTGAGGATCTTGGATCATGCTTGGAGATTAAGACTCGGCTTCAGCATATTTAGCAGCTGTACAACAGTATAGCGACTGTAAGGCTGAAGTCTCTGTTACTGGGTCTTGGCTTTCCTGGCCCACTGGTCATTAAATCAGCCATCTCCTGTGTGAACCTCTGTGTTTCTTCCCTACTCAGATCTACCATGATTCCTTTTGGGTGTTTGAGGCTCCCATAAGGATTCAGCTTTATCTTTGCTATTTTGAGCCTTTCAGAGAAGAATGGAGGGAATATTTTGCTTGTGTGTGTTTCTTTGCCTCCACACCTAGAAAATCTTTGTTCCTAGCCTACCTTTAAAGCTGATCTGCATCGCTGAGGCTGCCCTTTGTAGTTTGTAAAGACTCCCCTCCCTGGTATTTATAAGATCTAATTGTCTTCAGTTATTTTGGTGCTTAATGAGTATATGTACTAGAATTAATTTTTCCCCAATAGCTATCTGAGTTGGTATGAGAGTTTATTTCCTTAATCTGTCGAGGTTGTTTTTGGCTTATTTAAATATTGGCTTGTTAATTCGAGAAATAAAATTCGTTTTTAAATTGAGATTTATGTTTCTTTTTCTGATTTCTGAAAGGCTAAAATACCTTTATTTGTAAAAACTTATACAAAGTTAATTGACTTAAAAGTTTGGATTTTTTTGGGGCACCTGGATGGCTCAGTCGGTTGGGTGTCCGACTCAGTTTCGGCTCAGGTCACGATCTCATGGTTCGTGGGACTGAGCTCTGCTTTGGGTTCTGTGCCGACAGCGTGGAGCCTGCTTGGAATCTCTTTCTTTCTTTCTCAAAATAAATGAATAACCTTAAAAATAAAATAAAATTTTTAGAAAATTGAAGTTTTTGGGGTTTTTCAACAATGTCCTACTTAAACGTTAAAAAATTTTTTTTTAAATGTTTATTTTTGCGAGAGAGCGAGCCAGAGCACATGCGGGGGAGGGGTAGAGAGGGAGACACAGAATCTGAATCAGGCTCCAGGCTCGGAAGCTGTTAGCACAGAGCCCAACGTAGGGCTCAGACCCACAGACTGTGAGATTATGACCTGAGCCAAAGTTGGATGCTCAACTGACTTAGCCACCCAGGTGCCCCTAACAGTGTCCTACGTAAATAAGAGTGCTGTGATTTCACATCTAGGACCTCAGCCATGTGGCCTCTGGGGAGTCCGTGGATGAAGATGTTCCTCCTCCATCTGTGTCGTTACCAAAGCTAGCAGCGCTCCTCCGTGTGTTTAGTACTGTCGTGAGGAGCATCGGGGAACGCTTCAGCCCAATTCGAGGTCCTCCAATTACTGAGGCATATGTAACAGATGTAAGTGTCTTTAGGAGTTTTACATATCATTCAAAAATAAAATTGTATATTGTAAATGCTTCTCTTTACCTAGTGAACTATGTTATTAGCCCTTCATTTGTTTGGTATGTATGTACATATGTGGCTACTTTCTTAAATCACCAGGAAAGTAGGGAATCCTGTTTTATCCCTCTTCTTTCCCCACTCCCATATGAGGAAAAGGCTACACTGCATTTTAAATGTGCATAAAGTTTTTTCTCATGACATCTTTCATAAATGCGTTATTGGTTTTTTATATTCTTTTAAAATGTTTCTTAAAAATATTAATTATAATTTTGCTTTTCAATTTCTGAGTTTAGTTTTTCAGCATATTAAGAATAGCATGCTACAGAGAAATCCTCAAAAAGTAATTTTTTTCTGAACATGACGGGATGAAACAACTTGATAGCTTGATATCAAAGGTTATAAAGTCGTAAGAACTTAAACGTATAGTAGTGTGAGATCATTTGTAAGAGGTGGTGTGATTGCCACCCTTCAGCAGCCCCAGACATGAGCTGCACTGTGTTAGAGTCCAGGGAGGGGCTCAGTGTGATAGAAATGAGAAGTAAACCTGTCACCTGTGCTTGAATAAGAAGGGAGAAACGTGTATGATGCAGTCATAAAAGGTTAAATGATTAAAATTTTACCGTTAGGATAAAATTCTCACTTTCACTTACTTCTATTGAACATGTTGCCAGATAAAATAGGATATTAATTATATATGCAATTTTTGGTAAGTTAATTATGTATTTTAGCGGAAATGTCAGGTCTTGAAGATAAATAAAACCAGTATTTTGATATTTTAAACCTGAACAAGATGATTTAATGTCTTCAGTCTTGATGATTGTCAGTGTTGAAATAAGGGCAATAAACTCAGGTATAAAACAAAAAGGAAGAACAGTAATTTCCCAGGGTATATATTTAATATATTCTTTTATGAAGGTCTTTAAGGCCTTTTTAACCTATAGGTTAAAGCCTGTATGTAGTGATTGTTGAATATTACAGAAAAATATACTGTATTGGTTTATTGGGGTTTTTTTCTTATTTTTATTTGAAATTTCGTACATTAATAGTGACTATTACTATTTAGTGGGGTTTTTGGTTGGAAGTTCCATGATTTTCATAATTCTCAAATAGGTATTGTATGTTATGAACTAGACATCTTTCCAAAGAGACCATCAGTACATGAGCTTTGATAAGCTAAGGTGACTGGGATAGTTTTAAAAGATTGATTTACCAAAAGCCTAAGTGCTTTAATAGAGAAAGATTATTCTCACGGCTGCTTGTTCCCATGTTAATACTGTTACTGTTCTCAGTACTGGTGTAAATATTTGATGAATGTAAAACTTTTGAGCTTCAGCCATTTGGTCACTTTGGGTGGGGGAAGGAGGGTGATAGAAATTGGGTATGAAAGGAATAGAGGATAGCAAATTCCATTTTCTGTCACAGTAGTACTTAGAATTTTTTAGGCAAGATCATTTTTGTGTATTTTACTAAAAATATCCTTATGATTTCGGCCACTGGAAGCTAGAATATTAAGAGACTACTGACAAGGCAGGCAGTTAATTTTCTGTTGAAACTGCATTAAATAGAAACTATTTTTTTGTTCTGTGGAAGCGTGCGAATTTTTTTAAAAAGCTGCTTGTTCTCCCCATTTGCAGGTTCTGTACAGAGTAATGAGATGTGTGACGGCTGCAAACCAAGTGTTTTTTTCTGAGGCTGTGTTGACAGCTGCTAATGAGTGTGTTGGTGTTTTGCTCGGCAGCTTGGATCCTAGCATGACTATACATTGTGACATGGTCATTACATATGGATTAGACCAACTGGAGAATTGCCAGACTTGCGGTACAGATTATATCATCTCAGTCTTGAATTTACTCACATTGGTATGTGAATTCTTTTTTGTTGCTTTTTAATATGTTTGCTTATTCAG
Organism: Cryptoprocta ferox; assembly: GCA_028646485.1. NCBI lineage: Eukaryota > Metazoa > Chordata > Mammalia > Carnivora > Eupleridae > Cryptoprocta > Cryptoprocta ferox. The sequence goes on along the minus strand of CM053564.1, from coordinate 13,709,094 downwards.
GCCCTTAAATTAGTGTGGAAGAAATGAAGGCCTTGGTGGTGGTGGTGGTGGTTCTTTTAAGAGTGCATTAGTTAGTCTTATTTACATAATCTAGTTTGCTTTTGCTCTCTTATCTGTTTACTTTTAGTGTTTGATTTTAGGGTAGCTTTTTTCCTCTCTCTCTCTCGATGAAACATCGTCCTTCACATAAGACTATCGAGTACACATGATAAATACTATATAGGTACTTGATAGCTATTTTGAAAGACCATGTTATGTTTTGTTTCCCATATGAAACTTGTTTTATAGTGTTTATTCTTTCCTTAACCATATATATTCCCCCTCCTCTCCACCTTTTATTATGGGCATTTTGAAGGGTGTTAAAAGAAATAGAATAGCATAGTGAATCTTTGTCTACTTAGTACTGTTTCTAGAACTAGAAACGCATGGTCCATCTGGTTTCATCTAGGCCTCTGACTGTCTGCCTCATCCTTGCTGTGCCTCCATCCCCAATTAAATTGTTTTAAAGCAAATTCTGGATGATATTCTGCTGAACATTTCTGCCAAAGTTACACCTCCCTTTGCCAATGTAAAAAAAAAAAATGCTCATATTTAAGTGCAGATACATGTATCGTACTTAGGTGTCTAAACATTTTAATGTTACAATGTTAAGGATTTAAAATAAAGTTTTTAGATATATTACTTTTTAAATTAATAAATATTTTTCAGAACAGTTTTTAGGTTTTACAGAAAAATTGAGCCTTAAGTACAAAGTTCCCATACTTTCTCCCACAGTAGTTCCTGTCATTATTAACTAATCTTGTTTGATGTGGTACATTTATTATAATTGATGAACCAAATTGACAAGTTACTAACTGAGGTCCATGGATTACCTTAGGGTTCACTCTCTGGATTGTACATTCTAGGGCTTTGACCAATGAATCATGCCACATATTCACCATTACAACATCATACCGAATGGTTTTCCTGCCTACAGATCCTTTGTACTCTGTCTGTTCATCCCTCCCGAATCCTGGTGACCACTGCCATTTGTACTGTCTACATAGTTTAACCCTTTTCCACGAGGTCATATTGTTGGGATCATACAGTGTGTAGCTCTTTCAGATTGGCTTCTTTCCGTTAGCGTTACGCATTTAAGATTTCTCCGTGTCGTTTGTGTCTTGATAGCTACTTTTTATTTTATTCTTTTAGATTGTTGAACAGATAAATACAAAACTGCCATCATCGTTTGTAGAAAAACTGTTTATACCATCATCTAAACTACTGTTTTTGCGTTATCATAAAGAAAAAGAGGTAAGTGATGCATTGATAAGGACTTTGGGTCACTTCGGTCATTGAAGAATTGACTTAAGTTGCCTTTTAGCTACATAAATGAAATTGAGTGAAATGGTAAATATTGGGTTTAAAATACAATGATTATAATGATGCCTTTAACTTAGTATTTGTTGATTGTCAGACTGATGTGCCAGCTATTATTTCATATTCCCATAATTTGTTTTTATTAGATTTTATTAACATTTCATAAAACCAGCAGCAATATTTTTAAAGTTATAAATTCAAAAGGACTGTGTGTATCATAAATTTAATTATTAGCTTTTCAACTGACTCCCAGTCAGAACCGCGACAGGCTTTCCAAGTAGTTGTTGAAAAACCAATTTTAATAAATTGCTCTTTTTCTATATGTTTGTTACTGGCTGTTTTTAAAAAAATGACCTTTTATGAAATTTTAATTTAGAGGACCCTTTCTCTGTAATAAAGTTTTGAAAATTTTTAGTCTGTTTACTTTGAGAGAGAGCATGCACGAGTGTATGCCACACACGTATGTTTGGGGGAAGGGAAGAGAGAGAATCCTAAGAAGGGTCTGCACCATCAGTGCAGAGCCCGACACAGGATTTGAACCCATGATCTGTGAGATCATGACCTGAGCCGAAGTCAAGAGCTGGACTCTTAACTGACTAAGCCACCCAGGCGCCCCTGAAAATTTTTATAAACTTGTTGACACATGTAGGTTCCTTCAGGTTGAATTTTTTAAAACATTATGGTCTTTGACGGTCTGGACAGTGAATTTATTTATTGGTCTTAAATTGATTTGTATCATCACGTTATGCAGGTAGTAATTTTATTTTCCATTTAATTATCACTCTCCTGAATTCTTCTCTTTTTAAAGGTTGTTGCTGTAGCCCATGCTGTTTATCAAGCAGTGCTCAGCCTGAAGAACATTCCTGTTTTGGAGACTGCCTATAAATTAATTCTGGGGGAAATGACTTGTGCCCTAAACAATCTGCTACATAGTCTACAACTTCCTGATGCCTGTTCTGAAATAAAACATGAGGCTTTTAAAAATCATGTATTCAATGTAGATAATGCCAAATTTGTAGTTATATTTGACCTCAGTGCCCTGACGACAATTGGAAATGCCAAAAACTCTCTAATTGGGGTGAGTCTTTACTTGTAGTGGCTTTGTTTTAATCTCTTTTAAGCCTCTTTTCATTGCATGTTTATTTCATTTACTATTATCATCATGTCAGTCTGTCTCTAGAGTCACTGTGGAACAAAGTGCCCTATTTAGGACATGCCTGGATAATTAAAATTGACAGGAATATTTTCCTGTCGTTACGTTTTGCTTTCTTCTTTCCTTGACAGCCCTTGATAAGATTTTTTTCAGATTTGTTTTGTTTTTAGGAAAATGTCTTTTATGAATTTCTGTTTACTCTAACATACTTACAGAAAATTTGTCAACATTTTCTACAGCTCAAATTGGTATACTTCTTTCAATACGCAGCTCTTTCTTCCCTGCTTTTCTCCTTCTGTTCACTAAAGTTAGTGCTTACAGATGGTCTTACTTTTTGACTGCCTACTTTTCTCTAGGAATATTCATATGGTCTCTTTTGGGAAAAGAATAAAGATTTCTTTTAAGAAATTTGAAGTGACCTTGCTTTTGATTTATAATTATTGTTCTGATATGTATATTTTCCCCTTCTATTTGACCTTGAAGGATTGAAAAACATTACTTCTAATAAAAAAAAATAATAGCATATAATTAAGAGATAAAGTTTCCTAAGAGAGGATCTGATGTTTATACTTGCTTGTTCTCATGACCAGATTGCCTTGTATCACTCCTTCCACTGCTAGTTAGGGCAGATGTTGGTAGGCTCTAGTAAACTCTACTCAGACCCTAAAATTAGATTTGAGGAGGTTTTTGTCTTGACTCTGGAAACACAGAGGATCAGGAGGGAGCAGTCAAGTGAATGGAGTATCTTAAGCAGTGGAAGGAAAAGGGAAAGATGGAAAAGGCTTATACCTTTTTTCTCATTGGACAGGGGATCTTGCCGTTTGCAGTATGTGGAAAATTGAGGAGATGCAGTCTAGTACACTAAAGGGTATGGAGGGCTTTGTTTAGATCAGGAATTAGTACACTTTAGCCCACGAGCCAAATACAGCTCAAAACCTATTTTTTTCTTTTTAAAAAAGAATACTTTTTGGTATTTAATTCACATACCATATAATTCCCATTTAAATGCAAAGAATTATAGTATATGTACAGAATTGTGCAGATATCACCTGTTTCTGTAAGGAAACTTATTGAAAACGGCCAGTCTGTGTAATTGTCTATGGCTGTTTTCTCACCGCAGTGGCAGAGTTGACGAGGTGACCATTGCCATAGAGGTATCACCTGACCTGCAAAGTCTGAAACGCTTACTTTCCTCACAAAAAGTGAATGCTGACCCCAGGTTTAATGTACTTGATTGTTTCCGAATTTAGATCTGTCATTTTAGATTTAAAAAATGCGTACACATATTTTGAAGGATAAGCGTGTCTTGGAGGAACCAAACATTTGCTCTCTGTTTACATCATCAGATGTGGGCGCTGTCTCCAACCGTCTTTGCCCTCCTGAGTAAGAACCTGACGATTGTGCACGCTGACCTGGCCGTCCACTTCCCTGCCGTCCAGTACGCGGTGCTCTACACGTTGTATTCTCACTGTACCAGGTACTGTAGTGTCCAGACACTCGACAGAAAGTTCCTGTTAATTTTTATCGGGGAGGATGGGCTCTTGAAAGATAGATGTTAAAAAGCGTGTTGACTTTGGAATTGCTTTTTTTTTTTTTTTTTTTTAAACAAATTGGAGATGAAAGATGATTTTTCTTTTGTCTTCCAGGCACGATCACTTTATATCTAGTAGTCTTAGTTCTTCGTCCCCGTCTTTGTTTGATGGAGCTGTGATTAGTACTGTAACTACAGCTACAAAAAAACATTTCTCAATTATATTAAATCTACTGGGAATATTGCTTAAGAAAGATAATCTTAACCAGGACACAAGGTAACTAAGTACTTAAAGTTCATAACATGAGGTGTTCTTAACTTTCATTAACTTAGCTACATAATTTAAGGGTAAGAAATCCAGACTTGAGGTAGTGGGGTAGAGTGGCCTCTTCATTATGAAACACTGAAAATATAGCTTTATTATTTAATCTAGGATTTCTTGTTCTTTCCCGAAAGAATTGAATGAAACCTTCCTGCCTGCAGTTTTGTAAAAGAATGTATCTGTAGAGATTTTCTATATTCTTTGCTATACCTACTGGTTTGGGGAGATTGTCTTAAAAGGCGTTCAGCTTTTTGACAGAGGAATCTCTATAGTTTCAATTTTTGTTTCCTGTTGTTTGAGATAGTTAAAAAGCCAAAAGCAAACTAACATAAGAATAGATTATTAAAGCTTTTCCTTCCTTCCTTCCTTCCTTCCTCCCTCCCTCCCTCCCTCCCTCCCTCCTTTCCTTCCTTTGTATGTAAAACCAACTGTATGTTTTGTGTTTCAGGAAACTGTTAATGACCTGGGCTTTGGAAGTGGCTGTTTTAATGAAGAAGTCTGAAACATACGCACCTTTATTCTCTCTTCCATCTTTCCATAAATTTTGTAAAGGCCTTTTAGCCAACAGTAAGATTCTGTGATTTTTAAAGATTTTGTTAATCTATACACCTAAAAGGGGTCTTTAGTAGTGAGAGAAAGATAATCACTTGAACATTTTTATAACATGAAATGTATAATTCGCGTCTCAGGGGCAGATGCATAATCTGTTGAAGCTTTTGTTATTTTTTTTTTTAATGTTTCTTTTTGAGAGAGGAAGAGAGCAAGCGAGGGAGCCAGGGCGGGGGTTGGGGTGGCAGCCGAGTGAGGGAGACACGGAATCTGAAGCACTGAGCCACCTAGGCACCCCAAACTTTGGTATTCTTAATATATGAAAAATAAATTGTTTTTAAGTGGTTATCACATTTTTAATCTTAGGTAAACATTTATACATTCCATATACTTTTGAAATTTCCTTCAGAAAAAGGTTTGGGTAAAGACTAGTAACTTTAAGTGGGTTTTGTTGGATGTATCATTTTCCCAAATGTTACTGCCAGTGATGGTTCTAGGTAGTAACAATGCCTAGCCTAGTCCATGGTGTAGACGCTCACTGTCTGTTGAATGAGTGAATGTGTTCAGGAAGTTATGACATAGTGGCATATAATTTCTTTTTGCAAACTGAAAGTATCTTTTAATTCTTAATAGCTCTTGTTGAAGATGTGAATATCTGTCTGCAAGCATGCAGCAGTCTCCATGCTTTGTCCTCTTCCTTGCCAGACGATCTTTTACAGAGGTATGGACTAAAGGTTCTGTCTTCTGACCCTGGTCCTAAGAACTTGGAACTGTTGCCGCACTTCTGTTACCTGTTTCTTTTTTTTTTGTAGGTGTGTTGATGTTTGCCGTGTTCAGCTTGTCCATAGTGGAACTCGTATTCGACAAGCATTTGGAAAGCTGTTGAAGTCCATTCCTTTAGATGTTGTCTTGAGGTATGACAGTTATGTTGGAACAGAGACATCCCACTATGTTTTAACTGCCTAGTAGTCCTTTAGGAGAAGATAGATTGCCTATTAGTGAATTCATGTTACATCTTGTATGGCGCTTCTCTGTGACTGAAGAGATGTCAAAGGATCAAATTGTCCGGGTCTCAAAGACGTTAACAAAGTTTAATGTTTTCTGTAAACTTAGAAGCTCGTGATAATAAGTACCGAATAATTTATGTAATAGAGTGCCAAAATGTGTTTCTTAGTAGTTTGGTTACTTGAAAAACTCAACTGTAATCTTTATTGTTTTTATTAGGTTAATTTTGAAACTGTAATAACATCTCAGTATCCATTTTGAAGTCTCAGTTTTATTTTTTCATTTCTGCATTTAGTTAGCAAGGAAATAGCCCATTTACAGTACGAACTTACCTGTTAACTAAAACATTTTGTGTAACAGTGATTTTATGTTTGTCTACAGCAATAACAATCACACAGAAATTCAAGAAATTTCTTTGGCATTAAGAAGTCACATGAGTAAAGCACCGAGTAACACATTCCACCCACAAGATTTCTCTGATGTTATTAGTTTTATTTTGTATGGGAATTCTCACAGAACAGGGTAAGATTTTCTTTGACTCTTTCATCTGGGAAAAGTAACTTAAATATACTTGAGCATCTTGACCCTATACCCATTTTGAGGAGAGAATATGTCAGGAGTGGCAGAGTAGAAAATGACATCTTCTCAAATGGGTTATTTTAGTGTTCAGCAGTAGGAAGAATTGCTTTGAAAATAGTGTCTGAAGAAACAAAAATGGGCTTTGAAATTGAGTGATAGAATATGTTTGACAGTTAACTGCTCTGACGTCTAGGCATTAGTGCTTCAGGGAGAGGCCTGCGACATGGACATTCTGCCGGTGCTTAGTTGCAGTGAATATTTTATCCCAGTAGCCAAATGGTCATGAGCCCGTTTACTGTAATAACCCTTCCACACCGTACCCCATCCTGTTTTAACTGCAAAAGACCTCCTCGGCCTGAAAGGAGGGATGTAATGCTTCTTGGTGTTATGGGTTTTGCCTTTTGAACTAGGAAAAATTGTAATCCCCTGCCCCTGCTCCCTCTGCACGTTTTTTTGTTTGTTTGTTTGTTTTTAACGAAGTTGTCATTGTTTGTTAAATATGAAACTACTTTTCCCAGGAAAGACAATTGGTTAGAAAGATTGTTCTATAGCTGCCAGAGACTGGATAAGCGTGACCAATCAACAATTCCCCGAAATCTTCTAAAGACAGATGCTGTCCTTTGGCAGTGGGCTATTTGGGAAGCAGCACAGTTCACTGTGCTTTCTAAGTTGAGAACCCCACTGGGCAGAGCTCAGGATACCTTCCAGACAATTGAAGGTAATTAGCTTTGTGCTTTTTCAAACTTGGTAATAAAAATACCTTTAAACCCTATATTAAGAAATAATGGGGGCTGCCGGGTAGCCATTAGCTAGGCATTGTAGTCTTGATATCGGTTCAGGTCATGATCTCATGGTGTGTGGGATTCGGCCCTGCTTTGGGCTCTGCGCTTATAGCATGGAGGCTTCTTGGGATTCTCTCTCTCTCCCTCTCTTTCTGCCCTTCCCACTCATGCTCTCTGTCTCTCTCAAAATAAATAAATAGGCTTAAAAAATAAAAGAAAGGATTTCTTACTGTTCAAACAAAAATTTGAGGTTATATGCTATTTTATTCCTTAATAATTGATCAGTCTTTCGGGTAATATTTGTTAAAATAACCTTTCATTGAATAATTGTGTTGACCACAGCATGGTTGTCTTTTTTTTTTGTTCAAAAACTAGGGGATTTGTGTAGAGAAAACATTTTTCCCCTAAAATAAAATATCTTTCATGTTGTGAGTTTTGTTTTTAAACGGTAGGTTAGAGAGGATGCTTGACAAATGTGAATTTGTGAAATTATGTCCAACTTCTAGAATCTTTAGAGATTTCTTTTAAATTTGGAATATTGTTTTTGCTTTAAGGTATCATTAGAAGTCTCGCAGCTCACACGTTAAACCCTGATCAAGATGTTAGTCAGTGGACAACTGCAGACAATGATGAAGGCCACAGTAGCAACCAGCTTAGACTTGTTCTTCTTCTGCAGTATCTGGAAAATCTGGAGAAGTTAATGTATAATGCATACGAGGGGTGTGCTAATGCATTAACATCACCTCCCAAGGTCGGTTCCAGTGGGTTGAGTGTTGCTTTGTTGCAATTTCATGGTCAAGCCTGGCGGTGTGGGCAGAGCTGAAATCCCAGTAGTCTTGTGATTTTGAGACATCTGTACCTAAAATTTTAACCAACGCTGAGCTCTTCTTTTTCTTTATTCTAAAGGTCATTAGGACTTTTTTCTATACCAATCGCCAAACTTGTCAAGACTGGCTGACGCGGATCCGACTCTCCATTATGAGAGTTGGGTTGTTGGCAGGCCAGCCTGCCGTGACAGTGAGACATGGGTTTGACTTGCTTACGGAAATGAAGACAAATCTATCTCAGGTAAATAAAGTGCATTTAGAGTTAATTTTAAATCTGTTGATTAGAAAAAGTTGAGTTTAATTCCTTTGTTGTGATTTAATCTATGAATGAAATAAGTTAAAATTTCTGTTCATTTTCTGAGGTTTTGATTCAGTATTTTGTGGAAGTGCATGTGGTAATTTTATAACATACGCAAAAGTATATATAATAATGTTACAATGTATGGGAGAAGTGCTCGTTTATAAGTGAGTTCAATAAATAATTGGAATCCAAAAATAGCAAATGTTTCTTAATTAGATAATATCAGTAGGCAATATTCAGACGTGAAATTAATGATCATTTAAGTCATGGTTATTTATGTTTGACTTTGGCTTTATATTTACTTCATATGTGACTCCTACAGATACCACAGGTTAGATTTAGGATAACTTTTTTTTTTTTTTTACTTTGTAAGGACTGACACCATCTGCTGTTATGGTTGTGTTGTTGTGTCAGTTACCTTTTGTAGCTACATTATATGTAAAATTTCAAGAATTCTAAGCTAATAATGTAATGTTGTTATAAAAAAATAATTGTTAAATACGTGTGCTTTTAAATGGGCTTAGGTTGTGAAAAGTTGTTTTAAATTTAGTAGATACTTGAATTTTAATGGTATTGAGGTCTGTGATTAATTTTTGTGAATGAACTTCCAGGGGAATGAATTGGAAGTAACCATCATGATGGTGGTAGAAGCACTGTGTGAGCTTCATTGTCCTGAAGCGATACAGGGAATTGCTGTCTGGTCATCTTCCATCGTTGGGAAGAATCTTCTATGGATTAATTCAGTGGCCCAGCAGGCAGAAGGGAGGTAAGTTGGAAGGTAGGAAATAGGTAATAGGAAATCTTTATATTTAAATTCTCTGTATTCCTGGATAACATTGTAGTTAAATGTTAAAACAGCTTTATTCCGTTTCAGCAATTGAAACTTGCTGTGAATCACTTTACTAGGAGTCATCTTTAGTCTGTTCTTTAATTAACAGCAAAACTTAGATGCCTTTCTTATTTATAGATTAGTAAGAAATCCTCCTTAAAATAAGATCTGCCAATTGTTTCAGAATCTGATAACCTTTCTTGTCAGAGTGTGGTACAAACTATCCTTCATGGCTAGAGGGCTTGCTCATTAGCCCTGTGCACTCATTCTCTAGGTAAATGAACGTGTATTATAACAGGCTGTGTATATTTATGTCAGCTTTCCCAAATCTGGAAAATGTAGGAAATATAAGAACTGCTCATAATTACGTCTGCTAGTGTTAGTTTTGGTGTACGTGCCTCTGTAGTTTTTCTTTTATATACAGTCTTCTCCCCATATTCCTCAGAAATAGCTGTGTTTCTGCTACTCACATTATTTTTTTTCCTATTTGGTAACCTTTAAAAAATATTTTGCCCTGTTAAATATTCTACAATGTTATTTTTAATGACACAGTTGTATTTTTTGTGAGTGCACCATAATTTAACATTCCATATTCTTGGACAGTAAGGTTGTTTCTGATGTTTTTTTTTACTAATCTTAATGTACCATGGCACTTAAATCTTTACAGTGAACTATAGCTTATAATTCTATTTTCTTTGAATTTATTCCTACAAGTTGATTTACTAGAAGAAAGGCTACAGACCTTAAGGCTTATGATACATACTATTGCTAAGTTACTGTACAGAACAGAGATTCCAATTTATATCCTTAACAATAGAGTAACCCCTTCCCTTCACCTTTGTGAATAGTGAGGGTCACTGAGAAACAACCACTCTGCCACCATCATTAGTGAAGATAATTTGTTTTAATTTATATATTTTTTATTCATAATTAATACAGTTTTCCTCCTAAGTTCTATTGACCATACGTGATTTTTAAAAACACAGATTTTTGTCTTCGTGGCCTCTCATATTTTCCTATACTGATGTGTCAGATTTTATTATATAGCAGGATTGTTGATGCTGTCGAATTTCTTGATTTATAATTTTTTTAATGTTATGGTGTTTTTTGATACCTGGAAGTTTTAAATTATGCCATTAGTATCTGTTACTTTATGAATTCTTTTTTAAAAATTGTTCTTCTAGTTAGCCATGGCATATAATGGGATCAGATGCTTAATATTTTTTGTTATTTTATACTGTCTTTAAGAAAATCCTGTTTAATAGTCTCTACATTTATTTTCATTTGTTGTGAGGAAAAAAATCTAATTTTGCACACCCCACCCCACACAAAATAACTAACTCGTTATCTCTGCTCAATTTATTTGAGTGATTAAATTTTTTTTTAGTTTTTTTTTTTTTTGGAAATGAAGTCTGTGGATAATTTAAAAGTATGGACTGTTTGAATTTGCATTGAAGGTTTGAAAAGGCCTCTGTGGAGTACCAGGAGCACCTGAGCACCATGACGGGGGTCGATTGCTGTATCTCCAGCTTTGACAAATCTGTTCTCACGTTGGCCAATGCTGGGCGGAACAGTGCCAGCCCCAAACATTCACTGAATGGTGAGCGTCTAGGATTTAAATCAAAAGTTGTACTTTTTGTGCTGATGATAGTTTGTACTGATGATCCTGTTGTATAGTTTCAGATTTCATTGCTCATTTAAGTATTCATAATTTCCCTGGGTCTCTCTATTTTATAAAATACATTTACGCAGGTGATTCCAGGAAATCTGTGCTATCAAAATCAACGGACTCGTCCCCTGAGGTTATAAATTACTTGGGCAATAAAGCATGTGAGTGCTACATTTCCATTGCTGACTGGGCCGCCGTGCAGGACTGGCAGAATGCCATCCACGACCTGAAAAAGAGCACCAGCAGCACTTCGCTCAACCTGAAAGCTGATTTCAACTACATAAAGTAAGGACTTTTTTTCAGCTAAATAAACGTTCAGTAACTTTAAAGTCTTCCTCTGTGGCAGAAAAATATTAAAATTGGTCATATCTACTATTGCAAGTTGTTTGAAGTTTTAATAATACTTCTGTTTGGAAAATGACTACTACGAGAAGCCAACGCTAGATGTGAGGAAGATACTCATGTAGTGGGAAAACAGACTTGTAACTTCTGAAACAGTCATTTGATATTGATTCTCAGAGCTTATTGTTTTAAAATCAAAAGAAATATGAACAAATTTGTTAACTGCTTTAGGAAGGGTCACATTTGATGGCTGTTCATGGGTTCAAGCCCCGCGTCAGGCTCTGTGCTGACAGCTCGGAGCCTGGAGCCTGCTTGGGATTCTATGTTCCCCTCTCTCTGCCCCTTCCTTGCTCGTGCTCTGTCTCAAAAATAAGTAAACTTTGGAAAAAATGAACTTATCAAATTTGTTTTCAAGAGGACAGAGTTTATGAACATTTATAAAATAAGCTCCGTTTCTTGTCTTTTTTCTTCTCCATATTCCTCTGTGCATTTATTAATCCCTTAATTAAAAATGTATGTACTGGGGACCCCTGGCTGGCTCAGTCAGTAGAGCATGCGATTCTTCTTCTCAAGGTCATGAATACGAGTCCCACATTGGGTGTAGAGATTACTTAAATAAATATTAAAATAAAAAACCTAAAATAAATGTACTGGATTAGTTTTTTAATTCAAAATTTGTGTATCCCTAAGTAGTTGGGATGCAGGGGTCATTAGCTTTCCTTCCCATTGAGGAGCTCAGCTTCTAGAGAGCAAATGGGTTAATGGGTAATTTTTCCATTGAGCATGTACTGTGTACCAGGCAGTGGGGTGTGGCACTACATGAACCATGAATTCTGACCCTTGAGGAACTCCCTTCTAGAGGGACACACAGGCAGATAGACAAGGTTGGGAATGCCATCAGCGTAACATTTGAGCAAAGAGTTAAGGAAACAGATCCAATGAAAGAATGATGTGCTTTGAGTGTTCTGGAAATGGCCCAGAGGCCACTGTTGTTGAAGCAGAGCGAATAACAGGAGATGGAGATAGTGGGTAGATGGGGAACTGTGAGGACTTTGACTCCCAGTAAGATGGAAAATCTTAGGTGAGGTTTGAACAGGAGAGGCATGTCGTGATTTGACTTAGTCGTTCACTCTGCTGTTCTGAAGAAACTGGTGTTGTATGGCAAGGGTGGCAGCATGTAGTCCACCGATGTGTGGGACAAAGGTGGAGGGAGAACAGACGCTGTTAATTGAGGTAGGAGCATGCAGAACCATGAGTTGTTTTTAAGGTGCATGTGAAAAGAGACTAGTGAGCACTTAAGAATTGGATTTGGAACTAAGGAGAAAAGTCTAAGCTGGAGAGTGATTTTGGGGCTCATTAGCATATTGGTGACAGTAAAAGACATTTTTTGTTCTTCATTCGATATTCCAGAGCCTTTGTAAGCCACGAAGCCACAGATAAAGCTCTGGAGAAGGGTGAGTGCAAAGGAAAGAGGGCCAAGGTCAGAATCCTTACGAGCATCTTTGTTACAGGAAGAGAGAGGAAGCCACTGATAAAAACTGAAAGACACTGAGGAAAGAAGAGTCCAAGATGTAGGAGAAGCAGACTGGAATAGTCTGTCTTGTTAGAAGTTCCAGAGACCACAAGCAAGAAGAGCCTTGTAGAGAGATCAGGAGAAGCAGCTGAGTTGAATACTGTTGAGTGGTGGAGAAACTTGAAAATCAAAAGCTTTAGTTAGGTTACTTGGGTAGTGAATTTTTCTTGAAGTTAAGGAGAGGAGGCTGTGGCTGGAAGAGAATGTTGTGTAGTTACTTGAACTAGTGGGTAGTTTAAGTGTTCTTAGTTCAGGAGAAAGAGTGACGAAAGCAGAGGTTGAAGAAACAGGATAAGAACATTGAGGGATTAACTGGACCCCACTTTTTTTATGCCTCAAGGAAAGCAGCTGAAGTTGGATATAGACTGTTTTGGGAATGGATAGATGGTGGATTAGAGGTAAGGGTAGAGAAAATGAAAACCTGTTGGGCTGGGGTTTTTTTTAATTTTTTTTATTTTGAGGAGTTCATCCTTAGCTGAAAGTGTGAGGGCATTGTAGAGCATAGTGGGGACACAGGGAACCTGCCACTGGAGAGGACTCCGGTCCAATAGTGACAGGACTGATAAGGGTGCTGTGACCAAACCTCAACAGTTCTTCAGTTTCAGCTCATGTGAGAAGCTGGCATTTACCTTGATCCAGGCTTGGAGCTTATATATGGTGGAGGCAGGTGCAGTCATTGATGTCATATTTCCAGTGCTGGGTAGATGAGAAACTAAGTCATCTTCTTAGTTGGAAAGCAGCTATAGTAGGAATGGGGACAGAGTAAGTGATCTGAAAGTAGCAGTAAGGAGCTAGGAGAGGGCCTCTCCTCCTGACATGGATGTAGCAGGACTAAAGGAGTTGCAGAGGCATTACCATTTTCAGATGAGGTGAGGAGATGGAAAGGAAGTGTTCTCTGAAAGAAGAGAAACAGGTTCCCTGAAACACGTTGGAGAAGGGAGAGAGGGAGGGAGGCCAGCAGTCGAAGGAGGCGGGACGAGGATGGAGCACTGAGGTAAAAGGACAGGAGCTGTCTGGGGGCCTGGGCTCTAGGTAGGGAATGGGGCTGTGTAGGGAATTTAGAAGTAGCTTGGGGAGAATCAGATGTTGGCATTGCCCTGCAGAGGTCCGTCAGTTTGTTGTTTGGGTTGTGACGATAAGAGACTACAGGAAGAGGAAGGAAACACGAACGGTGACCATGCTAAACTGAATGTCTGTAGTTGTGGTTTTCCGGCTTGCCACTCCACTTTTAGTGCTAATTAAGTTGGTAGTCACGTCTTCAAAATAGAAATAAAATGATGGCCTACGTAGAAGAAACTTCACCAAAAGAATGCTGTGTAACTGTGCTTTTTCTAGAATTTGTTCTACCTTTTTTTGAATGATTGCACAGGCTGGATAGGGTGTGATATAAGCTAACTGATGTTTTAATTACAGATCACTAAGCAGTTTTGAATCTGGAGAATTTGTTGAATGTACTGAGCAATTAGAACTGTTACCAGGAGAAAATATCAATCTACTTGCTGGAGGATCAAAAGAGAAAATAGGTATTTGAGATAATAATCTTAAAATGAAGTATTTTATGGACAAGTTGCCCAAAATGTTTGGCTTAGTATTTTACTGGACAATCAGGAGGTTTTTGTACATTTATTTTGGGGCAGAATCCTATGCGAAGGAACATATGTTGAGCTGTTTTACTTACATTTGATTTGGCAAATGAAAACAGTTTATTAATTAAAATTAATCAAACTAAAAAAGTCTGTCATAAGACTTTGGGATTTATCTGGCCACATTTGAAAAAGTTTAGTGTTTAAGCTGAATGTTTTTCTTAACATCTTAATGTGGTTCATTAATTTTCTTACCACAACTGGAATATTCTGTAAAATATTACGCTAAAATTAGTATTGTGAGTAGCTTGTGTGTTAGCACTGTTTTGGTAAATTCAGTAAGGTTTGCAAAAATGGGAATAGATTTGCCCCTTTAAAATGTAGTATGTTTATTGATTTTTGGAAATCAGCTGATTTTGGGTGGGTCTGAGATAGAATTTGAATGCAGACCGTAATTTTTATATAGCTCTCAGAAATGCTTCATCCTGGTGTTCTGCTGGCTGAGCTTAAATAGGAAAGAATGTATTCATCAGTGATAACTTTTTAATATTGTTAAGTATTTTATTCTTAACACGTTAAGAACAAATTAACTTAACGGAACTTATTTAACTTCTCTAGATATGAAAAAACTGCTTCCTAACATGTTAAGTCCAGATCCAAGGGAACTTCAGAAATCCATTGAAGTTCAGTTGTTGAGAAGTTCTGTTTGTTTGGCAACTGCTTTAAACCATATAGAACAAGACCAGAAGTGGCAGTCCATAACTGAGTAAGTTTAATCCTAAGGAGGTTAATGTGCGCTCTGTGTACAAGATGGTAAATATCCGTACCTGGGGATGAGCCGCTTACCAGTTCACTACAATGCTAGTTAGTCATGATAGCTTCATTTTAGTTGTGGAGGTCACATGACCCGTGAACGCCACTTGCCAACATATATAGAGGTTGAAATTAAATAAACTGTAGAAATCCCCAGAAGCATGTTGCTTGTGTCCTTTTACTAAAGGGCGGACAGCTCCTCTTTGTTTCCCCTCTTCAGATGCCACTGTGGTAGCATCTTATCAAACTGCCTTATCTCTTCAGTGATTACAGGTTGGAAAATATCATTTATTAACAGTAAATCTTTTGTTTCAGAAATGTGGTCAAGTACTTGAAGCAAACCTCCCGCATAGCTATTGGACCCCTGAGACTTTCTACTTTAACAGTTTCACAGTCTCTGCCAGTTCTAAGTACCTTACAGCTGTATTGCTCTTCTGCTCTGGAGAACACAGTTTCTAACAGACTTTCAACGGAGGTGTGTATGTGTGTATTTTTATCAGAATATTCTTCTGAACATTAATAGGCATTTGTGTAGAAAAAGATTTCTTGGAAAATATTTTTTTAATTTTTAAGATAGTATTGTAGCATTTGTTGGACAAGGTAGTAAATCCAGAAATCTAAAATGTCATTTTCAGGCACATTGTCATTTGAGAAGTGCATGAGGCAGATGGAGGAACCAGAGATACAGATATTAAAGGACAGCTAATTGCTTAATTTTTTTCTTTGCTTTCTTTTTTCCTTTTTTTTTTATTGGAAGAAGGGATAGTATACGTAAATATATTTCTGTTTGACAGCTATTATAAATTTTAGATTTGATTAATGAAGATACCTGCAAGGTGCTTGGCTGGCTAGGTGGTAGAGCATGTAGCGTTTGATCTCAGGGTCTTGAGTTCAAGCTCCATGTTGGATGAAGAGCATACTTTAAGAAAAAAAAGAAAAAGACACCCCATCCTTCTCCCAGATAGGGTACAGTGTAACCAAAGATGGTCCCTTCCCAAGGAAAATAGGATCTTTGAGAATTTGCTTATTAAGCAGTAGTTTTATGTTTCTCTGTAATTTAACTTTTGTTTTATAGTAAGTATGCTGTATTTATTTTTATAAAAATTGCTTTATTGAGAAGTATATTGATAAATTGGACTGGATATTCTTTATTCTTTTCTTTTTATGGCAAAACAAAGATTTCTCTTAGACTGTCTTTTCCTCTTGTGATTAGAAGATAAAATGAAGAAAGGGAGGAGTTTAATAGATAAGTAGATCTGAGTAGCTGGTTTATGGGGGATACAGCTTAACTCAGTCTACAAACAGACCTGGAGCCTGTTTACATTAAGTAGTTTTGGTTTCCCTGGCAGGATTGTCTTATTCCACTCTTCAGTGAAGCTCTGCGCTCATGTAAACAGCATGATGTGAGGCCATGGATGCAGGCATTACGATACACCATGTACCAGAGTCAGTTGTTGGAGAAGATAAAAGGTAATTAGGTTGGGTTTTTTTAATAGCTTTGATTGAGATATAATTTACACATTTGACATGTACAGTTCAAGAGTTTCGACACATCAATACCAGCGTAACCACCACTACAGTCAAGATACAGAGCATTTATCTCCCCGCAAAAAGTTTTCATTATACCTCTACCCAGTCACCTCTCCCATCTGCCCTGTCCTGGGCAAGTGCTGATTTGTTTCCTGTCACTGTAGATTAGACATGTCTTTACTAAAGTTTTGTGTAAATGGGATCATACAGCTCTCTTGTATCTGGCTTCTCTTAGCATTTTATTTTTAAGATTCACTTGTGTTGTATCAGTTGTGTGATCCTTTGTGTTGTTGAGTAGTACTCATTTCATGGATGTACCGTAATTGATCTCTGGTTCCTTTGATAGATACTGGAGTTGTTTTAAAATGTGGGCTATTATGTATAGAGCTGCAGTGAAATTCACGTACAGGTCTCTGGGTGGACATATATTTGTGTTTCTCTTGAGTAAATGCCTGTGAGTGAAATTGGTGGGTCATAATGGTGTAACTTTAAAAATAGTTTGCCAGTTCTTAGAATGTGTTTGTACATTTTACATTTCTTCTGGTGTCTGTATCTTTGGTAATGTTGGTGTTTAATTTTAGTCACTGGCACTAGTGTGTAGTAGTATTTCATTGTGATTTTGTTTGCATTTTCCTGATGATTAATGAGATTGAACCTCTTCCTTTGCATAGTGACCATTGTATAATGTTACTTGGTAAAGTCTTTAAATCTTGTCCATTTTTTTTATCAAGTCCTAGATTTGTTTATTTGTTCTGGATATGAATTCTTTGTCAGATACAGTGTACTGCAGATGTTAAGTTTTAAACTCTCCAAATCAGTCGAGAATTAGTATTTGTATAAATATTAGCAGGTCTCATTTTTAAGAAATAAATGTCTGTCACGTTAAAAGGGTGTTAGCAATTTATTGCTTGAAAATGGAAAAGTTGCCAGAATTCTGTAGAATTTTAGTTGAGAGTGTCGTAGCTAAGGTTACTGAATATATTTGAGTATTAAATTTCAGCGGTACCTGGGTGGCTCATTCAGTTAAGTGCCCGAGTTTTGATTTTGGCTCAGGCTATGATCTCACAGTTCGTGAGATCAAGCCCTGCATCGAGGCTGCACTGACAGCACAAAGCTTGCTTGGGATGCTCTCTCTCCCCTTCTCTCTGTCTCTCTCCCACTGGCGCGCCCACGTGCACTTTTTCTTTCTCTCCCTCTCTCAAAATAAATAGTAAAAAAAATTATTTCAAGTAAGGTAATGCTGGGGTGTGGACTTACATTGCAGAGTGATTACTAGGAACTGTGATGCTCCTGGACCCTCAGTGCTGTATATATTTCGCTGGGATCCTTAGCCCAGCATTTGCAAATGGAAGGACCTTAGGGCAGGTCATTAAACTTCTGAGTCGCTTTCCTTTTCAGTTCTGGGTATTGCCTTGCTCAGGAGGTTCTTGTAAGGATTATGGGGGATGAGATGAGGCATGTAAAAGGCCTACACAGAGCATGGCATATAATAAGACTACAAATATCTTCTTTCTCATCCGTCCCATATTGAACAACTTTTAAAATTGGGAATAAAAAGTCAGTAACTCAGCGGTTATATTTGGAGACAGAACTCCAGTCCGCCTAGCTTTTTTTTTCTTTCCTCAGCAAGTGCTTATGAAGTGTGTGCTATGTGCCAGGTATTGTGCTCGAAGTTGGGATGTTATGGTGAACAGGACAAGCCTGTTTTCAACATTCCTAGGACCAAAGGGATTCTAGAGTCTAGCAGGGAAAACTGACAGTATGGTGTGCTGAATGGAAGTGCACATGCATAGCACTGAAAGAACGTAAAACAAAGGCACCGATTTAATCTAAGAATCAGAAAAAAAAATTGGGGGAGGAAGTAGCAGTTAAGCTGATACCTGAGGGAGAAAGAGATGAGAAGGAAGGTGGTGGACCATTTGGTTGGAAAAAGCATCGGAAGGCCAGCGTGAAGAATGAAAGATTCTTAGGTGACTCAGTTTGGCTTAGGGAGAATGGGAAGCGAGTAAGCTGAAGGAGACTGAGATTGGAATGAAATGTAAGGCATCATTGCCTTTCAAGATAAGTTCAGGAGTTGGGGTTTTGTCAGGGGGGCAGTGGGAAGCCATCAAAGGGAAGTTAAGTGTTCAGATTTATGTTGGTGTAAGATGATTTCAGTTGCAGGCTGGAGAATGGACTAGAAGAGGATAAGACTGGGGGCAGAGGGACCCATTAGGCTGAAGTCCCTGCTAAAGGTGACCAAGGTAGTGGTGATAGGGATAGAAAAAAAGTAGATGTGATAGGAACGCTGAAAGTGAAGACTTGAGATGGCTGCCCAGCACCAGCTCAGGTAACCAGGTTGATCATTTTCTTCAAGAAAGGAAAACAGAGAAGGAAGTAGAATGCTTGGAGGGTGGTAGAAGATGGATTTAACTTGACACAGTTTGAAGTGCCCTTGAAATACCTGACTGTAGGTGACTGGTAGCCAGGTGGGACTCAGATGTCCAGTCTGGACTTAAGGTAATGACTCAAGAGCCATCAGCATTTTTATGGTAATTGAAGCTGTAGGAGCAGATGATACTGTCCAGGGAGAATATGCAGAGTAAGAGGAGGAAAAAGCCTAGGGTCGGCCCTGAGGAACACCAGTTCTAATGGATGGGTAGTAGACAGGAAGGAGACTGAGGATTCATCAGATAGGTAGGAGTAAACCAGGAGAGAATGGCGTGATAGAAGGGCAGAGGGTACTTCAACATGAATGGGGATGGTCTAGCTTGACCCTCATTTCCCACCCTTTGGCCTAAGCTCTTTACTAAAAAGATTTAGAAACTGAAAAGCTAATTTCTTATAGTGAATGATTTTGACTTCTGTTTGCTTCATTTTATACATTCATTCTAATAAACATAAATTGTTTATTGTATGCCAAGCACTCTGCTAGCTGCTAAGGATTTAAAGATGATGAAAAATGAGTTATCTTGATTTAAGGAGGTGCTAGGGAAGGGAAAATAAATAGTTGGGGAAGAATTTTGGGCCATGTTTCCATGCAGTCTGGGATTAGACCCATCAAGGACTAATGAAACGTTTTCTTTTCTCCAGAACAAACCATTCCAATTAGAAGCCATCTGATGGAATTAGGTCTAACAGCAGCAAAATTTGCTAGAAAACGAGGGAATGTGTCACTTGCAACAAGACTGCTGGCACAGTGTAGTGAGGTTCAGCTGGGAAAGACTACCACTGCTCAGGATTTAGTCCAGCATTTTAAAAAACTATCAACTCAAGGTCAAGTGGATGAAAAATGGGGGCCTGAACTTGACATTGAAAAAACCAAATTGCTATATACAGCAGGTTAGTAAAATGAACTGTGGTTAATATATGACAAAATAAAACATGTGTATGAATGTTAATGTGTACGATGTAAGGCAGGAA
Source organism: Cryptoprocta ferox (assembly GCA_028646485.1). NCBI lineage: Eukaryota > Metazoa > Chordata > Mammalia > Carnivora > Eupleridae > Cryptoprocta > Cryptoprocta ferox. The sequence continues at coordinate 13,688,945 of CM053564.1, read as the reverse complement.
GAAAAGTTGTTTTTTTCCCCAGTTGTGGCAGAACATATGTGTCCTGAATAATAAATTACCTGTAATTGACTTACCTCTATAATATGGTGCTTTTAAAAGAGGTATTTTGTTTTGGTGTATTCAAGTAAGAACTGTTTCTAGAGATCATTGATTACCACTGAATTTACATTGTTACTTCACCCTGAAACACTGTTAATCATTTGCACATAAACCTAAGGTCTGATTTTCGGTTTTCTGTAGGCCAGTCAACACACGCGATGGAAATGTTGAGTTCTTGTGCCATATCTTTCTGCAAGTCTGCCAAAGCTGAATATGCGGTTGCCAAGTCCATTCTGACCCTGGCTAAATGGATCCAGGCAGAATGGAAAGAAATTTCAGGGCAGCTGAAACAGGTTTACAGAGCTCAGCAACAGCAAAGCTTCACAGGTCTTTCTACTCTGTCTAAAAACATACTCGCTTTAATAGAACTGCCATCTGTTAACACGATGGAAGAAGAGTATCCTCGGATTGAGAGCGAATCCACAGGTAGGGTTTCTTTTGTCTTTAAAATATTAATTTCAGAACTTATTTCTCCCTGTTTTAAAGTTTATAGTGTTATGCTGGCTGTAATTTGCCACAGAAATTGTGGCTATGGAAATGTAGTGTATTATACTGCCTGGAAGTAACTAAAACACATTTCTTAGTATCAAATGCCACCGTGGAAGTCACTTAACCCTGCCTGCCAGGCCTTCCCAAACCGCAGTGCTTTTGTGCACTTACATATTTTTGCTGGCAAGAAGGCCCTGCCCCAGATAGCTGAATTTCACCGCACACTAGCAGGAGCAACAAAGATAGACAATTGTAGCCTGTGGTCTCCTTGGGTGATAGAGCACAGAAACTACAGAAAGAGGAAGGTTTCACATTTGACGCTAGTGATAAGAATAGAAAGGTACTTGACAGATAGGGTAGTTAATTCAGTGTTGGAGCACCTATTATTGTAGGTCCCATTGCCCAGGTTTTACGGAGTGGGAGATAATTAATCTCTTTGCTGAAGCATGAGAATATCCTTTCATTTTTGTTGTTATGAAACATAGGACTTTGATTTCTTACATTGGTCTTATAAAATCATTCTAATCTGTATATTATATAGTCTTGACATAAGGGATATGTCTGGTGACTACTGTAAATCTTATATTGACGTGTGTCATTCTAGCAGGTGATTTCTTCTGAACTGTGAATAGACATTTACCTCATGAGTTTCTGATTAAATGAGGTTGTATACTTATCACCTATGTATTATTTTTCCCAGAATGCTTCAGCTTAATCTAATCACAAGATAGCCAGTCATATCCATAATTCAAGACCTTGCATAACACATGTGACACCTGAACGGTTTTATATAAAGTTTAGTGTCATGAAAGATATTTATGTAGTTTATAGGGTGATAATTTAAGCTGACGTGGGAAGCTGAGTGGTTGCTTTCAGTATATTAGCCTTTTCAAAAAGCATAGTAGGAAATGTGTTCCTTCACCAAATTTTGCGCTGTAATATTCTGGAACTTACTCATAGCTTACAGACAATGAATAAAACCCAAAAACGTTAATTGGGAATGCCGTTAGAAATTTATGAATGTAACATTGCTGAGTTCTTTCTTTCTTTTTTTTTTTTTTTTTTTTGGTCCATCATGGCAGTGCATATTGGAGTTGGAGAGCCTGACTTCATTTTGGGACAGTTGTATCATCTGTCTTCGGTACAGGCACCTGAAGTAGCCAAATCCTGGGCAGCGTTGGCTAGTTGGGCTTATAGGTGGGGCAGAAAGGTGGTTGACAATGCCAGGTATGTATGTCAAAATCTGTAACTTAACTACTGCATTGCAAAATAGAGATGGAAAATGTCTGCTGACATGTTTTGGTAGCTGCAACTAGTGACTTGCTTATTTTTATAGTCAGGGAGAAGGTGTTCGTCTGCTGCCTAGAGAAAAATCTGAAGTTCAGAATCTGCTTCCAGACACTGTCACTGATGAAGAAAGAGAGAGGATATATGGCATTCTTGGACAGGCTGTGTGTCGGCCGGCGGGGATTCAGGCAAGGAGAACGTGGTGTAGCATTGCGGGATAAATGGTTTCAAGATCACTGTTTTGATTCATTGATTTTGAGGAGGTGGATCATATATATACTTCATTAAATACTGAATAGGGGTTAGGCAGTTTTTGTTAGAAATCAGAAGTTTGAGTTTTCAGATGAAAGTGAGTTATGATACTTATCTAAGAAAAATATAATTTCTTGAGAAATCATTTCCTTAAGGCCCTGTTACTTAAATAGGTGAAGCTTGTTTTTTGGGAACTAAATTTCTCTTTTAGGTGTTTTGATCAGAAATTAGGTTCTTAACAGTAACGTGGGACCTTTTTAAAGTACAGGAATGCCTGCATACCACCCCAGATACCTGAGTGGGACATGTGTGTATGTATTTAAGCTTACAGGGTGATTCTACTTCATAGCCAGAGTTGGAAACTAGTGGACTAAATGAGCTGTAGGATTTATTCCTTCTCTGCTCAGAGTTCTGTTAATTCTAGAATATTACAATTACTGAGTAGATACACACTTTATAAGATTGAATTTTATTTGCTAAGCTAAACTGTATTGACTCATCTTGCCCTAGATTTCAGTATGTATCACTGTCTGCCAAAGCTGGTGTTCTGTACATGCTCAGTACTATAAAGAGGGCAAGGTCTGTTATGAGTGAATTCTGTGAACATTTAGCCTCAAACTTTTGAACAGATTATGTTTAATGTTCTGCAGGCAGAACATGGTATTATAATTCAGAAGCATTTAAGGCACAGGCCACCGGAGTCGTCTTCACTAGCTACATTAGTGAAACATCCAGAGGAGTGTATTGGCAGTGGTTTAGCGTGGATGAAACTAAGCGTGACGTAATTGAGTTTTTCATAAATGAGAACAGTGCTTGCGTAGGATAGGAAAATCAATGTTCCTTTTTTCCCCTTTTCAATTTGTGTTACAAAATAGCGTTTTACGCCCACATTTTCTTCAGGATGAAGATATAACGCTTCAGATAACAGAAGGTGAAGATAATGAGGAAGACGACATGGTCGATGTTATCTGGCGTCAGTTGATATCAAGCTGCCCTTGGCTTTCAGAACTTGATGAGAGTGCGACAGAAGGAGTTATTAAAGTGTGGAGGAAGGTTGTGGATCGAATCTTCAGCCTGTACAAGCTGTCTTGCAGTGCATATTTTACTTTCCTTAAACTCAATGCCGGTCAGGTAGGTAGCACACTGTTCTGTTCTAAGAAAATGTATTTGACATTTCTTACCGAGCAGACGAAAATGGTATTCTCATTTCTGCCTTTCCTCTTTCGCCCTTAGATTCCTTTAGATGAAGATGACCCTAGGCTACATTTAGGTCCTAGGGCAGAGCAGAGTACTGATGATGTGATTGTGATGGCCACACTGCGCTTGCTTAGATTGCTGGTGAAGCATGCTGGCGAGCTCAGGCAGTATCTTGAACATGGCTTGGAGACAACACCTACAGCTCCATGGAGAGGTAAGGGTCTACATAAAATGTTTCCGGAAAAATTATGTCTGGGTAGGAGGTAGAAGACAATTAAAAAAATGGTCGTTCCCTTATGTTTACTATTTGAATGTGTTACAGAGCAGCTCCATTAGTGATAGAAAATGTGAACTGGATGTTACATGTTCTTCTCTCCTACCTTTCAGAGAATAGAAGGCTGAGAGGCAGGAGTTTTATGTATGCAAAATGAATTTTGGAGATACTGGTGAAAATAACTTTCAAAAATTTTTATATGCCCTGTGTTAAAAATTATCTGTCTGTCTTTTACAGGCATTCTTAGTAAATACATTTTGCCAGAACATTGTTGAATTGCTCTGCGTTTTGATTATAGCTCTGTACCCTAACGAAACCTGCAAATCAGGAGCTATTGTTAGGGTTCTTTGTTATTAACACAGGGAGAAATTTGAAGCTCTTAGGACTGCTGCTGAATTCCATCAGGTTTTATGCATTTGCATGTACTGTGTTGACAGTTTTTAATAACTTTAAAGTATCTTTCTTTCTTCTTATCCTGAAGGAATTATTCCACAGCTTTTCTCACGCTTAAACCATCCTGAAGTGTATGTGCGCCAGAGTATTTGTAATCTCCTCTGCCGAGTGGCTCAAGATTCCCCACATCTCATACTGTACCCTGCAATAGTGGGTGCCATATCACTTAGTACTGAATCACAGGCTTCAGGTATGGAATATTAAAGTACTGCTCTTCTACTCTAAGTATAAAGTCGTTTGCAGGTAATGTCTGTTAGGTAAACCTTTGAGCTTTATGTTACAGAGTGGTGGAGTTCGTGTTTTTGTTTTGTTTTTTTTTTTAATAATAATTGTGGCTTATTGAGATAGTAACTGCGGAGTCCCACAGTGGGTCATGTGCTTTACACGTTGACCTTCAGCTTTACAGTAACCTGTTAAGGTTTGGAGAAATTGAGTCCGTGCTCTCAGGTTCACTGATGAGCTGAGTAATGGTGGATAAGGATAAGGAGGAAACCCAGCTCAGGGCTCTGGCTGTGAGAAAGCTTTATTTGCTGAGGCTCGTGTGGTTTTTTTTTTTTTTTTTTTTCATTTGTCTTCTATTTGCTTATTATATTAATAAATAAAAGGCAAAAGATCCATGATTTTTGGTCAGTTTGATGCATAAAAGGCAAATTAGTGAAGTGAGTGCCCTGGAGACAAATAGATTACTGATGTTTTTCTTAATTTATGTGCATAGGAGAAACCTTCAAAGTGTACCTTATTCTTGCATTTTCTTATAGGAAATAAGTTTTCTTCTGCAATTCCAACTTTGCTTGGCAATATTCAAGGAGAAGAATTGCTGGTTTCGGAATGTGAGGGAGGAAGTCCTCCTGCCTCTCAGGATAGCAATAAGGACGAACCTAAAAGTGGTTTAAATGAAGACCAGGCCATGATGCAGGACTGCTACAGCAAAATCGTGGATAAACTCTCCTCTGCAAACCCAACCATGGTGTTACAGGTACAGAAAAGCACAATTCGTATGTTTTTAAACAGGTTTTTTTGTCTTCTCCTCCTTCCCATAAAACAACCTAAAAACAAAATCCATCCATAAAAACTGTCTTGGAAATATTATTTGAAGAACAAAAACGCGTTTAGGGTAGTTGAAATTAGCTTTACAGATCAGTACCGGTTTTACAAATCTGTATTGATAGAATCACTAATCAGGGTTCTCTGCTTGTAGAATGAACAAAAGAGGCACACAGCGAACTTGTAATTTCTAGTGTTGGCAGAACTGTGTGGGGCGTGGACTTGTAGCTGAGCGTATTTGGATGTGCTGTGTGTGCAGGTGCAGATGCTTGTGGCTGAGCTGCGCAGGGTCACTGTTCTCTGGGACGAGCTCTGGTTGGGAGTTCTGTTACAGCAGCATATGTATGTCCTGAGACGAATCCAGCAGTTGGAAGATGAGGTGAAGAGAGTCCAGAACAACAACACCTTACGCAAGTAGGTTTTCATACGCCTTTGCTCTGAAAACGAAGCCGTTCCCTGGTGCCTGTCCCCACTTGTAACATAAAATACACAAAACATAAAATTTGTTATTTTAACCAATTTAAAGTGTAATCCAGTCACATTAAGCATGTGTACAGTGTTGTGCAACCATCACTCCTGTTCATTTCCAGAACTTACTCATCCCAAACATGAGCTCTGTACCCATTAAACACTAACCTTCCATGGCCCCTTAACCCTAGCCCCTCTTTACTGCTATTCTACTTTTTGTGTCTGAATTTGACTACTCTGAGTACCTCATGTAAGTGCAATCAAGGGTATTTGTCCTTTGTGTCTGGCTCATTCTACTTAGGATGTTTGAAGGCTCATCCATGTTGTGGCATGTATTAGAATATGAACATCAGTGTACAAGCGTCTGTTTTGACTCTGTTTTCATTTATTTTATGATTTGCCTGGGTTATATTGTTACTCTGTTTGAATTACAGAGAAACCACCCAGCTCTTTTCCTGCACCAGTTTACGTTCCCACCAAAAGTTCTCAGGAGTTCCAGTTTCTCCACAGCCTCGCCAATACTTGTTACTTCTTGTTTTTTTTTTTTTTTTTTAATAGTAGCCATCCTGATGGGTGTGAAGTGGTATCTCCTTGTGGTTTTGACTTGCATCTCCCTAGTGACTAGTGATGTTGAGCATCTTTTCATGTGCCTTTTGATCATTTGAATAGCTTGTTTGGAGAAATGTCTATCGTGTCTTTTGCTGATTTTTGAATTTGGGTTGTTTAGAGTTTTTTGTTGTTTTAGGAGTTCTCCGTATTTTCTCGTTATTAACCCCTTTTTAGATGTATGATTTGCAAATACTTTCTCCTCTTTTGTGTGTTCTTTTCACTCTCTTAATAGTATCTTTTGATGCACATAAGTGGAATTTGATATAGTCACCCAGTTTTTCTGTTTTTCCTTTTGTTAAGAAATTGTTACCAGATCCAGTTTCCGGAAGCCTTGCCTCTACCTTTTTTTTTTTTTCCTAAGAGTTTTAAAGTCTTAGCTCTTAAGGTCTTTGATCCATTTTGAGTTATTTTTTTGTATATTGTATAAGGAAGGTAAGGGTCTGGCTTCATTCTTTTGCAAGTGGATATCCAGTTTTCCCAGTCCCAGTTGTTGAAAAAAGAGCTTCCTCTTTCTTTGCCAGTATTTTATTTATTTAGCTTACCCTGTGATAGTGTTTACTTGCAGTTGATGCATTTAAACTGTTCCATGTTTGTAAGACACTTTATGTTTTCCTGGTCAGAGAAGAGAAAATTGCTATCATGCGGGAAAAGCACACAGCTTTGATGAAGCCCATTGTGTTTGCCTTGGAGCACGTAAGGAGCATCACTGCAGCCCCTGCAGAAACACCTCATGAAAAGTGGTTTCAGGATAACTATGGTGATGCAATTGAAAATGCTCTTGAAAAACTGAAGACACCATCCAATCCTGCGAAGCCTGGAAGCAGCTGGATTCCCTTTAAAGAGGTACAGAAAATTCTCAAGAATGCTACTAGAATGGGAAATTCCCTGTGAGATACAAAATTTACCTATGGGGACTCTCCTTACTTGGAATGTGGGAAAAGATTTTTGTAGGCCCCTAGAAGGCAACCTGTGACCACTTGCTTATAAGGAACATAGAGAAAGGTGTTTTCTTTTTTTTTGAGAATTTGGGGGCGAGTGGGCCGAAGGCCGCAAACTTTTATCTATAGAGGGTTCACACTAGGGAAGAATATACTGTAAAAAATTAGCCTAGGAAGGGGTCAGGCCTCGAACTAAATATTGATTGTTTGCTTTATTGTCTTCCTAAAAGATTATAAAATTTAATCTTGTACCTATATAGTTTTTCTTTGGCGTGGGTATTAAATATTTCTCTTTTTTTTGGTATTAAATATTTCTAACAGACAAAATATTCACATGTAACTATCAATTTTTATAAGTAACTGTTTCAGCATCAGCCCTGTATATGCTATTTAGGGATGACTAGCGTTTTAAAATACTTGAGAATCCTGTCTTTTATATTTTGGTCCCCTTAACTGTGTATTTTCTTTGATTCTTACCTGATATAGCAACAGAATCACTATTTTAGGAGAACATTTATCACCTTGTAGCTTTCTCTTTTTTTAATTCTTTCTCTATCCCTTATCTTTTTATTCTAATTTCCTTACTTTAGCAGTGAGAAAACTATTAAAAGTGTAGAAAGAGAGTCCACCTGACTTTAATGAGTAAGTGCAATCTAGAGGAAACTAGAGTACATGCTAATAAGTTCATAGGACATAAACTAGAAGCACAAGATTAGAGCGCTAACGTGAAGGCTGAAGTTTATTGTGTGTGGCCCAGCCAGAACGTGTTTGCTTATGTGCCAGCAGCAGTTCCTTGCTTCTGTGTCTCCTCAATAAACCAACCAAGAAAACCAGAGGAAGAGAATAGTTTTTATTTATTGATGCATTTTTAAAGGATGGTTTTAAACTTTATATAAATGAGGTTATGTACAGTATACCCAGTATATATAGGCATACCTGGGGTGTGTGTGTATGTGTGTATGCATGTCTGTTTTTATTACTTCCATAATTGATGGATTGGCATTAGATTTTTTTTTTTTTTTTAATGGTTCATCCATACTTTGTATGCAGGTGAACATTAATCTATTATGGGAAAATGCCACAGTTTATCCATTGTCCTGTCCATGGATACTTGGGGTGTTTCCAGTTGTATTTTTCCTTTTATGGAACAAAGCTTGCTACGGAATGATTACAGATTTTTCACATGAAAGCAGAACCCAGAGTTCATTAATTTAGATGCACATTATTGAGTTAGCTACAAGCAGGGATACACCTACATATGCGATTCACTCCCTGTGAGTTATTAGAAGGGGTTGTGGTGTTACTGTATGTACTTTAAGTGGTCAGAGGTCTAACAGTGTATCTACTTGATAGCCAGCAGCTGTCAGGTATATTTTTTGCTCTATTGTAAGGACTTGATTTGTTTGGCACTGATCAAACATAGCCTAACAGTGGGGGATTAGCTTGTTACAAGCTCTGAATTTTGGGATCACAGCAGTGCTTTCTTTCCATCTGCTGTGATTTCATTGGTTGTTTGGATAGAGAAGTCGGGTCTGAACGAAGTAGAAATCACCTAGGTCATATCTGCACAGCAGTTATTTCCCTTCTCGGGATGGCCCAAATATGTAACATAAAATTAAACATAGGAACTAGAATAAGAGGTATCTGCGTTGGTATTTTACGTTGACTTTTACACCATTCGAATGTGGTAGAAAGTAAGTGTCGTAATGATAATATGAACTTGTTTTTCTCCATCTTCTAAATATAGATAATGCTGAGTTTGCAACAGAGAGCACAGAAACGTGCAAGTTACATCTTGCGTCTTGAAGAAATCAGCCCCTGGCTGGCTGCCATGACTAACACCGAAATTGCTCTTCCTGGAGAGGTGTCAGCTAGAGACACTGTCACAATCCACAGTGTGGGCGGAACCATCACCATCTTACCTACCAAAACCAAGCCAAAGAAACTTCTCTTTCTGGGGTCAGATGGGAAGAGCTATCCTTACCTTTTCAAAGGTGGGACCTAAAAGAAGAGCATTAATCTGATTTTGAATGCTTTGTGTGTGAAATGTGATGGGAGGGGATTGTTTCGGGTGAATAGCCTGGCCGTGATTTTGAATGGCCTTGGTTGGATGCTGTATAGTAAGATTTTTCATTTCCTACTGTCTCTTTTTTGCTTAAGAACTTTTAAGCAGCACTGAGGTACGGCTAATAATGCTAGTGTCTAATACCTTGCAACTTAATGGAATGTTCTCTAACGCTATCATTATGCTTCTTTGTCCCTCAAGTTTTTACTGCTTCAATTGAGAGGAAACACAAAAGTGTATAGTTTGTAAACCCCCACACTCCTGCACCCCATTGCACTTTACCCCATTTGGTCACCACTCTAGCTACTTTTAACTTTTGTTTCCATAGGATTGGAAGATTTACATCTGGATGAGAGAATAATGCAGTTCCTGTCTATTGTGAATACCATGTTTGCTACAATCAATCGCCAGGAAACCCCCCGTTTCCACGCTCGACACTATTCTGTAACGCCATTAGGAACACGATCAGGACTAATCCAGTGGGTGGATGGAGCCACACCCTTATTTGGTCTTTACAAACGATGGCAACAACGGGAAGCCGCCTTACAAGCACAGAAGGTTGATTAAAATTCAAATATGCATATACTTTTATTTGAATGTACATGAAAACGTATATCAGTCTCTTGTTCTGTATGAAATACTCATATAGGTTACTGTTTTTGAACATTTTGAAAGTTTATATAAATGTTACAGAATAGACTTAACGTATCTAGGAAAGTGTTTTTGAGGCACAAAGAGGCAGGAATGGTGATATGTGACAGTCTTGTTCTAGACAAATATAGGGGGGAGCAGGTAGGATCGTAGTATGGTCATTAATCACTCAGTAAGTTGATAGATATTTAACATCTTAGTGCTTTTTTTCTTACTAGGGCTTACTAGGATCTTTTAAATTAAACTTATAAATAAGAAACAGCTTGGAAACTTGGCTTCTTTTAAATTAAATATGTAAAGAATGAACAATTTTATATTTAATTATGTGATTTTGTGACTGGGAAATTTATGATTTTGATTTAGACTAGGGATTTAATTTAGAAATAATTCTAGCTTAATACTTGAGTGCTGAGTATATGGCAGCAACAGTACCAAGCACTACAGACATAAAGATAAGGTTTATACAGTCTGAACCTCAAGATTCCGTATCTAGCGAAAACAATTAATCTAGGTAGGGTAAGTGTAGGAAGGAGCAAGAGTTAGAAAGCAGTCGAGTTTAAAAACTAAGCATAGAATACTGCAGAGCAATTAATTGAGGGGTAGATTAGCGATGGGAATTAGAGACGGACTGTCTAAATTTTTGTCTGAATGTTAAATTTTATATTGATGAAGTCATTTATCAGTGAAGAATGAAATTTGTGCATACATTAATGATAAATTTTGAAGTTTATTTTGAGAGGGAGTGAGAGGCCATACAGGTGGGGGAGGGGCAGAGACAGAGGGGAAAGGGTGAATCCCAAGTAGGCTTTGTGCTCTTAGCACAGAGTCTGATGTGGGGCTCGAACCATGAGATCATGACCTGAGCCAAAGAAATCAAAAGTAGGATGCTTAACCTGCTGAGCCACTCAGGTGTTCCAAATTAATGATAAATTTAAAATAGAATTATATGTTACAAAGAAGAATGTAAATTGGGTGTTGAGTTTGAATTGAATCTCAAGAAAATAGAGCAGTAGACCAAGTTTTCAGTAAAGTCATAGTACCTAATTAAGAGAAGATCTGTAGATGGTAAGAAAGATGCATCTTCCAGAAGAATTATCTCTTTGGTGTGTGGAATTTGGCTGGGTAGGTGGAGAATGCCACTCAAAAATCAGGTTTTAAAATAGTACTTTATATTCCAAGTAATCTTTATTTAAATAAAGTTTATTTCTTTTCTTGAAATTTTTCTAAGGCCCAAGATTCTTACCAGACGCCTCAGAATCCTGGAATTGTACCTCGTCCTAGTGAACTTTATTATAGTAAAATTGGTCCTGCTTTAAAAGCGGTTGGACTTAGTCTGGATGTGTCCCGACGCGATTGGCCTCTTCATGTAATGAAGGCGGTGTTAGAAGAGTTAATGGAGGCCACCCCCCCAAATCTCCTTGCTAAAGAGCTTTGGTCATCTTGTACCACACCTGATGAATGGTGGAGAGTCACACAGGTATGTGTTTTGTTGGGGGCTGTAATCAATATTCTTGTTTCTTTGCCTGTTTCCTGTCTCGTGTGTGTTGTTCATCCTCCTTCTCTTCCCCCTTGTCTCCCTCCAGACTTAGAAGTTGGAGAACTGTATTTGAATCTTACATCGCACTTATTTTTATGAGGCATGGCCATGACTGTGTGTGGGCAGAACAGAGGGCATTATGGATGAAATGAAAGAATAAAACTTGAGAAAGGGAAAAACTAGGGAGGCTGAAAATAGTTGTGTTTTTTAAATCCGGCATTCTGATACTAAGTATGACCAACAAGGACTACGGTGCTGTGTGCTGCTGCTCCGCGCAGAGCTTCTGTGGCCGCTCGGACGGCCTTGAGGAGTGCCAGCTAGTCAGAAATGGGGGAGTGGGATGGTAGTGTTCTGTCCATTTTGAAGCATCAAGTCTGTGTTGGAAGGAAATTTGCTGATGGTGTTACAACTTGCTCTCCCCACCTGACCCCTCCTGTTTAGTCTTACGCCAGATCTACTGCGGTCATGTCTATGGTCGGATACATAATTGGCCTCGGAGATAGACATCTGGATAATGTTCTCATAGACATGACAACTGGAGAAGTGGTTCATATAGATTACAATGTGTGCTTTGAAAAAGGTAAAATTAAATTGGATTTTGTACATTTGAGGGTCAAATGTTTTTGGTGAAAGGACAGAAATACAACAATTTGTCTTTTCAAGGTAAAAGCCTTAGAGTTCCTGAGAAGGTACCTTTCCGAATGACACAGAACATTGAAACAGCACTGGGTGTAACTGGAGTAGAAGGTGTTTTTAGGCTTTCATGTGAGCAGGTATGCTGTTTCTCTTACACCTTTTAATGTACCTGTTAAATTAACACATCTTATGGAATGAGAAATGACATTTTAGTGAGGAAACTTGTGGCAAAACCTGATAAAACTTCTCTGAAAACAGGTTCTACACATTATGCGGCGTGGCAGAGAGACTCTGCTGACTTTGCTCGAGGCCTTTGTGTATGACCCCCTGGTGGACTGGACCGCTGGGGGCGAGGCCGGGTTTGCTGGCGCTGTCTATGGTGGAGGTGGCCAGCAGGCTGAGAGCAAGCAGAGCAAGAGAGAGATGGAGCGAGAGATCACCCGCAGCCTCTTTTCTTCCAGAGTAGCTGAAATTAAGGTGAGGGCATTGATAATGATCGTCTTTTCATTAGTGTTAATATGTCCATCAAAAAGTGGGTAAAACTACCTTTATTTCATAGGAATGGTATTTTTTTTTAATGTTTGTTTTTTGAGGGGGGTGGTGCAGAGAGAGAGAGACACACACACAGAATCTGGAGCAGGCTATAGGCTCAAAGCTGTCAGCACAGAGCCCGACGTGGAGCTCGAACCCACGAACCGCAGGATCCTGACCTGAGCTAAAGTCAGACATGTAACCGATTAAGCCACCCAGGTGCCCCTAAAACTGTCCCTAAAAAAATTTTTTTAGAGGACTGTGATGTGTAACATTGAAATGGCAGTGAAATAGGGCACTTAGATGTCTTTTTAGTAGGAAATGCTCCCATACAAAGGCACACAGTCCTACTCCTATTCATTGGAGGTGGGTTCATGATTTGAAAAAAAATAGACCTTTTTTAATACATTGAAATGTGTTTACCAGTGACTATTTTAAGTGTTCTTTAATTGGATAGTCTACCCTCAGTCTTAGTTATAATATCGTGGTAGCCAGTGATGCTAACACTGTTTTGGGTGGCATGGTGGTAACTGCATGCTATTCTGGGATTTGAGTCTCTATTTAGGCTTTGTGAACTTGAATGCACTGGTTATCCTTATTTGTAAAATAAAGTCTCAGGGACAGGATGTCCCTCTGTCGTGTTCCTTCTGGCACATGTCATGCTGTCTCATAGCTGACCCTGTACAAAGAATCTTTGTAATCATAATTATCTTTTTACAGGTGAACTGGTTTAAGAATAGGGATGAGATGCTGGTTGTGCTTCCCAAGCTGGACAGCAGCTTAGATGAATACCTAAGCTTGCAAGAGCAACTGACAGATGTGGAAAAACTGCAGGGCAAACTGCTAGAAGAAATAGAGTTTCTAGAAGGAGCAGAAGGAGTGGATCATCCTTCTCACACACTGCAACACAGGTTTAAAAGTGTTGAACTCTTGTTTCTTTAAAAAAATTTTTTTTCATGTTTATGTATTGTAAAGAGAGAGAGAGAGAGAGAGAGAGAGAGAGAGAGAGAGAGGGAGGGAGGGAGGGGCAGAGAGAGAGGGAGACAAAGAATCTGAAGCGGGCTCCAGGCTCCAAGGTGTCAGCACAGAGCCCCATGTGGGGCTCAGACCCATGAACTGTGAGATCATGACCTGAGCAAAAGTCAGATGCTTAACCAACTGAGCCACCCAGGTGCCCCGAACTCGTTTCTAAATATTTGCCGCAACGGAGAATTTTCATATTTGTGGAAACATTGTCAACTTGAATTAGAATTATTACAGCAATTTACATAAATGATAAAAACACTCCCAAGAACTGAAATTTCAAAATTTTAATACACAAAAATTCATTTAAATTTTTTGCTTTTTTTTTTAATAGTTAATTGAAATGTTTGAGTGAGTAATTATGGGAGATGGGTGGGTGTGGAGGTTAGAATATGAATTTGGATTCAGGAACACCTGGGGTTTGGGTTTCTCTCTGCAGTTTGTATGTAGATCCATATTCATTAGTACAGTTGCAGGTATTTTATCCATTTTGCTGAGTTAAGCATTAAACTAGAATGATCTAAGTGAATGAACCTTGTACAGAGTAGGTGTTCTGTAAATGGTAACTATGCAAATGAAACACACTGCACGGGTCCCAGAGATTATGAAGATCTGTCAAGCTTTTGTCTTTTATGCCGAAGATATCTCAAAACCTGGAAGGTGTGGTAGAGAATTGTATTTAGAATGTTGTGAGTATAGTTGAGAGAGTTACGGGAAAAATCAGAGAATTAAGGGATATTTGAGCACTGCTCTCAAGATTGAAAAGGCGCTTACCAGGCAGGTCCAAGTATGAGCAAAATCAGGGTTGTGGAAGTACGTAGAAGAAAGAACCAATTAAAAAATTTTTTTCCTTCATATTAGGTATTCTGAACACACTCAACTACAGACTCAGCAAAGGGCTGTTCAGGAAGCAATCCAGGTGAAGCTGAATGAATTTGAACAGTGGATAACACATTATCAGGCTGCATTCAATAATTTAGAAGCAACACAGCTTGCGAGTTTGCTTCAGGAGATCAGCACACAAATGGACCTTGGTATGGGTTGATTTATTTTAGATACACATGTGAGCCTGTGAATTTTGGATTGTTTATTATTTATGTGTGGGGCTCTGGTTTGTGCTCCTTTCAGTGACTGCTGATTGGGAACAGTTGCACTCTTATTAATAGTCCTCTTTCACCAAAAGGTCCTCCGAGCTATGTGCCAGCGACAGCCTTCCTACAGAACGCTGGCCAGGCCCACTTGATTAGCCAGTGCGAGCAGCTGGAGGGGGAGGTGGGTGCCCTTCTCCAGCAGCGGCGTTCCGTGCTCCGGGGCTGCCTGGAGCAGCTGCATCACTACGCGACCGTGGCTCTACAGTACCCGAAGGCCATATTCCAGAAACATCGAATTGAACAGTGGAAGACCTGGATGGAAGAGCTCATCTGTAACATCACGGTAGAGCGCTGTCAGGAGCTCTACAGGAAGTAAGTTGATCATGCTTAATTTTCTTAACTTTCCATGCGATTGGGAGCAAAGTGTGCAAATTATTATTGTCTGTGCATAATATTTCATTTTTTCTGAAAGAACGGGTTGATGGATGGAGTTTTAAATGGAGTCTCTTTTTTCTTGGTTTGAAGAGAACTTGAGCTCATGCTTTCCCTCATAAGACAGTATGTTTTTCCTAATTAAATAAAATGTATCCCGGTATCGGAGTCACCGGGTCAGAGTAAAGAGAGCTAAACTCCAACATTGATCTGTCCCTCATTAACGAGTCATCTTGGAAAGTTACTTTAGTTCCTAAGACTTCTAGGGGCTCCTGGGTGGCTGAGTCGGTTAAGCCTCTGACTTCGGCTCAGGTCATGATCTCACGTTCGTGGATTTGAGCCCTGGGTCGGGCTCTGTGCTGACAGCTCAGAGCCTGGAGCCTGCTTCAGATTCCGTGACTCCCTCTATCTCTCTCCCTCCCCCTCTCATGCTCTGTCTCTCTCTGTCTCAAAAATAAATAAAACATTAAAAAAAAGTAAATAAGCTGATACCAGAAGCAAAGTGCTCAAATAAAAAAGTTCCTAAGACTTCTGTAAAAATGACAGTCAAGATTTCTACTGTGTAAGGTTTGAATACATGAATACATGCAGTATTTCATACTGTCCTGTGTCAGGTGTGGTTATGTTGTAAACACGTCTCTCTCTGGTTTTATAGATACGAAATTCAGTATGCCCCCCAGCCCCCCCCAACAGTGTG
The DNA here is from genome assembly GCA_028646485.1 of Cryptoprocta ferox. NCBI lineage: Eukaryota > Metazoa > Chordata > Mammalia > Carnivora > Eupleridae > Cryptoprocta > Cryptoprocta ferox. Next base: position 13,673,172 of record CM053564.1, on the reverse strand, counting down.
TCAGTTCATCACGGCCACCGAAATGACTCTGCAGCGGTACGCAGCCGACATAAACAGCAGGCTTATTAGGCAAGTGGAACGCTTGAAGCAGGAAGCGGTCACTGTGCCTGTTTGTGAAGATCAATTGAAGGAAATCGAACGTTGCATTAAAGTTTTTCTTCACGAGAATGGAGAAGAAGGATCTTTGAGTCTAGCAAGTGTCATTATTTCGGCCCTTTGTACCCTTACAAGGTGAGCCAGCCAATCTCACGTTGAGACCATTTCTTTGTCTTGAAAACACTGATGCTTATTTGAGATTTCACGTGTCTTTTGTTGAGTCCCAAACTTAAGGTATTTTGTACCGTCCTTAGTCTTGCCCAGCGTCACAGCTGCTTTACTTCCTTTTCGATTTTGAGGTATTCACTTTTGTGAGTGAGTGTAGCTGAGTGGGTTTCACTGTGCAAATACTTAATTGCGTTTAGGCGGAACCTGATGATGGAAGGTGCAGCTTCAAGTGCGGGGGAGCAGCTGGTGGATCTGACCTCCCGGGATGGAGCCTGGTTCCTGGAGGAGCTCTGCAGCATGAGCGGGAACGTCACGTGCCTGGTGCAGTTACTGAAACAGTGCCACCTGGTGCCGCAAGACTTGGACATCCCGAACCCCATGGAAGCTTCCGAGGCCGTTCACTTAGCCAATGGAGTATACACTTCACTTCAGGTGAGCACTTTTACATTAGCTTAAAGTTGATAGGTGTGTTTTAGATACTGAACACTGTACATCTTACGTCTCTGGTTCAGAAAAGCAATTTAACTTCTCTCCTTTTAATGCTGCTTAATTGGTCACTTAAAGATCACTGAGAGCTTTGTGGCCATATGTTGGTTAATGGTTGCATAAGTTCTTGATTAAGAACATTAATTAGGTTATACGTTAAGCCTCTAAATGTATAACTAATCTAAACTCAGCATTAAAATATATTTCTCACATATTTATAGGAATTAAATTCAAATTTCCGGCAAATCATATTTCCAGAAGCACTGAGGTGTTTGATGAAAGGAGAGTACACTTTAGAAAGTATGCTTCATGAGCTGGACAGTCTCATTGAGCAGACCACTGATGGTGTTCCCCTGCAGACTCTAGTTGAATCTCTTCAGGCCTATTTAAGAAATGCAGCTATGGGACTCGAGGAAGAAACACACGCTCATTACATCGATGTTGCCAGGCAAGTGAATGCTAGCTATGCCGTTTTGTTGGGAAAGACCCGGGAAGCCAGATCAGGCGGTTCTGAGCTCTCATTTTACTCTGTTTAGTTTTAATTGTACAGCAGATACAGTTACTTACAAATGATTAAATACTTACCTTTAAAAAACTTTTATTTGGGAATAATCACAGATTCACAGGAGGTTGTAAAAACCGTGTGCAGGGACATGTCGCGCGCGTGTCATCCTTCCTGCGGTGTTGGCATCTTGCCCACTGATGGGGCTGTGGTAGCACCTCAGAAGGGATGTTGCCACAGTTGGCAGGGATTCCTGAGATTTCACCAGTCACACACGTGCTCGTCTGCATGTGTGTTGCTCCTGCCATTCTGTCACATACACAACGCGTCCATGTGTGGCATTTCACTATATGAAAACAGACGGAGTGGAGTGTGGTATTTTGTAAGCCAGCTCTCAGAACTCTATGAAATCATCTGGGCCACTTTAGTTAGCTAATGGAGTATATAGCTCACTTCAGGTGAATGCTTCTGAATTTGCTTAAACTGTATTAGGTTTGTTTTAGATACTGAACATTGTGTTTTTCATCTCATAAATCCAGAAAAACAGTTTGACTTTGCAACCTGGCAAGGTTGGGTGTTCCCTCCAGCCAGGCACTATACCCATGGCTAAGCTGTGAGCCCTTTTATCTCTGGTGACTCAAGTCCTCTTTCTTTGGCATTCTTGTGTCCAGTTGACCCCAGAGAGTATAATTGAGAGAGTTGAAATGGATTGACATACTATGCTTCCTCCGATGAGAAAACTCAAAGATTAAAGTAGAAAAGTAGAATGAACCTTCACTTTACCACCTTTGGTTATTATCTGCACCTGTTTAAGTTGTTTAAATTATTTGTTTAAATTGTACTGCCCTGGGACGCTTGGGTGGCTCAGTCGGTTAAGTGTCCGACTTCAGCTCTGGTCATGACCTTAACAGATTGTGGGTTTGAGCCCTGAGTGAGGCTCTGTGCTGCTGGCTTGGAAACTGGAGCCTGCTTCAGATTCTGTGCGTCCCTCTCTCTTTGCGCCCCGCCCCCCCCCCCAACTCGTGCTGTCTCTCGCTCGCTCTCAAAACTAAATAAACATAAAAAAAATTTTTTTCAACATTGTACTGCCTGAATTATTTTGAAGCAGGTATCTATCTTTTCATTCTTAAATAATGTAGGAAGTATATGTATCTAGAATATAAACTTACCTTTTTTTTTCTTTTCTTTTTAACGTTTATTAATTTTTGAGAGAGAGAGTGTGAGCAGGGGAGGGGCAGAAAGAGGAGACACAGATTCCGGAGCAGGCACCAGGCTCTGAGCTGTCAGCACAGAGCCCGACGCGGGGCTCGAACCCATGAACCGTGAGATCATGACCTGAGCCGAAGTCGGATGCTCAACCATTTGAGCCTTTCAGGAGCCCCTAAACTTATTTTTCTTAATCATGGTGCCGTTACTTTACTTAAAATGTTAACAATAATTCTTTAACGTTTTCTGTATTCAAAATTTTCCTATTTTATGTTGCATTATAGTTAGTTCTCCATACAATAAAAAGAATGAGTGTAATTGTTAAAATGTAAAACATAAATGTTAGCTAGATGATGGTTTAGATTATTTGCATCAGGTCTTTATCGTTGAATTTGTAGCATTGTTTCAACAGTGAGATGTAAATCAATGCACCTTTCTTTCTCACTACATTTCAGCCCCCATTTATTTCCCTTTAACATCTAATTCAGATTTCCCTTCCCCTCAAATGGGCAGTTGTTCATTGTTGATGTATGATTTGGGTGGCAAACTTCATGCTTGGTTCTGTTACAGCTTTTATTTGTACCTTGTTTTAGAGAAACTTCAATCATCTTAAGGAAAATTTTATAGCATCTTGTAGCTTTTTTTTCCATTAGAAATTGCTCTGGTTAGCCTGGTTTTTAAATTCTCTTAATAACTTTATAGCAATTTCTGTATATGTGTGTGATAAAGTTGAAAATCTAGTTAACATCAGTGACATTAACTGATAGTTGTAGGTACTGGGAATGCTGTTATTGATTTTTTTTTAATATAAAAATTTCAGAATAGTGTTTTGATCCATAAGCCACTGTGTAATTCTTAAGTTAACGATGATGAACAGGGTGAATTCTGAAAACCTGTGCTGAATCTATGCACTAATAAAACCTAAGCTTGCTAAAGATGGCAGGCATTTGAGTTGAACTGTCTGTCCTTGGCTCTGTCATGTGATAGTAGTGTGAATGTCCTTGACAATTTTTGCTGAGTCCTCCAGCTTTAGAATTGTGTGATTCTTGACAGTTATTGGACAGTTATATTATTTTACATTCTTTGTGTAAAATGAGACTGTAATATCTTCTATAGTTCTTTTAAAAATTGTCATAATTCAGGTTAGCATTAAATTTAATCACACGAACAATTACTCATACTGAATTGGAATCATTAACTTCACATTGTGGTGGACACTGTGTCATTTTACCATAATACTCTTCACACAACAAGATTCCTCTAGATTGTATGCTAGCTCTCGCACTTGTTGGCCTTTTGTGTGTTCTCCTCCAGATTTATTACTCTTCAATTAGGATTTTAATTCCCTTTTCTTTTTCTCTAGAATACTTCATGCTCAATATGGTGAATTAATCCAACCAAGAAATGGTTCAGTTGATGAAACACCAAAAATGTCAGCTGGCCAGATGCTTTTGGTAGCATTTGATGGCATGTTTGCCCAAGTTGAAACTGCTTTTGGCTTACTAATTGAAAAGGTAAATATTGATTTTATGAATAAATAATGCAAGTATAGTAAAGTAGTTGTTCGCGGTTCAAAGAGTGGAAAAATGAACCTTACTTTTCTTTTTTACATAGTTAAACAAGATGGAAATTCCCATAGCTTGGCGAAAGATTGATATTATAAGGGAAGCTAGGAGTACCCAAGTCAATTTTTTTGATGATGATAATCACCGGCAGGTGCTAGAAGAAATTTTCTTTCTAAAAAGACTACAGACAATTAAGGAATTCTTCAGGCTCTGTGGTACCTTTTCAAAAACTTTGTCAGGTAATATTTCACATTTAAACATGCTGGATTTAGTTGTGTAGAATTTTGGAAGGGGGCAGGATGGAGCGGGCTTAATTTCATTGTATGTTCATGAAGTCTTATTTTTAAATAAGCAGTATTATTACCTTACTTTACTTTGCATGAAATAGCTTAAGAAGATTTTCCTTTTTTAGGATCGAGTTCACTAGAAGATCAGAATACTGTAAATGGGCCTGTACAGATTGTCAATGTGAAAACCCTTTTTAGAAACTCTTGTTTCAGTGAAGACCAGATGGCCAAACCTATAAAGGCATTCACAGCTGACTTTGTGAGGCAGCTGTTGATTGGACTTCCAAACCAAGCCTTAGGACTCACCCTCTGCAGTTTTATCAGTGCTCTAGGTGTAGACATTATTGCTCAAGTAGAGGCAAAGGATTTTGGTGCAGAAAGCAAAGTTTCTGTTGACGATCTTTGTAAGAAAGCGGTGGAGCACAACATCCAGATTGGGAAGTTCTCTCAGCTGGTCATGAACAGAGCAACTGTGCTCGCGAGTTCCTATGACACTGCCTGGAAGAAGCATGACTTGGTGCGCAGGCTGGAAACCAGTATTTCTTCTTGTAAGACAAGCCTCCAGCGTGTTCAGCTGCACATTGCCATGTTTCAAGTAAGTATTTTTCTAATGTGATTTTCTCCAATATAGGAATTTCAAAACCTGGGGGTATCAATAGAAAGCAATATAAGGGAAAAAATATATATACACATCCTGAATTGTGCCAGCTTGCAGCAAACCCAGCTTTTGGCATTTTGGTGTTTCTTTCCAGTTATTCCTTGTCTCCATTCCATGTAGTTGAGAGTATTTTGTGTTTACACTTTGTGACTTTTGAATTCATTTCCATCAGCGATATATGGTTGGTATTGTCTGTGTCATTAAGTATTACTTGTAAATAAAATTTCTAATGGTTGAATTTATTCGTTAGGTGAATATACCTTCTATATGATTTAACATATAATTAACATTATTTCTAAGGTGACTTCTGTTTCCCTGATGCTCTAATGATTTGTTACCAGCTTTGTGCATGAATCTGTTATCATTTGGAAATTGTTTTTTTGAGAAGCCAGTTTTTGTCCTTGATTATTTGGGGGTGGGGGCGGGCAGTATGACAGCACAGGCTTTGAGGGTGAGATGGATTTGGATTCAGGTATATGAATCTGACTTTAACTTTCCTAAGGTAGGGATAGTATCTCTCATAAAGGTTGAGGACTATGAGGGTTAAGAATGTTCTAGGGGCACCTGGGTGGCTCAGTTGATTAAGCATCTGACTCGTGATTTCCACTCAGGTCATGATCTCGTGGTTTGTGAGTTCAAGCCCCACATTGGGCTCTGCACTGGGGCGGGGCAGAGCCTACTTGGGATTCTCTCTCTTTCTCAAAAATAAACAAACTTTATCCCCTGCCCTGTGATGTTCTATATGGAACGCTGGGTGCCTCAGTCATTTAAGAGTCTGACCCTTGATTTTGGTTCAGGTCATGATCTCACAGATCGTGCGATGGAGCCCCAAATGGGCTGTCAGTGTGGAGCCTGCTTGGGATTTTCTCTCTGCCCGCCCCCCGCTCTCAAAATAGATAAACTTTAAAAAAAAAAAAAATGATGGTTTAGGGCGCCCGGGTGGCTCAGGCTTTGGCTCAGGTCATGATCTCGTAGTTCATGGGGCTGAGCCCCTTGTTGGGCTTTGCACTGACAACTTAGAGCCTGGAGTCTACTTCAGATTCTGTGTGTCCCTCTCTCTCTCTCTGCCTCCCCCCCCAAATAAACGTTAAACGGGCACCTGGGTGCCTCAGTCGGTTAAGCGTCCCACTTCGGTTCAGATCATGATCTCACAGCTTGTGAGTTTGAGCCCTGCGTTGTGCTCTGTTGGCTTCTGTGTCTCCCTCTCTCTCTGTCCCTCCCCCCCCTTTCATGCTCTGTCTCTCTCTCTCAAAAAATAAGTGTTAAAAAAGATAGTTATGTTCTGTTTAAGACACTAAGCACAGTATAAATTGTAGCTATTTCCCCCTCCCCCAGTATTGGCTTCAGTATTATCAGTAGCTTCAAACAGGCTGTATAACTCAGGGAGTAATACTTGGGGACTGCCATTTTCTTGGGATCTGTTTTGGTACAGACAGTGGTTACTTGGTTTCATTTATGTTGAAGCAGCTTCCCAGTGGGGGAATTGATGGCCGTAGCTCAGTGCAAGGAACCAGTGTATTTCCTTCTCTTTGCAGTCTTATCATTAGCTGTTTTTTTTTTTTTTTTTTTTTTTTAGCTCATGAATTAAGAAAAGTAATGTATTCAGATTCCAAAATTGTTTTTATTATGTATTAATAGGCTTTCTAACACATTGGAGTTTTTTAATGGTTTTTTCTCCTAAAAATGTAATGTTGAAAGTTTTATTATTTTATACATTTTAGAGTTTATTCCCTTAAAAAATGGACAGCCATATGGAAAACATAAAAATCCTTTCAGTTTTGTTCATCTGAACAGATGTCCATCATTTTAATAAAAGCACAGTGTATTACTTTTAAATTATAGCCCAGTTGGGCGTCTGGGGCCACCCTTAAAATGGAAGATGCTTGATCGTCAGTCACCAATTGCCTGCCCCTTGCTTCTCTGGAGAAGTCTTTGTTCTGTGACTGCTGCCGTCGTTTCTTTTAAACACTTGTTTAGCCTCATGCTGGACAGTCCCTCCCCCACCCCCCAGTACCTGTTCTGACCTCTTAACTGGAGATGTCTTTTTGGGGCGATTGTGGACAAAACTTTTACATAGACTTGGAAACACCTTCAGAATCACTGCTTAGATGTTGCATTGAAGAAATTTATCAGCCATTCTCTACATTAGGAAATTTTTCACCTGGTTGTGATTATTTTGTAATTTTTCTGCTCTTACACTTCTCTGCCTGCCTTGCTTTGCTGCAGCTGGTTTTTTTTTCTTTTCCCCAAGTCCTAATTCATACCTCCCATCTCTTTATCTAAAGGTTTTTTTTTCCTGCTGATTTTATTACGTTGCCTTTTCTTTGAACAGTGGCAGCATGAAGACCTCCTTATCAATAGACCACAAGCCATGTCAGTCACACCTCCCCCTCGGTCTGCCATCTTAACCAGCATGAAAAAGAAACTCCATACTCTGAGCCAAATTGAAACTTCAATTGCAACCGTTCAGGTGTGTTTGGTCAGACCTTACTTGCAGCCCATTTCCTTTCAGAGAGCACCTGCACTGCGGTGAACTGTCAGTGCTCTGTGGATCAGTGTGTCTGCACGTCTGTCCTTGGCTTCTGAGCCACAGGGGCATATTGCTTTTTCACTTTTATTTGTGATTTATCTTTCTTCCTTACCCTCCAAGGTAACTAAATCTACTCCTGCTACTCAGCAGTGTATTTTGAACGAGGAATAGAGACAAACTGAATATTTCAGGTTTTTAATGGATTCCATGATCACTCTGCCTTTATGCATTAAGGGAACGTTGGTGATTAGAAAAATTTGTCTTCAGAGCTGTACATAAGCAATTCTATCTGGCTTATTATTCAGATCTAAAAAGCTTAGGCATTTCTTTTTCTCTGTTGTATAATTGTATTTATGATGTCAAAGGCAATAGAATGTTTTCTTTTTATTATTAACTATTTCTTTATCATTTCTGCTTAATATTTAATCTCACCTCCCTTTTTTAAGTAAGAGCAACAGGTCTTGATTATGGTTACATATATATATATCTTTATATTGTGTAGCCTTTTATCTTATGTACTTAGTAGTAACTGATGTTTTTCTGTTCATTTTATAAATTAATGTTAGTACAAAACCTGTGATAATTTTTACATTTTTAATGAAACTTTCTGGAGCTCACTTCTTTGAAGATGGAAGTACCTTTTCTCTATAGCCTCTTAGGCCTAGTTTTCAATTGTGGAGAATGAATACCTGCCCCTTCTGATTTTAGGGTGTGTTTGTGTGAGAGAAAGAAAGGGAGAGAAGTGCAGGAAAGACCAGGGATGTGCATTCCTTCACCTGAAGTATTGAATAAATAGTGAAATAATTTTGTTACATAAAACCTTCCTTATGGTAATCTGGATAGATTTTTACTATTTTTCATAAACTTCTGATTTTCTGAGAATTTGATTTTCATCTTTCACAATCAAAAGTATAAATAGATTTTTTTTTTAAATTAAGCTTTCTATTTTAATTCTAGTTAGTTAATGTACAGTGTTAATATTAGTTTTAGGTGTACAATATAGCGATTCATTAATGCTGTACATTACTCAGTGCTCATTATGATAAGTGTACTCTTTAATCCCCATCATCTGTTTCTCCCCTCCACCCTCTCCCCGGCAACCACCAGTTCTCTATAGTTAAGAGTCTGTTTCTTTGTCTTTTTTTTTTCTTTTGTTCACTTGTTTTGTTTCTCCGATTTCACATATGAGTGAAATCCTATATTTGTCTTTATCTTATTTCACTTAGCATTATACTCTGTGGCTCCATCCATGTTGTTGCAGATGGTAAATGGATTTTCTTATAGATAGCACATAAAGTGGATTAGGAATTTGATGGTAGCAGGCGTTTCATTTTAAAGACTACTTTATTTAAATGAAAATCTTCTGAAATTTTAAGACAAACTGGAAACCAGTTCTTACCTTCCCAGACATGTTGAACCTATTCAAAGTGAAATTGAGATTAATTCCAAAAGGTGTTTGTTAAAAATGTTTTCTGAATTATGCATGTGCTTCTTTTGAATCTCCCTGGTATTGATATAAAAATGCCCAGTAGGAATTGGAGGGTGTCAGATATTCACTGAGATTCTGCTGGCTTTTACAGGAGAAACTAGCAGCACTTGAAGCAAGTATCGAACAGCGACTCAAATGGGCAGGTGGTGCCAACCCTGCACTGGCACCTGTACTGCAGGATTTTGAAGCCACAATAGCAGAAAGAAGAAATCTTGTCCTTAAAGAGAGCCAAAGAGCAAGCCAGGTAGTTACATGTAGGATAACAGGGGTAGCTTGAGAGCCCACCCTCAAGTTCATAGCATTGGGAAAGGGGGACCTGATAGACCTTGGTGGGAAGGGCATCCATTCTTTAGACTGAGCTCACAGCCAGTTATTTCCCTGGGCCTTTATTGCCTCCCAGCTAAATATAAAGTGGATTCAGCCTCTATTGGAAAATACGAAGTTTAATTTCATATTTGTCGAAGGTTCTCTTTATGCAACTAAGGTGACCCAGAGATTTGATACTGTTTTTTCTGCATGGCAATAAAATGGCTTTATGACCTTATGTTCTGCCAGAGGTTGTGGATTAACTTTCATATTTTGGGGACTGGGGAATGGAAACAAAGCTAAAAAAACTATTAGTTATGTTCAGTCAGGTAGGAAATTAGACTAAATCAATGACCTATTTCAGTATGTATTTATAAAGATTTACATAAGCACAAAAGTATTATCATACCTTAAAAGATGTGTATAATATCGTCAAATAGTATTATGTGATCTTTATTGTGAAGTTAGGGAAGAGGAGAAGCAGAAGGGCAACATTCCAAATTGAAATTTGGACATAGCACAAATAAACTGCAGCTGAATATGATGATAGTTTTATTATTATAAAGTAAATTTTCTGTGTGAAAGCAGTTTTACAGAAGGTACTTTTAGCTAATTATACTTGGGTGCTTTTAACCATCTCAGACCTAATAACATCAACCAAAACAAAGTGCATTTATTCATAACCTTCATCAGGCTTACTTCTGTTCCCCAAAGAGTCAAACATTCATACAGTTTTCAGGACCAATTTGGTCCTGCATTCTGGAAATGAATAGGTAGTATTTTTTCATGTCAAATGAAAATTGCATTCCCCCCTTACCATGGTGGTTCCATTCCTCTTTTACCTCCTCACAGGTCACTTTCCTCTGCAGCAATATCATTCATTTTGAAAGTTTACGAACTCGAACTGCAGAAGCCTTAAACCTGGATGCTGCGTTATTTGAACTCATCAAACGATGTCAGCAAATGTGTTCATTTGCATCACAGTTTAACAGTTCGGTCTCTGAGTTAGAGCTTCGTTTATTACAGAGAGTGGTGAGTCTTGAATCGGTGTGGGAATGAGACTTGTTGATGAAAATGATAAGGCCAGTGTCATGCCCTCAAAGTCAATTTAATATATTGACTCAGTTTACATTTATGCAGTATGTGTACTATATATAAGATGCTGTTATAAGGGATATAACAATGATTAAATCTTACTCTTAGCCCCCCAAGGAACCTATTAATTATAAATAATACAATGAATTAAAAAGTGAGCCTGGGTGGCTCAGTTGGTTGAGTGTCCAACTTCAGCTCAGGTCATGATCTCACAGTTCGTGAGTTCAAGCCCTGCGTCGGGCTCTGTGTTGACAGCTTAGAGCCTGGAGCCTGCTTCATATTCCGTGTGTCCCCCCCCGCCCAATCTGTTCCCTCCCCCTCTTTCTCTCTCTCTCTCAAAAATAAACATTAAAAAATTTTTTTTAATCTATTTTTATTAAAAAAAAAAAAGTGAAAAGAGTTCTCAGAGCCACAGTTGGGAAGGTTGTGCAGTTTCAGAGGGAGGAGAAATACAGTGTATAGCAAATGACTTATATGCACTGGAAACTGGGTAGCAGACAGAGGGCTAGTGGAAGGTGAATGCTGGACAGGAGGGCTAAGTCCAAAAATAGCAAATTGATATATTGATTGTTTATATTTTACGGGGAGACTTTAATTAGGAAGCTCTGGTGGCCTTTGAAAGCGTGATTTACACTGGGTTTAGGGTCCTAGATTTAGAACATCTTTGTTATTCTAGATATATTTGTTGTGTCTTAAACTATTTTTATGTCTTAAAACTATTTTGTAGGTCATTAGTTCATGACTCAGCAAATGAATTTCTCTGTGTCACCTTGAATTACTTTCAAGTATCTTTCGATGGTGATAATGAAGGAAAGAATCATTATTTATTTCATCTAATGCTTAAAATCAAATCCCTACTCTGTTTAGGACACCAGTCTCGAACATCCTATTGGCAGCTCTGAATGGCTTTTGTCAGCACACAAACAACTGACTCAGGATATGTCTACTCAGAGAGCAGTTCAGACAGAGAAAGAGCAACAGATAGAAACAGTTTGTGAAACAATTCAGAATCTGGTTGATAATATAAAGACTGTGCTCACTGGGCATAACCGGCAACTTGGAGATGTCAAACACCTCCTGAAAGCAATGGCCAAGGTAAGACTGATACCAGTGACATCCAGTCAGTTCCCTTTTTGCATATAATTACAAGTAGCTGTATTTGGGAAAATAATGATTTTTTAATGGAGTTAATTTGTGTTTTTATCAGCTTGGTAGTAGTATTCTGATTTTGTACCCAGAGAAACTGAGGGTTAAGGAAATTGATGTAACAACAGTGTTGAAACTTGAATGTAGCCTCAAGTGTTTAGATCTCCAGCATCTCTTCCTCCTCCCACCCTTCTCCCTAAGCTTACATAGTTCACCTCCAAAATGAATGAAATGTTGTCTCTTCCTTTCAGTATCCTACATAATCTCCATAGTAAGGAAACTGAGCCCCCCAAAAAGCTAAATAACTTCATCATTACAAAACAGTGACTCATGTAACTCTGGGATTTATTTTTACTTGGACTTTTTATTTTGTACTGGAAACAAGATTCCTGTAGAAAAGAAGTTAATTATGATAAACAAATTAAACATGTATTGGAAAAACATTTATTATACTGTTACTCAAAACATGACTGTCTTATGAGTTACTCTGGAGACAAAGGCCATTTCTGTCAATCATGGATATGTGGGTTCCAGGATGAAGAAGCAGCCCTGGCAGATGGCGAAGATGTCCCCTATGAGAGCAGTGTCAGGCAGTTCCTAGGTGAATACAAATCGTGGCAAGACAACATTCAGACGGTGCTGTTCACATTAGTCCAAGCTATGGGTCAGGTTCGAAGTCAGGAACACGTTGAAATGCTCCAAGAAATAACTCCCACCTTGAAAGAACTGAAAACACAGAGTCAGAGGTAAGGATGCTTCTGGCCTAAATTTAAAATGCAAGCAAAAATCTGGTAGAGTAAGTTTTATTTAATTCATTTAAGTTTTTTCAGTTTTGTTCAGATTTATAAGTCGTTACCTGGTGAAACATTTCATAAATGAGCCATTTTATTTTGTATTTCAGTATCTATAATAATTTAGTGGGTTTTGCATCACCCTTAGTCACCGATGCAACAAATGAATGTTCAAGTCCAACGTCAGCTGCTACTTATCAGCCATCCTTTGCTGCAGGTATGACTTTTCCACTTCAAAAAAGACCGGATTCTTCATCTGTTCATAATCTTATGTTTTAAGTTTATTGTGAAAAGTTTATTTATTTATTTTGAGAGAGAGAGAGAGAGCACGCGCTTGAGAGGGAAAGAGACAGGAGGAAGGGAGAGAATCCCAAGCAGGCTCCTTGCTGTCAGCGCAGAGCCTCACGTGGGGCTTGATCTACAAACCACGAGATGATGATCTGAGCTGATATCCAGAGTTGGATGCTTAACCAACTGAGCCACCCAGGTGCCCTCCTCCCCCTTTTAAGTTTCGGCTTCATTTTAAAAGTACTTCTGTGAGAGAGTAAAAATACCTTGTGTTTAAATCCTCTTTAAATAATTTATGAATGGGGCACTTGGGTGGCTCAGTTGGTTTGGCATCCTGCTTCAGCTCAGGTCATGATCTTGCAGTTCGTGAGTTTGAGCCCTGCATTTGGCTCTCTGCTCTCAGCACAGAGCCTGCTTCAGATCTGTCTTCCTCTCTCTCTCTGCCCTTCCCCACTCATGCTGTCTCTCTCACAGATAAGTAAACATTAAAAAAAATAATATATGAATATAAAATATATGCTTGTCAGGGAAATTTAAAAAAGAAAAATTTGTAGTTTCATTCCAATTAGAGGTATATCTATTAATATATTTGTTGTTAGACTTGTGGTTATATATGCGTACATACATGCACAAATTGTAATCGTTCTGTGAATGCAGTTTTTGTTGTCTTTTCCCCCTTAATATTAAATTGATAATTTCCTTGCCAACAAATAATCCTTTAAAAAATGACTTAATGCCCAAATATGCCATTTTGTGTCTTTGCCATATTAATCTTATATTGTTGGACAGTTAATACATTTATAGTATTTTGATGCCACACAACAAGCATCATTGTACAAATTCGTTCTTGAATGTCTAGCTCTTTAGGCTCTATTTTTAAGACGACAGTATCTATTTCAAGGGATAAGGATTTTCAGGTTGTAAAGTCATTCTTATTTTCATGGCTATATATGTGTAGTTGATGGTTGAGAGAGCCCTGCCCTGCTCTCTCTTCTTTGTCTCCCTCCATCTTCTGTTTAACGTGTGAATTGAGCTACCCACTCTTTCTCTGTAGCAGTCCGGAGCAACACCGGCCAGAAGACCCAGCCTGATGTCATGTCACAGAATGCTAGAAAGCTGATTCAGAAAAATCTTGCCACATCAGCAGATACTCCACCAAGCACCATTCCAGGAACTGGCAAGAGTGTCGCTTGTAGTCCTAAAAAGGCTGTCAGAGACCCTAAAACTGGGAAAGGTAAGTGAGTAAGAATAAGGGTGCCTTAGGTATTTATACAAAGTTGTGGTTTGACCTCTGTGTTTCCATTGCTTTGTAGCTGTGCAAGAAAGAAACTCATATGCAGTGAGTGTGTGGAAGAGAGTGAAAGCCAAGCTAGAGGGCCGAGATGTTGATCCGAATAGGAGGATGTCAGTTGCTGAACAGGTGACCTTTTAAAAAATTATTTTTTAATTATTCTTATTTTTTAAAGTTTTATTTAAGTAATGTCTAAACCCCATTTGGGGCTCGAATTCATAACCTCAAGATCAGGAATTACACAGTCTTCTGACTGAGCCATCTTGGTGCCCCAAGTTTTTAAACTTGATCTACACATGTTCATGCTGCTGAAACAGTACAGGTTAAAAGATAAACTCACCTGTATTCTTGGAGCTTCATCAAGAAGTGAGGAACTGAAATTTATTTTTGGTATTCAGAAGATTTTGAGTAACATAACTCTGGAGTTATCAGATACTCACCATTTTATTCTGACTACCCTATTAGCATGTTCCTTTCTCCCCAGCCCGTCTGCTAGCAAAAATTTTAAATGTGACTTTACCCTTTCTCCTTCACCAGAGCACAGTTAATTTGCATGATAAAGAGGACTGTCTGAATATTGCCAGTGAAATGAGGGTGGAGTTTTTGGGTACAGGAATAATATCTATAAAGTGTTTGGGGGTGTCAGTTTGTCTGAAGTCATTACTCTGAAATTTTCTCATTAGTGATATTAAAATTATAAATTTGAGAATGAATTCTCTAGCTGTTTATTTTGAAAAATTAATTCTTTAATGTTTATTTTTGAGAGAGACAGAATTGCAAGTGGGAGAGGGGCAGAGAGAGAAGGGGAGGCCCAGAATCCGAAGCAGGCTCCAGGCTCTGAGCTGTCAGCACAGAGCCCAATATGGGACTTGAACTCTGGAACTGCGAGATCATGACCTGAGCTGAAGTCAGATGCCTAACGGAGCCGCCCAGGTGCCCCCGTATATTGAAGTATTTAGGCATGAAGTGTTACTATGTATTATTAAAAAATAAATACTTCGATATATGTCTCCTAGACAAAACATTATTAACAACTCAGGAAACTTACCACTGATGTTAACATTGGTTGTTACCTAATATTCAGTCCATATTGAGAGTTCTCCAGTTATCCCCAAATGGCCTTTATTGCTTAGCCCTTCTCTCTTTAATCTCCTGCTCTGCCCGCAACAAGATCTAGTCAAGGCTCATCTTGTGTTTCATATACTTGTTCTGTTTTTCACTTGTCCTCAACGTCCAGAGCAGTTCTTGATCATTTTTTTTTCTTTTATGACATTGACCTTTTTGATGTGTCCAGACCAGTCATTTTGTAGAATGTGCCTCACTTTGTATTTGTCTGATACTTTCCTTGTAATTAGATTCAGAACCAGATTTTTTGGCAGGAATGCTATGTCAATGATGGGTCTTCTCAGAATTTTACATTAAGGGATAACTGTCAGTTTGCCATCTTTTGTGTTAATAAGTGAGGTCATTTGGTCAAGGGTAGTGTTCTCCTGAATTATCCTTTACAAATGTACCTTTTCTTCTGTGGGTTAAAAATTTGTGGCCATGAATACTGTGTTGTCTAATGTTTTGACATCCACAGTTCAGTTTAAACATCAGCACTAAAAGTTTTTTTTATTTTATTTTAAATGCTGTTACATTGCTATGTAAAAACTAAACTCTTCTTGGTCAAGAGTTACTTCCTTAGAAATTACCAAGTTTGTTTAAAAAAAAAAAATCATAGACAAGGGGTGCCTGGGTGGCTCAGTTGGTTAAGCATCCGATTTTTTTATTTTGGCTCAGGTCATGATCTCACCATTTGTGAGTTTGAGCCCCGTGTAGGGCTCTGCGCTCACAGTACGGAGCCTGCTTGGGATTCATTCCATCTCTCTCTCTGGCTCTGGCTCTCTTCCTCGCTCCCGCCCCTCTTCCTCCCCTGCTCATGCACACGCTCATGCTTTCAAAATAAATAAACTTCAAAAAAACCACGGATGATGTTAAGTCAGGGCTATCTTTGCTTCTGGTAGCTTTCTGGTAGGTTAATAGCTTGTGCACTTTCATGACTGCCTATCTGAGCTCTCTGTCCATTTGTTGGAAGGATATTCGGCTGTTGTGCTTTTTATTCTGATAGTTGTTAAATTTTATATGAAAGAGAGTCAGGGGCTCACAGGAGTGGGGTAGCTATAGAGATTCTGCGCCCAGCATGTGCTGTAAGTCCTCATTCAGCAGCCATATGTTGAACATCTAATGTACAATTGGATCCTCCGGAGTCTCTGGATGCAGAGCTAATTCTGTCTCTTACTAGAAAAGAAAATTTAGCTGAATCAGAATCAGGATATTCGTTGAGCACCCAACTGTATTTCAGAACGTTCCAGGCACTTTCTTAGACAGTAGCTAAGTAAGCATTTACCTCGTGACTTCGTGTGTTTAACTCCGGGAGCACCTGTGGGGTCAGTGGGTGCTCTCTTCATCTAAGGATTGACAAGGCTCAAAGGGACTGTGACTTTCCCAAGGCACACATTTTGTAAGGTCTGGGATTATGAGGGAAGCTCAGGTTACTTAACCTCTCCACCGTAGCAACTACCTGTCCTATGGGTAATTTATTTGGATGATTAGACACTTTCTCTTAAACAATTCATAGAACTCATATATGTCTTTTAAAGTTTTAAATGGTTTAAAATATTATCCTGCCTACTTTTACAGGTTGACTATGTCATTAAGGAAGCAACTAATCTAGATAACTTGGCTCAGCTGTATGAAGGTTGGACTGCCTGGGTGTGAGTGGCAAGACAGTAGATGAGTCTGGTTAAGCGAGGTCAGACATCCACCAGAATCAACTCAGCCTCAGGCATCCAAAGCCACACCACAGTCGGTGGTGATGCAACTGGGGGCTTACTCTGAGGAAACCTAGGAAATCTCGGTGCGCTAGGAAGTGAATCCTGCAGGACAGCTGCACTCAGGGATACGCCCAACACCATGGCCTGCAACCCCAGGGTCAAGGGTGAAAGAAAGAAAGCTCACCGCCTGAACATGGAGATTGTCTTTCTGCCACAGAACAGCTGCAAACGTGTCAGGAGGTTAGCTGCGGAAAGAAATCGGGGTGCCGCGGAGCACAGAGTGATTTGGAACTCCATTCCACCTGACCCTGTGTGTACAATCCAGGAAAAAAACAAACCCCGCTCAGAAACAGAGAAACCTGGGGCCGCGAAGAAATCACAGCCAAGGAAGATTTGATGCATTCAGATTCTTGTGTAACACTTGTTGCTTGGCAACAGTACTGGTTGGGTTGACCAGTAGGCACAAAAGGCTATGCGATAAGAATTTCAGAAATGGACTGGAAATGGAGAGCTATGTAACAGATACACTACATTGGAAGAACTTACTTCTGAAATGAAGGGAAAAAAAACTACCCATCATCCTCCTCCCTAGCCCCACACCATCTACCCATTCCCTTTTTACCTGACCTAGTAGATTAGCCATCTTTCAAATTTACTTTTATTTCAATCCTTATATTTCATATACTTCCGTCTCGATGCTGTTAACAACATATTTGGAGTGATAAACAGAAATTTCTCCAAAACCACTGTTAACATGGAAAATTCAAGGATTGTTTAAAGGTCTGATGATCACATACAAAATGTAATCCTGGTTATTTAAGTCATTTCTGTGATCCTATCATGTACAGTTTCCAGAATTGTCACTGTGCATTCAAAAGTAATGAATCTAACAGACATTTGATTTAATGCACACTCCCTTTGCTTATAGTGTGCATTTTTGGGAGGTCATTCAAATTTTCCCTCTTCTGCAGTTGCTGTAGTTTCTTTCATAGAAAGTAGCTAATCCAGTGTAATCTTTTACCTTTTTAAAAACCAGGATAGAGTACCTATTAGAGTTTTACATTGTTGATGACAGATTAACAATAAAGTGATGTTCTGGTGGAGGTAGAGTGAAATGTTTTTAATTCAGTTTTCTCATTTGATACTTTTAATTTTCAGAGTTTACCTGGCATTTAGTTTACCTGGCATTTTAGGACATGTACATGAAACATCAGCAAAAACCACCACTATCGTTTATTAAGTTTAGTTATTAATCTGGGAAGTCCTTTACTTTTTGCACAATTTTAATAGTTTGCTGTGAATTCACGATCAAGGTTTCCTTAAATTTAGTATTGTGTTTCAGTACTGTAAGCTGAATTGTTGATCCACAATAAAAACCAGACTAGAATAGGATTCTTAAAATCACGTATCAACACAAAGTAGAACACAAAATCTTGATTGAGTACATTTTTCCTGCATTTTAGAGATTAGGACTGTGATCATTTCTGGTTGTCAGTCTTCACAGACAAACTTGAAGGGTATTAAGGAAAATTCCACATAGCTCTGGCCTTTTCTGTATTCTGATTGCTACATTAATCTCTAATCCTTAAGTACCCAAGAGAGAATGCATCTCAGTATCAGTGCTTTTTAAATACTTAGGCAAGTATTGCAAGCAAGGTGGTATTTTCAAATACCCCTGTGTCTAAATAGCAAGTTAAGGAACCTAGTGCATCAAATTTTATTTTCTTCATTCATTTGGACCTGATTTTCACAATCAAAACAACCCATCTGGAATAATGATGCCATAGTGTGTTTTGCACGCTGCTTTATTTCCTCGAGGCTCTGTGGGAGCTACCACACCCATCACCTGATTACCTCTGCTCTCTCAAAAGTAGTCTTTTCAGCGACATTCTTTATTGTCACAAGGAAAATCTTACCACCGTGATGAAACAAAATCACACTAGTGTGTCCCTACAGGTAGTATTCAGAAATTGCTTTTTCTTAGGTAAGGAAGGTAAATAGGTGAATTTTATTGCCTGAGAATTTCAGGCTTCAGAGGTACCTGGCACCTTATCCAAGCAAAAACAAAACAGCTTTATATCAGAAACATGTGCCTCTGGTAAATTATCCATCGCCTTTATTTTAAAATGGTCCCTCTGAGAATAGTGTGGCATATACATGTTTGGTTGTGGGCAGATGTGAATAACTGATGATGTCAAAGGTTGCTCTTTACTGCACTCTGCACAGGAGGACCCTGGTCTGTACAATTTGCCTTCACCTGGGAAGTCATCCTGTAAGTAGCCGTGGCTTTTTGAACCGTTGGAAGCAAACTCAGCAGATGCAGTCAGTGGTGAAAGGCCCTAGTGTTAGCGCAGACTGAGCAACAGGGCTATACTGGCGGGATTAGTTTGTAAAATAAAGCTGAGAGTGCTATGGTTAGGAAGTCCTACATTTCTGATGATACGTAATACCTGTGGAAAACCAGGGATCTGCTCCTCTCTTTTCCTTTCTATCTAAGATTCAGGGGGTATACAATAACCTACAACCTCTTCTTCCATTCAAAGCACCCTTGGAAATTGAAGTTTATCTTAAGTGTTTTTGTTGTCTTTGATTTTCTAAAATTGCCTGAATTTTAGTTGATATCTCTACAGAGCTGTGGAGGCTTAGTGGTTTATGGAGCTGTATTTCTCTTTTAGTCTTTCTTTGGTGTGTCTTGCAGGATCTCATTCTTTCTGGCCATGAGTTCTTAACATAGTTTGCTAGATGATTATTAAGATTCTTTTGTGTCTGGCACTTAATGGTGAGTTGTTTTTGAGATATGTGAGATTTCTATGTGTGAACTGATAATCAAGCTCTTGATCTGCTTCCTTCAATTGTTTTAGAGCCCAAACCCCAAGTTCAGGGTGAGGGTTTGTAATACAAAGAAAAACTTCCATAACTTCTGCCCTTAACACTTGCCACTATTACCTAAGCTTAGTATGTAGTTTTTCTTAATACTGTCCATGTTTGGTGTTATCTGCATTGTTTTTGTTTTTAATTGTGGTTGTTCTGATGTGTGAAATTTAAGGAAAGAGCCATTAAAAAATGCCGAGCAGGGCAATGCAAGTACAGCCAAAAATACTAGAGTTGATGTGCAATCTTAGGTTCTTTTAAACCTGGGGTATTATAGGCAGTACTTTAAAAAGTCTTCCTGGCCTATTATCCTCCACATATTTGTAATTATTCTGGGGGCTTACTTGTTTTGGCAGTACTAAAATCAAAGGGGCTGGTTCTTCTTTTCTCCCAATTCTTTTCATATGAAAGGAAGCACCTACAATTAGCCTGTCCTATTCATATACATCAAAAAATCAGCAAATGCTTTTACTGTTAGCACACGTACCTTTGTTTTACGTAAGATTAGATGAATGTGAAAAACAGTGACCTTCCACTCTCTATCTTCTTGGGCTTGTAAAATAGAATTTAGAGCTAGCACTTTTCCTCCCTTAAATCAAGGAGGTAGACTATAGTAATGTAAGGGTCACTTAAGAAGGTAGATTTTGTTTGCAATGTATGGGTTGTATTAGAAACATTCCTCCTGTGGGGAAAAACTAGCTAGCTTAGGGATACAAATTTTTCCAAACATTGCAGAAGGGGAAATCTGCTGTATTATGAACCCCTAAGGATTTGTTGCACTTTTCCTGCTTTTTAGGCCTGAGAATATCACCATCCCTTATTTACAAAAGGGCAAATGGACTCCAATTGAGAAGCTTTACAGGTTCAAGGGTTAGTTGTACAACATGAGCCGCTTAGAGTCCCTTGCTTTCGATGGGAATTTGGGCTTACTGGGGGAAAGCTGTTTGTTGTGCTAATGTAAACATGTCATTCAATTAGTTTGATTTTTGAAGATGGTAAACTTAAGAAATTGCATGTTCTTCTGAAATGCAGGCTTGTAGAATGTTTTTCTTTCAAAACAGGCTGATTTTTTTTCCCCCTGACAGTCCAAGTTTCAGCTCCTGTTTAAAGTTCTTGTATCAGTTATTTTTCTGGTTTAAATTTCTCTTATATTTCCACCTGTAATGTCAGTGGCAACATCATACTTTGTTAATTTACTTTACCCTTATAAGAGCAAATTGAGTTTAAATGAATCTTCCTTGTCCTAGTAACATTGTATAAATAAAGTGGCTTCTCTGTACAAAAGGTTGTAATGCCTCCTGATGGATATAATTTTGTGATTGTATTTAAGATTAAAAGTTGAATAAATGACACCAGCTTCCTGAAAAATGTTCATAATGCATCTTTTGGAAAACAAAAATACATGCCTACTTTGTGCATATTTGCATTAACACAGCAAAGATTGTATGAAATAAATACCTGTTTTTCAGAAAATAAAGTCTTGAAAGACATAGCACTTAAGCTCTGAATTTATTGGTTAAAGTAGGTTCCAGAAAGCTTACTTTTGGAATACATGTAGAGGTTTTTTTAAGTACTCATTGTGGGGCTCGAACTGAACCCCAAGGTCAAGAGTCACATGCCCCACCTCAGCCAGGTGGGTGCCCCTCAAAGTAATTTTTTTTAATTGTCAAAGTACTATAGTATTTTTGAGCAGCAGTTAAAATTTTACTTCTAAGGTAAGTTTTAGTATTAAAGTATCATTTAATAAGCTGAAGTTTGTCAGTATTCAGAAACAAAACTATAGCACATTATTAATATGTATATTCCCTGGGGTATGAAAGCTGAAGGAAAATAGAATGAAAATGTCTGGCTTGTTTTAATATCTGGAAATTAGATTGCATTTTGTTGTTGCCAGTTCATTTTGAGAGGATTTACGTTAACGGTGTCATCGTCGGGCACCTTTCAAAAGATACAAAGCTCAAAAGCACTTGAGGGTATGTATGTGTCTTTTTAATAATTAGGCTAACTGGAAGTTTACAGAAAGACCTTACAGAGCAGGGCTCCTGGGCTGTGAAGTTGCTAATAGGTTTGGAGCCTCATTCCTTGAGTAACAAAAGTAATTGGGGGCTTGGGCAAGCTGTGCTGTTGTTTCAGTTTGTTTCACCTACTTCAATTTCGCAAGCTGGTGTTGAAGTCTTTAAGTTGTACATAGGGAACTTGGGTGAACCAGAAACATTTTTTAGCAGAGGCAGATTTCCCAGAGTAGAAATGTCATTTTTAAAGCATAATAATTCTGCCGCGTCTACTTTGGAAGTGGATGTTACTGTGTCTATATCAAGATTTTGCACTCAGTGCTAAATATATCGACTAATTATGTGGCTGCTGATGGGGACCTTTTAATTTTCTTTTGAAGAGGGAGGCGAGGGCCTGTCCTCAAACTTCATAGTTTAAAATCTCCCCAAATGGGATCTCTACAGATCAACTGGCTTCACCTTCCCCACAAAACCTATCCCCACTCCAACATTCCCCAAAGTGGCACTTCTATTTAAGAGTCCCCCTTCCTTTGCAAAGGGTTACTTCCTCCCCTTCCCGCAAGTGTTTATATACCTCATCCAGATGCTTCGCAGCTCTCCTGCCCCAAATATTCGTGGTAATACGCTCCCTTCCATGAAATTCACAACGCTCCTGACCCCACTGGCTTGTTCTCTTCACATTTCTTAATGCCTTCCCTGAACTCTTGTGAACCTGGTAGTTATTTAATACTTTCAAATTTAAAGTTGTGGCATAATATAGGTGATGATAAAAGGGTAAAAGTTAAAATGTATGTTAAGGTTTCCTAAAACCTATCTGACCAGGTTAACATCGTTAACCTGGCATAGTTTTGTTCCTATTGATTAATAAAAATCAAAGCAGAATGCATTTTGCAATCCTGAAAAGAGGCGGAAGTTACTCAGCCAGTAAGTAGTGTATCTAGTAGTTCCCCTAGTTCCTAAATTGTTTATGAATTCCACTGCCTAAGAGAAGGCTTAACATCTTAGCATGCCTTGATGGGAGAAGCTCCTAGTTCCCCAAATAACTGGAACGCCTTGCGCCAACACAGGATTTCCCTTAAGACCCATTAAGCCAACTTTCTAAATTGCATTTTTTACAAGTTTGAGAGCTAAACCCAGAATCTGCCCCCTCCCCTCGTCTTTCATCAAGCTAAGGCCTTCCTCTTAACGGATGGGGAAAACTGCCGCAAATTTACAGAAACCGCTCTTTTCACTTGTGCTCAAAACCTCCTGGGGCCGGCACGAGTCTCCGAGACTCACGGGCCTATGTAGGGCGGCGCAGGGGCAGAGCGAGGGCGACCGGCACCGGGCCCCTTAATCACAGCGAGGTTACTGTCACGCGCCCATCTCCGCCCTCCGCCTGACAATGCGTGTCCAACTTCTTCAAGGACTAAATTCCAGCAAGGCTCCTTAGCTGCTCTGAACTCCAGTAGAAGGGGGTCCGAGAGGGACCACGACAACCACACCTGCTCCGTCCATGTACACACCAAGCTGGGGGCGGCGGCAGTTGAACCGCTACCCAAAGGCCTGGGCGGGGCGTCATGCGGCTTCTGGGCGCTGGTTGGTCATCCCTTGTCCCCGCCCCCTGGGCCCTGCACCGCCTCGATGTCCTTTGACCTCGATTTCAAGCCATGCGCTGGGCAGCGGTTGGTCGGGTTCCCCTTAAGCTTGAGTTCAAGCCACCCAATGAGGAGCGGGCTTCGCGGGGGCCGTCGGGAAAGGCGGCCGGCCTATATAAGCGGCCTGCGGGGCGTACCCTCGCGCTACCGTCGCCGTGCAGGGCTGTGTGGAAGGCCCTTTTGGAGAGCGGTCTGTGTTCGCTAAGGCAGCGCCTCAGGGACGATGGCGGAGGGAGATAATCGTAGCACCAACCTGCTGGTGAGTCGAGGGGCAGCCGAGCAGGGCCCCCGGACTTCGGTGGGCTTAGCCAGGCGGCGCCGCGGCCTCGTTCCTCTCAACCGTAGCGGGCCCCGCCCTCCTCTCCCTGTTCCCAGGCGCAGACGCCGCCGCCTGCCCCTTGGGCTTCTTGGGGTAGCTCCTGCGTGGCGGTCACTAGATGTGTCGACCCTTAACATCCCCTGGGGAAGGGACGCGATGGGGTGAAGAGGGCGCGTGATCGGGCACTGCGAGTAGAGGATGAATAGGAAGTGGGAGTAGGGGGGCTGAGATCAGCCTGGGGTGCAGCCTGGGGCCGAGGGCCGCGAGTGGCCTGTCGAGCGCTTTTTGTCCTAGGCCCCCAGTCGTATCCGGGGTTCGTTCTGTTTTTCCCCCCAATACTCGGGCAGGGGTGGAGGGTCAAAGGGTTGCTGGCGAGAATTCACTAGAGCTGGCACAGCTTAAACCCCTAGGAGGCTGTCAGCTCACCGTGGGGAACGGGGACTAGGGGTCCAGCGAGATGGACAGTGGGAGGACCTGGCTTTCGTCTGGAGTTTCTGGGCGGGGTGGGGGGGTGGGGTGTCACAGGACGACCTTCGAATAAGCAGGGGTCCGAAGGAACTGCAGTGACGTTATCACAGGGGGACAAATTCAACCTCACTACAAGTTTCACGGCATGATCTGGCAAAAAACGGGAGATATCCTTGTCTCCATTGCTTTCCCCCAAGGAAAGGCAGGCCACACACCACAGCCGCAGTGAATAGAGGAACCAGACAAGGTAGTCTTTGACGTTTGTTTTTCCAAGAGCCCAGTGCTAACGAATTAAATGACTTTGCAGGGCAGTTTTGAGTGTGCAAGATTTTCATTTTGCATTGGCTTTTAGAAATGCGTGACCTACTCCTTTAAATACACACGCTTAAGAGTTGGCATAGTTAGCCCCAGCCAGGTTCCATGTAAGAGGATCGATTGAAGCCCAAAGAACTTGCCCAGATGCACACAGCGTATTGAAAGGACAGATCCTGCCTGGCCTGGACCTTTAACTGTTCTTTCCAGCAGAGCAGGTAAGGAGAACAAGGCCTTCGGCTTTGGCTTTCCTAAATTCAGATCTTTTAACCTCTGTGTATCCGATAGTAACAATACCATCCTTTTAGCTTGTTGAGAGGATTAATTAAAGCATCAGCATGTACAATACTTAGAGTTTCTGGCACATAGTAATCTTTTGCTTAACTATGTTAAGCATGATACATAAAGTCAGAAATGTTAAAGTTAGCGACAGTGTGACACAGATAGCATCTTTATTAAGATTAGGCTGCATTTGCATATTTCCCTGTGATAACATTTATTTATAAGGACATGTGGGTTTCTTGTCTCAGTCATTTTCCTGTACCAAAATCAGTTAAGGGCTTTTTACCACATTAGCTCATCCTAGAAGTTTACTTCGCAGAGAAATTTGAAGTCTGTAGATGACCTGACCTGGTAAGTGTAAGAAGCACTCTCTGTATTGAGATCTGTCGAGCTTAAGATGCCTCATGTAATTTAGTTTTACTTAATTGTGCAAATGATGCCAGCATCAAAATGATTCCATTACACAAAGCTATTTTAAAACTTGAATGCCGTTCAGGGAGAGGCTTTCCTAATGGATTTAGAAGTAGGGATGTAAATCAATGAAATGACAAAACAGATCTATTCTAACCACCTGAAAAATGAGCAAACTTACGTGATCTAATTTTATATTTTGGTCGCTGCCATCTAGTGTATGACTTTGAGAAAGCTAGTAACCCGTTCTGAGCCCACTTTTCTTTCATTGTTAAATGGGTCTAATTATCCCCACCTTGAGGGGCTTTATAGGGATTATGTTACATTATTTATGAAAAAAGTAGCCCAGTGCTTGGAAGTTGACCATTGAATGATAAGTGGTTTGGGGTTTTTTGTTTGTTTGCCATTTTGGTACCAAAGACAGAAATTAGTTAAGAGGAAAAAACAGAGTGTTTTAAAAACGGATTTAAGATAGTGATTTGGTTAAGAGCTGTTTTACATTCTTGGCGCCTTAAAACAATTTACCTCTCTAGAAAGCACAGAAATGTCGAGAGCACCAAAATGATCACTTTCCACGTTGATCTTCTGCAGGCCGCGGAGACTGCAAGTCTGGAAGAGCAGCTTCAAGGATGGGGAGAAGTGATGCTGATGGCTGATAAAGTCCTCCGATGGGAAAGAGCCTGGTTTCCCCCTGCCATCATGGGGGTGGTTTCTTTGGTGTTTCTGTAAGTGAGCTCTTAAATTACTGTGGATTGTACTTGTCATTAATAAGGGCTAGGGTAATACCCGGCCTCCACTTTTGAAAGTGCCTTAAGTCTTTTGTACTGTGTAATCTGTAAAGAATGCCTTTTCTTAGAGCACCCCTCCTAGTTTTCAGAATTTGTAGTACTTACGTAAACTCGGTAACCTAATGCAGTTGAAAAAAATCAGTGGCGCTCACCGTTTTTGGTCTTAGGATCCTTTATACTCCTAAAAGGTATTGAGGACCCCAGGGGGCTTTTGTCTCTGGATATTCACGTTAACCGTTGCAGCTATGATGTCACTGTATTCTGAAGCTTCCTTGGAAAACCGCTTGTGAGAAACTTAGAAGGAAAAGGGTAGATAACATCTTTGAGACCCAAAGAATTCAGTGAGTAAATGTCTTCAGCTAGTAATAATAATGACTGTGCTTTTCTAACCTCCATTATTATTTTTTTTTTAAACAGGACTATCTACTATCTAGATCCATCTGTTCTGTCTGGTGTTTCCTGTTTTGTTATGTTTTTGTGCTTGGCTGACTACCTTGTTCCCATTCTGGCTCCTAGAATTTTTGGCTCCAATAAATGGTAGGTGGCGTAATGACTTGGCAGTCTGATTTCTGTGAAGTTACTGAACCTGGTGGCTGTGATTACTATGCACAGAGAAGTGTCTAACCATCAGATACTTAGAGGTTAGGATTGTTGCTTTTACGTGACGAATTTCTTAGCTGAATCAGATAGAAATGAATTTTCAGTATTTATAGGTCCATAGTTCCTTTATGTTCTAGCATTTATTTTGGCATTTTTTTCTTTATAGACCTTTTTATTAAAGTGATATTTTTTGAGGTAATGTTTTATCAAATACTACAGAACATATAATGAACTTTCTGTAAAAATTGTATGTTTACATTTTACATTCATTTTCTTTGCTATTTAAGATGGTATATTTTGCAAGCTATTTTTGAAAGAATACGGAAACAGTAACATAGATTTTTGTCCATTTATTCAACTGTTTATCGAATGTATACTGTTATGTTAGGCACTGTTCTAAGTGCTAAGAAATATTTTGACTTTTAAGATTGATCCTGTGTTTAAGGTTGATATTGAGGCAGTGTAGGGGTAGTTAGCTAAATGCATAAATATTCTAACTTCTCTGATCCAAATAACAAACAAACCTAGATGGAGTAGATTTTTTTTTTGTCCTTATTGCTATTCTTCCTTGGTTATTTTGATTAGTAGTCTACATGGACCTTTAGTTTTGTTCAATTATAACAGATTATAGTAACAAATCATAAAATAATTCTGTAAAAATAAGATTTTTAAATTAATATTCCTTTACGATCTTTACGAATAAATTTGGACATTTTAGGGGAATATGCTTAAATTATGGGATACTTAAGCATCTTTATTTAAAGATGTTTCCCCTGTAGCATAATGGATTAGTGGTAGAGAATGTCCTTTGAATTGTTTTTCACATGTAGCAGTGAATTGCTGCTGTTTGTTGGGCAAGTTTGTAACCATATAATAAAACAATTTAACAAAGGACATCAACTTCTGACCTTGACTTTATTAGTCAGATGACATTCTAATCTGCTCATTCAGAACTCTGGGAGAAAATTTTTCAGAAATAGACACTGACAGTTTCATGGTAATCAGTATGTGGCTCAGTCCACAGCAGTTTTATTTTTTGATCTTAATGGAGAAGGAAGAACACTGTTTCATAGCCACAATTCAGCCTTGACCATGGGCAGGATGTAAGGTCTAGTTGTTGACAAGAAGTCTCAGGGCTGATCAGGAGCCCTTCTGCTGTATCTGTCACTGCAGTTTTATAGGGACAAGAGCCAGAGGAGACAAAGGTACATATCTGCCCGGTGAAGGGTCTACTTCACAATAGCAGCCATCATATCTGTATATCAAAGACAGTACAAAGGCAGACTTTTTTTTTTAATCAGAATCCAAAAAAACAAATAAAAAAAGGGCTTTCTTGGAAGATCTTTTTGTATTTTTACTGCTATTTTATTTATATTTTGCCTCACTGGGAGTAAATTTATAAAGAATTTGGATTTGTGCTGTTTGTTGCTGCCTTGGCATCAAGCGTATGACGCCCAGCTGAAGGTCTCACGCTTGGAATGCAGTCGTTATTATCTTACTGTAGTGCTTAGATGCAGCTGTTGGGCAGAAACTTCCCGTCCTCCTCAAAATAGTGAGATCCCTGATGGGCTCCAGCCAAGGATTCATTAGAATCTGAACAATAATATAGGAATAGAGAAATTAGTTTATACTGATTTCAGCATGGCCCAGAGTAGCCTTGAGTCTTTTGTTGCTGTAATTAGCCAGATGTGGCTTTAGAAACCGGAGATCACCATGGCTTTGTGCATACACGTGTCTTTATGTAAAAACTCATTCCTGTGCTATACAAGGGTCTTCTTAGTACAGAAACTTCTTCACGTTCATAAGAGAATGGCGAATCTTTTATTTAGACTTTCTTTAGGACATAGCTTTTTAAATTTGAGAGGATGATCTATTTCTGTGTACTATAAAGATTTGCTTATAGTGAAGGGGAAAATTTTTTTGTAGGACCACTGAGCAACAACAAAGATTCCATGAAATTTGTAGCAATCTAGTAAAAACTCGACGCAGAGCTGTGGGCTGGTGGAAACGCCTCTTTACACTAAAGGAAGAAAAGCCTAAAATGGTACTTTTTTTTGTTTTGACTTATTTAAGTAGAGCAAAAGTTTAAGACTGAGTCCGTTTTTACTCATTGTAGCCTAATGACGGCCTTTTTGTTTTCATAGTTGTAGTTTGATATTTATTATTCATTGGTTTGACTCCTCCGAGTACATTCATAAATGTTTATCTGTATGAATTAGACTGAATTATTGGAAGTTAAAATTATATTTTGCATTTAATTTTGTACTCTAGCAGAGCAGAATTTTTCTTTTATACTTACTGAAGTAAAAGACAAATACTTAAAAAGCATTTATTCTCTTATTTCTTAGCTTCACATGAGTTTACCATGTGAATTATTAATTGTAGAAGTATAAGTGATTTTAAACTAACATATATAGAATTACAGTAATTCTAGGAGGGAATGTGTGTAAATTCTATAAAGTAGATCTAATGGAATTTTCTATGGGTTTTTTAATATATAAAACATAATGCATAAGCTATATGTAAAATATATAGATACAAAGTCTTTTAAGAAAAGTTGTAATGAATGCTGGATGATTTTCTAAACTTTGAAACAGCGTCGTACAGTTAAGCTTCTGAGTGTGTTTCTAGGGGTTGATCACTTCCTGTTGTTTTCATTGTTAGTACTTCATGACCATGATCGTTTCTCTTGCTGCGGTTGCTTGGGTGGGACAGCAAGTCCACAACCTGCTGCTCACCTACCTGATAGGTAAGTCTGTGAGGCATATTCTGGCTGCAGAAGTCTGAGTGGAACTTTGTAAACTAGTTATCTGTGTGCTGTGCTTGTCAAGTTGAAGGTACAGATGGAGGAACTGCCAGTCTAGAAAGAGAACTAAAACCCACGGCCTTGCTTTCTGGGAGTTTGTGGTCTTAGAGTAAGTGAAGACAAAACATAATAATCAAGGTAGAAAGTGGTGTGGAAGAGGTAAAAATAAGCAATGTGTGTTATCTGAGGTTGGGGGGTGTGACAGCAGAAGTTTCAGGGGATAAATACCAGTGAAACTAATGGAGTGTCTAACAGTTCGGGAAACTAACTTCTATAAAATGTAATCATCTGTAGGAAGTTAATTAATGCCTCCTTAATTTTGTTTGTTTATCTTTAAGTGACTTTCTTACTGTTGCTTCCTGGATTAAACCAGCACGGAATCATTTTGAAGTACATTGGAATGGCCAAAAGGGAGATAAATAAGCTTCTCAAACAAAAAGAAAAGAAAAATGAATAATGCATCTGCTTTATTCAGTGTAATGAATGGCATATATGTTGTCCTTGGGAACAGTTTCTGTTATGCTGTCTGGATTCTAAAATGTTAGAGAAGTAGCTCTTTGCTCTCCCTCGTTCTGCCCTTAGTTAGTAGATAATCAGACTTGCCAAGTAAGGCTTTATGCATAGTGTCTTCACGTGAAGTGTAGCTGGATGCATTCTCATCAGTTGGCCTCGTATGGACAATTCATTCGTGAGTATGACTTGCTTTGATTTTTCTCACCCAGGTTAATTGAATTCTTTTAGGCAACTTCCTTTACAAGTATATAGTGGTGAACTTCACCTTTTAGTATACATAACTGTGACTTTGGATAATTGGTCCCGTTGATCTTTGCTTTAGCTAGATACAAGGGAGTGGTCTGTGGCTACAGGAAGCTGGTTCTACTGTCTGCCTCCACAGTCTGCTTATACTGTCTGGCTCCATGAGTATAGAGACCAAGTTTACCGCTTCTGATGCAGAGACCAATTAAGATTCATTCCTCACGCTGTTTCTGTACTGTGGGAGAAGAGTCCTTCTGGAATAAAATGAAACCAATTCCATGCCCTAGTGATGTGTTGGTTTCTGCCTTGTGCAAAACTTAGCAATTTGTAAGAAACACTGATCCTTCCTCCCAAATGGGGAGTAAGACAGGCTTAGGGCTCTTCTCTCCTTGCTCTTAGACTTCAAGTTAGTAGATCCTTAAAGGCTTTTTAACAGCAGGCTTCTAAAAGTTTGTGTTTAGGATTTTTAGCATATTTTTAATTTCAGATTTTTCAGCTGACTGAAACTAAAGTATGTAATAGGTTAAGACTCAGGTCTATGACCTTCACTCCAACACCAGCCAATAAAGGACAAAAGTCTTCCTATATGTAGTTAAGATTTCATTTCAGTAGAAAATCTTATCCTACTAATTTTTCAAGACCAGACTAAGCCTTTGGAAGGTAAGCCTCAAGATTCTCATTTGAAGGTAGTTGCTGGCTGCTTTGGTCCCCTTAGATTTGGCATACGAGGTAGTGACTATGCCAGCATCTGATTTTTTTTCCTAGGTATTTTTGTGAAGAATGCAGGGGCTGTTGGGAGAGCAGACTTTTGGCGACTATAGGTGGCCTCTGGTCTACACAGATTTTGTAACTCCTTGGAAAGTGTCGTAGAATCATTCTCCCTCTCAGTAGCTAGAAATTTAGAATAGTTGAAAGCTGTAGGAATGAGCCTCTGAGGGCTGAAAATGTGACATTGGGAACAGTTCTTAAACTCTGATTAACTAGCTGTAATATAGTTTTGTGAATTTATTGCACTGATGCTGTAAAACCTGGACCTTGTGGTATATCTGTCCCTAAATAAGTGTTTTCTCCCCTTCAATATTACTGTAAACAATGGCACCCATTGTAGCATATGTTTGATTTTTTTTTTTTTTTTAATGTTCCCTATGAAAACTACAAACTACCTTAATTTTTACATGTGTTCCCCATTGTAGATAAGCCTGTCTTGCTGTCTGGATTTTTTTGTGTATATGTGTTCTACCAATTAACTACTTTTGCAGTTTTAATCTTGTATTAGTTCTTCTACTTGGTTTTGTGTAAAACGGGAAAAATAAAAAAAGCTGGAATCCCTCCTTGTGTCTTACTTTCTTTATACTTTAGCCATTAAGGTGTTTACAGGATGTGTGAATCCACTTAATCCCTGGGTGATCATTACATGCCTACAAGGTACTCTTGAAGAACAAAATGAAATAAAAGGTGTAAATTAATTGATTCAGCAAACTTCAGGCACCAAGCCAGATGGAAAAGGAGATCAATGGAAAGCCATGCATGGTCAAGGATGAAGTAGGAGAGGGCCATGCTGGAAGAACAGGCAGGGAACAGGGCAGGCTGGAGAGAGGCGGCCTGCTCTGGTTACTTCTACTGCAGGACCCAGCTCAGAGCTCGAGCATGACGTGCTAGCTTATTGGTGGATGACTTCTGTCTGCACTTTGAACTCTAATCGTAAAAATTTTAGGGGCACCTGAGTGGCTCAGTCAGTTAAGCGTCTGACTCTTGATTTCGGCTGATGTCATGATCTTGTGGTTGTGAGATCAAGCCCCGTTCCATGGGGAGTGTGAAGCCTGCTTAGGATTTGCTCTCTTTCCTGCCTCTGCCCCTCTCCCGCGCCTGCATTTTCACGGTCTCTCCCCAAAAATATATAACTTAAAAACATTTTTTTAATTGAGGGGTGCCTGTCTGGCTCAGTAGAGCATGCAACTCTTGATCTTGGGGTTGTGAGTTTGAGCCCATTGGGCATAGAGTTTACTTAAAAAGATTAAATTGGATGTTTGATCAGTGGGCCTTACTGTCTGTACGTAGTGGGTCTTGGGAATAGCTCTGGCCACAGCAAAAGTCCTTTTTTGACACTTGCCTTGGCACCATCTCCAGTGGAGTTCCCAACACCGTAGAGTTCACAGGACACTGAGAGGAGGCTATTTGGAGTTTGTTGTGTGAAGAAGAGTGAAGGGGGTGGAGGCTCCTGGCTGGCTCAGCTGGTAGAGCACATGACTTGACCTCAGGGTTGTGAGTTCAAGCCCCACATTGGGCATGGAGCCTACTTTAAGTGCCCTTTCTACAAAACAAAAAAAAGGGGGGGGGAGGGGATTCTGAGTTTTTAGGAGAGTTGATTTTTACCAGCATTTGATCTTCCACCTGTTAAAATTTTTTTTTTAAGTTTATTTAGTTTTGAAAGATAGAGACAGAGCACAAGCAGGGGAGGTGCAGAGAGAGAGGGAGACACAGAATCTGAAGCAGCCTCCAGGCTCTGAGCTGTCATCACAAAGCCCAATGCAGGGCTCGAACCCAGGGTCTGTGAGATCATGACCTGAGCCAGAGTCAGGCACCCCGACATGTTAACATTTTATTTTAACAACTCAGGTCACAATCCTATTTGAAGACCTCTCGGCAAGCAGGTTCTGTTGGAGAACAAGAAGCCAGAGACACCATGAGAATGCCCCGAAGGAAAGGGACAGAGCAGCAAGGAACTGAAAGCAGTTCCATTCCCAGGTCGGAAAGCTGCCGGGACTGCTCGTTCTCTCTGCAAGGACATCATACAGATGGCAGGCCAGGGATAAGAATGTTTTGTCCGGTGCCAGGTGTGCTCATGACCCAGGATGGAGTACACTGCAGGTGCATGACCTGTCAAGATGCCAAAAATTATGTTGTATGTGCTTGCTGTTAGCAGACACGCACGGAGCAAAAGAAAAGAGGCTTGAGCCGGGAGACTGGTGCTTCGGCTCCTGAAGAGCTGCAGCCCCCTGCTTCCTAATTCTCTGGTCACCGCACCTTTGGTACCTGTCTCTCTCTCAGGTTCCAGTTTGCCGACAGCATATGTTACAAGCTTGTGAGGCAATTTACACATGGTCCTCTGGTCTGTTGCCATTCCTCCACCTTATTTCTCAGTTTCAGCCCAACCATTCTGAGGTTTCTGTCTGTCTTTATGTGATTCCATTACTTCCTAGTTCTTGGAGCTGTTTTAAGACTAGAATATCTACTGCCCCACACACCTTCATGTTCTGGGATTGGGCAGACCTAGATTCAAACCACATCAAGTAATTTA
This sequence comes from Cryptoprocta ferox, assembly GCA_028646485.1. NCBI lineage: Eukaryota > Metazoa > Chordata > Mammalia > Carnivora > Eupleridae > Cryptoprocta > Cryptoprocta ferox. The sequence goes on along the minus strand of CM053564.1, from coordinate 13,639,892 downwards.
GTAGCTTAGCCAAGTAACCACTTTCTTGCTTTGACATTTGTTTATTGGTTTGTTTATTGAGCACGCAAGCAGGAGGGGGACTGGCAGGGAGAAAGGGGCAGAGGGAGATAGAGAATCTCAAGCAGGCTCCACCCTCAGCAGGGAGCCCAACGCAGGGTTCAGTCCCACAACCCTGGGACTATGACCTGAGCCTAAATCAAGAGTTATACGCTCAACCAACTGAGCCACCCAGGCACCCCTGCTTTGACTTTTTCAATTAAGTCAATTTCAGATTGAATTTCATTTTCTCATTTGTGAAATGAGGGTAAAAGTACAGATCTCGTAGGGGCATTATACAATTGCATTCGTTTTGACGATTCCATGAGTTAATCTACTGGAAGCACACAGTGGCCGTCACGAATTGGTGGTGTTGGTACCCTTCATGACACTGGTCAAATGGCACCCCCGTGAAATCTTCAGCAACTTCCCAGGCCACCTCTGCATTCCCACAGCACTTCATATCGGCATCCATTACAGCACATCACAGGGTATTGTACTGTTACTCAGAGGTTTGTTTTCCCTGCTGGGATCTGAAGCTCTTAAGGTCAGAAACAGATTTTTGTCTTCTCTCCATCTGATACAAGTCCTGGAACGTGGAAGGCACTCATTAGATGTTTGTTGAATGAATGAGGGAGGGGTATAAAGAGATAGTGGTGGTACTATTTTTCTATTTTTGGGAAGGTTCTTGAAGGAAAGTGGGTTTCTTAACTCTCCCATGTTGCTAATGCCTCAATTAAGGTGAACGCCACATTTTTTGTAGACAAAACATGTAAGTATACAGAGAACCAGTTCATCAAAGTAATTTTCATTAAAGGGGGCCAGGGTGGCTCAGTTGGTTAAGTGTCCATCTCTTGATTTAGGCTCAAGTTGTGATGTCACAGCTCGTGGGTTCGGGCCCCCCATCAGGGTGAGTCTCTGCCGGGGATTCTCTTTCTCCCTCTGTCTGCCCCTCCCACACTCTTGAGAGCTCTCTCTCTCAAACTAAACTAAAAAAAAAAAAAAAAACCAAAAAGCAAAAAAAACCCAGCTAGTGATCCTTTTGTCACGTAAATTATAACCAGAGATTGCTATATCCTGGAGATGTGCAAACTGAGAGTTTTGCTTTCCTCAAGGTTCACTTAGGTCACCTCTACAGCCAACATGGGGCTGAAACTCACAACCCTGAGATCAAGAGTCACATACTGTCCCAGTTGAGCCAGCCAGGCACCCCTCAAGGTTCGCTTAGGATTTGAGAAGTGGTAGGAGCCTGGTGGGCTGAGAGGCTAATGTTGATTGAGCACTCATTCTGTCAGGTTTTGTGTTAATTCATTCTTTTATTTTTTTCTTACTGAAGTATAGTTGATATGCAATGTTATGTTAGTTTGAGGTGTACAACATAGTGAACTGAAAATTCTGCACATTATGTAATGCTCACTACAGTAAGTATAGTTACCATCTGTCACCACATGACCTTATTATAATGTGTTAATCTCTTTTATATGGATTATTCCATCTACCCTCATAGCAACTTCAAGTGATTGGTAGCATCATTCCCATTTTACAGATGGAGAAACTGATTTATTCACCAAATATGTATCAAGAGTCTACTGTGTATCAGATAATTTTTCTAGAAGCTGTGAGTACAGCAGTGAATAAAACTGACCAAATCCCTCCTTGCTTGGAACTTAATGGAGACAGATGAATACACTTCAATATTTCAGGTGGTAAGTGCTATGGAGAAAAATTTAAGCCGGGCAATGGAGTTAGGAGGAACGGGGAGAAGGCTCCACGAGTGTGTGTATGTGTGTGTGTGTGTGTGTGTGTGTGTGACTGAATAGAGAGTCTGGGAAAGCCGGAAAAATGTGCAAGTTAGAGGGAAAGGCAAATGCAAAGGCCCTGAGGTGGAGTATGCTTGGAGTGTTTGAAGAAAAGCAAGCTAGGGAAGAATGCTGGGGAATGAGGTCGGCTGTGCCAGTGCTAGGAGGCAGATGTGCATATCATGGAGGGCCTTGTAAGCTTTTGTAAGGAGTCTGCATTTTGCTGAGGGTGATGGGAGCCAGTGTATGATCTGAATTAGGTTTTAAAAAGGTCATTATGGCTACCTGTGGGAAAAAGAGGGGTGAGTAAAAGGGAGGTCAAGGGTGAAAGCAGCGAGGTAAGGAGACTATTGTGTATATGTGGGATGTTAGGTAACTAGCCTCAGATCCCTCGGCTTCAGAGAGGGCTGAGCCAGAATTCACTCCCTTCCAGGGTATCAAATCCCGGCTTCAAGCAATAGCTAAAACTCCCTGTTGTTTCCATTGTCGAAATACATTGAGTGGGGCACCTGGGTGGCTCAGTCGGTTAAGCAGCTGGCTTTGACCTAGGTCATGATCTTACCATTTCCCAGTTTGAGCCCGAGTCGGGCTCTATGCTGACAGCTCAGAGCCTGGCGCCTGCTTCAGATTCTGTCTTCCTCGCTCTCTGCCCCTCCCCCAACTTGTGCTCTGTTTCTCTCTCTCTCTCGAAAATAAACAACAACAAAAAAATACATTAAGGGGTGCCTGGGTGGCTCAGTTGGTTAACCTTCCCACTTCCGCTCAGGTCATGATCTCCCAGTTCCTGAGTTTGAGCCCCATGTCGGGCTCTGTGCTGACAGCTCAGAGCCCAGAGCCTGCTTCAAATTCTGTGTCTCCCTCTCTCTCCGCCCCTCCCCGGCTTGCACTCTGTCTGTCTCTCTCTCAGAAATAAAAACATTAAAAAAAATACATTGAGCATTTACTACAGGTCAGACATTGTGCAAACCTTTTGCCCCATTATCTCATCTGACCCTTGCAATAACTTATAAGAGTTAAATATTATTGTCCGCCCCCCCCCCATCACCTATTTAGGGAAGGTTTAAATAAAATAAGAGACTTCTCAACATTAGTTCTTGTCTGGATGCATAACTGTAGATAGCAACTAAAGGCTCAGAATCCTGAGTATTTATTTTTGAAACGTTTGTGGCTTTCTTCCAAACTGTGTATCCCGTAAGTTTCAGAAAGAAACATTTGGAGCTCCAGTAAATAATTTCTAAGAATTAGGGAGCACCGACTTAAAAATACATTTTTTACTTCTTTGAAAAAATAATCTACACACAGGTTTGAAAAAACAAACCACAACGATATATGGAGGAAAGCAAATCTTCCACCCCAGTTCCTTAGGCCCTCGTCAGAAGCCATTATCGATTTGCGTGGGTTCTTTCAGAAATATTGTAAGCACGCAAATACAAAAGTATATTCTAAATGGTGAACAATTCTTACAACAAAAATTAGCAAATATCTCAGTCCTTTCCAATTTTTCATTTTTACAGTTAGTGCTAGAAAGGTGTTGACCTCGATTCTCGATTCTTCCCCCCCCCCCGCCCGCCTCACCTGGAGACTTCGAGTCTATCGATTATCTGCTTCTCATCCCTGAAGAGGCCCCGCCCCTTCACCCGCCTTCTTCCGCTAGGCAATAAGGGGTTTTTTTGGCCCTCCTTTGAAAGTCTCGCGATAGGCCGCCCGCTTCCCATAACTCCGTGCGCTCGCCCCTCCCGTCCTCTTTCCGCCATCTTTCCGTGCCGGTGAGTACCTCACTCTGTGAGATCCAACATCATCCGTTGGCCATCCGCGCCATCCTGCCGGCTGAGCCTCAACTTCGGTGCTCTCTGATGGTGCCAGGGCCTTCTTGGGCGGAGGAAGCTGTCCTTGCGGGAGTTTGGGCAGGAGTAAAGGAGAGTCATGCCCGGCCGCCCCACGCTTTGCATTTTTGGGACCCCAGTTTGTGAAGCGCAGGCCGCAGCACTGGCGGGAACAGAGCTGGCGGCTGCTCGGAGAGGCGGTAGACCCAGCGTGGTCGGCGGCGCCAGGACCTCCCCTTAGTGGCCGAGGTAGCGCCGTGGCGCCGGGAAGCATCGGGGACGGTGGCCGACGGGGGCCGTGCTGGCTTCCCATTCCAGCCGCCGTGCTGGAAGCTTAGGAGCCTTGCGGCCACTCAGCAGGGAAGGAAGAACTGTGTTCTCTCTGGGATGGCAGTTTGCAGGGAGCTAGCCTAGATCATCGGGGCTCCAGGGTTTCCCTTGACACTGCGTGGAACTTGAGGAAGCAGGTTGGATCCCTGCTGTTGGGAGTCTGAGTTTTCACAACGTTACTAGAGTATGTGGCAGTTCGTGCCCATTCGGGTAGATTCGTGTCTGGTGCACGGAAAACGATCTGCTTGGCACCTGTGGTACGGTTGCTGTCGGGGGCACAACTTTGGGTGGCACAAAGCACCGACGTTTTAAGCTCACGAGTGTTCGTGAAAGCTAAGTAGTATCTTCTGGATATTAGGACAAGGCTGACCTCGAACTAGTTGGCTGCAGGGCAGTGTTAACAGTACAGGTGCTGCTGGATTTCGGAAGTTTGGAAAACATGTCTGGCGATTCGCAGGTCCCATTCTCGGTAGCTGACCGACCGTAGGCGACCTCGCGCTGGGGCACCTGCCTGCTTAGAGCAAGGGAGCTTAGTGATAGAGGCAGAAGGAAAAGGGTGTGTTCGCAGGGAAATGAGGGGGTGCCTTTTGATGTTGAGAATGCCGGTGACGTGCCTGCTTTTCCTTCCCTGGACAGCCACAATGGTGCGCATGAATGTCCTGGCAGACGCGCTCAAGAGCATTAACAATGCCGAAAAGAGAGGCAAACGCCAGGTTCTTATCAGGCCATGCTCCAAAGTCATCGTCCGATTTCTGACTGTGATGATGAAGCATGGTAAGTGTGTCTTCCGTTTTCACGTGAGAACACTGAATCCGTTGTGGAGACAGCAATTGCGCAGGACAGGGCTGGGAAGATGAGGGAGCCAGGCGTTGGTTATACTTGGGACCTTGTGCAGCGGAGTGGGCTGTGGATGGGCTAGTGTGGACAGATAAGCTATTCAGGAAGCACTGAGTAAGTTGGGACTGTTTCCCTGTTAGTAGTTTGGGAGCTAAAACGGCCTTTCTGGGTGTAATTCTGCTGCAACAGGTCGTTGAACATATCCTGAACTCTTCCAGGAACTTTGGGGTGAAAAGGAAAAAGTAGCTTTGTGGGAGGCAAGGGGAAAATAATCCCGTTAGAATTGCAGGGCGGGTTGTTTTGGGGTGTTGGTCCCTAAATTTAAAATGTTAGGCCGGAAGAGTTTTGATTCAGAGCAACTGTCATTTGCCTAAACCATGTAGAGAAGCAGTCCCTTGAGATGATGTGAGAGAAAGTAGGCAGACAGTGGGAGTACTAGAGCATACATATTTAAGTCTCTTAAGTTGATAACTTCTGTTCTGTAGGTTACATTGGCGAATTTGAAATCATCGATGATCACAGAGCTGGGAAAATTGTTGTGAACCTCACAGGCAGGTTAAACAAGGTAAGAGTTGATTATCTTCCACATAGAAGAACTTTAAGAATTACCAAACAGGGTGTCGAACAAATTGTAATTGACCTTGTAAAAAAACTGAATTAGTGGTGTGCTTGCTCTACCTAGTTAGGTTAAAAAAAGTTAATTTATTGAAATTATTAAGTTTTTTTTATCACATTTTGGTTGATTTTTTTTTTTTTTCTCCAGGGTTGTATTTGCTTTAGAAATGGTAGTTGACCTAATGTTTGTGGGGTATGGGCTGTCTGAAGGGAGATGTCACAGGGTGGGGTGAAACGAACACCTAATGGTCCAGGTGTTTGAATATTGGATGGTTCGCTGCCCACCACTGACTTGAACTTGTGCCCAGGAAGGCCTAATCCTATCTGTAAATAACTGTTCTTCCTCTCTTTTGGTGATAATGTGTTTGAAAAGAATTGGGTTCTCTAACAGTTTCAATACCTACATTTTTACTGGCGTGGGCTGTATGGTTTTCTTTGAGTTTTATGCTCCCTTTCAGTTTGACTTGTCAGCATAACCTGCAGGATATATTTGATCTGTTGTGGCCTAACTCATTGCATGTATTAAGGGGCAGGTGTGTTTCACAAGTTAGGGTCCCTGAATTGCTACCCTACTTTTTGTGTTCAGGTTTCTAGCTTTCAGATTTGCAAGGAGCCTGACATCCTGTGGTCCAACACAGATGAGGGGAATACAGGCCCAGAAATGAGTCGTTAGTGGCAGGGGCCAGATTGATTGGTAAGGTCATTCCCTGGTCCAACAATTTGTTTTATAAAGTTGCTTCCCTGTATAGTGAACTTGTTTCATGTGTGGATACCTACCTAATGTTAGATGAAAGCTACTGGATGTGAAGCCTTCATGAGAGATTAGAAGAGTTTTCAAGTTAATTTTGAGACTTTTGTTTTGTTCTAGTTGTTAGCCATTAGACTCCAACCCCAAAGAATTTGGATTCACTGCTCATTTGGGTCACTCCAACCCTCACAAAGTGTTCTTGAAGTAGAAGAGGGTGTTGTCTTAATACTAGGAGATAGGAAGCTGAGTTACGCTCAAGGAAGGTCTCCCAACTAGTTGGTAACCAGTGGCAGAGCTGCCTCCAGAATGTAGTTTATAGTACATTTTTAAAACCATCCCACAGAAGGACTTGATGATGTTTTTTAAAACTAGAGAAATGCTGTGCACCAGATTCCTCTTGAATATTCACTATACATAAAACTTGATAAGTCAGTTTGAACAGAGTATTTCCCTCGTGGAACTCCTTTGTGGCATGCTTGTTCTGTGGTAGCTTGAAAAATGCTGGCTGTGAGACAGTTGAAATCCAAGCTTAGCTTTCTGACCTTGGGGCAGAACAAACTTGAGTTTTCAGTTTCTCTGAACTGCAGTTTTCCTCCCTTGTAGGACACTGTTGCCTCAGTTTCCTTCATGCAAGAGATGAATGTGTCTTTATGGTGGAAGTTTAATGGGGCTGAGAAGTAAGGTAGTGTTTAGGAATTAAGATTAAAATTCTGATTTTGGTCACATCCTAAGATTTGTCTGGCTTGGGAGAGGCTTTATTCTATTAGCCAAATGAGGTTTTGCTGCTGGAATAAGTAGTCTGGGTGTGGTGGCGTGGAGGCCTCAGAAAAGTCTCCCGTTATAGCTTGCTTGGAGAAAGAACTGTTGGACCCTTTTCTTATGTCTGTATTCCTAGTATCCATTGTGGGATTGCTCTTGACATAGTAGCTGATAGATGTTGATAAAAAGGAAAACCTGAGTGGGTCTCCTAGCTTAGGGCATTTGGGCCTGAGAGGCCCATTTTGTTTCTTTGGGTTCAGATCTGTTTTTGTGGAAGTGTAACCATTCTAAAGATTTGATTAAGTTCTAACTTCCTAGTTTCCTTTAGCTTCCTGTTAGGCACTTGGGAGTCTTCAACGACTCTTGTGTGGATGTGCCCACACAGCTGTCCACCTGCTCTCTTAGTCCTCTGGAGCTCACCCTTTCATGGTACTGATTCTGAGTGTTCCCCCATGATCATCTCTGGTGTATAAGTAGGAACCTTTCTGCATTGATACTTGTAAGTGTGTTAGTGATTTGTAGGGTAGAGATTGGTGGGGGGCTCATGTAGCTCTAAGGAGTTTTTTGATTCCCTCAGGTTTTACTTTCTAAACCCAGTTCATCTAGTCAGGGACCTTGAATGAGTCTACAGTAAGCACCGTCTGCTAGTGGATGTTGAAACATTTTTTGTGTTTTAGGATTTGCACGTAATTGAATGATGAAGGGTTTAGTGCTCTTGGCGAGCTCTCCCACTGCAAGGTGATTGTTGCTGTGTCCCAGTAGCAAACAGGGCAGGTAACTTTAAGGACTCTGCTCTCCCCGGCTTCCACCCGTTTGCTAGTAAGTTGATTGTAAATGTATCCTGGTAGTTCATTGACATGGAACAGCAGTTCTTAGATTTTAGTTTCGTGTCTGGAATTTTTAAGTTCTAATATTTTGCACTTTTAGTTTATAGGTGAAGAATTTGTGACCCTACACTTTCATTTCAGCCTTACTAAGTGAAAAAAAAAGTTTTGAGTACAATTTTGTCTAAGGCTTGGTCTCGTGCCTCTTATCTCTTTAAAATCTGGTCACTTATTTGGGGACAGCTCTAGCTCATAGGGCTGTATGCCATTGACCTGATCTTGCCATGTATTGCCTTGTGTTCTGCCTCTTCTGTTGTCTTTTTGAATAACTTTTTCCAGGCATAGTCTTAATTCAGTAAATTTTTTAAATGACATGGATATTAAGATTGCACAGAATAGTTACTCATTAAATGCTGAGTTGGTTGATGTGGCTATTTAGATATAAATGCCATTTGTGTTAATTTTTTTTCTGGTATTGGTGTGATGTGAACAGTGTTTTCTGTTATGCTTTTACAGTGTGGAGTGATCAGCCCCAGGTTTGATGTACAACTCAAAGATTTGGAAAAATGGCAGAATAATCTGCTTCCGTCCCGCCAGTTTGGGTGAGTCAATATTCCTCATTTAAGAGAAATTAATGCTAAGGATTGCTTGGTGCAGTTCGACTAGAGTGGTGGGTGCTTTTGTTTGTGTTTTGTTTTTTGTTAGAGTAGTAAGTGTTTCCACCCCAATCATCCTGACTCAAGGATTAGCTCTCAGGTGGTGTTGTATTTCATGTGCTAGGTGACAACAGATTTGTGCCCCCTTTAATCTCTGCTCTTTTGACTCAGTGCATATAGTTCATATTACATGTTCATTGTGATCCCATTCTGTCTAGAATCCGGTCTAGAATCGCTTTCTGAACCCTAGGCCTCTGGGGAAACTCAATTTCTTCATCCTTTGTAAGAGATGGAGTTGAAATCCTTGCTTTCCTGCTTTAAAGCTGTGAGGCCTTGCATAACTCCTAGCCTTGGTTTCTTCATCTGTAAAAATGATAATCGTTCTTTTCAATAACATTATCAGCTGATTTAATTCTGGCAAAATACTTCTAGGCTCTGACATGACACAGTGCTTAGCTTTTTGTGGTTAAGAATGTAAGCTCCCCCCCACCGTCATAATGTTTGATGATGTGGTTGGATTTATACCCACTTCGTGGTTGCTCTATTACAGGTATAGTGTAATGAATTATTTCCGATTATAATTGTGGTACTAATTTTAATGCCTCACAGTTTACCTTGATCCCCATAGTAGCCCATGAGGTAGCCAGGCCAAGTAGGATTTCCATTGTCCAAATGACTATCTCTTTATAGTAGCTTGCCTGTGATCACATAGTAAGTGGCAGAAACAATTCAATCAAGTCTATGTCAACGCTTTATTGCTTTAAACTGTCTCCTTACTTGAGAAGAGAAAGTGACAGTTTGAAATTAAAGGAGTTCAGTTTTTGTTTGCAGTTAAGCTTAATAGCGTTGTGTATCGGTGTTAGCTGAGGCTGTATGAGTGTGTTGTGTAGCTGAGGTCTTTGGATTTGTGTCTTTTGGTTCCAGGAGCCATGCTTGCACTGTCGTGCGAGTAGGCAGCATTAGTCTCCGCGCCCTATTATGGAAAGATGTCTTAAGCACTGATGAATGTTGGTCTTTTTCTGTACCACAAAGCAGCTCTATGTTGAACTATTTTTAGGAAAAACTCACCAACATTTTTTTTTTTTTAACTCTCCATAGTTTCATTGTACTGACAACCTCAGCTGGCATCATGGACCATGAAGAAGCAAGACGAAAACACACAGGAGGGAAAATCCTGGGATTCTTTTTCTAGGGATGTAATAACGTTCATACAAATAAAATGCCTCACTGGACTCTAGTGCTTCCCTCAGTCGTTTTGAACTTTACAGCAGAGTAGCAAGAGCGTCACTGTACGGCTTTTCTTAATTGGGGAATGTGGTTTCCCTGAAGTGAACAAGAATGTCTTGCCTTGTGATAACTCACACCGTCATGTTCATGGCTCACAAGAGGAGGTTGTGTCTAGCCCTGGATCGCTGAATCTGGGCTGGGGTCCAGGTGGTGAAGCTTTCCCTTTCTGGAGTCTTACATCAGCCCTGGAAGGAGTGATGCCTTTCCTGTTGTTAGCTTGACAGTACACATTTCACGCACTGTTCTAACCTCTCTAACAATATGAGATGGCTACAGTTAGCTGGAAAGGCTTCTAAGGAAGCAGGCAGGAAGCAGACAACTAGAGCCCACAGCTCTCTAAGATCCATCTCTAAGTAAATTTGGATGGTCTGTCAGAAACATTTTAGCAGTATGTGTTGGTAAAATGTCATTTAGAAAAATGAAGCCTTTTAAAAACTGGTTTTATGGTAAACCTGTCACAGATGTATTTCTGGAATCGAGAAAAATTAGTTTGCCTGGACCATTTCCCGTGCAGAATGCTTATAAGTAGTAGCTCAACCACCAAAGAGGGTAGGGTGGCTTCTGTGAAGTACACCAGGGCTCCACCTGCATCTCTAAGCAGTGCTGTCCAGTAGTGTAACAAAAGTCACATGTGTAATTTAACCTTCCAGCAGCTGTATTAAGTGAAGAGAAACTGTTTGCCAAACAGATTTTTAAAATAACACTTGTGTTCAAACTTAAAATTTCAACATGGAATTGATAGGAAATGGAGTTTTACTCTTTGTAGTAAGTCTCTGAAATGTATACTGAACATTTATTTACACTTACAACATTTTAATTGGGACTAGCCACTTAACATAGCCACATGTGACTGGTGTTCCATGTTGGACAGCACAGGCTGGATCTTGATTCTTGGAAGTTCTGTGGGTCTGGCTAAAGAGAAAGGAAGCTTGGAAGAGAGCCCAGATGGATCACTGTGCACCTGGCCAGCTGTATTTGCCAGGCAGGGGAGTGGCACGAATGGGGCAGATCAGTGCCTTAAGAATTGTCTTGCAGTCCTGTGAGCCAAAGTTGAAAAAATGACTGATCGCCAGCCTGATTTCAGGAAGTCTAGTAGGTCCAGTAGGATGTGAGGTGCTAATTGCTGTTGGAGGGGTGTGGGTTTGATTTTTTTTGTTTTTCCCTTTTCAGAAAAGGGTACTTTTTCACTGTTTGATAACTCCTGTTAAGACTACTTGCTGACTTCCTGATAGGTAAAGCAGTTTAAGCACTCAAGTATTGGAGGTGTTGAATGATCACTCCCCTAGTTGTAAGGTGATCTCTGGCAAATGGCAACCTGTGTGGGTCTCCTTGTTAGGTAAAAAGAGAAACTATACCTCAAGGGTATGTTGAGTGCACACATGAAACAGCCTTGGGCCAGGGCGTGGCCAGCATTCAATAATGTAACTTTCTGAAAGGGGTCACTGTAAGTTGTGGCAACTGGCTAGGAATGTCAAGACTGGCCCTGATAAGTAGGCCCCACTAATCTTACAAGAAAGTGAGTTGACAGGCGTGTCTGGATTTTGGGCCTCTGATGTTTGGAAGACTGAGTAATTAACATGGGCGTAGGGGTTTAGCAAACCAGAATTGAAGTGCTTTTCCACTAAGTAGCCTTGGTTTCCTCATTTGCATAATGGGAATAATAGAAAACCTACTCCAGAGTTGGGGAAAGATGACATTGTGTAAAACAGTTAGCACTTGGCAGTCATGTATATAGTAGTAGTTGTCAGGCAGAGAGGTGAAGGGAGTCGAGAAGAATCTTCAGAGAGCCGATTGTTGATTATTTCTTTTAATGCCAAGATGGTAAGCTCCAGGAAGACAGGTTGTGTTTTGTTTACCGTCGTATCTCCCCTCAAACTGATGCTTTGGCACAGTGGATGCCTCAGTATGTACATCTTGACGGGATGAATCTTCCTTTTCCTGGGCACGGATAACTAAGTACTAAAATAGGTCAAGAAAATGGCCCCATTTGTTGTCAACATGTAGTGGTGATCTGCTGTCCTTTGAAGTGGTCATGGGTAGAAAAAAATAGGTGCTACGGTAGGGAAAATTGAGTGGCCAGTTGATGGGGTAGCACAGTTCCCTTGTGTTTATGAGGAAGCAGATGGTTTTAGCCCGTATTTCCGAGATGCAGTAAATAGAGTAATAACGACCTGTGGGCCGGTTGGCCTGAACTAGACTCAAAGGTTTGAGGATCTGGAGGCCATTCAGGTTCCTGCTGACGGGATAGCTTACCTTGGAGGTGTACTTCGCTGTGGTGTAAACCCAGCCTTTCCTCCCAACCTGTCACTCCCACAGGCAGGCAGCGACCAGGGTGTGAGGTTGGGGCTGCCAGCATTTTGATCATCTGAGCCTACCAGATGTGTTCTGAGTCCGTGGTTTTTAAAAGGGACCTCAGCACCTATCCAAACCTTGGATTTTTAACCTAAAACCTGTAGACAGATGGCAGGCAAACTTTATGAAAATAACATGCAAAATTGATACCCATGCATTTTTTTGGAGAGACATTGCATAGAGCGTAGAGCCTTTGATCGGAGCCTGAAAGACATTTAGAAAGGTTAAAGAACTACTAAAGACCTTGTCCTAGGACATCTGTGTGCATGGTCAGTGTCCTAGGACACCCCACTGTGTTCTCATTTATGAATGAGTACATCTGGGTAACGTGGGTTCACTCTAGTAATGGTGCTAGATAGAAGGGCTCTAAGTTCTTAGGGCAAGAGTGTCTTTCCTGGTCAAGTCAGCATCAGAGAGCATTTCACACAGGCTAGGAAGTTTGCTTTTTACTCTTGACCCCAAAGAAAGCAAGCTCTGGGAGACCCCAAATTTGATTCTCACTTGATTTTCCTGTGTAACCCGCTAGTAGTAACACCCAATTCTCTAAATTAACCCCCCCAAATGCCCGCCCCCCCCCCCCCCCCCCGCCCCGAGCCTTTGGTTAAGGCTCACCCCACGTGGAATGCTTTTTCCTTTTCCTGTTCCCCGGAGATGTTCCTAAGAGCCAGCTTAAATGTCTCTTCTATAAATCTTCTTCCGAAAGAACATGTGCTCTTCTACTTTCTTTTCTCCTAAAAATAAGAATGCCTTAATAGGTAGTTCCGTTTCTCCTAAAAATAAGAATGTCTGTTGAATGTTTACTATATGCCATACACAGAATTTAGCTTTACATATACCATCTCATTTAATTTCAACAGTTCTACAAAATGACTACTGTTACTGGCTCTAGTTTTTCAGCTGAAAGAAAATGAGGCACAAGAGTTGTGAGTCCATTTTTTCAAGATGCTGTGAAATGACAAAGTCAGGATTTAAATGCACAGACTTTCCTGGCCCTTAACCTTCGGTTGTGCCGTCTTGTCTTCACCATAACTAGGGCTTATGAGACGCATAACCATGTCTAGGTGTTTGGGGTACCAGCATCTAGTCCCCGCCCTCATTGGAGCCTTTTCATCTGTGATAGACTGAGCTCTCCATCGGGTAACCCTGTTACCCATCTCTGTAACCAGCATTTAGCCTATCAAAGGGGATGTTGACATGTTTAAAAAAAGTCCTCGCTCACCCTCATGGCTGTGGCACAGCATGCTTTTTTTTTTTTCCCCAGTTTATTTTGAGAGAGCAAGCGAGCAGGAGAGGGGCAGAGAGAGCGAGGGAGAGAGAATCCTAAGCAGGCTCTGTACTGTCAGTGCAGAGCTCGATGTGGAGCTCCATGTCAACCATGAGATCATGATCTGAGCTGAAATCAGGAGTTGGACGGTTAACCAACTGAGCCACCCAGGTGCCCTAGAGAGCATGCTTTTTAAAGTGCAATCCTATCCAGCACCCGTGCTGTGCTGTGTTGAGTCCATAGATTTCCATTGACCCAAGAATTGGGAGTAGAGTGGGATATGGGCGGGATTCAGTGCAAGGTTGTTGTCCTGGGATTCAGGTCCCCCTCTTTTATGTTTAAATGATTTAATGGGCAGTGGAATTGTTGAAGACCGCAAGGAAGATAAACCAAAGGAAGCAATTAAAAAAAAATACATGCTCAAATGAACTTTGGAATAAAATGTTTGCCTCAGTCAGGTGTGTGACCTTGGGCCCTTTGCCTTGCCTATGTAAGTTTCCACATCTTTAATATAAGGATAATAGTAATACTTCTGTGATGGTTGTGAAGGTTAAAAACAATGCTTGCGAAGTGCTGGAGTGGTAATTTTAGCTGTTTGCAAAATACACTGGTTCTCCCCCTGCCAGGCACATGCGCTTTTCCATGTGACCAATTCTGGCCAGTGAATATGCTGTGAGCAGAAGTGCCGGAGCATGTAGTGGCTGGCGTGAGACCTCTGTGCCTGTTTTCCTTCTGCCATGGTCATGGGTGCTGTGCCAAGAAGTAGCTGCTTCATGACCCCAGGCCTCTGACGTGACAGTCCAGAAGCTCCAACCATCTAGCTGTGGGAGTGGAGGAAGAGCCAAGAAATCACCTGATCATTTGGTTACTAATCTACTGATACGAATGTTTGAATTACAAAAAAGGAATAGGATGGAGTTTAGAATAACAATAGATTCTTTGGGTGGATGTGAGGAGACTATAGCACTCTCTGTTCTGAATGTAGTTTTTTTCCATCAACTACCTCTGTCCCCCTCCAGGTGTCCACGTGGGTCTTAAATACCCCACTCCCCAGCCCTCTGACACGGATATTCTGACCCTGGAGGGGGCACCTACCGCAAAGCAGGTTGAAGGTATTTTGAACTTGGGAGATGTGAAGTTTGTCTTTCTAAAATAGTGGAAATTGTAAGATGGAAACATTGAGTGCTCCTGGTTGTCATTATTTCTGCCATGTGGGAAAGGTTACTTTGGGCGATAACAAAAAGTATGGTCTATGAATGAGCAGCACAGATAAGCTAGATCAGTCTTCCTGTGGTTGAGTCTGGGTTCTCCCTGAGAGGCTGCTGCACCCCTTCCCCTGAGAGGCTGCTGCACCCCTTCCCATATTTGTATTTTGTGAGCAAGGAATAACATTCTCCTCTTTTACTAAAAAAGAAGTACTTGTTTAGCTAAAAGTTACTGCTTTGGGCTAAATTCTAGTCAGTCATTTGCAAACTAATACAGTTCTACTTGCAGCTCTTCCCCTGCTGTGCTTTGGGACTTCTTGGGGCTCCATCTCATCCTCCCTCAAATGACGGATGGGATATTGGTCCTACCTGCTTTATCAGTGTTCCTCAGTTGCAAAAAAAAATCCCTTAAGCTAGTATAATTGATTGAAGGATATAAGGTAAGTCACGCAATCTCTGGAAGGGCCAGAGAATTCCTTTGGAGGCTTTGCACCTAGGCATGGATTTTCCATTTTACTTCTGGCCCATTCTTTGGAGAACTCCCACAGCTGCTTCTGGACACACAGCTCCCTCTGTGACCCCGTGTCCCTAGTTCTTTGATGTTTTCAGTAGCTTGAGCTTTCTCTGTTGCCCTTACTAGAATAGCCTTGGTACCATGGGCAACATTTTGGGTTGGATAATTCTTTGTTGGGGTGGGGAAGGCCTGTCTTGTGCATTGTAGGATGCTTAGCAACATACTTGGCCTCTCCTCACTGGATGCCACTTGAGACAACCAAAAATGTCTCCAGGCATTGTCACATCCCCTGCCAGAGAGGTCACCCTAGGTTGAGAAGCAGTGCTCTATGGGTCAGAAGTTAACAGCACAGCTGCAAGCAGACAGTGCCAGGGTAAAAGTTCAGAAGTAGGCCTGTGTGCCATTTATCTACATAAAAATTGTAATTCAGGCTATCAAGCTGTTTAATAAAATAGGTTCTGTCCTGCTACCTTGACAATTTCATAACACCAAAACTAAACACATCTTTTTATGTGATGAAGTTGGAAAAATATCAAAGAAAACAATTTAATTGTTGCATATATCTGAGTAAGTTGATTGGCCAGCAATATTTGGGTGAGAAGTATTCCTTAAAACTTATTTCTCTTGCTTTCATTTTCATAAAATCACTAAATAGGTTGTTACAGTAAAAGTTTTTGTGTAATTTATGTTCTACTGGCAGTAATGACTCAGGACAAAAAAATAAATAATTTTCTAAATTTACAGTTTCAGAATATAAAAAAATTGAATTTATTTTCAGAGAAAATGTAAATGAAAGTTAATGTAAATTTTTAAAAATTTTTAATGTTAGAAAAGTCAGTAAGGCTTTCTAAACTATTCAGAAGTATTTATTAAAATTATAGGGCAAGGGTACCCGGGTGGCTCAGTTGGTTAAGCGTCTAACTCTTGATGTTGGCTCAGGTCACATTTTCATGGTTGTGTGAGATAGAACCCCATGTCGGGCTCTGTACTGATGGTGTGGAGCCTGCTTGCGAGTCTCTCCCTCTATCCCTCCCCTGCTTTTGCAGTCTCAAAATAAATAAATAAACATTAAAATTTTTTTTTAATTACAGGGCAAAATACAAAGTATTATAAGTAATAGGTATCAAAGTTTTAAAGCAAAATTGTTTAAAGCTGAACTTTTTAAGTAATATTCGAAAACTTAATAATCTTATGTAATTTTATTACACAAGTTTTTGCAGTTCTTGTATTCAGTGTCAAATCTAGTTGCTAAAGAATTGGTGTCACTTCACACATCTTGTGTCTAGATCTCACGCATACAAATTAGAGAGTGATATAAATTGTTTAAATTGGAGAATGTTCTTCAGCTACAGTAAGCTGAGAACATGAAGAGGAACAGAAAAATGGATGCTCAGCATTGCTGTTAGGCTACAATCTATTGCATGCTTGCCACTCAAGAAGAAGTTAATTAAGTTCATTAATCTGTCATTTCACTTACTTAAGTGCGTTTTCAGCACTTCCTTCTTATCCTCTGAAGCACTTTCTGTCTACAACATTGGCAGAGACTGCAACCCACAAACCTTTGTGACCTTTAGATACAATTGCCTTTTGTTGAGAGATTTTAGGGCAAGAGGTGAGGCGGACATTCCTCGGGGCCTAAACAGTGTTAGTTATGCAATGGGATGTTTAGGATTACAGATCATGCCGAGCCAGTGCTGAGCACATGATCCTGAGTGACAAGAGTACCCTGTGTTCCTTAATATATTTATTTTGTTACGTATTTCTGAGATACAGGGCCCATCTTGATAGGATCTAAGTGCACTACTGACTGGAGGGAGACTGGAGAAACAAGTCCCTGGCCTCCACCCTGGGGATCTTTAAACTCAATACAGGGATTGTCTCCAAACAGAGTGCTCAAAAGGTGCTGGACAACCAAAAATGGTAGAATAATGGTAGAATAGAGAAATCCAGGGCTGTGTCCCTCTCCCAGTACAACTAATGAACTGGCAAAAACTGTCAGAATCAGCTTTTGAAGAACTCTGAAATCTAGTAAAAAACTGAAAACAAGGAAAAGCTCGAAGAGAGAAACTGCTGCTTTATGGTGAGAGTGCTGTGGCATTTAAAATGGCCCTAAGGATGGGTGCCCAGATGTCTGGTGCTGGTTGCTAGTGCCAGAAGAAGCAATACAGAACTTATTTTCAAGGAGTGTGGTTGTGGGTGTGCAGCTCTCTGGATGGGGCCTCAAGGACAGGTGGAAAGGCTTCCTATTTCTTCACTCAGGGCATCCCCAGGGCTGTGATGGCTTCCCAGATGGCTTTTGCCGAAAGCATTTAAAGGCACAGGTACTGGCCTCAGTGGCCTGGAACAACACCTAGGACAAGTAATAGACCAAGAAGGCTGGGAAAGAAGAGATTGGGACAGACATATGTGGAAATAGGGCTTTTGGAAGCTTCTGTGTATGCCTGGGAATCAAGAAAGCTGTGTGCAGACGAAGAGTGAGACACATACTCAGCAAAGGCCTAAGAAGACTCGAAGCTTTCATTTTTTGGCTGGCCTTTGGGCTCTGTGCGAATAGGGAATGAAGCTAAGGCACAGTTGTAAGAAGCCAGGCTAAGCGTTCAAGGAGTTAGCCCTTGAATGGTTGAATGATTCCATTTTGCAAAGATATAGGAGAGTACTTTTTCTTTCCTTAAAAAAAAATTCTTTTGTTGGCTGCAGGCATTTAAGGTAACTGTAAGATACCAGCTATCCAAAAAGCTAAAGGAACACAGACGTCAGTGGTAAAGAGCACAGACCTCAACACAAATAGTTGAGAAAGTCTGTAAGCAAGATAACACCAGCAACCCACAATAGGCAACAGTAAACCCTGATAGGAAGGAAAATCTGACTTCTAGAGTTGCCACATAAAATAGAAACTGTCCATGAGTCAGCCCAGGTGTTGGACTTACTAGTCAAAGACTTTAAACCGACTGTTTTAAATATGCTCAAAGAGCTCAAGGAAACCAGGAGAACAGTGTCTGAGCACATAGAGAAGATCAATAGAGAGGAATTTTAAAAAGGCACAAAATAGGAATTTTGGAGCTGAAGAGTATAATAACAGAAAGGAAAAATTCATTCACTAAGGGGGCTCAGTAGAAGATTTGTGTAGTCAGGAGAAGGAATCCGTGAACTTAAAGATGGGTCAATTGAGATTGTTGAGTCTGAGAAGCAGAAGGAGAAAAGAATGAAGAAAAATGGTCAGAGCTTGAGACTTGTGGTACACCATCAAGAATACTAACGTCTGCATTAATGGGAGTCTCAGAAGGAATAAAGACAATCAGGTCAATAGAATGAGAGTCTAGAGACACATACAGATACCATACATCTATGGCCACTTAATTTTGACAAGGGTACTAAGGCCATTTAATGGAGAAAGAATAGTCTCTTCAACAAGTTATGCTGGGACAGCTGGGTATTCACATGCAAAAGAAAGTTGGACCTTGAGCTCACATCATATTCAAAAATGAATTCAAAATGGATGAAAGATCTAAAGGTAAGAGCTAAAACAAAATAAATGTTGGAAGAAAATATGGTAAGTTTTCATGACCTTGACCTTGGCAATGGATTCTTAGATATGACCCCAAAAGCACAGGCGACAATAAATAACAACAAAATAGATACATGGGACTATATCACAATTTAAAATTTTTATGCATCAAAGGACACTATCAAGAAAGTGAAAAGACATCTTATAGAATGGGAAAACATGCATGTATCTGATTAGTGCCTAGTATCCAGAATATAGAATGGACTCTTACACCTCAAAAACAAAAAGACAAGGTAATTAAAAATTGGACAGAGGATCTGAATAGACATTTCTCCAAAAGAGATGAAACAAGATGCTCAGCATCACCAGCTGTGAGGGAAATGCCAGTCCAAACTATGACAAGATATCACTTCACAATAGGATGGCTGTTAAAAAAAAAAAAAAAAGAAAGAAAAGAAAAGAACAAGTGTTGGTGAGAATCTGAGGAAATTGGAACCTTCAGACATTGCTGATGGGACTGTGCAATGGTGCAGCCACTGTGGGAAGCAGTTTGAATGCTCAACAAGTTAAGAACAGGATACTGTATGACCCAGCAATCCACTCTAAGGTACATACTCTGAGGTATATTCTTTGTGTATATACAAAGGATTGAAAACATGTATGCAAACAAATGCCTTGTACAAAATGTTCATACACTGTTGACAATAGAGCCAACTTGTGGGAACAACTCAGATGTCCATTGCATGATAAATCATCTGAAGTGATAGTGGAAATCTGAAGTGATAGTGGACTGTCGCTTCAGACATAAAAAGGAAGGAAGTGCTGATACATGCTGTAATGTAGATGAACTTCAAAAACATGCCAAGTGTGAAAGAAGCCAGACACAAAAGGTCACATACCGTATACGGACCATCCAGAATAGGTAAATCCATAGAGACAGAAAGCAGACTTGTGGTTATCAGGGGCTGGGAAGAGGGGGGAATGGGATGCCTGTTTAATGGGTATGGTGTTTCCTTTAGGGATATGGATATGTTTTGGAACATGGATAGAGGTGATGGTTTTACAACTTTGTGAATGTGCTAAATGCCACTGAATTGTACAATTTAAAATGGTTAATTTTATGTTCTGTGAATTTTACCTCAATAAAAAAATAAAAAGAAGTGCTACACAGCCTGAAAATGTGATGGATGTCTACCACCCTGCCTCGAAGAGGGGTGAGGTCTGTGCTGTTCTTGGAAGTGGAGTTTTTTACAGGTATACTTGGGGTTCTCTCTTAGTGGGATTTAAATGTGTCTTTGTATGTCTGACAAATGGGTGCAGGGCGGTGAGACCATAAGAGGCCTAAGAAAATCTCTGTTAATCCAGGAAAAGGGGTATTTCTGAGTTTGGCCTTGTCATTCGGTGCAGCCCCTGTTGAGGACATTCCCAGATCTGTTCCTGGACAGAAGGTTTGAATGTAAACTTTGCAAGTCTGTTATTCTAACATTCATAAGCCCCGTTGGGAGCTGTCTCACGGAGTGCAAGGCACAGAAGAGGAGACAGGGTCATTCTCTCCCAGGTGGCTGTGCAATGTGACCCACGAAGATCCTCGGTGTTGGAGGCAGCCCCTCGTGGAGCAGATGCTTCCTGATGGAGCAGGGCTCCTTTGTGACCCCACGTAAAGCAGCGCCTGGGGACTCCCCAAAATACTCCAGAGCGCTTTGCAGGAAGTTAGACCCCTGGGAGCCAGTAGGGCACTGGGCCAGTGAAATGATGAGGTATTATTATTAATGTTATTTCAAACTACATGGACAGCAAATCCTCAGGTGACAAGAAGCGTTTGTTGTTAAGTATTACAAGGATTATTTTAATTGGGGCAGAAACTGCTCCTCTTAGCAGATGTGGAGTCCTGAACTTGGTACAGTGCCTTGCACAGCGAAGGCCCTCAAGATATATGTATGTATGTGTATATATATATATATTTTTTTTTTTTTTCTGTCCTAAATTGTCTATTAGGAAATTATTTTACAAAAATTACTTATATTAGTGGGGTGGGGGGAACTGGAGAACACTGCGTCTTCTCCATGGCCTCTGCGAGAACCAGTAGCATGGGGGACTTGTGACCCTTTCCAAGGCCACCGCTCTTGAAGCCTGTGGCTAGATGTCAGCCCTCCCACCTCCCTGTGCTTGTGGGCTGGTTTGTTGATCCCCTGGGTGTCAGATATCCTCTGCTCTCTTTGTGGAACAATCAGTGAGGATGACTTCAAGGAATTTGTACATGGAATCTTTGCCAACCCAGTGAAAGGACTCAGGACTTTCAGAGCCCCACAGTGGCGTCTAGCTCGCTCCTCGGCAACAGAATGAAGGCTTCGGGCAAACTTTAGCTGGTTAGCACCATGATGGATGGGCTTGCTATAGGTCACACCCTCAGGAACTGGGCCGTCACATTGCACATGGGTCTGATATATGACATGCCCTTGCTTGGCCTTGTACCCCAGTCTGTGCGCTTTTACCAGGTCAGGTTGGGCAGGGGGGCCCCATGGAGCGCAGAGCTGGCAGTACTGCCCGCAGCACACCCTGAGAAGAAAGCGTATCACACCCGACCGCTTCTTCCTCCATAGTTCCTGGATGTGCTTCTAAGCACCCATTTTAGGCTTATCCTGGAGCTGATGGCTACCTCCAGACGGAAAGCAAGAAATATTTTTTGAGGCCCGCCTGGGTGGCTCGGTTGGTTAAGTGACTTCGGCTCAGGTCATGATCTCATTGTTCGTGGGTTTGAGCTCTGCATTGGGCTCTGTGCTGGCGGCACAGACACTAATTGGGATTCTCACTCCAGTCTCTCTCTCTGCCCTTCCCTGACTAGTGCTTTCTCTCTCTCAAAATAAGTGAATAAACTTAAAATAATTTTTAATATATATGTTTTAATTTTTTTAAATTTAAATTTATTTTTTAAAATATAATTTATTGTCAAGTTGGCTAACGTACAGGGTATACAGTGTGCCCTTGGCTTTGGAGGTAGATTCCTGTGATTCATTGCTTACGTGTAACTCCCAGTGCTCATCCCATCAAGTGCTCTTCTCAATGCCCATCACCCATTTTCCCCTCTCCTCCGCCCCGACCTTCAACCCTCATTTTGTTCTCTGTATTCAAGAGTCTTTTATGGGTTTTCCTCCCTCTCTGTTTGAAACTATTTTTTTCCCTTCCCTTCCCTCATGGCCTTCTGTTAAGTTTCTCAAGTTCCACATATGAGTGAAAACATGGTACCTGTCTTTCTCTGACTTATTTCAGTTAGTATAATACCCTCCAGTTCTATCCATGTTGTTGCAAATGTTAGGATTTCATTCTTTTTCATCTCCAAGTAGTATTCCATTGAATATATAAACCACATCTTCTTTATCCATTCATCAGTTGATGGACATTTGAGCTCTTTTCATGATTTAGCTATTGTTGAAAGTACCGCTACAAACATTGGGATACATGTGCCCTTATGCATCAGCGCTCCTGTATCCCTTGGATAAATTTCCTAGTAGTGATATTGCTGGGTTGTAGGGTAGTTCTATTTTTAATTTTTTGAGGAACTCCACACTGTTTTCCAGAGCGGCTGCACCAGTTTGCATTCCCACCAATAGTGCAAGAGGGTTTCTGTTTCTCCACATCCTTGCCAACACCTGTTTCCTGAGTTGTTAATTTTAGCCACCCTGACCAGTATAAGGTGGTATCTCAATGTGGCTTTGATTTGTATTTCCCTAATGATGAGTAATGTTGAGCATCTTTTCATGTGTCTGTTGGCCATCTGGATGTCTTCTTTGGAATAGTGTCTAGTCATGTCTTTTGCCCATTTCTTCACTGGATTATTTGTTTTTTGGGTGTTGAGTTTGGTAAGGTCTATAGATTTTGGATACTAACCCTTTATCTGATATGTCGTTTGCAAATATCTTCTCCCATTCTTTTGGTTGCCTTTTAGTTTTGTTGTTTCCTTTGCAGTGTAGAAGTTTTTTATCTTGATAAGGTCCCAATGGTTATTTTTGCTTTTATTTCCCTTGCCTTTGGAGATGTGTTGAGTAAGAAGTTGCTGTGGCTGAGGTCAAAGACATTATTGCCTGTTTTCTCCTCTAAGGTTTTGATGGTTTCCTGTCTCACATTTAGGTCTTCCATCAAGTTTGAGTTTATGTTTGTGTATGGTGTAAGAAAGTGGTCTTGTTTCATTCTTCTGCATGTTGTTGTCCACTTCTCCCAGTACCATTTGCTAAAAAGACTGCCTTTTTTTTCCATTGGATATTCTTTCCTGCTTTGTCAAAGGTTAGTTGGCATACATTTGTGGGTCCAATTCTGGATTCTTTATTCTGTTCCATTGGTCTATGTGTCTGTTTTTGTGCCAGTACCATACTGTCTTAATGATTACAGCTTTGTAGTAGAGGCTAAAGTTTGGGATTATAATGCCTCCTGCTTTGGTTTTCTTTTTCAACATTACTTTGGCTATTCAGGGTCTTTTGTGGTTCCATATAAGTTTTAGGATAGTTTGTTCCAGCTTTGAGAAGAATGCTGGTGCAATTTTGATTGGGATTGCATTGAATGTGTAGATTGCTTTGGGTAATATTGGCATTTTAACAATATTTGTTCTTTCAGTCCATGAGCATGGAATGTTTTTCCATTTCTTTGTGTCTTCTTCAATTTCTTTCATACGTTTTCTATAGTTTTCAGTATACAGATCTTTTACATCTTTGGTTAGGTTTACTCCTAGGTATTTTACATTTCTCTTTCTGTTGCTTCATAATTGGTGTATAGAAATGTAACTAATAAATATTTTTTGAATAAATAAATTCTATTATATTGTATAAGTTCTTTTTAACAGCCCACATTTCTTTTTTTCTCCTTTGTGGAGGGGAATAAGAGGAATGGCAAAGAAGAAAAGTAAACCCAAAGCCTTGAATCACCAGCTATCATTCTCTTGTTTCTGCACTAAAGATTAAGACCTCTTCTGAGACTCTGAGGATGGGAGCGTGTTTAGAATAAGTGTATACATGTGTGGTGACACTGAGGAACGATGCCTGATGTGTTCTGTTTCTCTGTTAAAGTAACAACATGGGCTGGTTTGAATGGGGCTGCATGTCTGTATCCTCTTAGCAAAGAGTACAGTACGGCATGGGGAGAACTGCGGAGAGCCTCCAGGGGTGCGCAGGTCTGCCGAGCAGGTGGTGGTGTGGGCAGGGGGCTAGCTGCCCAGGGAGAGGAGGTCCGCGCCCACCTGTGCTTCCAGCAGATTGCTCCCAAAGCAGAGAGAAGATGTGGGGTCCCTGCTTCCTGAGGCATCCAGAGGGCAGGCTTGTTGAATGTCACTTAGCTGCTGTGTGAGTGGGATGTGGGGGAGGGCAGGGCTTGACACCCTGACAGTGGGACAGACCTGTGGGGGAACAGCTTGGCCTTCTTACCTTCGAGCTTTGGTTCTCTTGTCTGTGAAGAGGGATGACGATGATGATAGCCATACTTGTACTGTGCGTACTGTGTTCCAGACACTGTGTAACAACTCATCTAATTTTCATAGCGTATTATGAGGTAGGTGCTGTTATTAAAGCAGGCTTTTTTCAAGTTCAAAAAAGTGATTATTTTGAGAGAGAGAAAGAGAGCACGTGTGCATGTGAGCAGCAGAGGCGCAGAGAGAGAGAGAATCCCAAGCAGGCTCCGAGATGTCAGCACAGAGCCTGATGGCGGCTCGATCCCATAAACCTTGGGATCATCACCTGAGCCCAAATCCCAATGCTTAACTGACTGAGCCACTCAGGCGCCTCTTGTTTCCAGTTTTTATTTAAATTCTAGTCAGTTAGCATACAGGATAATATTTGTTTCAGATATTACACACATTTTACAGACGAGGAGGTGGAGGCACAGAGAAGCAAGACACTGGGTCATCCAGTTCGTATGTAGAGGAGGCAGATACAGAGCTTGGCCACTATTGTAACCACCACACTGGCTTCATGGGCTCGTTGTGAGGGTTAAACGAATGGACATAGGAAGCGCTTAGTCCAGAGTCTGGCACAGGATGAGTGTTCAGAAAATCCTACCAGCTGTTAGTATCAGAATCTAAACATACAGGTGAGGCTTTGTCCAGCTCTCGTGCCCACCGCTTCTAAAGGAGAGTGGGGAAGGCCATGTTTCGCAACTATCTGTTGAACTGGTGGATCTTAGAACAAACACAAACATCTTTGTTCTATGTGGAAGGGAACATTTGCTCAAGCCTTTCCTCATTCTGCCCCAGCCCCAGTTGGGCGAGTTGACCCTACCCTCTGCCCTTCAGTCCTGTGTTTCGTCCCCACTGGAGCACAGATCACACATTTGTGTAAGTGCCTAGTCAAGAGCCAGTCTCTCCTGGTAGCCCTCAGAGGATCTGAGAGGTTCACAGGAGAACACCCAGGACATGTAGCTAGTTCTCTGCGGATGATTCCGAGGGGGCACTCCGGTAGAGACTGAGAAATGTGGGCAGCCCCCTCCCCAATTCATTCTGAAAGTCTGCTTGGTAAAGCAAAATCCAGATGTCAGAGATTTTGGTTTTCTTTGTTTCTTTCCCATGAAATTGAATGTGGGTCTGCCGTTGGAGCAAAGAATCTAGTGATTCATATTTTCTGCTTATTTGGCTCCTGGCTGAATGGGAATTTGCATTACTTAGTGTCTGGTTTTTTCTCTGGGAATCAAAATAAGTTTCCTATTCAATTATTAAGCAAATTTCACAGCTAAATAATCCTCTTATTTTTACAAGTGGGATTTTCCTTGGTGGAGGGTGTCTGGATTCTTTCAGTAGTTGATCCCTCTCACGTCTTCCCTTTCCACTGTCCTTGTCTGTCTGTGCAGGAAGTTAAGCTTTCATTCATGGATTAGGAGCTTCTAAATGGCAGTTTGGGAGATTTGACCTTGCAAACCAGGGATGAATTCTTGAATTCTGTTCACCAGTTGTGGGATAAGAGTTTGGGCCCCCTCTTTGTTCTTCCATTTATCAGCTTTGGACAAGGTCACGCAAGCCACATCTTTAGCAGAGCTTGGTTGGGCCTGGGGTCATTGGACACAAAATACGAAGGGAGCAGAACAGTGTGTATGGTCCAGTGTGCTCTGCCCGGGCTAATCAGGAAAAACAAAAAACAACCTCTGCTGCCCTTGAGATGGAGTTGAAACCAGGCTTGTTGAAGGGCCATGTCCTGGGAAGGCCACAGATTAGGTTCATTTAATTCTCTTTCCATTCTGTCCCATCAGAATGGGGGCTTCCTGAGGGCAACCCAGCCAGCTATTCTTTTCCTTCCTTTCTCCTCTTATGCCATCACCTGTGCAGCGTGATCGTTTGATATATGCTCCCGGGGCCCTGACAGTCACTGTTCTACTCGTTTCCGTGAGTTTGACTTTTGTTTGTTTGTTTCACATATAAGTGATACCGTACAGAGTTTATCTTTCTCTGTCTGGCTTATTCACTTACCATAACGCTCTCCAGGTTCATGCATGCTGTTGCACATGACAGGGTTTTCTTCTTTTTAATGGCTGAATTGTATTCCATTATATATACATACATATTGCATTTTTAAGATCCATTCATCAGTCGTTGGACACTTACGTTGTTTCCATATCTTGGCTATTGTGAATAATGGTGCAGTGAACGTAGGAGTGTAGATACCTTTTCCAGATAATGATTTTCTTTCCTTTGGATATTTGGCCAGAAGTGGGATTGCTAGATCATATGGTAGTTCTACTTTTAATTTTTTGAGGAACCTCCGTACCATTTTCCATAATGATTATGCTAGTTTCAGTCTTGCTAATAGTGTACAAGGTTATACTTTCCTCCATGTCGTCAGCAGCGTTTGTCCTCTCTTCTGTTTTTGATAACACCAGCCATTCTGACAGGTGTGCAGTGATACCTCAGTGTGGTTTTGATTCGCAGTTCCCTGGTGATGAGTGAATGTGATGTTGAACACATTTTCACATACCGGTTGGCTATTTGTATGTCTCCTTTGAAAAATGTCTATGTATTAAAAAAAAAGTCCATATAGATCCTTTGCCCATTTTAAAATCAGATTTTTTTTCTATTGAGTTTATGAGCTCCTTATATATTTCAGATGTTAACAGTAGTTTGCAAATATTTTCTCCCATTCTTTAGATTGCCTTTTCATTTTATTGATGGTTTCCTTTGCTGTGCAGAAGCTGGTTAGTTTGATGTAGTCCCACTTGTTTCTTTTTGCTTTTTTGCCTGTGCCTTTGGTGTGATAGCCAAAAAAATCACTGCCAAGGCTAATGTCAAGAAGATTTTTCGGTATGTTTTCATCAAGGAGTTTTACACTTTTAGGGCTTACATTTAAGTCTTTAATCCATTTCAAGTTAATTTTTGTGAGTAGTCTAAGAGTTCAGTTTCATTCTTCTGTATGTAGCCACCCAGTTTTCCCAAAACCATTTATTTCCCCAAACTCTCTCCCATTATGTGTTCTTGGCACCATTGTCAAAGATTAGTTGACTGTATATGTGGACTCTTTATTCTTTTCCATTGGTCTTATGTTTGCTTTAATGCCAGTACCATACTATTTTGATAGCTTTGCAGTAGAGTTTGAAATTGGGAAGTGTGATGCCTCCAGCTTTGTTCTTTCTCAAAATTGCTTTGGCTCTTCAGATCTTCTATGGTTCTATAAAAATTTTAGAGTTCTTTTTGTTTTTTTCTGTGAAAAAGGTCTTTGGAGTTTTGATAGAGATTGCATCAAATCTGTAGATTGCTTTGGGTGGTGTGGACATTTTGACAATATTAAATCTTCTAGTCCCTGAGCATGGAATACCTTTCCATTTATTTGTGTCTTCTTCAGTCTCTTTCATCATTGTCTTATAATTTTCCATGAACTGGTTTTTCACCTCCTTGGTTAAATATATTCCTAAGTAATTTATTATTTTGACCCTATTGTAAATGAGATTGCTTTCTTAATTTCTCTTTCAAATAGTTTATTGTTAGTGTATAGAATGCAATTGATTTTTTATATTGATTTCGTATTCTGCAATTTTACTGAATTTATTTATTAGTCTAACAGTTTTGGTGGGGTCTTTAGGGTTTTCTGTATATAATATCATGCTGTCTGCAGACAGAGACAATTTAATTTTTTTTCTGATTTGAATGGCTTTTATTTCTTCTTGTCTAATTGCTCTGGCTGCAACTTCCAGTACTATACTGAATAGGAGTCATGAATGTGGCATCCTTGTCTCATTCCTAACCTTAGAGGAAGAGCTTTTGATTATGATATTAGCTGTAGACTTGTCATATATAGCCTTTATTGTGTTGATGTACATTTCTTCTACACCCAATCTGTTGAGAGTCTTTATCATGAAAGAATGTTGAATGTTGTTGAATGCTTATCTGTTGAAGTGATCATATAATTTTTTCCTTCATTGGTATATCTCATTTATTAGCTTGTATATGTTGAACCATTCTTGCAGGCTAGGGATGCATCCCACTTGATCATAGTGTATGATCCTTATAATGTGCTGTTGAATTTGATTTGCTTGTATTTCAGTGAGGATTTTTGCATCTATTCTTATCAGGGATTTTGGTGTGTGATTTTCTTTTCTTGAGGTGTCCTTGTCTGGTTTTGGTATCAGGGTCAGGCTGGCCTTGAAGATAATTTTGGAAGTACTTCCTTCTCTTCAATTTTTTGGAAGAGTTTAAGGAGAATTGGTGTTAATTCTTTAAGTTCTTGATGGAATTTACTATTGAAGCCATCTAGTCCTGGACTCTTCTTTGTTGAGAGATTTTTGATTACTGGTCAGTCTCCTTACTAACAAATCTGTCCAGATTTTCTATTTCTTCATGGTTCAGTGTGGTAGATTGTGTGTTTCTAGAAATGTATCTATTTCTTCTGGTTTACCTAGATTTTTGGCATATAAATATTCAGAGTAGTCTCTTTGATCCCTTTTATTTCTGTGTTATCTCTTTCATTTATGGCTTTATTTATTTGATTTCTCTCTTTATCTTAGCCTTCTTTTTCTAGTTCTTTGAGTTGTAAACTCATTTGAGGTTGTTCTTTTTTCTTAATGTAGGCATTTAATCGGAACTGCTTTTGTTGAATCCCGTAAATTTTGGTATGTTGCATTTCCATTTTTGTTTCACGATATTTTTTCCTTTTTTTAAGTTTATTTGTTTGTTTGTTTGTTTATTTAAATAATCTCTACATCCGACTCACAACCTTAAGATCAGGATCGATAATCTCCTCTGGCTGAGCCAGCCAGGCACCCCATAAGGTTAGTTTTTTGTTTTTGTTTTGTTTTTTAATTTTTAATTAAAAATGTTTTTAAAGTCATCTCTATGCTCAATGTGGTACTTGAACTCATGATCCCAGGATCAAGAATCACCTACTCTACTGACTGAGCCAGATAGGCACCCCTGTTTCAAGATATTTCTTGATTTTCCTTTTAGTTTCTTCTTTGACCCATTGGTTGTTTAGGAGTATTGTTTAATTCCACATATTTGTTAATTTTCCAGCTTTCCCACTTTTATTAATTTGTTTTCATACCATTATGGTTGGAAGAGATACTTGATTTGATTTCAGTCTCCTTAAATTTGTTAAGACTTGTTTTGTGACCTAACATTTGATCTATGTAGGAAAATGTTTCATCTGCTCTTGAGAAGAATGTGCATTCTGTTGCTGTTGGATGGAATGCTCTGTAGGTGTCTGTTAGGTCCATTTGGTCTAAAGTGTAGTTCAAGTCCAATATTTATTTTTTGACTTTTCTGTCTAGATGATTTATTCATTGTTGCAAATGGAGAATTGATACTCCCTACTACTATTATTGCATTGGTGTCTATTTCTATCTTCAGATATGTTACTATTTGCTTAATATATTTAGCTGCTGTGATGTTAAATGCGTATCTATTTATAGTTGTTATGTCTTCTTAATGAACTGACCCCTTTGTAATTATACTGTGACCTACTTTTTACTTAAAAGTCTATTTTGTCTGATATAACTACCTCTGCTCTCTTTTAGTCGTCATTTGCGTGGAATATCTTTTTCCATCTCTTCCCTTTCAACTTATGTGTGTCCTTAAGACTAAAGTAAGTTCCTTGTAGGCAGCATATATTGGGTGTTTGTTTTTTAATCTATTTAGCTTCTCTGTTCCTTTTGATTGGATAATCTAGGCCATTTACATTTATTTTTAAAAAGTTTTTTTAATGTTTATTTATTTTTGAGAGAGAACACGAGCAGGGGAGAGGCAGAGAGAGGGGGAGACAGAGAATCCGAAGCAGGCTCCAGAATCCAAACTGTCAGCACAGAGCCTGATGCAGGGCTCAAATTCACAAGCCACAGAATCATGATATGAGCTGAAGTCAGATATTTAACCAACTGAGCCACCCAGGCACCCCAAGTTACATTTAAAGTAATTCTTGATATGCAAGGACTTACTATTGCAATCTTATTTTCTTTTTCATCATCATTATTATTATTATTATTATAATACTTCCCTTGTTTCTTTCTTCCTCTCCTGCTGTCTTCCTTTGTGAATTGATGATTTTAGCAGAGTGGTATGCTTTGATTCCTTTCTTATTCTTTTTTGTATCTACTATAGGATTTTTCTTTGTGATTACCATAACGTTTATGATACACTTGTAACCATCTTATATTTATAACTGCCTATTTATAACTGCCTATAACTGCCTTATATTTATAACTGCCTGACTTAAACTTTGATTGCATACAAAAACTACCCTTTTACTCTTCCACTTTTAAAGGTTTTTTGATGTCACAAGTTATTTCTTTCTCTATTGTGTACCTATTAACCCATTATTGTAACTATAGTTATTTTTAACTGGGTACCAAGGAATTTGGCCACCCAGAAATTCAAGCTACTCACTCTTGGTGCTTCATGGGAAAAGTGGTGCACATGAAGTAGAGAGCCTGATCAATTTTCATAGGCAAATTACCCCGAATCTATCTTGTTTGTCCGATAACCAGCATTCTGTAATGGAAGGTTGCCCATTATTAACTGCCTCAAGTGCCTCTGTTGCTCACATTGAGCTTGCAGAACTGACTGAGTTATTGCTGGGTTCCTGGAATTAGGATTGTTTGAGAGACCCCAGCTGGATGGAAGCCTCCTCAGTACTTTGCTAGCCCTCTGCTAAGCTGGGAACCATCTAGCTTTGGCAGGGAGGGGGCAGAGGTCAGAGCAGCAGGCAGGGCTGCTGTGGTGGAGCATTTGTGGTATCTGTGTATTTCAGCATTTGTCAGAACCAGGGTGAAAGACCAGAGTCTGTGCTCTTCAGTATAAATATAGTGCCAGCCGTATGTGTAGTTTAAAATCTACTGATCACTCTATTTAGAAAAGTAAAAAGACCAAGAGAAATGAAAACATATGCCTCCGCAAAATCTTGTGCATGACTGTTCATAGCAGTATTACTCAAAATAGCCAGAATATGGAAAGAACTCAAGTGTTTATCAACTGCTGATAAACAAGATAAACAAGATGTCGTCTATCCATACAGTGGAATGCTATTTGGCAATAAAAAGAAGCGAAGCACTGACACCTGCTGTAAAATGGATAAATTGTGCAAACATGCTAAGTGAGAGGAGCCAGACACAAAAGACCCTATATTGTATGATTCCACTTCTGTGAAATGTCCAGAACAGGCAAATCCATAGAGACAGGAAGTAGAATAGTTAAGGCCAAGGGCTGAGGGAAAAAGGAAATGAGGAGTGACTGCTAATGGGTAACGGGTTTCTTTTTAAGGTGATGAAAATGTTCTAAGAGGGGTGTCTGGGTGGCCCAGTCGGTTAAGCAGTTAAGTGTCTGACTCTTGATTTCCGCTCAGGCCATGGCCTCACTGTTTGTGAGTTTGAGCCCCACATCAGGCTCCGCACAGTGCGGAGCCTGCTTGGGATTCTCTCTCTCTCCCTCTCTTTCTGCCCCTCCCCCACTCATGCTCTGTCTCTCTCTCTCTCTCTCTCAAAATAAATAAAACTTTAAAATAATTTAAAAAAAATATCCTAAGATTGATTGTGGTGATGGTGGCACAGCTTTGTGAATACACGAAAAATGAGTGAGTTACACACTTCAAATGGGTAAATTGTATGGTATGTGAAGTATATATCAACAAAACCGTTTAAAAAGAAAAAGAAGAAACAGGTAAAGTTAACTTTACTGATATATCTTCTTTAACTCAGGATGTTCAAAATAGTATCATTTGAATATGGAGTCAATGTAAAACATTATTAATGAGAGATATCACATTCTTTTTTGATAAAAAAAAATCTCTGAAATCTGGTGTGTATTTTACAGTTATGGCCCGCCACTTTGGACCAGCCGCATATCAAGGGCTCAGTGGCCACATTCAGTCAGTGGCTTCCATACTGGAAGGTGCACATCCAGGTAGTTCTTAGCTTTCTACCAGCAAAAGTCTCTCTGTCTTCCTTCCCCTCCTCCTTTACACACCCAAACAGGCCTGGGTTCACATCACTTTTTGCCACTTACTAGGAGTATAACCTTGAGCCTATTTAATCTTTCTAAATGAGTTTTCCTTTGTGTGAAAGGGGTGTATTTAAAGAGGGGTTGTGGTCAGGGTTAATTGAGATAATCAGTATAAATTTAGAATGGTGGTTGGCATACAGTGTTGAGTCTGTTAGTTATTTTTTTCTTAACCTCACAAGGCAGGACAGCCCATGTACTCAGGTGGGAAAGACTTGGAACCAGAGAACTTGGGCTGAAACCCTGGTCTTGTCACATACAAGCTGGCTTGTGGGGCAGCCTGTTACATGGGCAGACCTGCCACACCCACGGCTCCTTCGTGGAGTTCTTTACTCTGAGTCACCCCACGCTGCAGCTTAGGACCCAGGATACAGCTGACTGGACAGGAGTGGACAGCTGCCCTCAGGGCAGACACCATCTAGACTGGTTGGAGGACTCTGAGAAATCCAACCACGGGGATACTCGGGACCAACTGAAGGGTTCAGATCCTTTTTTTGCAGAATTTGAGTATAAGGCATAGAGGAACGACTAGTGTCAGTATTGGAGGCAGAAGTGAGACATGCAGAAGGAAAGTTCTAAGTAGAAGCCTAAAGTCAACATAGGCTATGGTGAGGAGGAGCCATGAATTAGCAGGAATTCAGAGTCAGCAGAAATTGAGACAGAGAGCAGAGTGAGGACAGCAGAGGAATAGGCCAAGACCCAGAGGTGGTGAGTCACCATGATAGTGGAACCCCAGAGTATCGGCCTAGGATGCCCAAGAGTCCTGCCACTGAGTTACAGAGCTGCTGTCAGGTGAGTAGAGCTTTTGCTGTAACCCAGAGCTGCTCCCACCTCTAGGAGCCCTGGTTGGATGGCTAAGACTTTGGTCTTCCCAGTGTCCTGATGAAACCCAAGAAAGTTTCTCTTCCTAGCGCCCTAGAAGAACCTGACATGACCACACCAGCAACACCACAACTCCTCTGAGACTGTTTCCTCACCTGTGAGATGGGGACAGCTGTGGCCTTTGGGTTCAGCATTCCTAATTTGGGGCCAGTGACTTTTATCTGACACTTTGCAGTTCTGGGCTTGCTAGTCATGGGATTCCACTTTCAAGGTGGCCGCATAATCCAGGCTGACCTGGACACACTTTGCATCACAGGGATGTGCTCCTTCCTTCCTTCCATGTTTATTTATTTTTGAGAGAGAGAAAGAGACATATAGACTGCAAGCAGTGGAGTGGTACAGAGAGAGGCACATAATCTGAAGCAGGCTTCCGGCTCTGAGCTGTCAGCACAGAGCCTGACGCAGGGCTCGAACCCACGAACCGTGAGATCATGACCTGAGCTGAAGCCGGACGCTTAACCTACTGAGCCACCCAGGCGCTCCTTCCCCTTTTAAAGTAATAATGCTAACTGAACACACCCCTTGCTGGGTTTTTAAGTGAAATAAGTGACTCCTAGGCAGACACGCCTTCCTGCCCCTGGTTTGTTCGTCTCTCCAGCCCTTTCCTATTCTACCTGACCTGTCTGCACTCCCTACCTAACATCTCTGGGCCCAGTGTGCCTGAAACAGCCCAGTGTTTTTCTCCTTTGAAGGAGGATTCCAAGCCTAAACCAGCCCCCAGTTTACCATAGGCTTTACTAAGTCCTTGTCAAGTGCCTTTTCAGGCTTCAGTTTCTCTTCAGAATACGTGATGTCTCTTTGAGATTTAAATCAAACGAGGCTCCTCTCTGCAGTACCGCAGCACTCCCTGTAGGTGGCAGCGTGTCATCGCAAATGTCCTTGGAATCTCGTTCCGGCGCTGGACACTGAAGAGGGCGCGTGAAGTGCTGGGGGAGAGCACTAGCCATAGGAGAGAGGAGGATGCAGGAGGCGGGAGGAGGGAAAGTGGACTCCTGCTGGCCTCGAGGCAAAAGACAGTTGGTTTGAGGTTTGGAGGGCCGGAGTGGTTGGTGCACTACTCCATCCATCCGTCCGTCCATCCATCCTCCAACACATGTTTCTGAGGGCCTGTGCCAGGCTCTGGAGATGCTGCCATGAACCAGACAGACCCAGGCGGTCCCTCTCCTCACTGAGCTGGCACCTCAGTAAGAACATCCTCCCCACATCCCCCCAACAGCCTTGATGTAGCACGCCCCTTTGCCTTCTGGGCTTGTTTTCTGATCTGCAAACCAGGATAATAAACCACGTCCCTCACAGGTCCATTGTGAGGTTTACGTGCTGGTTCCCGGTCTGTGTTTCTACCCTTGCCCTCAGCCCCATCTCTCCCTTCGCAGGAACTGAAAAGACTGCCCACCTCTGCAGTCACGGCTGAGGGCTCAGTGTCCTATCTGTACCAGAGGGAAATACCTGCCGGTCCACCCCTTCTGCAAAGTTCACTCCTTGAACTTGAAGGAGTCCTCCAGGCCTGTGAGAAACCCCAGAAACTGCAGATTTGAATTTGATGGTTTGCATCTATTTTAGGTTTCAATGAAGAAGTATTTCTTTTTTTTTTTAAGTTTATTTATTTATTTTGAAAGACAGAGAGCCAGGGGGAGACAGAGAGAGAGAGGGAGAGAGAATCCCAACAAGGCTTTGTGCTGTCAGCACCAAGACTGATGTGGGGCTTAAACAAACGACCTGTGAGACCATGACCTGGGCCAAAATGAAGCATTGGATGCTTAACCGACGGAGCCACCCAGGAGTCCTGAGTGAAGAAATATTTCTAAGGAAAGAAGTTGGAAACATTGTTCTACTGATATCGATCATCTATGCATATACATTACACACCCATGTATATACACAGCACACTGATCTACATACACACTAGTATTTATCATACATGCTGGTATACAGACACGTGTGTACGTATCCATATATATACACACATGGGTACACACATGCACTGATATATATCACACATGCCGACATACATATACACACACACGCACGCACACACATACTCTGATACATACACACTAATGTGCCGATATTCACATACACGTGTGTATATGCACACACACATTGATATATACGTACTGTATGTAGTATGTGCTGATACATACACACATATGTGCTGATGCATGCATGTGTGTCTACACGTGCATACATATTGATACATATCATCCAGGCATATACACACTGATACATATCACACACACATATACACACTGACATGTATCATACATGCTGATATGTAAGTATACGCATACACACACAAACGTGCTGAGATACACGCACACACATGTTCACACTGATGTGTAACATATAAACACACATCCACGCGAGAATAATTGGTAGGACTTTTTACTGAGGGTCAAGGTTGCTTTTAGATGATTGTAAGCACTTTGGACCTGTCTGTAGTGTCCCTATTACTAGCATTTTTACTAGTATTACTAGTATTTACTAGTATTACTAGTATTATTTCCCTATTTCCATTATTAAATCCTGCTCCTTCACTTCGTAGTGTAAACCACATATCATCTGAAGGCCTTTTTGTGCCTTGTGATCTTAATAAGATTCTCCGGAACGTCTCTTCTTCCGCCCCCCACCTCTGTCCCGTTTCTGAATAGGTCTCCAGGGCCTCTCTGGGATTTCGGCTAACTCCTGGCTTTTTGTGTCCCTGGGGCTCTGTTTCCTAGTGGGATGCATGCCTCTGACTTGCAGCATATAACATTCGTTTTTATTTTTGTTTTTTTGAACAGCAACAACCACCACCAAAAATTTATTAACACAACTCACACTAGCCCTCTGTGAGTTTAGCAGACTCTAAGGAGGCTCATGGGAGGCGTCCTGGGAGGGCTCACCTGTCAGACACCCGACTCCCTCATACTTCTCATTGTTCATAGCTTTGCCTACCATCTCTCACCTCCTCCCGTTTGCTGACTTGCCCCTGGTGCATCACATCCTTCTGCATCCGGCATGCCGGCCCCAGCCCTGGAGGGCTGGGGGTTCTTTGAAGCTGGGGTGTCATCTGGCAGCACATCCCCTGGAAATTCATGTGGGGTGATTAAATGTACACACTCTGTGGTCAGATGTTTGACCTGAGAAAGTGGAAGAATGAGAGAGAAAAACACCAAGAGTGGCTTTGATCACTTTCGAGTTTGCAATACCAAGTCCAACGTCCACAGGCCTAGGTCTGGCATTTAGGGGAGAGGACAAGGTGTGTGTGGGGTACAGATTCAGGAGTCTGTCATCAGGGTTAGCAGCTATCTGGAGGCTTGAGAATAGATTCGCCTCTTAGAAAGCCAGTGCCCTCTGACCCCCAGACCCTGGCACATGGCTTGTCTGCTTGTTCCTCCCTCCATTGCTTGGCCAGCGCCTAGCCTTCTATGGAGGGCTTTCTGGCAGGCGCTTGGGCTGGCTTAGCTGCTGATACACAAGAGTCCCAAGACCTCAGGCACACGTGCTTTCTTTTCTTGGACATGTCTGAGGCAGGGTGGCTTGAGGACAAGCATCTCAATGACAATATCATTTTGCTTCTCTTCTTCTCAGTGAATTGACTTAGATCTTGTGCTAAGGGACCCTGCCTGCAGGTGCTGGAGCCTGGTGGGAACAAAGCAGAGTGGGGCAGGTAAAGACTATTTCTCTTTGGCCTGAAGTCTAGGGAATCTAGGAATTGTGTGGTCTGACTTGGGGCACTGAGTGGGGTCTTTCATGGCCTGTTGGAGTATCAAGACCCAGCTGTGAATGCAGAGTAGTGGTTTGAATGACTACTCGGGGCATCTGGGTGGCTCACTTGTTAAGCCTCAGACTTGGGCTCAGGTCATGATCTTGCGGTTTGTGAGTTGGAGTCCCACATCAGGTGAGCTCAAGTTCTGCTTTGGGTGAGCTCGAGCCCTGCGTTGGGTGAGCCCTGCTTCTCTCTCTCTCTCTCTCTATTTTTTATTTTTTTTATTTAAAAAATTTTTTAACGTTTTTTATTTATTTTTGATACAGAGAGAGACAGAGCATGAGAGTGGGAGGGGCAGAGAGAGAGGGAGACACAGAATCGGAAGCAGGCTCCAGGCTCTGAGCTGTCAGCACAGAGTCCGACGCGGGGCTCAAACCCCCGAACGTGAGATCATGACCTGAGCCAAAGTCGGAGACTTAACCGACTGAGCCACCCATGTGCTCCCTCCCCTCATTCTCTCTCTGCCCCCCACTCACTTACGCACCTCCCTCAAAAAAAAGGACAGGCTCAGAGAAGTGAAGTGACTTGCCTGAGGCCACACAACTTATTGTGTCAGAGCTGAGATTTGAACCCTGCTGTGCCTGACTTGGTGCTGGGTTCTTTTCAGTATAGGATTCATCCAGTCCCACACACCTAGTCTAGAAGAAAGGAGGTGGTGCAGTGTGTGCCACAGAGAGAGGGGCTTGTTGGCTGGGACTCCCAAGCTGGTACTGGATCCCATGGGACCTTGGGGTGAAGAAGTAGCAAGAAACACCCTGAAATTGAAACACAGGTCCTAGACTGGAGGAGAGAGGAGCTGACAATAAGAAGGCCCCAGTCAGGGGCACTCAGCTGCTGGCCTGTACAAAGGGACTGAAGGGGTAGGTGGGAGAAGGGAAGTGGCGCTCAACCAGGACCACAGGAGGTTCTAGATTTTGGTCCGAAGTTGGAAAGTACCAGCAGTTCCTGTTTCAACTAAAAACCAGAAAGAGATGAAGGTTTTCTTTATAAAATAGAGATGAATGCAGAGTTTGCAAAGGAACCAGTGGTCTGTAGAGTGGAGCCCGAAGTCACCAAATGAATGTGGGAATTTGCAGAACAACATCTCAAACTTCATTTGGAGCAGATCAGAGCCCAAAGCTATTTAAAATGGGGACCTCCTGGAGGAGCCACCAGGCTGCAAGAGGAAGAGTTAGATGCTGGCCAGAACCTAAAAGAAGAAAAGCAGAACTCCAATGTGACAACAAGAAAGCCCATCACAACTGTCATTCTTATTGCCATCATTATCAACAGCAGCAGCAGCAGCTGCTAGAGTGATTTTCTAAGCATCCAATCACTTCCCATCTCCTTCAGGGTCAAAGCCATATCTTCTCACTGGCCTAAAAGGCCCCATGCCCTTTGGCTCGGCATTGCTTCTCTGACCTCTCACTACCTATTATTCTCCCCTCCCTCCCTCTCCCTCTGCTCCCAGTGTTACTCCAACACACCACGCTCCCTCCTGCCTCAGGACATTTGCCTGTGCTCTCTCCCCTCTGCCTGAAATGCTCTTCCCAGACATCCTAATGACATCCTCCCTCACTTCCTGTGGGCTTTCTTAAAGATTCTGCCCCCCCCCAAGACTGTCTTTGATGACATTTCTGAATTTGCAAAGCTCCTTCTCCCTCCTCCACTCCTCTCCACTTATGGGTAGGGAATCCCTACCACTTCTGCATCTAAAAGTTTCCCCACGGGACTTCTTGCTGTATTCATGCCAGGTACTTCTGTTTCTTGGGTATTTCTCTCCACATGAATGTAAGCTCCATGAGGGCATGGGATTCTGGAACAGTGCTTGGCACAGAGCAGGCACTCAGTATTTCTTTTTTTTTAATTAAAACATTTTTTTAATGTTTACTTATTTTTGAGAGAGAGAGAGAGAGAGAGAGAGAGACAGAATGCCAGCAGGGGAGGGGCAGAGAGAAGAGGGAGACACTGACTCCAAAGCAGGATCCAGGCTTTGAGCTGTCAGCACCAGAGCCCAACGTGGGCCTTGAACCCATGAACCATGAGATCATGACTCTGAGCTGAAGTCTGATGCTCAACCAACTGAGCCATCCAGGTGCCTCACTCAGTATTTGTTCTTGAATCAGGGAATCACGAATGAAGGTTCATGCTTTGGAGCTCTGGGCTGAAGCAACGTGTCTAAGATGGCTGATGCTTGAGAGTTCTGTTCTGAAGGGTCTGGCTTTGAGGGTCCCCAGGACCCAGGGTGTGAAACTCCACTCCTTGGATGGTAACTGGGACCAATACCTTGTTGACAGGGGATGGAGGAGATTGGGACTCAGCTTAAACTAATCCCAGCCCTGTGGAAATCACCTATGACTCACCACTAACAGGGTAAACAGGACTCCTTCTTTATTTTGTTTTTTTAATTTTTAAATTTTATTTGAGAGAGAGAGAGAGAGTGAGAGCATGTAATTGGGGGAGAGGAGCAGAGAGTGAGAGGCAAAGGGAGAGAGAGAATCTTAAGAAGGCTCCATAGCACAGGGCTCAGTCCCTCAACCGTGGGATCATGACCTGAGCTGAAATCAAGAGTCAGACACTCAACTCACTGAGCCACCCAAGAGCCCCCAGAACTGCTTTTTTAATCACTAATGAGAATATTCTAGTCCCTACAAACAAAGAGCGCACAGTTTATTCACTGGGAAGAAAGAAACGTATGTGGAAAGAAGGAGGCACCATCATAGTGGGAGGGGTGTCAAGGTGTCAAAGTTGAGTTACTTAGAGTAATTGATTCATGATGCTCCCTGGCAAGGAAATTACATCCAATCAGGAGCTGTCTATACAATTTCCCACTAATTGTCATGAGGTGCCATGGTTGGGTAATGACTTTTGAGACACAAGGGACTCAGATGTGGTGAGCCAAGAAGATCATTTTGGTCTTTGATCTTAGATAGGCTGAACTTCAGGATCAGGATCCTTCTTCTTCCTACAAGCCTTCGTTAGCCAACATTTTATAGATCCAGAGGGTGCTGGGCCAGGGAAAATGTGAAAGGATGGCACACCTTGGATTAGGTCACTAAGCTTGGACCCCAGGGGTCTAGAAGCTGCCTAGTTGAGGGACATATTCTTGGACTTCTCACTCCTCACATAAGAATCTGTCACCAAATCCGTCAATTTTGCCT
This sequence comes from Cryptoprocta ferox, assembly GCA_028646485.1. Taxonomy (NCBI): domain Eukaryota; kingdom Metazoa; phylum Chordata; class Mammalia; order Carnivora; family Eupleridae; genus Cryptoprocta; species Cryptoprocta ferox. Next base: position 13,600,127 of record CM053564.1, on the reverse strand, counting down.
CCAGACCATCTCTCCTCTCTGTCTACTTCTCTCCGCCTCCATGGCCACTGTCACCTCTCACCTGGTGATCACTGGCCTCTCTCCTTCCTCCTTTCTCCCCCTTCTCTTCCCCCAGCCCGAGAGGATACACTGCTCTACATGCTTCAGTATCTAGAGGATAGAGACCTGAATCCTTAGCCTCGTCCCGCATCATCTGGCCCCTGCCCTCTTCTCTGCTTCATCTTTTGCAACTTCCTCCAGCCCAGCTGAGCAACTCAGCTTCCGCTCAGTTCATCCCCTCATTTTTTGCCTTAGAACTTCGACCTTGTTTCCTTCACAGAGAGTGACATTTCTTGTCCTTTGCCAGGCCAGCTCCTCATCTTTTATGTCTCAGCTTAGGTGTCACTTTTCCAGGAAGCCCTCTCTTTTTGCCCCAACGAGGGGTTGGTGTGGCAGATTGCATTTTTCAAAGATGGTGACAACACTGTCTCTTGTCCTATGTGTTTTTCTTACAGGGTGACCTTCACATTCCTCCCACTGAAGCAGGGGGTGGGGTGGGGACTTATATCCTGTCCCTGGAATTTGGGCACACCTATGTGACTGCTTCCATCCAGAGAGTCCAGCGTAAGTGATACTATGTGACCCTGAGCCTGGAGCATAAGATCACCACACACTTCTATCTCCTCTTCGGGGCTCAATTCCAGGGTGTGAGGAAGCCCCAACTAACCCCATGGAGACACTTCCTGGTGGGACTCCTGGAGTTGTTGTGGACAATAGACCAGCGGAGGTCCTAGCTAACGGCTAGGCATCAACCAGCAGATGTGCCTGAGGATGCCTCCAGATGATTCCATATGGTTAGCCTAACACCCCCAACCCTTTAGATTTCTCAGCCGAAGCTCCAGACATCATGTCACATCTTCACTGTGACCATGTCTAAGTTCCTGACCCAAAGTGTCCACAAGCATAATAACATGGCTATGTCATGCCGTTAGTGTTGGGATGATTTATTATGCAGCAGTCACTACCCAGGACAGTGAGGAGCTTCTCCGGACATCTTCTGTAGCTCTTCCCTGATCACAGGATGAAAACACAGTATTCTAGCTGCTTGATCTTCTGGACTGTATCTTCTGTGAAGTCTCCTATTCGAGTTCATTTCAACTGCATCAAGATCAGAGGTGCCACTGGAATATTTTACTTTATTCTACTTTACTTTACTTTACTTTACTTTTATTTTATTTTTTTATTATTTTATTTTATTTTTAAAGATCAAAACAATTTTTTTCAGTAATCTCTATACCCAACGTGGGGCTCGAACTTACAACCCTGAGATCAACCACCTACTGAGCCAGCCAGTCATTTTTAGAATCAATTTTAATTGCTTGTGTAAAATATACATTCTCTTCCTCAAAGAAGAATACATAACTAAAGTCCCTTTAGCCACCATCCCTCATTCCCACCCCTCACTATTATGTATGTCGTTTGTATCCTTAAGGACCTAAACATACTTCTACATACATCCGTATGCGCCTTTAGTATTGTTTTAAAAACCCAGCGATACACCGTGCTGTAAGTGTATTTTGCAACTTGATTTTTTTTTTTTTACCTGACAGCGTGTTTCTGAGACTAGATCTAGTTAATTTCTCTTAGCTTCTGTATAGCATTTTATTATTTATCTTGTTTCTCAAGCTATTCCTGTGTTGACGGGCACTTAAGTTGCATGTACATCTTTGCTTCTGGAAACAGCACTTCAGTGAGATGCCCACCTACACAGAGGGATTCCGGACGCCAGCGAGTCTCAGCTTGACTGCAGACAAAATCACTCAGAACCTTTACTGTCACACCAGTCTCTCACCCTCAACCATTCTTAATTCATTTCTTAAGAGTTTAAGATTTTCTGAAGTCTTGAGAGATTTCAATTGATTGGTCTGGAGGGAAGCACCAGTGGTTTTAGAAGCTTCCAAGTGGTTTGAATATGCATCCAGGGGCGAACAGTGGGGGCGAGGGTGGTAGAATCAGTCTGGCAAATGGGACGTACAGCCCCATTGTTGCTAGGCACTGCCCCACTGCCTTTCAAGGGGGCTGGCTTGATTCGCATCCTCGCGGGCAGCGTGTGAGCAAATAGGGATTGTTTTTACCCTGTCAGATGTATACAAGTCACTACGGCACAGTGAGCCAGAGCCCCCCACCACGGTACAGAGTGGCCCCCAAACCTCTGGGCTGCAGCAGGTTTCAGACGCTTTCCGTCCTTAGGTGGCAGTGTGGGACAGCTGTCGGGGCGTTGGGCTGGGGAAGAGAGCCTGGGTTCTAGTAAAGACCCGCCTCCCCCTGGCTGAGTGTGCTCTCTGGGTCACTGTCCCCTGCTGGGCCTCAGTGTCCCCTGCATTGCAGGGAGGAAAGCCACCACACCACCATGCATGGGGGTGCTTGACGACTCCCTGCTCCCCGGCTGTCCAGGCTGAGAGCTGTTTCCAGCCAGCTGGTCGGAGTGTGGGCTCCAGAGCCTGCTTCTTTATTTTCTTATTTTTTTAAATGCTTATTTATTTTTGAGAGAATGTGAGTGGGGGCAGAGAGAGAGAGGGGGATATACATAAATTATAACACACACACACACACACACACACACTTTTAAGGTTTATTGAAGTTTAATTGATAAAACTAAGATACTTAAAGTATACAATGTGATGATCTGATATTTGTATACCCTTGTGGAAGCATTTCCACCATCAAGTTAGTTAAAGACATCCATCACCTCACGTATTTACCTCCTTTTTTTGGTGGAGGGGAGAACATTTAAGTTCTCCTCTCTAAGCACGTTTCAGCGGTATAATGCCTGCCATGTGTTACCATGTCCTACATTAGATCGGCAGAACTTACTCATCTCATGACTGGAAGTCTGTACTTTCTCCTCCCTCTTTCCATCACCCTCCAGCCCCTGGCAACTACTTTTATGCTCTCCGTTTTTATGAGTTCAACTTTTTCTTTTCTTTTCTTCCTTTTTAGATTCTGCATGTAAGTGGACCGTACAGTATTTGTCTTTCTCCATCTGGCTTATTTCCGGCAACAAATTGTATTGACATACACTTATCAAAATATACTGCGATCTAGCCACGCATGCGCCTCGTCATTTATTTATTTATTTTGCATATGCCTCTTTATTAACAGACCACAAAACAACACCTGCTGGTGGGTGGGCCCCATTATTATCATGGTAATTGCAAGGCAGGGATGAGTGTAAATGATCATTCAAGATGTCTGCAATGAATGTAACGGGACATGAAAATATATTTGGTTCTAACTGGGGACAGAGTCGCGGGGGCTGGGGACACTACTGCCATTTGCTGCCGATATCCATAATGGAAGGAAATGCAACTTTTCAGTTCGATGTTAGGAAAATTAAGTGGCGATATATATATTTTTTGCATCTAGGTTCACCAACCCCAGGTTAAGAGCCCGTGCTGGAGGTAGGTAGATGAGAGGTGTAAACCCCTTGCCCTATAGTGCCCTGTGTGGGACATTTGTGTGAATTGTTCTTCCTCCCTGTGCCTCAGTTTCCTCCTCTATAAAATGGGTGTAAGACTAGTGAGCTCATAGAGCTGCCAGGAAGAGTAAAGGCGAGTCAGCCAAATTTCGTACATACTTATTTCTTTAAAATTTTATTTTATTGTGGTAAGGACATTTAGCATGAGATCCACCCTCCTGACACACGGGAAGATGACAGATCTTGACAAGGCCGTGGAGAGATTGGAACCCTAGCACACTGTTGGTGAGAATGTAAGATGGTGCAGCTGCTATGGAAAACAGGATCGAGTTCCTCGAACAATGAAAAACAACTACCGTATGATCTGATGATCTCATTTGTGGGTATTTCTCCAAAAGAATCAAAACCAGGATCTCGAGGAGCTACCGGCACTTCTGCGTTCACTGCAGCACCACCCACAGTAGCCAAGCTGTGGAAACAACCCAAGTGTCCGCTGACAGATGAGTGGGTAAAGAAAATGTGGCGTATGTCTGCAACAGAATGCTATCCAGTATCAAAGAAGAAGGAAATTCTGCACTATGTGATCACATGGATACAAGTGCTCAACCTTTCCTGAGAACTGCCCTGTGCTTGGGCTGGCTTTAGGGGCTGGGACTCTGTACTGAACGAGAGAGGCAACACCACCCTGCCTTCCTGGGATTCACGTTATAGGGGCAGAGACAGTGCACGAGCAGGCAACTGTGTATGCTTTGAGATAGTAATGAGAGCTGAGAAGAAAAGAGAAAACAGGTGTAATGACAGAGAACAAACGCCCAGTGCAGGCAACATGAAATCACGTAATCAGGGGATCATAACGCACAGAGAAATTAATGACATTCATGCATCAGGGGAGAGACTGAATTTGAAGCGCTTGGCACAGTGCCTGGCAGGCAACGTATGCTTGATGCGTGTTGGTCATGGTGAGGCCGCTGCTGCTGCGCTCTCCCCTTCCCGAGGTTCCCTGGGGGCACCGACCTCCTGCCACCTCCTGCCGTACTTGGGGCTGGCTGGAGGAGGATTGGGTGACGTGGGCGGGGAGAAGGCAGCATCACTGTCAGAACGGGATCTGAGGGAAGCAGGTCTGATTAAAGGAAGATAAAGTCTTCTCTCTGCTGTGTCTTGCGGGGAGAGCTCAGCAATCAATAGGTCTCTCAGATCAGTGGAGGGTGCTTGGAGTCTGGCAGCACGGGGCTTTTTAATTAAAGCTATAACTGCGAGAAAAGGTAACTGCCTTAATTCTGCAGCTTGTGTTTCTGTCCGCCTGCCAGACACTGAACAAATCAGTGCACTTCTAGAGGCTCCAAGGATCCTGCCGAGGTGGCCTCCAGTTTGGGGAGGGCCCAGGCCCTGCTGGGATGAACATCTGAATGGCCAGGGTGACAGGTGCCCATTCTGCAGACATAGGTGTTGTCTTTGGCATTTAGACACCCATGGCAGCTGTGATTAATCAGTTGCACTTTCTGGGAAGGTGACGGCCCTTCCCAGCCAGCAGCGCTTTGTCTCCCGAATCACTGGGTCTGTCCAAAGATGTCAGTGTTACTTTAAAAAAATATATTTTTCCAGGGCCCCTGGGTGGCTCAGTCAGTTGAGCGTCCATCCGACTTCAGCTCAGGTCGTGATGTCCCAGTTCGTGACTTGAGCACCACATCAGACTCTGTGCTGACAGCTCAGAGCCTGGATCTTGCTTCAGGTTCTACGTCTCCCTCTCTCTATGCACCCCCCCTCAAAAATAAATAAATATTGAAAAAATACTTCCTTTTATTATGAAATAGAGCCTTGCTACCTTATGTGTGGTCCATGGGCCAACAGCATCAGCATCACCTGCTGGGACCATGTCAAAAATGGAGAATCTCAGACCCTGCACCCAAACCTACTGTCAGAATCTGCATTTTAGCAAGATCCTTAGGAAATTCAAGGGCACAGTAAACATGTGAGAAGCACTGAGGTATGAGACCTGAAGGCAAATCAGCTCCTCACGAAGGTGCAGACCTTATTTAAATCCTGAAAAGAAAGTTAAAAATAATATGACATTCATGAGACAATTTGAACACTTACTGGGTATTTGAGGACAATAAGGAATGATTAATTTGGCAGCTGTGATAATGGTAGTGTGGTTGTATTAAAAAAACAGCTCTTTTTTTTTTGGTCTGGCATTTGTTTCAGAACACTGGTGGAGGTGGAGTCTGGGGTGTAGACAGGGTAGGACTGGCCATGGGTTGATGGTTCAGAGCCTTGAGTGTGGCATATGAAAGATGCATTATACCAGTGTGTTTCCTTAGTATATGTTCAAAACTCTCCAGAAGAAAAAGTTAAGATGATGAAACATAACATTCTTGTCAAAAGCGCATAAAACATGAACGTGTTGTGAGCGAATAATTATTCAAACGAACAGCCATGCATCTGCTACCAGGTCATTTTCAGCCACGCCCCCCTCCCACAAGAACCCCTTCCCCAGAGTAACCCCTTCCCTTCCAGTCTCTTGGTGTGCATCACCCCTTCCCCTCAATGGAATCACCTGGGAAGACTTTAGAAAACATAACAAAGCTGAGACCCTCCAGACCAGTGAAAACCACATCCTTGTGTGGTGGAGCACAGGTGACTCTAAGACGCATCCCAGTTGAGAATGAATGAGTTTTCCTCACTTTCCATGTAAAAATCATGATGTCTTTGTGCTTGAGGTTTTCAGTGAGCTTACATCTCTGTTGTGCCAAACAGGCCATTTTACAGATTGTCTCTCATGGAGGACTGAGGTGCCAGAGAGTTTTGGAAACATAGGTTGCATTTGGCAGTGGACATTGCACCCCAGTTTTGAAAATCATGACACTAGTTACCGCTCACTAAGCACTTTCTACATGGCTGGCACTGCGCTAGGTACTTTGTATCTATATTGATTACTTTTAGTCCTCACAACCGTGGGGTTGGCATCACTATCCCCATTTTGTTGATGAAGAAACCGAGGCTTGGGGAGACCGTGTGGCTTGCCCAAGGTCACCCAGTTTGGAAAGTGCAGAGCGTCTGACTCACTGCTCTTCACCCTCACGTCGTGCTGCTCATGACGGATCTCGAGGGAAGAGTTTAGGATCATTTGATAACCCACGAAGAACTGACACTGTACACGGGGTGGCCTTTCCCACTTAAGTTATGTGCCTTTGGTAAAAATCACTTGGAGCCGAGTTTCTGCGTATGTCGAACAGGGACATTGCTGCTCTGTGTTCTCCAGCTGACAACCTCTTACTCATCTGTCCAAGGTGCGTCAGTTGCAGCAGGACAGGAGACAGGAAATGCCTGTGCATTTCAAGTGACCTCCTGGCTGAAACGGAATGAGTCACGCCCCCCCTCCAGCCTCAGGGAGAGCGGCTGGGATGAGCCCTGCGCTCACCCTGGGAAGGACAGGCGCTGTCCTGTAGTTATTTCAGTGTCCGCAGAGCCCAGCCCAGGGGCAGTGCATGGCTGTGACTGGAACAACAGTCTGCTCAACCGGCAAAGCTTTGGCCGGAGCGTATGATCTAATGATATAATACCCAGTGGGCAGGGCTGCGCCAGACAGCCACAGACATGATAGCGCTTAGGACCCCGGCCTCTCCATTCAGACCGCGCGGGTTCAAGTCCCGGCCTTGCCACTTCGGAGCCGAATGACCTGGGGCAGGTTCGTTAACTTCTCCGGCTCTCCTTTTCGTCCTCTGAAAACGGAGGGTACCGGCAGTAATTGTGTCTCGGGGTTATCATAAGGGTGGAATGGGTTAGTGTTTGGAAGCGTGGAGACCGTGCGGGCCGGTGCCGAGGTGGAGCTGGAGGCACAAGGAAAACTTGGTCATAGTGGCCCTGCCTTTATGGAAAGCTTTGATTTTATTGTTCATCGGGGATATTTTTGCATTCTTTTTGATTTTTTTCTTTTTTTGGAATATTGCACCAAAATGCTCTTTATCTTGATGACTGGATTTTTTGGTGCCCTCTTAAATTTACACATAGGAGAGGGCCTCATTTGCCTCACCCTCAGCCTGGCCCTGACCCTCAGGAAGCAACATGCAAGTTTTCATTGGTCTGAAGGGGACTCAGTGTCATTACATTTAAAAAAAATGTATATACAGGGGTACCTGGGGGGCTTAGTCGGTTAAGCGTCTGACTTTGGCTCCGGTCACGATCTCACGGTCCCTGAGTTTGAGCCCTGCGTTGGGCTCTGTGCTGACAGCTCAGAGCCTGGACCCTGCTTCGGATTCTGTGTCTCCCTTTCTCTCTGCCCCTCCCCTGCTCACACACTCTCTCTCTCTCTCTCTCTCAAAAATAAATAAACATTAAAAAAGATTTTTTAAAATGTATATACATATACACTTGTGCAGTACCTACTATGGTGTTCTGGTATTGGGGACGGAGCTGTGAATAGATATTTACAGTTACGGTTCTTGCCCTTGAGTTGACGCTGACTGATGAGAATCACCATTAATTGAGCACTTACTGTATGCCAGGCCTGGTGCTAGGGATGTTTTCATTAATCCTCACAGTGACCTCTCAGGAAGGGATTGCTATATTCATTTTGCAGATGAAGGAACAGGACTCAGAGCGATGAAGGAACTTGTCCAAGGCCACAAAGTTAAGTCTTGCAGACTTCAACATCCAAGCTCTTTTTGCTCGATCTTTGAGTGAGGCAGGAGCTTTGTTCCCACCTTCTGCAAGAACATCTTGGATGCTGAAGAAATTAATTGGATTTTTCTGGGAATCCCATTGCTGGGTTTCTCTAATCATTCATTTCTCAGGAGTCTAGATGAGGCAAGGCTGCAGGAGGGACCTCCCCCTTGAAGAGTGGATTTGAGCAGCCACCTGCCATCCACCCATTCCTTTCAGGGAGAAGAACGCCATGCTGAGAAATCTCAGCATGGTGTCTAAACAGACTGGAGAAGCAGCTCTAGAGCCTTCTGGCAAAAGCGGGGAGGGAGGAAGGGAGACAGAGAGTTGGAGGAAGGGAGATTCGAGGGGCAGAGGGCAAAGGAGCAGGAAGGCCAGCAGACAGCCTCCCAGGCAGAAGGCTTTGAAGGTAACTGAAATGCAGAGCCACATTTCCCCAAAGGGTGTCTGTTAGGCAGCCATTTTCCCTCCCCCCAGAGGGGGCCTGGCTTCCTGCATTGGCCTGGGAGAGGGGCGTGGGCCTGGTGGAGGTGACGCGCCCACTCGAACGCTTGTGAAGTTTGAGATGAACGGCCGGAGTTCAGGGCAGGCACACAGTAGGTCAGCCTCTTTCTTTCTAACCAGGGGCTCCTCCCTTGGAAAGATAAATTGCCCCAGACTCACAACAGCTACAATGTATAAAGTCTTTACTGTGCACTAGGTACTTTCCACCCATAACTTCATTGAACCCTTAGAAACAGCTACCGTTTTCATCACCTGTTCTGCAGGTGATGAAAGGGGGTTCTGAGGGCATCTAAATACTGGGTACAAGGCCACATCACCTGCATGTGTCTGGCCTGTGGGGCCAGTGCTGTCCGCGATGATAGCCCCTGGCCACTTGTGGCCCCTGAGCACAGCAAATGCGTCTAGTGTGAAGAAGGGAGGGAATTTAAAAATTTATTAACCCCAACTAACATAACTAACCCTAACATTTAATTGAAAAACTGAAGCAGTGTATTTTTCCATGAAAACGACTTGATTGCTTTAGTGGGATTCCATGTCACTTCAATTGTTGAAAATTTAATGTCCAAATTAAAACTGTTGTAAAATACACATGGGCCATGAGAAGACTTAGCATATATAAAAAAAGAATGTAAAATATCTCATTAATAATTTTTTAAAGTTTATTTATCTTTGTAGTAATTGCTACACCCAACGTGGGGCGCGAATTCACAGCCCCGAGATCAGGAGTCATATCCTCTTCTGACTGAGCCAGCCAGGTGCCCCTGATTAATAATTTTTTTAATATTGGTTGCATGTTGAAATTATGTTGGATCTATTAAGCCAAATAAAACATATTATTAAAAATTAATTTCACCTTCTAACAAACTTCTTAAATGTGGCTACTAGAACATTTAAATCAATGTAGCTTGTTGGCCATATAATTGTATTGGACAGCACTGAGCTGGAATAGGAACCCAGGGACTCCTTGTCTGACATTCGGGCTTTGTCTGCGTCACGTGGCTCGCAGGGTCAGAGGGTGAAGGGTGCAGTGACCCTGAGAGTTCTCTAGAATATCAGAGTCATCTTCCTCCGGCGCCGGCTATCTTCTTCAAGACTTAGTTCTCCCCAGAGTGGCCTTTTGACTGTAATGACTTTCCAGCAACCTGAGCTAACCAAGGGTTTCTTTTTTTTTTTTTTTTTTAATTTATTTATTTTTGAGAGACAGAGAGAGACAGCGTGAGCCCGGGAGGGTCAGAGAGAAAGGGAGGTACAGAATCCGAAGCAGGCTCCAGGCTCTGAGCTGTCAGCACAGAGCCCGACACGGGGCTCGAACCCACGAACTGTGAGATCATGACCTGAGCTGAAGTCTGACGCTTAACCGACTGAGCCACCCAGGGGCCCCCAAGAGTTTCTATTAGACAAGGGGACAAAAGCTTTCTCCATCCTCATTCCTGCTCTTGAATTTCTGATGTGTGCCAGGCGCTGTGAACAAAACAGACAACACACCCCGTCCTCATGGAATTTATACTCTGTTGGGGAAGGCAAAAATAAAAAGAGAAATGTGTAAAATTATAGGAGCTTAGTGACGAATGCAAAGAAGAAACAAAGCAGGAGGTGGATGGGAGTTATTGGGGACTGTATTAGTTCGTTATGGCTGCTATGGTAAATTACTACAAATGTAACAGCTTAAAAGAACCCTTATATTTTATTTATTTATTATTATTTTAAGGCTTCTTTATTTTGAGAGAGAGAGAGAGAGGCAGAGAGGGAGGGGGAGAATCCCAAGCAGGCTCCAAGCTGTCAGCGCGGAGCCCCACGTGGGGCTAGATCCCACGAACCCTTGAAATCATGAGCCAAAACCAAGAGTCAAAGGCTTAACTGACTGAACCATGCAGGCACCCAACAACCTGTATTTATTATCTCACAGGTTTGGAGGTCTGAAGTCTACAGTGGGTCTGCAGGACTCCGTTCTTTCTGGAGGCTCCATGGGGAGAGTCCATTTCCCTCCTTGCCCAGCTTCTAAAGGATACTCTCATGCCTTATTCTTGGTTGTGCCTCGCTTCAACCCCTGCTTTCTTGTCATATCTCCTTCTCTGACACTGGCTCTACTGCCTCCCTCTTATAAGTACCCTTGTGATTCTATTTGGCTCACCCAGGCAATCTCCTTATCTCAGAATCCGTACTGAATCACATCTGCAACACTTGCCATCTCCCCTTTTGCTATGGAAGGTAACATAGTCACAGGTTCCTGGGAACTGGATGTGGGCATCTTCAAAGGAAGGCATTATTCTGTCTACTACAGGGACCTAATTTTGAGATAAGGTGATTAGGAAAGGACTGATTGAGATGACATTGGAGTAAAGACCTGAGGGAGGGAGGGAGTAGGCAGATGCCTGGTGAAAGAGTCTTCTGGGCGGAAGAAAGAGCATGTGCAAGGGTCCTGAGCTGGTAGTGTGACTGGCATGTTTGAAGATGTCGGGAGCAGAGAGATCCAGGGGCAGAATTGTAGGAACCGAGGTCAGAGAGGTAATAGCCGGAAGGGCAAGGGAAAGGGCGAGGCAGGTCATGAAGGGCCTTGTAGAAGACTTTAAGAAATGTATCTTATACTCTGGGTGAGATGGGAAGACTTTAGAGGCTTCCTCTAAGTATATATTCGATAGTTAACTATGAAAAAAACCTAAAACCAAGTGAAATGAGAAATGTAAACTGGGCTATGAACAGGTAAAAGGAGAATAAAGAAATGTGGAAGGATAGAACACAGGGATCAGCAAATGCAAAGAATTAAGCCTTTAATGTATGAGGGGAAAGAGCGAATATCTTTATTTTTCAGAGAACTCAAGTCAGTGAGACAAGTCCTGAAACCGGGTAGAAAGACAAGCAAAGGGGTGTGGACAGACAACTGGAAAAAGAGGAAATGCAATTAGCTGAGTACATGGGGGAATGATCAGCCTAACTAGTAATCAAAGAAATGCAAATTGGAACCACAAACAGCTACTTTGCCACATAATAGTTTTAACAATGAGAATGCTGGGTTTGGCCACCATAGAGTGAGGTAGACTCAGAAACGCTAGATGCAGGGGGTCTGACGCTTTTAGAGCACAGTTTGACACTGGCTTTCAAAACCTTCAACATGGGTATTCTCATTGGCCCATTAAAACCATGGCTGGTAATCTAGCCCAAGGGCATAATTCTAAATCCGGAGAAAGCCTTGTTCATTGCAGCCAAACAGTAGAGACAAGTGAACTGTAAGCAATAGATTAAATAGGCCACGAGAGTCATTCCTCTGATATTTTTGTCAAGTAGTATTAATTAAATGCCTATGGTTGGCCAGGCAACATTCTAGGTGCCAGGCATACAGCTGTGAACAAAATATCCCAAGCTCCCTGACCTCGCGGAACTTACTGTCTAGTGAAGGAGAAAGACATAAAAAAGCAAAGACACGAACATATTCTATGATGAAGAAGAACAAAGTGTGGTTAAGTGGTAGGGAGGGATGGAGATTTGTAGAGTGAATACCTGTCCCAGTTTCCTGGTGATGGAGGGAGGTTCCCAACACATAGGATTTTCTGTTTTAATATTTTTTAATGTTTATTTTATTTTTGAGAGAAAGAGAGAGCATGAGCAGGGGAGGAGCAGAGAGAGAGGGAGACACAGAATGTGTAGCAGGCGCCAGGCTCTGAGATCATGAGATCATGACCTGAGCTGAAGTCAGACACTTAACCAACTGAGCCACGAAGATGCCCCAGATTTTCAGTTTTGAAACTGGGATAGTCCTGGCCCAACTGGGATAAGTTGGTCACCAGGTAAGTTATCCCAGCTGGTCACCCTAAGAAAGGCAGCCTTTTGATGGGCTGGTCTGGGGCTTTCTGAGGAGGTAGCATTTGATTAAGGACTAATTGAAGCAAGGGAGTGAACCATGGGAATTCTAGGCAGAGAGAAGAGTGTGTGCAAAGGCCCTGATCCAGGAGTGTTCTTGGGGACATTTGAAGGACTTGAAGAAGGTCAGGGTGTCTGAAGCATAGTGCCAGGAAAGAGAGTAGTAGGAGATAGGTTTCAGAGTGGGAGGTAGGGGTTAGCCTCTGACCCTTGCAGGGAAAGGAAGAACTTTGGATTTTGTTTTAAGCCCAGTGGAAATCTTTGGAGAGTTTAAGCAGTTTATGATCTTAGAAAGATCACTTTGGTGGTGGTGCAGAGAAGGGAATGTTGGTGGGTGTGGGGTGGGGGACAGAGCGGACTCAGGTAGACCTGATGGGAGGTGGTTGTAATCTAGGGCGGTGATCTTGAACTCAAGCATGTGTCGGAATCACCAGCAGGGTTTGTTGAACATGGCCTCCTGGCCCTGTCCCTGGAGCCTGCCTTTCTCCCATCCAAGTCCTAACCAGCCTGACCCTCTTAGCTTCCAAGATCAGATGAGATGGAGCGCGATCAGGGTGGGATGGCCGTGGAGTGGAGCCTGCATTTCTGACAAACTCCCAGGATGCCGAGGTGCTGGTCCTGGATCACCCTGAGTCAGGGCGCCATGGTGACTCGCACTAAGGCGGTATCAGTGCTGAAGTCAAGTCTTGTCCGGGACGGGTTTTGAAGAGAAACTATCAGCCCCATTTTGGTTCTCTTGTAATCTGGTTGCACCAAAGAGAATATCTCAGTTGGATACCTGTATGGCTCTAATCCTGTTCTGCTCCCTGCCTTTTATTTTAGTAAAGACAGAGCAGGCCTCTCAGAGCTCTCAGCAGAGAACTCTACTTAAAATTTGATTTGGGGGGAGGTCGTCCTTGTAGTTAGTTTTATGGTTGCCTACAACTTACGACAAACAATATTGGTTTTCCTTTTACAAGAGTGTTACAAAGCTTACATTTTTCAATAAACGTATTTAGTTTTTTAGAAGTGAGAGTTGCTTTTTTATGAATCTGTGAAGTAAATAATAGTGTAGGTAAAACTCAGATATGACACAGCTATAGATGGCGGTCCTCGAGTGACCGCAGCTGGGGAAATGCTGCCCTAAGCCTTAGTTCGCTTGGGGCCTGCAAGCTCAACATTTAATGTCATGGGGCTCTTGATAAACCCAGGAATCCCCCACCGTCTCTAGGCCACAGTCCGGTAGCCCACTGTACCCCACCATCTCCCATTTTTTGCTGTTCATGCTTTTATTTATTCAGCCTATATTTACTGAGAACCTACTAGCTTCTGGGTCCAAGTCTTTCTTTTTTTTTTTTAATTTTTTAAATGTTTGTATTTATTTTTGAGAGAGGGAGAGAGACAGCATGAGCAGGGGAGGGTCAGAGAGAGAGGGAGACACAAGAATGTGAAGCAGGCTCCAGGCTCTGAGCTAGCTGTCAGCACAGAGCCCGACACGGGGCTCGAAACCACGAACTGTGAGATCATGAGCTGAGCTGAAGTCAGACGCTTAACCGACTGAGCCACCCAGGCGCCCCTGGGTCCAAGTCTTAAAGTCTGTTTGCAGCATCCCCTTGGGAAGCACTTTACGGGTGATAATGGTTCCTGGAAAGAAACTTCTCAACAATTTACTAAGTGGAAATATAACATGAATGTGTACACATGTCCCTGATAATGTTTCTGTCTTGTACTTGCATACGAGTGTACTTCTGTGAGGGGAGAGAAACAAAGAGATGGGGTTGGTAGGTTCGCTGGGAATTCCAATCCCTTCTCCTCCATCGTACACCCAAAGAGTGTGCTGCTCACGTGAATGTCACCTGTCATGTGTGTCCTGCTGGGGAAAACAAAGGACTAGAACAGGCATAGGTTACGGGACATCACTGTCAGATTTTAAACAGAAGGTTGTAAACTCAGATTTGGGCATTAGAATGTTTGTTTTGGCAGTTGAGGGAATGGAGGGAAGACTCTGGGTGACAGATGAGGAGATCTCTTTGGGCAAGTCATGTCAACTTTTTGGGCCTAAATCTCTCTTGCTTCAAGAAGGTAGATTACATTTTCTCTTGTAACACACAAGAGTTCATAAAATAGAGTGACACCAAATCACGGAACGTAGCAGGATGGATTCTCATCAAATGGGAAGCGTGTGTCTGAGAATGGTCTGAGCTAGGACACAGACTCTGAGGCAGGTGCCGAGGACTGTGGGGGACACTCAAGGCTGGAGGTCGTCGCTCTCCCAAGATGCTGATCTGGAGGAACAAGGAGAGGACGTGTGATTGCCGGGGAAGATTTACCCTGCGCAGAGCAAAGAATCATGTTAAAGCTGACCCCACAGGTAAAGCTATAAGGACGGACACTCCCACCAGATGGATGTAAAGTCAAGTGGTGCGGGGTGGAGTAGCTGCGGGGGTTTATTTAGTGATGATTAATAAGGTGAATTCCACCTCAGGTTCGGAAGGGTGCAATTAAACATGCAAATGATTTAACAAAGTTAAAAGATTTTACACGTGTAATGATTATACCTAAGGATCAAATGTGATACCGGTGGACACAAAAATATTTCATGGGCTACAGAGCCCTCCATCACAACTCCCACCCCCACCTCCAGCCCTCCCCCACCCCGCTGCCTCTCTGTGGGGTAGACTGGGTGCACTCCCAGATTCTCAATCCAGTGCTCGATCTTGTATTGCAGGGCCTTGTTTCCTACAGGGCTCTGGGAAAAGAGCATTGTAGACATATGTCCCTTTTCCAGTCATCTGTGCTTCCTTCATTGAGCTCTGAGTAGCCAATACTCTTTCCTAGTACTAAACGGCAACCCTGGGGTCTGAAACTCTCCCTCTTGCCCCTTTGGGCCACCTTGGGGTCCAGATTGTGATTTCTGGCTGCTTTGAACCAGGATGTTTGAGAAAAGAAGAGCCCTTGCCAAGGTGGGTCTGAGATAATGGCTCAGAACTCTGGCTCGTGGCCCCGGCTGGACCGGTTCAAATCCTGGCTCTCTCACTTGCTAGTTGTGTGATCTTGGGTCAGTCTGGGTCCTCTAAGAGGCTCTGGGAAGCAACATGCAAGGACTTTATCAGGTGGAAACTTATGTGAAAGAAGTCAGACTCCAATGCAAGTCTGATCCTGAAGGAAGGAGAGAGGATTGGGTGGGAGCGTCCAAGCGGCCCAGCCTGAAAAAGGTCGAGGTGTCCCAAGTTGGCCGTCAGAGGAGTCCTCTGTTTTCTAGGACTGGGCCTGCCTTAGTTTCCCTGCTGTGCTCTATCGCCAATGAGGTGGGTAGATTTCAGGTCCAGCAGGTGCTCTTTTGTGGTTACCACACCCATAACCTCTCCCAAGACTGGCCACGATCAAATGAGACAAGATACTTCATATGAGATCTGGCATAGAGTAAGGACTCAACACGTTTTAGCTATTATTATTACCCAAAAACTCTTTTGAAGTCAACAAAAAAGTTTCCTTTTCTTTTTGTTACCAAGCATTTCCTAGATCAGATGCTACTAATTCAGATTCCCTCCCTGTAAAGGAGTGGTCCAGGTGTAATACCTTAGGCAGTGTGGGGACTATGATAAACCCAAGAGCATATGCCCCATTTAAAACATTTTGAAAAATAACCAGATCCAGCGAAAGCAAACACATCTGTGGGCTGTGTTTGGTCTACAGCCCTCCAGTTTGAAACCTCTGCCTATATGCACAATGATGTCTATAACAATTCCTGATATTCTGGGTTTCCAAAAGCCAGGAAGTCAAGTTAATTAAAAGAAAACAAAAATAGTTGTGTTGGGGTTTTCCCCCCTTCTTGCTGACAAACTTATGGTATGTTTGACCAAACTGAGAGATCTGACTGGTTGATTTGGGTTTTGTACAGAGCTTCAGTGTCGACTTATCTGAGGGGTTTAGAAAGTGTATGTGGGGTGTGAATGGCATGGGTTGGGGTCTTGGCTCTCCCATTTTCTGGCTATGGGATCTTGGGCAAGTTGGGCTATCTTCTATAGCTCAGTCTGCCTATCTATAAAATGGAGATAATTATCATATTCCCCTCACAGGGTTGCTATGAGGATTTAGTATATGGAAGGCGCTTAGAACAGTACCCAGACCAAGTAAGGCTGAATAAGTGTTGATGTTATTTTGAGGTTGGGTGAGGAGAGAGAACGTGGCTTTTCTTCATCATTTTAGTTCACATAAGCCTAAAACTTAATGGTGGGTATAACACCCAACTATGAATGAGTTTCTCCTACCCTGGTGATATGATCACATATAATAATGTCACTTACATAAGCTTTCCTACCTCCCTGTTAAAGCCACCCACACTTTGCTCCACTTCATGCCGTGATAGAATTTTTCTCCCACAGGGAAAGAGACACCTAACTTTATACTAATTATCACCGTAAAGCAGGGACCAACAGGGGATGCTGGAAAAGGTGGATTTGTTAGTAATTTGTTGCAGGAGGCGATGGAGTGGGGGAGTCTTTAGAAGCAGTGAATCAGGCCTGGAGACCTCAGAGGAGCCAGTGGGATCCTGCAGCCAGAGGCAAACCATGGCCTCCCCCAGATTAGGTGGGCTCGGCCTACGCCTTAGAGGAAACGAATCTGCGAGCCAGCCCTCTGCAGATAAACACTGATGTGCTGTTTCTTTCCTTCCTTCCTCCTTTTTTTTCCCCCCCCAAATCTGAAACATGTTCTACATGTGATGCATGCTCATTGTGGAAATTGTAGAAAAGAGAGGAGAGCAAAAAAGAAGTGTAAAAGTCAGAACTTGTTCAGCCTCAAGTGTCAGAAATCAATCCCAACCTGGTGTAGGTGATTCAAGAGAATGTGTCTATGAGGAGGATGTTCCAGGGATGAATCGGGCAGGGCTACATCCAAGGCTCAAACAATACTGGCAGGATGCTGTCTTGCTCACTCTATTCATTTCCCGAGTAGACTTATTCCAGGCAGAAGGGGTCTAAAAGTAAACACGATTAACCCCAGACTAATTCCGGTCATTTGAACAACCCTACTGGAAAGGAAGAGTCTCTGGGAGAGATGTGATTTGTTGGGTGTGTATCACACGTATATCCTTGAGCCAATTGGCAATCCCTGTGGCTACGAATGAAATGCTCTGATTGGACAGGTTAGTGAGCCAGTGGCCGGGAAGGTGGAAACAAGTCCACCTTGAAATACAAGGAATAGGTTACCCATAAGAAGGAGGGTTTCTGTTTGAGAAGAAAGAAGGGAAGGGAATGAGTTGATGAAAACGCGAGGAGTCACCTTAAGATGCAAATACAAATTTCTTATACTCCCACCAGAAATAAGGGCTGCTGACTTCTTGATGTAGAGCCTTCCAGAATTCCCTACTCACCATCTTATGTATCTATACTCACAAGTATGTGTTAGACATATAGAGCACTGGAATACTCAAGAAACTTTTGTAAACGATTTTGACTGTCCCGATCAAAAGTATCAGTTATATATCTTGAAATCCAAATGGTTTATTTCTTTGGTCAGAAAATTAAAGAATATAGACAAGCAAAAATGAAATATAATTTATGACTGGTTGCAGCTGACAGTTAAAACTTTCAAGAAGGCAAGTAAAAGGCAAGGTTGAAATAAAGGGATTTGTTATGTCTCCCCTTATGACAGCCTGTTGTCTCTTCGTGGTGCTTTCCACATGCATAATTATTTATTAACCACTTGCAGTGGCTTATGTAAAATTATTCCATTATGAACTATTCTAGGTACACACACACAAAAAACTATAGGCTGATACAGTGAACAACCATTTACACATCACTTGGCTTAAGAAATGTAGCATAACAAATACAATCTCAGCCCGCTGGACCTCATCTCAGTCTTGTGCCTCTTCTCTCTGTCCCTTCCCACTGATGAACTTTATCCTCCAGTTGCGTTTTTTATTCCATGTACATTAAAAAAAATTTTTTTTTAAATTTATTTCTTCTTTTTAGAAATCTCCACACCCAACCTAGGGCTCGAACTCATGACCCTGGGATCAAGAGTTACCTGAATGAGTCAAGTGCCCCTCCATGCACATTTTTATACTTTTCATTGTGTATGAATTATCTGTTATCAACATATAGTATTGTGTTCTATATTTTAAAACTTTAAATAGAATCCTGCTATAACTAACATTTCATGATTTAGCTTTTTTCCCACTATTATGATTTTTTTCAATTTATCAAAATTGTGTTTCACTTATTCCATTTATTCACTTAGTTCACTACTGCTATTCCTACTACTTGTTACAATCGCATTCTACGTACAACCGCATCATGATTTATTTACCCGTTCTCCTGTAAGTGGGCATTCAGCTTTCTTCTGTCATAAACAGTGCTGCTATACTCATGCCTGAACAGTTCTCCTTGGGACAACTGATGGAGCTTCTCCAGTCCTACGGCGTATACCCAGGAATGGAACTGGTAGGCTGTAGAGTCAACCCATCTCCAGCTCAACTAGATTTCTGCAGACTGCTCTGCAGAGTAGTTGTGCCAATGCACACTCTTGCCAGCGCCCATGAGGCTTCCTGTTTCTCTGGCATTTGGTTTTGTTAGATTTTCTATCCTTGCCAGTGTGATGTGTGTGAACTGCTGGTCCTTCACACCCATTGTTTAGGTCCGGAGAGCTGGAATCATATATCTTGTTTGCCATGGTTTTCCGGGCACTTAGGGAAGCTCCCAGAACATAGTAGATGTTCAGGATTTGGGGGATGACTGAGCAACAGAGTGTTCTGGTGCCTCCCATTTGCTAGCGAAGACACCTGTTCTCCAGCGAACCTGCTTCCGCCTACTCCTCTCCCTTGAAGATCAGAGACCTCTCACGCACTAAATGGAGAGGACGGTTTTGGGCTACCGGAATTGCCTTTCATTCGAGCAGCAGTTCTGAAAACCTATGCACGTGCATCAGGATCACCTGGAGAGCTTGTGGAGACACAGATGGCTGGGCCCCACCCCCAGAGCTTCCTGTCCAGGAGGTCCAGGGTGCTCTAAGAATTCACAGTTTTAACGAGTTCCCACATGGTGTTGATGCTGCTGGTTTGTGAAGCACACATTGAGAACCATTATATTGGAGAAACATCCAATCCAAACATTTTGGATATATTCTGTGTGGCATGCCCTTAAAAGAGACTCACACCAGTCAGAGTGGCAAAAATGAACAAATCAGGAGACTATAGATGTTGGCAAGGATGTGGAGAAACGGGCACCCTCTTACACTGTTGGTAGGAATGCAAACTGGTGCAGATGCCCTGGAAAACAGTGTGGAGGTTCCTCAAAAAATTAACAATAGAACTACCCTACAACCCAGCAATAGCACTGCTGGGGATTTACCCAAGGGATACAGGAATGCTGATGCATAGGGGCACAGGTACCCCAACATTCATAGCAGCACTTTCAACAATAGCCAAATCATGGAAACAGCCTAAATGTCCTCAACTGTTGAATAGATAAAGATGTGGTTTATATATACAATGGAGTCTTACTTGGCAATGAGAAAGAATGAAATCATGCCATTTGCAGCAACGTGGATGGAACTGAAGGGTGTTATGCTAAGTGAAATAAGTCAGTCAGAGAAAGACAGATACCATATGTTTTCACTCATATGTGGATCTTGAGAAACTTTACAGAAGACCATGGGGTAGGGGAAGGGAAAAAATAGGTATAAAAAGAGAGGGAGGGAGGCAAACCATAAGAGACTCTTAAATACAGAGAACAAACTGAGGGTTGATGGGGGAGTGGGGGGGAGGGGAAAATGGGCGATGGGCATTGAGGAGGGCACTTGTTGGGATGAGCAGTGGGTGTTATATGTAAGCCAATTTGACAATAAATTATATTTAAAAATAAAATAAAATACCCCCCCAAAAGAGACCAAATGCAAACCTTCAAAAGTCATTCCCAACATGGATAGCAGAAGGAATAAAAGTCACATCCAACTTCACTTGGCTGGAGTAGGGAAAAGAGGAGTCAGTATTCTGAATTCTGGGTCCTTTGAATGTTTAAGACAGGTGGCAGCCCTTACAGAGACTGATCTTCGACAAGATTTCAAGACAGGATCTTTTTTTCCACGGATACTCCTGAGACCATCCTGATCTCTTCTTTCCCCTCCTCCTCCTCTTTCTTCTTCATCATCATCAAACATTAATTTAATTCAGGTATAGACCTGATTGTCATGATATCACAATAAAGACAGCTACCATTTACAGAGGGCTTGGTTACAAGTACTTTATAATCTCATCTAATCAGCATTATTGCATCCAATCCTGCCTTAGGTCTCTCCAACTCCAGCGTCTTGTTCTTTATTATTCCTATACACTATATTTCTGTGAGTGTTAGACTATTCATTCATTCATTCATTCACCCGCCAAGTATTTACTGAGCACCTGCTACGCACTAGGCATCCTGCTGCTGATACGGGTACACAAGACAGAGAAAATCCCTGCTATTATAGTGCTTACAAACACTTATATTTCCAATCTGTAAAGAGGGGTGATACTATCCCTCACTCAAAGTTGCTATAGGGATTAGGGAAATGTGCCCTGGTACACAGTAAGTGCTCAATAAATGTTGCCTCCTGGCCTCCTTTACCCCCCAGAGCTGGTAGCTTTCTATTCACGTATGTGGGGGAGAACTTTTGGAGCCAATTCTAAGAGACTCACTGTGTTCTTTTAGAAAGCAACATTTCCCTGTTTTTAAAATTCGTGCAACCCACACGTTATTAACCCACCTGAGCAAATGCTTATTTTCCTGAGCTCTGTGGGCAAGATTCAGGCTCTTGCTCCCCTCTGCCTCCTTTCCTTCTCATCTTCCTCCCAATTCTAGCTAGGATCTCAGACTATACATGAGTTTTGACAGACCAATGCTTTGGGAAGCTTTGTGCAATTTTGAGAGATGAAAAAATGGAGAAATATGGGCTCCAGGCAACTGGTGTGATAGAGAAGAGAGGAAAAAGATAAGAGAAATGTGCAGCTTAGGAGGATGTTTGCACAGGCAATGAGAGAAAAATAAGTAACAAATGTCTACTTAGAGATATTTTCCTTCAAGCATCTGGAGCTTTTGAAGAACTGGGATAGGAGAAATCTACATTTGAGGAATCTAGGCTGCTGTTTATGTAATTTCCACCTTTGAGGGCTTCAGCTCCATCTTCGCTGACTGCGTGCTAGTCATTTCTTTGTCAGGCTCAGTTTTAGTGATTTTCATTTCTCCCCCCCCCCCCCCAGGAAGGGGGTTTAACTGTGCATCATAATCAATGCACTGAAGCCCAAATTGGAGATCTGTCTCACTACAGACGAGATCGTTCAGAAAGGAAAAGTCACATGAAAATTGTACATTTCTTTCCACAGCCTTAGCAGAAGCTACATCCGGATTCCTGCAGCTGAACGACGTAACCGACTTTTGGACTTTTCTATCCAGTTACCTCCTTGTGGTGAGTGAAGAGCTCTGGGCAGGGGTGGGGGTTATTCCTCATCAAATCTATCAGATTTGATCTATCAGAACCTCAATTTTCTCATCTATGGAAAGACAAACATGACAAAATATATCCTCGGAGGTAGTTGCAGTGGAAGGGTTAAATGAGATACAATTTAGCAGTTCTTGATAGTATCTGGAGCATATTTACATCCTATAAATAAGGGCAAAAATTTCTTACTGTCAAAACTTTTCTTGTGGAAAGGACTGAAGCTTACACAGCAGTGTAGGGAAAATGGAATTCTGTGGGCTTCAGTTTCTCATCCTGCCACCTCTGGGACTTTGGGAAAGTCTTTTCCCCCCTCTGAGACTTTGTTTTCTGCCAGTTTGGTGGTGGAGAGAAATGAGGGGGAAGGTTGGAGGCTTTAAAGGCCTAAAGAGATAGTAAATAAAAACCTATACATAATATACTATATGTATAAACACTCTGTAATATATACTATTTTATATATTTTATATGCACTGTTTAATACATAAATACATAAGAAACTCAACTACACTATATCCTGTATAGCACATTATATAGAATATATACACTATTTACTAGATACATTATATATTACATGGTATATAGTATCTAGCATATTTTATGTATATAAAATATACCATAGCATACTGCATATTATAATTACATAGTGTATATAATATACACTATAGCATATAAGCACTAGTTTATATGATATGTGCTCTATTTATCATATATACTATGGAACATGAATAGCACATATATCATACATGCTATATATTGTTTATATGTTATAATATATGCTATATATGATGTGGTTTATAATATATATGATATATTACACTATACAACACATACTATAATAGAGATACTATATGCTATGTTGAGCATAATATATTGTTAGTATAATATATAACTATATTACATAGATTACATAGATTTATATAATATAGATACTATTCTATTATAATAGTATATACTATGTAATATACGCACTTTATATAACAAGGTATGCTATGTAATGTATGCTGTATTTGAGCAACTTTTATATATATAATATACCATACCCACTATATATGCTATTTACTATGTAATATGCCATGTATAATAGAGTAGAAATGAAAGTTTCTTGTGAACTGAAAAGCCACAATTAATAGGAAATGTTATTAGTTCCATAGAGGTGTAAATGACTGATATGGTTTATTTTTTTATTTATGATTTTTTAACGACTGACATGGTTTGAAGTGTGACCCAGACTCAGAATATTTTATATTTCACTACTGGCCCCCACCCCTTCCACCCCAGATATTTCTCTTGTGTCTTTACTGTTCAGTGAATGGCTCTATCCTCCTCCCAGGGTGCTCGCCAAAGAGCCAGGAGTCACCATTGCTCCTCTTTCCCTTCCTCCCACTCACACACCCTGCCACCCAGTCCTCCGACTGCCTCTGCTGGTTCTGTCTGCTCTACCTCCAAAGTGGGGCCCACACCCACCACCCCACTGCCCAAGTTCAGGGCCGCATCATCCCCAGCCTAGACAAGTACAGTCGCCTCTTAGCCATTCTTCCCTGCTCCCTCCCTTGCCTCCTCATAATCTATTCTTCACACAGTAGCTTCAGTGGTCCTTTAAGGGAGTAAATCTGATCACGTTACTTCTCAGTTGAATATGCTTGATTGGCTTTTCTATCACATTTAGGATAAAACCCAAACTCTTTGCCCGGTAGCCCCTAGCTCCTGACATTTGTCTGGTATTATTCCCTTGATCTACTTTGCTCACTCTACTCCTGCACATTGATGACTGTTTAACTCTCAAATATATTGTGATCGATCCCACCTCAGGGCCTTTGTACTTGCTGTTCCCATTACCTAGAATGGCCTTCTCCCAGATAGCCACATGGCCTACTCCCTCTCTTCATTCAGGACTCTACTCACATGTCGCTTTAATAGGGAGGACTTTCCTGCACCCTATAGCATGTCTGTCCCCTCACTGTATACGATCTGGCTCTCTCTATATAAAATCTACATCTATATAGCAGCCACATCTACAAAGCGTGTGTGTGTGTATATATATATATATACATACACACATATATATATACTATCAACTATCTACTGTCCTGTATATTATATAGCACATTATGTAGAATATATGCACACTATTTAGTATTTAAAGTCTATACTCCATAATATATAGTATCTAGTATATATTATATGTATACTTTCTAGTCGAGTGTGTGTGTGTGTGTGTGTGTGTGTGTGTATCTAGTACATCTTACATCCTCCACCTGAGAGAAAGGCTCCGTAACACTGCTGTGTGGGTTTTAAATCTTCTCATGGAAAAGAGTTTGGATAGTGAGAAATTCCACAGCTGCACTTTCTGGAGGATTACTGTGTGCCAGGCATGTGCTGAGAGGCTTATTTCTTTATTTCTCATTCTGTCTCCTGTGGCCCTCCCCATCAGAGCAGTAACTTGGCATCCATATTATTTCAGGAAGGGAAGTCAGCTCAGAATCCATTTTATTGACATCGGCAATAATAGTATTAGACGAGTGAATGGTGGTGCAACACATGTCCTGTTCTGAAGCTGTTTTGTGGTGTTTGTGAACAGAAAGCATTTGGTTTCAAGAGTGGGTTGAATGGTGGACAGTCAGGCAGTCTGGGGAGGTGAGACCTCCTGTTGTTCATTCTCAGAAGAATCCTTATACACGGTCCAGTTTGGAGGCACCAAGGTTTATTTTATTAGGGAAGGCGGCCTTTCCTCACCTCCCTGCCCAAGGAATCTGAGAAATGGCTCCCCTAGTCCTCAGGCACAATCTGTTTCCATCTGGCGACAAGCGTGGCTGGCATCCGGGGTCTGTACCTTTCACTGCGTCGGTGATAAACCTTGAGCTGAATCAGAGTTACTGGCCTTGTGTTCTGTCGTCTGGGACCTCCCGACTTTGTGCGGGCCACTCACACCCACGTGCCCTTTTATTTATGACTTTTATTGAGTCTTTTGTGAAGTCGTAAATTGACCAACCCTCCAGCTGGTTCGAGCCCTCATCAGGAAACTGTCATCAAAGTGAATCACATTCTCAGTGGCCGTTCCTTCCCCGAAGGTTCATTACAGAGGCTGGGATGTTTCCTGCAACTTGCTTAGAGTAGCTGTCAGCTCCTGGCGGCCCAGACTTGCTAAGCCAAGATTCTTTTTTTTCCCATTAAAAAAAAAGTGAAATAAAAGGTGAAGAGATGCCTGTGTTCGGTCGGGGTTCTCTCATGTCAGTATAACATTCTGGAAAAGCTTCGATTTCTGGAGCTGTGTAGTGGGTGAAGTTGACATACTTTTATTTCTGGCCCAGAAATATTCTCAGTAATTCTTGTACTGGGGACTTGGGACAAGCAGAGATCAACATATTCCCAGGGGGATCTAGGAACCAACAATTTAAGTAGAAAGTGAGGTTGGGCCTTGGACTTGGGATGAACTAGAGTGGAAGTGATTTCCCTAAAAGCAAAAGGTGCTAGAGAGTCTATACAGCTCCTCAGACACCCGTCAGGCCCTGTGTTGAGGGTACATCATGGATTATCTCCGTGATCTCTCAACAATCCTCAGTTGAGTCCCCATTTTACAGAAATGGAGACTCACAGAGGTAATAGGACTATACACTTATTCTCGGTCACATGGATAGTGAGTGGTGGGGCCAGAATTTGAACCCAGGTCTTACTTTAACTTTATCAAAATTCATCCATTTTAATGTATAGTTCAATGATTTTTAGTAAATTTTAAAATGTGTGCAATCATCACTACAATCCAGTTTCAGAAATTTCCATTTGCCCTCCAGAAGATCCCTTTGTGCTCATTCGAATGCAATCTGCATTCCCATCTGGAGTTCTGGGCAACCCGCTAATCTTCAGGATGTCTCTGTGAATTTGTTTTTTTCTGGACATTTTATATAAATAGAATCATATAATATGTGGTCTTTTCATCTGGCTTCTTTTATTTATGCAGAGGTTCATCTGTGTTGTTGCAAGTATTAGTCGTTCATTCATTTTTAATACTGAATAGTATTCTACTATAGGGGTATACCGCATTTGTTTATCTACTTACCAACTGATAGACATTGGGATTATTCCCGTTTCCTTGCTGTTATGAATGATTCTGCTGTGACTGTTCATGTGCATGTTTTTGTGTGGCTCTATGCCTTCATTTTTTTTAAAAAAATTTAATGTTTATTTATTTTTGAGAAAGAGAGACAGAGCATGAGTGAGGGAGGGACAGAGAGAGAGGGAGACACAGAATCCGAAGCAGGCTCCAGGCTCTGAGCTGTCAGCACAGAGCCCGACACGGGGCTTAAACTCACGAACTGCCAGATGGTGACCTGAGCTGAAGTCAAATGCTTAACCGACTGAGCCACCCAGGTGCCCCTGCCTTCATTTTTTTAAAGGTAGATTCCTAGGCATAGCATTGCTGCTTTTAATGGTAAGGTTATGTTTGACTTTATAGAAGAACTACCAAGCTGGTTGTTTTTTAATGTTTATTTATTTATTTTTGAGATAGAGAGGGAGAGTGTGCACATGTGTGCACATGCGGGGGAGGGGCAGGGAGAGAGGGAGACCCAGAATCCGAAGCAGGCTCCAGGTTCTGAGCTGTCAGCACAGAGCCCAATGTGGGGCTCAGACCTACCAACCATGATCTCATGACCTAAACTGAAGTCAGGCGCTCAACTGACTGAGCCATCCAGGTGCCCCCAAGCTATTTTTTATTTAAGGTTTTTTTTTTTAATTTTGGGGTGCCTGGGTGACTCTTGGTTTTGGTTTGGGTCATGATCTCACAGTTTGTGGGATTAAGCCCCCACTTTGGGCTCTGTGCTGACAGCGCAGAGTCTGCTTTGGATTCTCTCCTCTCTCTTCGCTTCTCCCCACTCATACTCTCTCTCTCTCTCTAAATAAGCACTAAAAAAAAGTTTAATAAAAAATGTTATTTTAAAGTAGGCTCCATGCCCCATGTGAGACTTGAACACACAGTGGGTCAAGAGTCATACCCTTGTGCCTGGATGGCTCAGTCATTTAAGGGTCCAATGTTGGCTCAGGTCATGACTTCATAGGTTTGTGAGTTCGAGCCCAGCTGGGGGCTTTCAGCTGTCGCTTCAGATCCTCTGTTCACCACCTCCCCGACCCTCCCACACTCTCAAAAATAAATAAAAATATAAAAAAAAACCAGAATCACGTGCTCCACAAACTGAGCCAGCCAGGTGCCCCCAAACTGCTTTTAAAATCACTGTGCCATTTTACATTGAAATCAGGTCCTGTGATGCTGAAATTCATGTTCTTAATCACTGTGTTATATACATGCCTCACATTGCTCCATCCATTAATAATCAATTTCAAGTCATCCTTATGTATATATCTCACATTACTGCATGTCATTAATAATCTGTTAATGTCAACAACCATTGCTTGATGTCTTTTCTATGCTGGACCTTGTACTAGAAGGTAGGAATAGAGAGGTCAAAGATAGAATTTTTTCCTGCCTCCTGTGGTAGATTAGATTATTAATCACAATTCTTTTACCATACGACCTTGCGGTACGCTAGATGAGTAGAGTGGATTTCCCTCCCCAAGGACTTCGGGTGTTGGAAAAGGCAGGCTTCTGTGTGTAGTCATTTGGCCCCAGCTTGGCCTTATAAGAATGAGTTTGAGCCCGGAACACTTCCTTACTGGGAGATTCAGTGTTCTCACAGTCAGTGCTGGGCTTATGGCCTTGTGGAGGAAGATCTTTCTCTGTTCCCAGCTTGATATGTAGTCTCATTCTCCTTAAGCACACGAGCCAGTGGCTCTCATGCACGCCTCCCGCTTTCTGTATTTCAGACCCCAATGGGAAGGTTTGGGTTCCTTCCGCTGCAGCATGAAATGGGGTAAGTGCTGTGCTGGCGTGGAATGGGTCCACTGGCCATGGCGGACTGACATCGCACAGACCTGGCTCTTGTGCACTCTCTCTCCTTTCTTGCTGCAAGTAAATGCTGGGCCATACTGAACTTGTGTTCATGCAGTCTGTTTTCAGCAAACCATGCACCAGTCTCTCCCTTGGGTGCACTTCCCTGCCTTTGAACTTTGGTTGCACTCCTGTTATATTCTGTCCTGCAGCACAGTCTGACTACCCAGTGAAATGGTGAAATACTGGGCTTGGCTATGTGACTTGCTGTGGCCAATGGAGCATTAGCAGATATGATGCAAGCAGATGCCTTAGACGTGCCTGTGTATTTTTGCTCACCTTCTTGCCCTCTTACGCCCCACCAGAGAAAAGCATACCCTAGGATGCTGCTGTTCCTTCAGCCTGAGGCTGCGAACAAACACACGTGGAGCAGACCTGATTCAACTCACAGTTGAAAGCTAAGTGCAAGTCACCTGTCTCTCCTTTTCCTTGAGAAAGAAAAAAGGTGTTGGGTCATGTTGATTCCAGGGATGGCCGCTGGGTGGCACTGTCAACCTAGGACAGCTTGGTTGCTGTGCTGCTTGTAAATACCTGCCCTTCCATAATCTACACATAATCTGTACTTCTGAGGCTTGGAATTTGCACAATGTATTTCCTATGCTCCTCTGACAGCTGGCTTCCATTTGGGGTGCACTGGCTGGAAATCAGAAGGTGGAAAAGGAGGGAAATTTCTGTAGTTGTAGCCACAGAAGAGGTGGGTTAATTCCAGACTCCAGCATCCAAGGCAGAGGCAGCACATTTTGGGCAGGGCTAGCCATGGAGGAGGTGGCTCAGGCAGGAGGTAGGCAGTCAGAAGTGACTGCCTCAGTGTCTCCAACAGTACACTGGGTGCAGGTTCATGGATCCAATCTGTTTTATTTCCCCAAAAAATATTTTTTTATTTTTATTAAAAAAAATTTTTTTTACATTTATTTATTTTTGAGAGACAGAGACAGACAGAGCCCAAGTGGGGCAGGGACAGAGAGGGAGACACGGAATCCAAAGCAGGCTCCAGGCTCTGAGCTGTCAGCACAGAGCCCGAAGTGGGGCTTGAACTCACAAACCGTGAGATCATGACCTGAGCCGAAGTGGGGCGCTTAACCGACTGAGCCACCCAGGCACCCAGCATTGACAGCTTCTGATGTTTGGTTATCATCCTTCTTCTTTCTGCTTATCAACCCCCCCTTTCTAATTGTTTTCCCTTCTACCTCCAAACCTTTATAATCAATTCTTTTGTTTGGAACACCTAGAGTGGTTTCAGCTTTGCTGATATTGCTTTCTGAAGGACAGGCATAGGAAACCACTGATCTTCAGTTGGGTGGAAGGAGGGGAATGATGAGAAATTGTCCACTTCTGTGTATGAGAAAAACATTGGTCAATCTTAATTCTACAGGCCGAGGAGAGCTCCCAATTATTTTTGTGAGTTCTTTTCCTTGTTATTTTTTTATATCGTGATGCATTGAACAAAGATAGTCCACGATTGGATGCCAGCTAATCGATGCTATGCCCTCTCTTGCGACTTTTGCTTTCTCGTTTGTCCTAAAGATAGGCTGAAATGAATCAGTGAAACACTGAGTTAGTTTAATTGAACATCATTCCTGGAACACTGCTTCTTTCTCTTCTACCTTGGCCTCCCACGGGAATTTAGTGACTCCAGGAGGCAGGCCAGCTAAGTGCTAAGCTACACTGCTCACGAAATGGCGAGCTTCCTACCTTTAGCTCTCCAGCCTGCCCCAGCTTACCTTTTTCTCAGAATCCACATGGTCCCTTCCATTGAAGCCCATAGATGATGTCAGGAGGAGTGATTAGGACTGGAGGAAAAGGTACCCAGGCACAGTTGCTAAAACGTCTCCTGAGGTCTGCAACAGCCCCCAAGGTCTGTGTTGATTACTTTAAGCAAAGCTCTTCAGTTTCTCTGTGGGGAACTTCTCTCTAAGTGAGTACAATCAGGTTAGGCAGGTGGCTGAGGAAACAAGGCTGAACAATGGGTTTTCCGTTCAAGTTAGTTCATATTAGCAAGAAGCCCTAAATCTGGGTTTTTTTCAGCCTCACTTGGAGATGAAGGAAAGAGTTTGGTCACCCTGCTGTGG
The DNA here is from genome assembly GCA_028646485.1 of Cryptoprocta ferox. NCBI lineage: Eukaryota > Metazoa > Chordata > Mammalia > Carnivora > Eupleridae > Cryptoprocta > Cryptoprocta ferox. The sequence continues at coordinate 13,570,186 of CM053564.1, read as the reverse complement.
AAAAAATAGGGCATTATTGTGAAAAGAAGGGACCTGTCCTACATTTGAGGGATGCATGTTGTCCGGGATGATTTCTAGGTCTCCGTGGGATGACCTGTTGACATCAGCTCACCCCCTGTACCCAGGAAGGATATGAACATGAAGGTGAATTCTCTGTGGAGCCAGACACCCGGGATCTGATATCTGAAGCTGCCAGCATCGTGTCAGGTTATCTACTTTTCCCAACTCCCCATTAGAGAAATCCTGTTTCCTTTTAAGCGTGCGCCACACTGATTTCATTTCAGTCACACAACCAGCCTGGTTCTTATCACACTGGCTCAGAAGCAGCTGTAGAAGGACTCCTTCTGGAATCAGCGTTCAAGTGCCAGCTGGACCTCACCACAGTCATGTGCCTTTGGGAAAGTCACCCTGCCTCTGAGAACCTCAGTTTCTCCACCTGCAGAATGGGGGTGGCGTGAGAGACTGTGCTACTTACCTCACAGGGTTGTGGTGACCGTCAGAGTGGATGATGTAACGTAAGCACAAGGAAAAATGTCGTCCTCATCTGGCCTGGTTTGTGCCTGTTCTCTCACACATCAGAAATTGTGTCAGCACACAAGATACAGGTGACATTTTTTCTACCACTATTCAATTGTAACTCCTGACCATTTGGTTGACCTTTGGCTATCAGTTGGCTTGTGAATGCCCTGACCGAAGTCCTATCCATTCATATAAGAAAGGTCTTCCATGTTCTAAGCTGCTGCTTCTCAAACTTTTCACCTACACAAGTCACCAGGGATGTTGTTAAAATGCAGATTCTGATTCAGTAGGTCTGAGAGGGGGTGGAGGTTCTGCCTTTCCTGCAGACTCCTGGGTTGTACCCCTGTTGCTGGTGTGAAGATCACATTTGGAGTAGCAAGAATCTGAGAAATGTCTTTCCTTGGCACTCTCTTGATGTGATGCCACACCTGTATTTACTTGTTTCAAGCTCAAATCCACCTTCGACAGTCTTGAATAACCTAACAGCTCAACAGAGACCGTACCGAAATTCCTGTAACCACAAGTACCCCAGCTGCAGGGGGAAAACAACAATGTTTGCATAAGGACCAAAACTTGGCAGTGACAGGTTTGTGGCACACCGCTGGCTGTAAGCTGCGTGGCACTAAGGGAAGCTGCCATGTTGGTCAGAGCGGAGTTGGCCATTTCCCTTGTCCCTTTGCAAGCAAAAGCTTGATGCCTGCTCATTTTCACCTTCCCGCTCGTGCCGAACCCCACTAAATATTCGATGAGCTAAAAGGGTTGTGAGTGAGTAGGAAATTAAGCAACCTCCCCCTCCACCAGTTGGAAGTCTGTCTGTTGCTCCAAACCTCAGAAAAACCAATGATAACCTTCATCAGAACCTCTTTTCCCCCACACTTTCTTTCCACATATAGCTGAACTGGCCACCCAGCAGTGAACCTCCACCCCTCTTGTCCCGTAAGTTCAGATTTATAAGAGCAGGGCAGAGAGAGAAGCCTCACGCTCTGGCAGTTGGTATTTCCTGTAGCCCTGAAATAATTACTTTCATTCTCGTGGCCCATATTGAAATACAAATCTCCTGCTATTTATTGAGAGGAAGCAAGTGGCACCCATCAATTTAGCACACTTGCATCTGTGCTTCCCCTGGCCCCCAGAGCAATGGTCTTCCAGAATGACCAAGTCCTTTTGACTTGAATAAGTCTAGTGTCAATGTGTGGCGTGACTCAAAAAACCCAGGCACCAAAAGATATAAAATATTTTATTGTGTTTTTACATTATGAAGCACTGGGGAGTGTAAGAATCTTCCTTCCTTTGATCTTTTTCTCACTTTCCTCTCCTCTTTTCTCCCTCCTGCCCTTCCTTCTTTTCATCTGCATCTACCATTTTGTGTAACGCCTATGTGTTAGAGACTAGAAGAATAACCAGATAGAGAGAGAGGGGGAAAAGGATTCAAATAAAGGAAAATGGAAGGTAAATTTCATAATTTCTGAAGGTTATGAGGCTTTTCTTTTGCTCCCCACAAAACAAGCAAGCAGGCAAATAAAGAATCCCTGCAGGGACTGACACAAGATGAACAAAGTTTTAGAAGCTTTTCCTCAGAAAAAAAGCCATGCTGATTTACAAGCAGAGTATCTGTTGTAAGGATTTGGAAGGAGATGAAAATGTATCACTAGCCATCTAGATGTTTGTCAAAACAACTGAATTCTATGAAGTGGAAAGGATGAACTAAAGAACCAATATTAGGGAAAGAAGTTTGAAATGGGCTCTATTGTGTCAGAATTTTTCTACAAAGACAGGGAAGCTTTCAACTGTGTGGGATAAAGGCTGTCACTAAATGAGAAACCAATAGACCTTGGACAGGGGTGTTTAATGTCACCTTGAAGGTCACTTGGCTTTGTCAACTCTGGATGTGTGGTCAGACCCGCTTCTGCTCAGACATGTCTCAGTATTTTTCTTCAGCATCCTCCCTGGATCCAGAGGCACATGTCTACTTTAGGGATTTAGTGCCCACCTCTTGCATAGGGGGAGGGATTCAGGACACCTTGATTTACAGTCCTGCCATGACTGTCCACAGATGGGAGAGGTAATTCTCCAAAAAGAAAAAGGGGTGCTGTTACCAGAAGAATGAGGAGTCAACCAAAACAATCGAAAACAACAGGTACTTCCTGTACTTGGAAGGTGATAATTGATTCCAGTTTTGAATTCAGTCTCTGTTGATGGCACAGCTTCCCAGATGACTCTGGGCCTGAATTCCCATGTTGTGCATTTGTCCTACTAAAGCATTGCATCCCAGTAGCAATGAGCACTCCTAATGCTCAGATCTTGGTTCCTAAATAGCATTGTCCACAAAAAGTTACCAGAGCTCCTTGGAGAAATGGGTGATCATAAAGTCATGGCAGGAAAGGTACAAGGTGTATCTGAAACATCTTTTTTCATCAGAAAATATGGAGTGCTAAGCTAAAAAAAAAATGATGGAGGCACATCACAATAATACAGGAGCCTGCCCAAAGCCAAATCTGGGATAATTTGAGCATCAAAATCAGTAATGGTAGTTATGGGGTGTATATAACACATGGAATTAAGGAAGAATCCATGAGGGTCACCTGGGAGGCTCAGTCGGTTAAGTGTCCGACTTTAGCTCAGGTCATGATCTTGCAGTTCGTGAGTTCCGGCCCCACATCAGGCTCTGTGCTGACAGCTCAGAGCCTGGAGCCTGGAGCCTGGAGCTCAGATTCTGTGTCTCCCTCTCTCTCTGCCCACCCCCACTCATGCTCTGTCTGTCTGTCTGTCTGTCTCTCTCAAAAATAAGTAAAACATTTAAAAAATTAAAAAAAAATCCATGAATTAATGTTGATATTAAGAAAGAAAAAGATGAGAGAGGGAGAAGGGAAGGTACTGAAGAACATCAGGTAATACATGTAGAAGAAATGGTGAGTTTACCAACTCACATTTTGCAACCACCATGGAAATACTCGATTCATGCAGGAATCAGCAATCTAGGCAGAAACCATAGGTGAGATATTCTGGGGGAAGAGTGTGGTACCAGTCTCAAGATATCTCCCCACAGATTAATTCATGGTAAAGACACCCTGGGAATGGAGAAATGTGCGGGCACCGCCTTAGCTGAGTAATCAACTTATCATCATGTGCCTCCTGATATGAGCACTGAACACATCACAGGGAATACCTGTGTGGTATTCTTGCCCAAATTATAACCATGAGTAGACAATCCAATAACTCCAAGTTGAGGGGCATTGTACAAAACAACTGGTCTTGGACTTTTCAAAAATATTAATGTCCTAAAAATAAGGAAACAAACACATTTTAGAGCTATCCTAGATGAGATATGTGATCTTTGATTGGGTCCTGGCCTCCCCCCACCCAAATCCCACTCCGAAGGACATTACAGGGACAATTGGGAAAATTTGAATAAGAACTGATTATTAGATAATAGTATCAGATTGATAATAAGTTTCCAGAGTGTGGTAATTAAACTATAATTTCATAGCTCAATGTCGTTACTCTTAGGAAATACATGACAAGCTCTATCGGATTGAACTATCTGCAGCTTACTCTCAAATGGTTCAGCACTATGTATATGACAAAATGTCAACAACTCGTCACATCTAAATGTTGGATGTATTTTGTTGTTGTTGTTGTTGTTGAACCTTTCTTACAGCTTTAACATAAATGTGAAGCTTAAAAAATTTTTTTTTAATGTTTGTTTATTTTGAGAGAGAGGGAGAGATGGAACATGAGCAGGGGAGGGGCAGAGAGGGAGACACAGAATCTGAAGCAGGCTCCAGGCTCTGAGCTGTCCGCACAGAGCCCAATGGGGGGTTCGAACCCACGAACAGTGAGATCATGACCTGAGCCGAAGTCAGACGCTTAACCAACTGAGCCACCCAGGTGCCCCCATAAATGTGAAGCTTTTAAATATTAAAAGTTGGATAAGAGTGCATCTGTGGGGTCCCAGTCTTGGCAAGGATGTTGGGTTCGCTCTCAGCCTTCTGGGCGCTCATCTTTGTTTGCAAACAGCACAGCACTGGTGACAGTCGCTTTTTCAGATTTTCATGGTAAATGGTGTTGGCATCCTTAGCCATTGACTGAACTGTGTTCCAAGGATGTGTTTCCAAGTCCAGCTGGAGAGAGAAATGGACATATCGGGAAGATGAGTTTTGAAATGGCTGGTGGTGAATTTATGGGCTCATTTCCTCAGGGCTGTCTTCAGGGCTTGCCAAGTGAGCTCTCTGAATAGTGAAGATTAGTCCCAGGATTGTAAGTCAATTTATGTCAGTTAGGTGGGGACCCCAGAAATCTCAAAAGAAAAAACTGACAGATTTGACCATATACCAATTAAAATTCCTGATGCATTAGGCAGGGTGAACTCTAAGTAATGAGAACTCATGGCAGTTACTATCCCTAATACTCACAGTTACTGCCAGCTGATTTAAAACAAAAACACCCCAATAGGAAATTAGGCAAAAGGAGATTAACAGACAAGTCACAATGCAGGATGTGCAAATGATCAATAAAATTCTGAAGCTATATGTAACTTTCCTGTGCTTAAAGATTTTTAATTTGACTTTTAAATGAAATACAATTCTATATTCATCAGATTGGAAAAAGTTATTAAAACAGTTGATGTTATCTACAGTGGGAAAGGAAATAATGTTTTATATACTGCTGGTATAACAGTAAATCATCACAACATTTTTAGGAAAGGCATATTCTGTTAAAATTTTAAAAAGACCACATGCTTTGATACAGAAGTTACACTTTGAGGAATCCATACGATAAGGAACAAAGGCATTGGTAGCTAAGGATATGCGTTAGTAGCCAAGGGTATGTCGTATATGAGTGCTCCTAATAGCTCAAGAAGGCAACAATAGGGCCAAGCGGAACTGGAGACCATCTGAATGTCTATTAACAGAGAAATGATTGATGAATGAATGGCTCATTCATTTACTTGCTGCATATTTTTTAAGCATCTATGATATACTGCATAATTCTAGATACTGGGGATAGGACAGTGAATAATACAGATTTTGTCCCTTTATCATGAAGCTTGTGTGTGTGTGTGTGTGTGTGTGTGTGTGTGTGTAGCAAGGGAAAGACAATAAATAAGAGAAAAAATAAGGAAGATAATCTCAAATAATGATACATGCTATAAAAAAAGGAGGATAATGAGCTAGAGAGTGGCTGGAAGGGGGTCGCATTTGAGTACGGTGGTCACGGATACCTCTCTGAGGAGGGGACATTTGAGCAGAGACCTGAATGATGGCAGGGAGCCAGGTCTGAGAAGATCTTGGTGAAAAGTATGCCCGGCAGAGGGAACAGCAAGGGTAAATGGGCAGGAATAAGTGATTGAGGAGTAAAAAGACCAGTGTGGCTGGAGCCTAGTGGGAGAGGAGGCGAGTGATATGATGTGAGATGAGAGAAGGAGGTGAGGTGATCCTGCAGAGCTTTGAGGCCGTGAAAGGAGTTTCGTTTTGTTTTTAGTATATGTAATCGGGGTTGCGATTTTAACACACCACACTCAAATTATGTACCTGGATCTGTATAACTATTTTACCTTTAACTACCCATCTGTATCTCTATCTTGATGTGTCTGTGTCTGTCTGTACCTATAGCCCTGGCTTATGGCTATATCCACTTCACTGTCTAACACGATTTAAATTCAGTTATCGGGAAACTTCTAAGTGTTTTTGCAACAACTTGGGTATATACATTTACTTTTTTACTTTTTTTTATTTTTTTAAGTTACTTATTTTGAGACAGAGACAGAGAGAGTGAGTGGGGCAGGGGCAGGGAGAGAGGGAGAGAGAGAATTCCAAGCAGGCTCCGCACTGTCAGCACGGAGCCCAGTGTTGGGCTTGAACTCACAAACTGTGAGATCATGATCTGAGCTGAAACCAAGAGTTGGACACTTAACTGACTGAGCCACCCGGGTGCGCCTACATTTACTTTTTAAATTGCAAGTTTTATGAAATCTAAATATGCATCAAGTATTTCCAATGAAAATTTAACATCTGAATTGAGATGTGTTGCCAGTATAAAGTGCACACAGGATTAAGAAAAAAATGAATGTAAAATTTCTTGATAGTAATTATAAAATATTGATTACATGTTAAAATAATAATTAAAATAATAATAAGTAATTAAAAATATTATACTTAATTTCTTGTGTATCTTTTTAGAATAACAGCTTGAGATATAATTCATAAATATTCACCATTTAGAGTGTATAATCTGATTTTTAGTATATTCACAGTTGTGTAACCATCACCACAATCAATTTTAGAACAGTTTCATCCCTGAAATGAAACCCCAAACCCATTAACAATTGCTCATCATTGTCCCCAACCCTTCTGGCCCTATGAGACTACTAACACATTTTCTATCTTTATGGATTGGTCTTCTCTGGATATTTCCTCTAAGTGGCATCGTATCATATGTAGTCTCCGTGTGTGGCCTCTTTCACTTAGCATAATGTTTTCAAGGTTCATCTGCGTTGTAGCATGGATCAGTACTCCATTCCTTTTTGTTGTGGAAGAATTATATACTATAATGTAATAATTATATACTATAGTTTGTTGATGGACATTTGATTTTTCACTTTTCGGCTCTAGTGAGTGATGCTGATATGAACATTTGTGTACAGGTTTTGTGTGGACCATGATTTGATTTCTCCTGGGTATATATCGAGGAGTGGAATTGCTGAGTCGCTTTTTTTTTTTTAATGTGGCTACAAGACAATTTAAAATTACAACGGTGGCTTGCGTTCTTTCTTTTGCACAGGGCTGGTCTAACCACATCAGATTTCATCAGGACACCCCATTCTGCTGAATAAGGAGAAAATACTTAAATGTGCCAATTAGAAGTATCTGTCTCTTCCAGTTTCAAAAAGTTTTTTTTTTTTTTTTGGTTTTTCATACATAAAACAATCTTTTCCAGGTAAATATTCAGCTGGTTTAAAAATCCAATTCCCTTTTGGGACCATTTCTCTTTCTTGTCCTATCTGCTTCCAAAGACGGTATTCCAAAGGGCGCTTGGGGAGAGGCCAGTGTTCCCACTCTCTCCTTGGGGTCTTCATTAGTCCTGGGAAGTGTGGTTGATTTGGCCTTGGCCCTGGGGATCTGGCAGGCTTGTTCATGAGGAGTGGTGGGAGAAGCCTCCAGGAGGAGAAGCGTCTGGCTTCTGCTTCACGCAATGTGCCTCTCGCCATTTATCCTTAGCTCTGGTGCCTCCATGTTGACTCAGCGACCCCGCAAGGTTTCTCCAGCCAACTCTCTGCCTACATGGCTTCCTTAGACCTTTCCAGACTCATGCAACTCTAGCACCATGCCAAAATGGACAGCTATTCTAGGGGAGGAGAATGTTCTGAAAATAATACACCTGAGAGGTGAGGAGCAAGTCTTCCTGCACTGGTGATTCCGCAGAATTATCTGGACATTTCCATCTCTTCTTCCTTTCCACTCCAAGGAAGAAGCCAGGCGATTTCACTGGACTTGGCAAGATTCTTGGAGACCTGGATTTTAAAAATTATAAATAATATGCTTATAGTTACCCAGGAGTATACATTGTTGCATACATAATAAGTGTAATCACCAAATTGTTCACTTAATATGGGTGCATTTTATAGAATAATATGTATCTCAGTAAAATTGAGTTAAGGAGAGAATAAGTCAGATTTATATACATTACATTAGGAAGATATTTATGATACAGCATCAAGACATATTTTGTTTATTTATTTTTAATGTTTATTTTTGAGAGAGAAAGAGACCAAGTGGGGGAGGGGCAGAGAGAGAGACACACACAGAATCTGAAGCAGGCTCCAGGCTCCAAGCTGTCAGCACAGAGCCCGCCGCAGGGCTTGAACCCATAAACCGTCAGATCATGAACTGAGCTGAAGTCTGATGCTTAACTGACTGAGCCTCATAGGCACCCTAATTTTTGCATGAAAAAAGCAAGCTGCAGGGCAATGAGTAAGGTTAACATTTTTGTGAGGTGCCTGGGTAGCTCAGTTGGTTAAGCATTGGACTTTGGCTCAGGTCATGATCTCACAGTTTGTGGGTTCGAGCCCCGTGTTGGGCTCTGCGCTGACAGCTCAGAGCCTGGAGCCTGCTTCAGATTCTGTGTCTCGCCCTCTCTCTCTGCCTCTCCCCTGCTCATGCTCTGTCTGTCGGTCTCTCTCTCTCTCAAAAAAAATTAAACATTAAAACATTTTTAAATAAAAATGATAACATTTTTATAGTTACAAAAGGGGGGAAAGCCACATATATTTTTTGTATTTTTAATATAAACACAGAAAGATTGTGGCAAATAACACAAACTGCTTCCTCAGGAAGGGATTGGCTGAAAAGCAGAGGTAGGAGAAGGGTATTATGTTTTCCTTTGTGCTTTTCTCTACTGTTTGACTAGTCCTAATGAGCATACAGGATAAATGTTATTTTTCGGTTAAAAAACACAATCGAGAGAAAATAATAATCATAATGGTAGCAACAACAAGGAAAGAAGCCAGTTAACCTTGATAATTGTTGCTTGGTTTTAGAGGAAGTTACCACAGGGTTTTTCATTGAAAAAAAATCCTTTTTTTTTATTCTGCTTTGAAATCTTTGTGTTTTGACTCGTTACTCCTGGTGTGTCCTCTCATTGCACCTTGAGCATTCATTTTTTAAATAGCCTTTATCCAGCTTTCTGTTTTTAAAGGAAACTTCAGACTTTATCTGGACTTCCCGAGTTTTTCCACGAATGTCCAGGATCCCATGCAGGATGCCACATTGCATTTATTTTATTTTTTTCCAGATTTATTGAGGTATCATTGATGTATGATACTATAAAAGTTTAAGGTGTACGATGTATGATTTGAAATGCGTATGTACTGTGAAATGTTTACCACAATAAGGTTAGTTTATAGGTCCCTCACCTCATGTAATTACCATTTTGTTGTTATGGTGAGAACATTAAAACCCTACTCTCAACTTTCAATTACACAATATACTATTGTCAACTACAGTAACTTAGATCCCCAGAACTCATGCCTCTTATAACTGAGAGTTTATGTCCGTTGACCAACATCTCCCCCTCTCCCCCCTTTCCCAGCCCCTGGCGACCACCATTCTACCCTCCGTTTTTAGGAGTTCAGTGTTTTTATATCCCATGTGTGAGATCATACAGTATTTGTCTTTGTCTGACTTATTTTACCTAGCCACTCATCCTCAAGTTCTATCCATACTGTCACAAATGGTGGGATTTCCTCCTTTTTTAGTGGCTGAATAATATTCCACACTATGCAGATACCACATTTTCGATATCCATTCATCCACCGATGGACACTTAGGTTATTCCCACCACATTGCATTTCGTCCTCATACATCCTTCGTTTCCTCTAGCCTGTGACCATTTCTCATTCTTTTCTTGGTTTTTAATGAGCTTGATGGTTTTGAGGAGGACTGATTAGGTATTCTGTCAAATGTCTCTCCCTTTGGGTTTGTCTGAACTTTACCTCGCACATTTTAGACTGAGTAATGGATTTATGGGAAGAATAGTCTGGAGGTACATGCCACCAATATGATTTATCAAGAGCGATGCCTCTCTTGATCATGTAGTTGAGGTGGAGTCTCCCAGGCTTCCACACTTCATGGTTACCAGGCTCTCTGTTCATACTCAAGCTATTCTCCATGATTGTTAGAAGCCAGTTACTCAGTCCAGCCCACACCCCAGGGAGTGAAATTGGAGGTTGGGAGGGTGGTGATCTATAGGTATTATTTGGAATTCTTCTGTGAAGAAGATTTGTGCCTTTTCCCTCAATGTGTTACTGTATTCAGCCATTTGTTTACACAAGCATGGACTCCTATATATTTATTTGATACTTCCGGTTATAATCCAATCCTGCATTATTTATTTTGTTGCTCACATTTTCCAGCTTTGGCCACTGGGGGACCCTTTCAGATGGACTTCCCTTGAGCTGCCCCCTCCTTTCTGTGAGCACTTCCTTACTTTTTGTCGCTATAAGATGCTCCAGGCTCATCTGGTATTTTCCCTGCCACAACCTCAGAATCAGCCATTTCTCTGAGGATCCCTGGTTCCCTGTGTAGGAAAATGGTATTAAGAAACCAAGACCCGGGGCATCAGGGTGGCTCAGTCGGTTGAGCATCAGATTGCGGCTAAGGTCATGATCTCATGGTTCATGGGGTCAGGCTCTGTGCTGACCGCTCAGAGCCTGGAGCCTGCTTTGGATTCTGTGTCCTCCTCCCCCTTCCCTCCCTCCCTCTCTTTCTCTCTCTCTCAAAAATAAATAAATATTTTAAAAAATTAACAAAAAGAAAAAAGAAACCAAGACCGGCAGCTAGATGACAAACTTTATTTTTAGTGCTTTACTTGTCCATCCATGCTCCCCATTAGGCTCTAAGCCTCACGCTGGGTGGCAGTTTTGTGGACTTTTTTACCATATTATATCCTATATGTAAAGTCTGTTATTTGTTGAATGAACAAAGTTTATTGGAATACATCTTCACTTTTTCTTTCATTCTTTCTCTATTGTTACTAAACTTCTTCCCTGTAATGCTGTCATATAGCTCGATCAAGAAAACGTGTAATGTCTTAACTTTCTGTCACCAATTGACTGATATCTCATATAATAAAGACTTGTGTATGTAATGCATTCATTGAGTATGGACCACCACGCCTGCATTTCGCCAGCAGTCACCCACAGTCGATGCATATGTGCAATTCAAGGTCACTTCTTTTTATTACTGGCCAGGGATTTGAAAAGGAAAGACGCATTGTTTCTCTTGTTTGCAGCTCTTTTCCTTCCACTCATTTCCATATGTCAAAATTGGACCCGCGCCTCACATTGCCTTTCTGTCTCACTGTCTAAACCAAACCCTCTCCATCTCTGAGTCCCTGCAGAGTGCTGCATTTGTACTCACGCTGTGCGATTTGCATTTTATTCATTGTACTTACTTGTAAATGTCATGATGCTCCTAGAAGACTGTAAGTTGATTGCAGGCAGGGTCCATATCAGATTCAACTTCTGGCCTATAAACAGCAACGAGAAATCAGCTCTTCAGAGGAACTGGGAATTTTAAAAACCAATGCAATTTTTAACCTGTATTATCTATCATAATATGTAATAATAGCTAAACTCCAGGAAGAAAAACAAAAAGGAAATAAATCAATTGATTAAAAGGAATGGTAAACTATAAAAATTAAATTCTAGCTATAAAATTACAAGTGATCTCTATGTGGAAGGTAGCTCAAAACAAATCTAACATTACAATGAAATTCCCTTCTCATTCTTAACCCCTCAGATTTTGTCAGACACACGAACACACAACAATAGTCAATAACATCTGGCGCTGAAGGGAGTGTGGTGAAAAAGTTTATACACACACACACACACACACACACACAATCTGACCTAGGATTATGAAAGATACACGTATGAGAAAATTTATGACACTGTTGTTTGTAACAAGAAAAAATAAGACAAGTTGGAAATAACCTGAATGTCCATCAACAGCAAATGACCAGATAAAGTTTGGTATATCTATAGTATGGAATGTTGTACAGCTGTTAAAAACAGATGAGGTCTTAGCTCTTTTCCTGGAGAGATGTCCATGGTGCGCTGTAACGTGAGAAAAGCAAGGCAGGGCATGATGAGGAGTGGAGCCCTTGCATGAACACCACCCCCTGCGGGCCAGGACCGACAAGGAGGCCAGGGCAGGAAGGGACCAGCTCTCTGGGTGGGGACAAAGGTTCTGATTGCCCCACAGGGAGGCCAGTAGCCTCTCATGCAGGAAAGGACACACTCACCTTATATCTAGTCTATTCAGGCTGCTATAAGAGAAGGCCATAAACTGGGTAGCTTATAAAAAATAGAAATTTATTTCTCAAAGTTCTTAGTCTGGGAAGTCTAAGATCAAAGCGCTGGCAGATTTGGGGTCCGGTGAGCCTGCTTCCTGGTTCATAGGTTTTCGTCCTGTTGTGTCCTCCGGTAGTAGAACAGGGAGCTCTCTGGGGTCTCTGTTCCAAGGGCACTAATCCTATTTATGAGGGCTCCACCTTCATCTGATAATCATTTTCAAAAGGCCCCATTTCCAAATACCATCACCCTTGCAGGTTATGATTTCAACATATGAATTTCGGGGGGACGTAATCATTCAGCCCATTGCACCTTGCAGTGGCCAAGATCTGTTCGTCTCATCAGTTCCCATGTGAAGGTAACATTTCTGTCTGGTGTTCCAGAGACCTTGGGTGTCATTTGGGGATTTCCCTGTGGGCTGCTAAAGTCATCACAGAATGTGGAATTTAGATGAGGGAGAACCAATTTATGTTGATTAATTTTTTGTTTGTGGTATTTGAAAATTCTGCGCTTTATCTTTTAGAGAGGGGAGATTAAAAGGGCTGAGCGTCAGCCTTCCCCTTTTTACTTAATGAGAAAGTGTTTTTAGAGCGTTTAAAATCCCATTTATAGCCATTCAAATGGACAACGCATGTCAGAAAAGGTGCTCCAACCCACCAGTGTCAAAGAAATGTAAATTAAAGTAACAATGAGATGAATCTCTCAGGCTGGGGAAGAAAATGGAAAAGAGTACTCATATCTACTACTGATGGGGAAGCAGGGAAAGGATTCCTGTCTTATATCATTGGTGAAGACAAGAATTCCTTCAGCTGTTTTGGCCACATGTGTTCAAATTAAAATATGCAGGTTATTTAAAGTCATTATATAACATTTGATACACATAATATAGGTACTAGCACATGCAAATTATTTTTTTAAAAAAGAGAAAATAAGCGTTTGTGAGCCTGAGAATCGATCAGTCAGATCATCGCCAGTGCTACCAAAGCTCCCTGCAAGCTCCCCCTCCCCCACATAACCACAATCTTATCCTCTTGCTTTGTTCTATTAAAAGCATTTAAAAAGAAATACATATACTCTTTGATCCAGCAGTCTCTCTCCTGGGACTTCATCTCAGAGAAATAAAAAGCCCTAGTCCATGAGGACATTTGTAGAGAGGATATTTATTGCAGCATTGTTTGTAGTGGGAAAAGGGGACACATGTGAATGCTCATTAATGATTGAATAAATTACAGGACGTCCACACCATAGAATTTTGTGCAGCCATTAAAAAACGATGAATTAGAGTAATACCAGATGCCTTGGAGGGATTTCCACGGCATATTGTACAACAAGAAAACAGGAACCAGGAAAGTGTGTATAAAATAACAAATGCCTGTGGATTGTACAGAGTGTGTAAATACACATATTTGCGTGCGACTCTGTGAATATAGAGACAAATTTGGAAGAATGTGCCAGGTTATCAAAAGAGATTACCAGAGACAGGGAGAGTGGACTGGGGTGGTGAGCAAAAGGGAAAGGAAAAACAAAACCACCAAACTTCTCTGGGCCTCAGTTGCTTCATCAGAGAAACAGGGATAAAAATTCCCATCTTATTTTTGTTCTAGGGTTTATGTGAGGGTTTCATGGGGTGACACAAACATGGAATGAACGGTTGAAAATGTTCAAGGCTGTACCTAAATGTGTGATGGTGGGATTTATTATAAGGTGCAGATGAGGGGTGCCTGGCTGGTTCAGTTGGTTGAGCATCTGACCCTTGATTTTGGCTCACATCATGATCTCAGTTTGTGAGATCGAGCCCCATGTGGGCTCCCATGTGAAAGCATGGAGCCTGCTCAGGATTCTCTTTTTCCCTCCCTCTCTGACACCCCCCCCCCCGCTTTATCTCTCTCTCAAAATAAGTAAATAAAAACTTAAAAAAAGTGCAGATGATATTTACAATGGTGATGTGATTTTGCACAAATAATTTTCTTGTTCTAGGCCTGATATGGTTTCATCTATGAGACAGGGGTAATAACAACTAACCTAATTAATGGTTGGTGTCCTTCCAGGTGAACTAGTAACATCATGCTACCTGGATGCCTCTACCTGTGTATGTTTGCGAATTCACAGTCATCAACCATGATCAAGCTCAAAGTATGTTTGCTAAATCATTCCCCTCTTTTGAATTTCATCCACACCATCTTTAAAACAATGTTGTTGAGTCTACCAACATTGGAGATGTAGACTCTCTCAGGGCCACACCACCCTTGGATTCTTTTGATCACGATGAAATGGAGGTCCCTAGGCTGCATGGAATATACACACTGTATTTGTTTGCTGGGGCTGCTATAACAAACTACTGCAAACTGGTGGCCTATAAACAATAGAAACTCATCCTCTTCTAAGCTCTGGAGGCCAGAAGTCCAAAGTCAAGGTGTTGGCAGGGCCATGCTCCCTCTGAAGGCTTTAGGGGAGGATCTTTCCTCTTCTTAGCTTGTGGTGGTTGCTGGCAACCCTTGGCTTGGATGCATCACTGCAGTCTCTACCTCCACTGTATTTCCCCCTGTGTTTCTGTGTCCAAATCTCCTACAAGGACACCAGCTGTTGGATTTAGGTCCCACCAGCCTCCATAATGACTTCATCTTAATTTAACTAGTTATATCTGTAAAGACCCTAGTTCCAAATAGTCATGTTGTCAGGTTCTGGGTAGAGATGAATTTGGGGGGACACTATTCAACCCAGTACGCACACAAGTTGGGGTTTCACTCCTTTATTCCCTGCTTCCTGTCTTCTGCCTGAAGGCGAGATTCTCATGGAGTCCTAGAGATGGCATTGCCCACACTGAGATAAGCCTCAGTGGGTTTTACTGGAGATCTGTAGCTGAGTCCCCTGAGCATGACCAAACCACCATCGTGAGGAGGGCTGTGGGGTGGGGTGGAATGTTCTAGAAACTTCTCCTCTTGCCCTTGGGCAGAAATTATGGACCTTTGGCAATCTCCAGTCTTTCTTGACTGTATTTGGTACTCTGATGAGCAAGATTTTCCTTAATTTTTACAGAAATGTGAAAGACAAACAGGCATGAATTCCAAAACCGTTAGAGACTTTGGGCACAAAGAACCTTTAGGCACAGCACAGTTGTTAAGCAAATTCACCGTTTCAGCAAATGACCTGCAGACAGTGCACATGCTTTGCTTACTACGGATGAGCCAGTTGTTTCATGGATGTGGCTCAAATACCACATTGGCCTGGCCCAGACCCAGTGTCTGTTGGTCTTGTTTCCTTCCCCCCAGATGGAGGACAGTTACCTGTTGGGACCTTTCGAGATGTGCTCAAGGCTCTAAGAAAGGGAGGCTTCACAATGAAAAACTTAAGGAAACGTCTTTAAAATTGTGCCAATCATATCAATAATAATGACAGAACTATTTTTTATTTTTTTGTGGTAAAATGTACATAACATAAAACTTACCACTTGGACCATTTTAAAGTGTACAATTTGATGACATTTAGTACATTCACGATGTCATCCAACAATCACCTCTATCTTGTTCCAGAATGTTCTCATCACCCCAAAGGAAACCTAGTGCCTATTAAGGAGTCCTTCCCCATTTTCCTCTTCCCCAGCCCTTAGCAACCAGTGATCTTCTCTGTGTATCTATGGATTTGTTTATTCTGGACATTTCGTATAAATGGAATTATACAATGTGTGACCTTTTGTGTCTGGCTTCTTTTTCCTTAGCTTGTTTTCAAGGTTCATCCACATTGTAGTATGTATCAGCATATCATTCCTTTTTATGGCTGAAAAACATTCCATTGTATGAGTATACTACATTTTATTTATCCACTCATCAGTTGGAACAAACCTATTTTTAAGCTTCTCTTATCCAATGGGTAAGCAGTACTTAACACATTTTTACTTTGGAATAATTTTCAACTTACAGAAATTTATAAAGATAGTACAGTGAGTTCCCATATACTGTCCACGTCCCTACACTGTCCCCGTGTCCTCCATTGTTAATATCTGACATCGCCAAAATACATTTGTTACAACTCAGAAACAGACACTGGCACATTGCTGTTAGCTAAATTCCAAACTTGATTTGGATTTCACTGATTTTTTTCCATTAATGCTCTCTTTCTGTCCGTAATCTGATCCAGGGCACCACATTGCATTTAACTGTCATGAATCTTGTCACCTATGGTCTGTGACGGTTCTTCACCCTCTCTTTATTTTTATGACAGTGACAGTCTTGAGTCTACAGGCCAGGTGTCCTGTAGAAAGTTCCCCAACCTGAGTTTACCAGCTGCTTTTTTCATGATTACATTGGAGGGATTATTTTTTGTGCACATTATCCAGACATCTCCATTGGGAATAATTTTGCCTATAAAGATGTCATCCCATAGGACTTGAAAGAGGGCATTCACTTGTCTTTTTCTTCTTATTATAAGTAATTGCAAGTGCTATACAATCTACCCCCCATAGGCTCTGCAGGGAATGAGATCCCCATTTTATAGGCGAGGCAGCAGGAGTCTTGTGAGTGGCAGAGAGGAGATTCCAATCCAGATGCCCATGCCATGATCTGTCCAGAACTCCATGTTGCACGTTGCTGATGGGCTGCTAACTAATTGGTTTGTCCAAGGGCATGTTCAACTGTGCCCTCAGTTCCCCTTTGGAGGAATTTCAATATCACCTAATTAGGTAACATGGTAACTGGGCAACCATTACTTATAATAGACGCGGGGTTGTAAATTATTCTATTTAATTAAGAACTGCACATTTCCTATTAAAGAAAAGCTTATCATAGGTTAGTAAATTTATTGGAAACACTTAACTTTAGCTAATTAAGCTGTTTGAACTCAAGGCAAGGGCATTCATTAATAATCAAGCCCGAGCAGTTAAGGGCAATTAGTGAAACAGCTGGTCTTTATCTCACTGATAAAGGATGGTTAATAGAGATCTTTACAGCTGTTATAAACTTCCCCAAAGCAATATCCTCTTCAAAAGTTTGCATTAGTAAAGAATACGGAAGAGAAAACTCAATTTAAAAGAACTGAGTTGGTGGCAACCTTGATCTCTAGCCCCAAGCTGAGGGCCAAAGGAAAGTGGAATCCACCAACCTTGGCCTCATTCCCAACC
The DNA here is from genome assembly GCA_028646485.1 of Cryptoprocta ferox. Classification (NCBI taxonomy): domain Eukaryota; kingdom Metazoa; phylum Chordata; class Mammalia; order Carnivora; family Eupleridae; genus Cryptoprocta; species Cryptoprocta ferox. Next base: position 13,552,703 of record CM053564.1, on the reverse strand, counting down.
TCTCCATCTTCTGGGCAGAGTCTGACCCTTCAGTCAGCATCATTGTTCTAGTTCCCACTGGAATCGTGGCTGCTGAGGAGCAAAGAACAAGAATTGGTCATCTACAGATGCAGGGATTATATTTTCTGACAGAAAATGGAGGAATGTGAACTGAAGAAGTGTTTTTTTCTGATCTGTGGGTGTCTTTATGTGGAAGGTCTCACAGAGTTCTCTCTTTAAAATGATTGGGCACCTGGGTGGCTCAGTTGGTTGGGCGGCCGACTTTGGCTCAGGTCATGATCTCCTAGTTTGTGAGTTTGAGCCCTGCATCGGGCTCTGTGCTGACTCCTCAGAGCCTGGAGCCTGCCTCGCATTCTGTGTCTCCCTCTCTTTATGCCCCTCCCCTGCTCACTCTCTGTCTCTCAAAAATAAATTTTAAAAAATGTTAAATTTTATAATGATAGTGGCTTTTAGGGGCCTTATTGACTGGGTGGCCCAGTCGGTTAAGCATCCGACTCTTGATTTTGGCTCAGGTCATCATCTCAAGGTTTGTGGGATCGGGCCCCACATTGGGCTCAGCAGCTCTGGCAGTGCAGAGTCTGCTTGGGATTCTCTCTCTCCTCTCTCTGTCCCTCCCCCAAGTGTGCATGCATGTGGTCTCTTGCTCTCTCAAAATAAATAAACATGAAAAAAATGATACTGGCTAAAATTTCTTTTATTTTTATTATTTTTCAATGTTTACTTATTTTTGAGAGAGAGAGAGCATGAGTAGTGGAGGGGCAGAGAGAGAGGGGGACACAGAATCTGAAGCAGGCTCCAGGCTCTGGGCTGTCAGCACAGAGCCTGACATGAGGCTCGAACCCATGAACTGTGAGATCATGACCTGAGCTGAAGTCGGACACTTAATTGACTGAGCAACCCAGGCGCCTGGCTTAAACTTCTTTTAAAATTGAAGTATAAAGCTTCGACTTTTTGAAAAATCTTGGCCAGGTGTCTTGTAGAATGTCCCATATCAGGATTTCTCTGACATTTCTTCTTGGTGTTGTTTGACTTGTTCCTCTGTCCCTTGTATCTCTCCATACACTGGGAGTTTGCTTCAGAGCCTTGATTAGATTGAGGTGAAACATTTTGTCAAGACTCCTTCCAGGTAATGCCATGTATTTTCACATTGCGTTGTGCCAGGAGGCACATAAACATCTTTGCCTCCCTCCTCGTGATGCCAAGCGTGAGCCCTGGGTTAAACAGGTAACACCAGTTCTTTCCATTGTAAAGGTATATTTCCTGCTCTAGAATGGGTACATAATGTGTGGGCTGCTCCCTTTATCTGCAGTGTAGCCTTCCTGTGCTTGGCTCTTTCCCATCATTCTGGCCCATACTTAAGTGTGTCCTTCTCTCATTGGACATTAGGCACCTGCTCTAAGGTGGCTTCTAAGGTCCTGTGTGCTCTGGTCTTGACTCGCTCCTGACCTCACCTTGAACAATGTCCCCTTCCCCATTGCAGCTCTGCCACACTGGCCGTTTCAGTGCCTGAAGTGTATCCTGCTCTCCTCTGTCACTACCGTGTGCCTGGAACACATTACTGTCTTCCTCACCCTGCTCCTCCTTCTCAGCCTTCTGGGGTAAACTAGGGTCACTTCCTGAGGGACGTCTTCCTGGACTAAACACCCTACCCCAGTCGGGGTAAAATCCCACTGTTGAATGTTCTCAAAGCACCATGGAAATCTCCAGTGTAGTGCTCATTCCCACATGGGATTTTCCATTTTATTTATGTGATTATTGTACTAGTTTCTGTCTTCTCCCCAGAAGCTAAGCTCCAAAGGGGCATAGAACCTGCCTAGTTTCATTTATCCTTATAAACTCCAAACACCTAGCACAGAGCCTGGCACACAGTAGGTGCTCAATAAATATTTGTTGACTGAATGAATTAATGGTCACCAGTAGCCGAATGGCTCTAGGGGGCCCCTATGTTAATACATCCTGAAGGATCCTGGTGCTGTTTGGTCCTGAGAAATTTCTAGACTAAGGGTTGGCAAATTCTTTTCTGGAAAGGACTAGGTAGTAAATATTTTCAGCTTTGTGAGGCAGACAGTTGACTGGGTTGGAGGCTCGAGGTTTAATTTCCCCATCTGTAAAAAGGGATAATATAGTTCCTAACTCCTACGATTATCATAAAGGTTCAGTAAGCTAATATATGTGAAGTACTTAACATGGTGGCTACATAATTCTCGCTTGGGTTTTAGGTATTATTGTTGGGCTTGTGTATGGCGGGGACACAGGCAACACACGCGTACTTCAGTAAAGAAACACACATTAGCATCAGCTAGCAGGAAGCATGCAAATAAAAACCCTACTGGATTTACACGTGCGTGTCAGTGACAGGCAGCCTGGATTAAAGAGCCGAGATGTCACAGCGGGGAAAGCTGCCTTGTTCCCAGAGGGAAACAACAACCTGCGGAAAGAAGTAGCACAAAGCTTAGGAAGGGGGAGACGGTGGCTTGAGGAAAGAGGAGCAGCAAAGGAGGCTGCGAATCACTGTAATATTTTCCCTTGCAAAGTCTCAGGGGCTCTGGCGGAGGCCTTAATCACCTATTCTAGGCGTCTGGAAGCCTAGCTCCCTGCTCTTTGAGAGCTGTGCTCCCTCTTGCCTCTCTCTGTCTCCGTTAGAGCCTAATCATATTTGAAAGTAGTTTTTATCTGTGATTATTCATCCGTATGCGAGGAGCTTACGGGTCTAAGCCGCCACTTCCAGCAGATCCAGGCACGTGGCCCCGTTAATACACACAGCCCTGGAGCTGGCAGGGGAAGTGAGCCCCACCCCCATCCATCCACGCAGGGAGATTTTAGGGAATTAGAAGGGGACTGCTTTGAGGGTGGGGAGGGGGAGGCAGGCAGCACAGGCATGAAGACCCAGAGCAAAACAAACATGAGGACTACGAGCAGGAAGTCCAGCCAGGCCCGTAAATCGTTAAGGTGGGCTCGTCCTAAAGGTACAGCCCCTCAAACTACAGTAAGATGGTGTCTATGAGGATTACTCATTAGCTTAGAGAACAATATTTCATCTTCGCTGGCTCTTTCTAATCTGCAGGAAATGATGTGCGGGGCTAGATTTAATGCCAACACACATGGGTCAGGTTAATCCTCTGTTAAATAGTGGTGAGGGTCAGAGGCAGATTTTACCACTCTTTCTAGGGTGGCAGGGTGTGGACATGAAGGAAGGGAGCCAGCCAGGCCAAGGGCAAAGTCGGAGGACACCAGGCAGGCTATAACAAAGACAAAGCCATTGAATTGCCCTTGTTTCTCGTACTGATGTTTCTCTTTTTGTGTCGTTTTATAGTGTTGTGATAGATTTCACATACCACACAGCTTACCCACTTACAGTGTACAATCCAGTGGTTTAGTCCATTCACAGAGTTATGCTACCATCACTATAATCAATTTTAGAACTGTTTCTTCCCCCAAGAGAAATCCATACCTATTAGCAGTTACTCCGCATTTCTCACTGACCTCTCAGCCCTAGGCAACCACTAATCTAATTCCTGTCTCTCTAGATTCACCCGCTCTGCACATTACATGTAATTGAAATCATACAATATATGGTCTTTCTTTCACTTAGCATAATATTTTCAAGATTCATCCAAGTTGGAGCATATATCAACACTTCATTCCTTTTTATTGCCAAATAATATTCCATTGTATGGACATACCACATTTTATTCATCCATTCATATGTTGATGGACATTTGAATTGCTTCCACTTTTTGGCTATTATGAACATTCATGTACACATGTGTGGACATATGTTTTTATTTGTGTGGACGTATGCTTTCATTTCTCTTGGGTATGTGCCTGGGAGTGGAATTGCTGGGTCATATGGTATCCCTCTGTTTAAACTTTTGAAGAACTGCCAGACTATTTTTCAAGGTGAAAACTGTATCTCTCTACATTCTCACCAACATTTGTTATTATCTCTTTTTTTGATTATGACCATCCTAGTGGGTGTGAAGTGGTATCTCATTGTGGTTTTGACTTGTATTCCTCTAATGGCTAATGATGTTGAGCATCTTTTAATGTCCTTATTGGCCATTTTATATCATCTACAGAGAAATGTCAATTCATATTCTTAGCTCATTTTGTTATTGGGTTGTCTTTTTTTTTTATTGAGTTATAAGAATTCTTTATATGTTCTGGATGCACGTCTCTTATAAGGTATATGGTTTGCGAATATTTTTCTCCCATTCTGTGTGTTGTCTTCACTTTCTTCACGGTATCATTTGAAGTACAGAAGTTTTAAATTTTGATGAAGTCCAGTACATCTGTTTGTTGTTGTTGTTGTTGTTGTTGTTGTTGTTGTTTTGTCGCTTGTGCTTTTGGGGTCATATCTAGTAAGACTTTGCCTAATAACAGTGTCCTTTTTTCTAAGAGTTTTAACAGTTTAGCTCATTTAGGTCTATGGTACTTTTGAGTTGATTTTCATGGATGGTGTGAGATGGGGTCAGAGTGTATTCTGCTGCCTGTAGGGTTCCACTTGTTACCACACCATTTGTCCAGAATGATGTGTCAGTCTTCTGTGACCATCTCAGTTAACGGCCAGTCCATTGTCTACTTGTTTAAGCCAAATCCATTCTTGACCCTTTCTTCTCCCACTCCAAGATGTTGTTAGAATCTGTCTTCAAAAGACGTGTCAAATCTGATGGCTTTCCACCGCCTCCACTGCTCTCACCCTGGTTTCAGTAACCATCGGGCTTTGTCTGGATAATTGCAGAGATTTCCTAACTGGTCTGTCTGCGTCTGCCCTGATGTCCCTGCAATCTGTTCTCTACACACATTAGCTATAGAGAGATGTGCTTACATTTTGTTTGTTTGTTTGTTTGTTTGTTTTATTTATTTTGAGAGAGAGAGAGAGAGAGAGAGAGAGAGAGAGAGAGCACACAAGCAGGGGAGGGACAGAGACAGAGGGAGAAAGAGAGAGAATCCCAAACAGGCTCTGCCCTGTCACTGTGGAGCTTGATGCGCGGCTTGAACTCACGAACCGTGAGATCATGGCCTGAGCAGAAATCAAGAGTGGGACGCTTAACTGACTGAGCCCCCAGGCTCCCCAGATAAGCCTACATTCTAAAGCAGATCATGCTATTACTGTACTCAAACCCTTTGGTGGCTTCCCTCCTCACTCAGAGCAAATCCAAAGTCCTTTCTATGACCTTGTGGAATACACCCTCTGTCCCTGCCAATTTCCCTCTTTGATTGCATCACCTACCATTCTTCCCTCATGCACACTGCCACACTGGACTCCTTGCTGTTCCTCAAACATATCATTCAAGCACACTCACACCCCAGGGACTTTGCACTTGTTCTTCCTTTGCCCTGGAATCTAATTCTCCCCAAGATATCCTCATGACTCCCTTCCTCATTTCCTTGTAGTCTTTACTCCAAAGTCATCTTATCCATGTGGAAATGTTTGCACATGTTACCTAAAATTTCACCTCACCAACCCTTCCTCTACCCTTTCCCTGATTTATTTTTCTCATAAACTCTTTTCATTTTCCAATATAATATGTATTTTCTTTATTTATCTGTTTTTTGCCTTCTTGACTCAAATGCATTCCATGAGGGTAGAAGTTGCATTTATGTCGCTGGTGTATTCCCAGAATCTAAATCAGTGCCTAGCACATAGTAAATGATCAATAAATAGATGTCAAACAAAATAAGCAGGTTGGTTCTTGTCTTCCCACTGCTTCCCATAATAGCTTTTTATCATAGTCTTAATGACCATTCCATCAACATATTACCTAAAAGGAGCACTTTTGGCAAATGTGTCCAGAGATACAACTGGTGCTCTGTCTTTCTCAGCTGTCCTACAGATCCATTTAAGTCAGCCCTCACCTACTATTTGCAGGGTCAAGGTTAAGAGTACAAATACAGGCTCTACATACTGTATGTCTACATATTTATTTATTTTTATTTTTTTAATATAATTTATCGTCAAATTGGCTTACATACAACACCCAGTGCTCATCTCAACACATATTTCAACATAAATCAATATATGTTCTTTTCTTCTAACTTGATAAGTAAGCCTTCATGATGACAAAATTTAAAAATTAAAATAAAACTAAGGTTTTTATATGAGCAAAAGTTGGCAAAATATCAAACTATCTAATGTTGGCAAAATATCAAAATATACTCAATCAAATTATTGGGTACTTTCTATATATTCTGTTGGTGGGCTGGCTGGCAATGTTTGGATGATAAAAAAAGATATCTATAATTCATAAAATATGTAATCCATCAATTTTCTTTTCCTTGACTTAATTTTAGCAAAGTCACTTGTTTTTGTAGACATGTTTGGATGATAAAAAAAAGATGTATGTAATTCATAAAATACATAATCCATCAATTTTCTTTTTCTTGCCTTAGTTTTAGCAAAATAACTTGTTTTTATAATCAAGGTTATCACTAATTTATATCTGTTGACAGTAACAATTTAGCATTAAAATTAAATATAATCAGACTCAAGATACTCAACATTTGGATACAACTTCAACAAGAAAGTATACTATAGTAAAGATAAAAATTGAAAAATTAAAGTTATTTTTTATATGTTTTCAAAAAAATTTTTATTTTTTTAATATAATTTATCGTCAAATTGGCTTACATACAACACCCAGTGCTCATCTCAACACATATTTCAACATAAATCAATATATGTTCTTTTCTTCTAACTTGAAGAAACTTCTAACTTCTATTTTTTCCTAAGGCATTCAAAATTATTTATTAAATTAAAAGGTACAATACAAATTGAGTATACCTGAACACTTGAAATATTTAAATATTTAAAAAATTTAAAGTTGAAATATAATTTTTGAAATTTTAATTACATTAAAGAATAATTTTTAAAATTTATTAAAAATTTTTTTTATGTTTTTTTAAAATTTATTTTTGAGAAATAGAGAGAGACAGTGCGAGCAGGGGAGGATCAGAGAGAGAGGGAGATACAGAATCTGAAGCAGGCTCCAGGCTCTGAGCTAGCTGTCAGCACAGAGCCCAACGCGGGGCTCGAACCCACGAACTGTGAGATCATGACCTGAGCCGAAGCTGGACGCTTAACTGACTGAGCCACCCAGGCGCCCCTAAAATTTATTTTTACAGGCTCATTTATATACAGTGCAATATTGATTTCAGAAGTAGAATTCAGTGATTCCTCACTTACCTACAACACCCAGTGCTTATTACAAGTGCCCTCCTTAGTACCCATCACCTGTCTAGCCCATCCCCCACCCCTGCCTGCCCATCCCCCACCCACTGCCCTCCATCAACCCTTGGTTTGGTTTGTTCTCTGTTGTTAAGAGTCTCTTGTGGTCTGTTTCCCTTTCTTCTCCCCCCTGCTCCCATATGTTCATCTTTTTTGTTTCTTAAATTCTACATATGAGTCAATTCATATATTTATCTTTCTCTGATTGACTTATTTTGCTTAGCATATTACATTCTACCTCCATCCACATCGTTGCTAATGGTAAGATTTCATTTTTTGATGGCTGAATAATATTCCATTGTATATATACCACCTCTTCTTTATCCATTCATCAGTTGATGGACATTTGGATTTTATTACACATTTTTATTTAAAAACTATTCACAATTCTGGGGCACCTGGGTGGGTCAGCTGGTTGAGCATCAGACTCTTGGTTTTGGCTCAGGTCATGATCTTACAGTTCATGAGTTCGAGCCCTGCGTTGGACTCTACATTGGCAGCATGGAGTCTGCTTGGGATTCTCTGTCTCCCTCTGTCTCTGCCTCTCTCCCATTCATGCTCTATCTCTCTCTCTAATAAATAAACATTAAAAATTTTAAAAAACACAATTCATAATTCTAATTTTCTATGCCCATTCAGTTGTCAAATGTCAAGAGTCAATATTATGGGTCCTATGTTATGCACAGACTTCTGCGTATACAAAACGAAGAGTAATATGAATTGTTTAATACCACAGTTTCCTCAGCCACTGTATGCAAGCATTCCAGTGCCGTCCTGATTCCTGCAAAGGTCCAGAGCCACCAATTGGAACACAAAGAGAAGCAAAAATGGGCAGTCAGCACTACTGGGAAAGAGTACTATGCTATTCAAGACTCTATTGCATCCACTCCACCTGGGAGGGAGTCTTTGACAGGTTAGTTAATTTGTCCTTTCTCTTACTTAAGTGCTCCTGACACTCAGATCATTTGGGCTCTCCGCAACCGTGCCCATCTCTGTCTGTAGCCTCCGTACTACCCACAAGCCTGCAAGCCCTTTGGATGCAGTTGCCTTCTGTCTGGGGGATAGAGGTCAAGATCAGGGAGAAGTGTCTCTGGGGCCTGAGTGGTGTTACTCATGAGAGCGGATGTTCTGGGTGATGGGTCATGCTTTGACAGTGCTAGTGCAGAGCCCAAATGATGCAGGTGCCCAGCACAGGGCCCCCTGTTGCCCAGGTCTGAGGGTGGTCCTGCAGATGTGTGTGGGTGAAGAGGAGTCGGAGGAGGGGCTTCAGGGCCTGACCACTGGGAGGGCCTCTTACAGCGCAGAAACCGTCTTTTGGTGCTTGTGGGAACTTCTCTCCATATTCCTTATCTGGGAGGTATTTTCTCACTTCTGATGTGACTGCTCTGTGAATACTCCTAGAGCCGAGTCTCTTATGGGTCAAGGAGTCTTAGGCTTTTCTGTTTTACCTAAGGATGCAGGTGTTATTTTCCTAATAATGGTGGCTTTTGCTTTTGTAGACCAAAAGCATTGCCACAGATACATAGTCTCTGATATTCTTAACTACAGATAAAGAACTAGACAAATGCTGTAGTGTTTGGATAAAAAAAAAGTCAACAACCACCCAACCTCACTTGATCAATTTTATTTGAGCTATTAGCTGAGAATATTTTGCACTAGAGACTGCTTATATCAAGTAATAACTGAACGTTAAGCAAACAGATCATCAATTATTAACATGTCGCTGCTATTAAAGTAATCCTTTACATACCAGTAACATCAACAGTTGGAAGGGGATGTAAGCTAGTTAAAAGCATCTGGTGTACAGAAGAGGAGCACAACCACATTCCCTTTGCTAAAAATTGTTAAATGATCGATCTCTCAATTTTCCATTTAGGAATGGGTGTTGTAATTGGAACAGAGAGATCCAGCCTTATGTTGAAATACCTGATCACGATGCCAGCAAAAGCAGTATTTGGAAGGCTCTGGCCTCTTGCAAATCCAAAACCTACCTTTAATATTGGATCTAGATACTTTATTGGCCAAACTCAGGCCATCTTTTCGGGAATACATTTTCTTTTACATATTTTTTTTTGGAATATAGATCATACATTTGCATGGTTAAAAAACTAAAAAAGTAAAAAGAAAACCTTATAGTGAAAATTCTTCTTCCTAAGTTGCCCTCCCCACCAATGAGAAATCAACTTGTTTTGTATTTATGTATCTGTCCAGAGCTCATTTGCATATATCCACAAAAACTAATTTTGGCTCTTATTTTACACAGCTCTGCATCTTGTGTTTTTTGTTTTTGTTCCTTGTTTACTTAAATACCCTGGAGATCCTTCCATATCAACACATGGAGAGCTTCTTTATTTTTATTTCCAACCACAGAGCACCTTGTTAGAGGTTGCCTATACTTTATGTAACCAGTCTGTTGCAGACAGACATTGGATTGTCCCAGACTACTACTTAGGCTAAACACACTGAGGTGGATAACCTTGTACTAGCACGATTTCACATGTGTTTAGGGTAAATTTCCAGAAGTGGAAATGTGCTGGCTCAAATTGTGCATGCATTTGTGATTCTGCATAGATGCTGCCACCTGTCTCTACCTGAGGCCGGCAGCCCTTTGTGCTCCCACTAGCAATGGATGAGTGCGTCCGCCTCCCCAGGGCTCGTTTGTGTTTTGAAGAACTGCTGGAGGGGACACTGTCCTGCTCAGCATGAACTTCGTAGGAGAGAACACCATTTTACTCCATATTTCCCTCTCATTCTGCGACCTTTCCCTCTTTGCCACTTGCTTGCTGCGAGACTGTAGCCAAGTTATTTAAGCACTCGTGCCTTAGTTTCTCCATCTGTAAAATGGGACTGTAAGAGTCTCCACAGCCCAGGGCAGTTGGGAGAGTTTCATGAGCTAATGCACACAAAGCACTAAGCACAGTTCAGACATGGTAAGTGCTTAAAAAAATGCTATCTGGCTCAAATAATTAATGCCTCTTAGGGATCGTTCCACCTCTGCCTCTAATTAGCCACAGTGTGTTAACATCTATGTCATAAAACTAGAAATACACTGAACATTCTTGGAGGAAAAGGAGTCTTGGTTCTAGGTAAACAAACTCCCTCTTTGGGTGTAATGAGAGAAGAGGACACTGGAAGGTGCGAGTGGAGAAGGAGGTGATGAAGATGGTAGAGCAGGAGCTGAAATTCTGCAGTGAGCCTCAGAGAAGGAAAGCCAACCTGTGCTTAAGAGTGCTTTTGTACCAAAACCCCTGTCTCCAGGAGGAGGTTCTGAACCATGTGTAGCAGGTGCCGGGTGCCCCAGGGCACTGTCTGGCCTTGGGTTTTGCCAGGACAGGCAAGGTTCTAGAATCCTGAGTACTGGGAAGGGGTTGCAGGAGCAGCTATTCCCTTGAGCCAAGCGGAGTTGGAAGCTCTTTCTTTGGAGTCACACAGCCCTGGGTTCAAATATTGGCTCCACTGCTTGCTAGCAGGGTGACCTCAAGTGCATTCATAGTTCTGATTCTCTCTTTCCTCATCTGTCATTTGAGGATAAATGCCACAGGAGAGGTGTTCTCAGACTCCTTGTATACTCACAGGGAGGCTGTGAGGATCACACGATGTAACAGTTCTTAGGCATGGAGCACCTTGCCTGGCACATATTAAGCACTTGACAAATGTCAGCAACTATTTAGGACATCAGATGAATAGGGCTTTACAAACTCCATGTCTCTGAGACACAAGAGGGATTTTCAGGGGGCAGGGTTTACATGAACAAACTCAAGTCATAAAATCAGAAAAGACCCGTTTGGATGGATGTACAGTTAAGAGGAAATGTTCCTCTTAGCATACATGTTATTTGCAACAAAACAAAACGAATTTGTAAGCATCTTACTGCAGATGCAGGGGAGGGAGATCCTGAAAATTTTCCTGCATTCTTGAGGCAGCAAATGGAAAATGAGTTGTATAGTACTGATTGCTGCTAATTTAAGACATAGAAAACCCACTGACAATCTCTTTAGTGTTCTCAGCTTTTTTTGGTGTTATTTACTAAAGGTAAAATAGTCATACTTTTCCATACATTATCTTTATCCCTTTATGTCACCTTCCATGTTAAGGACATAGTTTCCTTAAATACTTCTACTGCTTGTATGTATTATCTTTTCTCAACCCATCACTCTCTGTAAGATCTAAATCCTTGTGCTTGGGAATCAAGTGTGCACATCAACGGTGCTGTTCGCCTTGCCTGGAATGCCCTACTCTATCTGCTGTGCTTGGCAAGGTCCTGTTCTTCCACCAGCCATCACGCTTTTTGTGAAGTATTTCCCAATATCACCATTAGCCATCGATGGCTCTTTCTTCTTTGATTCCACGGGACTCTGTTTAATGTTTCTTTTATAGCATTTTTCATATTGGGCTCTTGTTCTTTGTGTACACATCTATCCCTTCCTTTACACTGGGAAATCTTTGAGTCAAGGATTGCATCCCTCTTTCCCTTTCTTTCTTCCAAGTTCATCTAACATGCATTAAGTGTCAGGTCCTTTGATAGGATCCACGCCTGTGGATACAGAAATGAATTAGACACACTTCCTAGTCTGGAGAGGAGATCTCAACATAATTTGGGAGCAATTAAAGAATGAGGCACTGAACTAATTGTCTTTTTTTCATGCTCTCAGTGACCCTGCATGCGCCCATTAGTATTCCCATTTTATTGTTGGAAAGCCTGAGCCAGAGAGGAAATAAAACTTGCCAAAGAACAGAGAGCTCGCAAGAGGCTACAAACTGGTGTCAAGATGAGGGTCAAGAGACCCCCTGGAGGAGGCAATGCCCAGCAACATGGTGACTATGAGAAGGATTTGGCCTGGTGAAGAAGTGCAGGAAAGGAGAAGGAGGAGGGATTAGCTGTGCGAAGACTTGGGGCTAAGAAAGCATGGCTCTTTGGGGAGAAGAGTCTTAGCCATCTCCACTTGGCCAGTATTTGCACAGAGTACAGCACATAGTAGGTGCTTACTAAATATTTGCTGTAAGGATGAATTCCTACTGCTGAAGTCCCCAGGATTGGCAGTTCAATTCTGGGTTTGGGTTCATGACATTCCTAAGGGACTTTTAAGGAAGGTTGTTGTTGTTTGCTGAGGTCCTGGGGATACAGCAACCACTGTCCCATCTTGGACGAGTGTGTCACCAAATCACTTTCATTCAGCGCCCCAGAAATCCACGCAGAGGCTTCCCCCACTACCTAAACTCTTTAGATGTCCAGGGAGTGTGTCCACATTTAGGTTAGTCAGCTTAAGCAAAGCTTTGAGCAGAGATGGCCAATTGCTGGGTGGACAGCTGGTGTGGCCCCTTGACTGAGGCTGTCTACAGGCCACACGGCTCTGGAGTACTCGAAAATTGCCTCTTACAGGTGGGAGACCACACTCAGGAAACACGGGTCTCCGGGAGGCTGCTTATGTCCTGGCCATTCTTCCTAACTCTCTGATCTCTTTCCCATTGTCTCCCCTCACCATGTCCTCTAGTCTAAATGGGGGTGAGATAGATGGGGAATTTCTTCTCTTGCTGTTGCTTTTACGGAAGCCACTCCATCAAGGACAGGAATGTTCTTTCGTTTGTTGCATGGCAGTTACTGGGAAAAGCTCTGGAGACAGACTGCTTGGGGCTTGCATCCTGGCTGTGCTACTCATCAGCTTTGTGACTTTGGGCAAGATGTTAGTGTCTGTACCTCATTTTCCCTACCTGTAAAATGCACTTAATAATGATACCTATTTCATAGGATTTTTGCAAGAATTTAAAGGAATTAAAACATTTAAAGCACTTAGGACAATACCTGGCACGTTGTAGGTGCAAGGGATATGCTGCTGCTGCTGACGACAGTGGTGATTAAAATTACTCTACACGAGGGGCGCCTGGGCGGCTCAGTCAGTTAAGCATCCAGCTTCAGCTCAGGTCATGATCTCACGGTTTGTGGGTTTGAGCCCCGAATTGGGCTTCGTGCTGTGAGCACCGAGCATGCTTCAGATCCTCTGTCCCCCTCTCTCTTGCCTCTCCCCCACTCATGCGTGCACACGCCCGTGCTCTCTCTCTTTCTCAAAAGTAAATAAACACTTTAAAAAAATTACTCTACAAAAACCTTCTCCTCTATTCTGATTCTTTTGTGCTAAATGTTAGTGGCCTAAAGCCATAACCAGATGGAAATTAGTTCTTTTCCTCAGAGACAAGGCAAGCTTAGACTTAAGTTTATAATTTGCAGTCTAATGCAATAAACAAAAAAACCATTACATTTTACGTTAAAATAGTAGGACCGTTCACATGAATGTTATACCCAAAGTCGTTTGAGTTGGTATATTACTCAAAACTGGAATAAACCTGGGGCGCCTGGGTGGCTCAGTCAGTTGAGCGTCCAACTTTGGCTCAGGTCATGATCTCACGGTTCTCGGGTTCCAGCCCTGCATCGGGCTCTGTGCTGACAGCTCAGAGCCTGGAGCCTGCTTCCGATTATGTGTCTTCCTCTCTCTCTGCCCCTCCCTTGCTCATGCTGTCTCTCCCCAAAATAAATAAACATTAAAATTTTTTTTTAAAAAACCTGGAATAAACCTCATCCAGTCTAGTAACTGAAATTATGATGGATAAACTGAGGCTCAGAGAAAGGAACCGACAAAGGCCTGGTCACACAGATATGAGGCTGGAAATAGAACACATGTCTCCTGCTTCCTGCGAATGTTCCTTGTGGTGCCCTACAGCCAAGTGAAGAAATATAGCCAATCTCTATTCTATGACAGTGGTCAAACACGTGTGTGTGTGTGTGTGTGTGTGTGTGTGTGTGTGTGTGAACCGGCTGACAGTAAAAATTTTAGGCTTTTGGGGCTATATGTCTCTGTCACAACAATTCAGCTCTGCTATTGTAGTGCAGAAGCAGCTGTAGGCAATATGCAAATGAATGGGGGGGTTGTGTTTCAATAAAACTTTGTTCATAAAAAAGGTGGTGGGCCAGATTTGACGCATGGGCCATGGTTCGCAGATCCTTGCTCTGTGGCCCTCCCAGCTGGAGTGTTGAGGTGAATACCAGAGCGATAAATAAATGCTTCTCTAACATGAAAAACAAGCTGGCAGTCAAATGCTAAACGTGAAGAAATGGGAAGGGTGTATGAGTAAGGATAATTAGGCAAAAACCAATTTTACTTTTCCAACCCAGCGACCCCTGTTTCTTTCAATTTCTATTTTCTTTTTTTAAAGAGAGTAAAAGGAGATGGCAATTTTTCTACATTAACAAATGAGATTAAGGAAGAGATTTAGTAAAATGGTGTCAGTTACCATGGCATTCCTGGTACAACTTGCCAGAAACTCCAACTAAAAGGGCACATTTTATCTATGTGACTCAGGTAATTTTAATCTATAGCATGAGAATTATCCACTTAGCTCCCAGAGATAAGCTTGCTTTATTAGGATATCAAAAAAAAAAAAAATAAGTAGAAAGAAGAGAGAACGTGTTTAAAGATGATTTGCTTTCGTTTGCAGAAATCAGTCCACAGTTAATTAGGGCAAACCTTAGAGGCCACAGGCAGGTTAGCAGAATGAGGTTGAATCGGTATCAGATAAGGTCACAATTAGGAAAATACCACGGAGCATTCTTTCTGTGAGGTGCATAGTTATGTGTATCTTTTGAAATTGTTCATAATGGGAGAGTATATTAATTATCTATTGCTGCATGGTACTTACACCCAAATTTAGCGGCTTAAAACAACACACTCTTGTCATCTCACCATTTCCATCATCAGCAACCTGGGTGCGGCTTGGTTGCCTCCCCTCCTTCGCCCTGGCATGCCGCATCCAAAGTATCAGCCACGCTGGGATTTCATCTCAAGGTTCAAGTGGGGGAAGGATCCACAGCTCTCGTAGTTGTTAGCAGGATTCAATTCCTCAAGGGTCATTGGACTGAGGGCTTCAATTCTTTGCTCGCTTTTAACTAGAGTCCACCTTCAGTTACTCGCCATGTGGGCATCTCCACTGTGGCAGCTCACTTCTTCAGAGCACAAAAACCAAGAAAGCAATAGAGTCCACTAGCAAATTGGAAGTCACAAAGTCATGTAACGAATTATAGAAGTGACATCCCATCACTGTTTTGCCATATTCTGTTGCTTAGAAGTAAGTCACAGGTCTTGCCCATACCATAGGGGAGGGGATTCCACAAGGACATGAAAGCCAAGAGGTGGGGATGATTGGGGGACATTTCAGAGTCTACCTGCTAGAGGGAGGGAGTAACAGTGATGTCAGCCTGTAACGAGAGCAAGACCTTCCATGTCAGGAAGTTCTCTGATACTGTTTACTGTAAAGGATGAGCAATTGTTGATGACTGTCATGGGCAGTGATGGGGGGATATGTGCACATACTGCATTTTCCATCTTGTAACTTGAAACTGCTTTCTGAGAAATTTGAATGGTGTGGAGACCCTCAGCTTCATTAATCCAAGTACTAGATAAGACAGGGCCCATGTAACATTTAGGACTCTTTTAGTGGTAAGCAACAGAAAGTCTAACCCAGGTTGCTTAAGATAAGAGAAAATTTATTGGCCTGCCTAATTGGAACGTTCAAGAGTAAATCTCGATTCAGGGCTTAAAGCAATATATTTTATGTGTTTGATTTTTTATTAGAGTTACTGAAGTATAATTATGTATGGCAAAATCTACCCTTTTTAATGTATGATTCAGTGAGTTTTGAGAAATGCATCCAATTGTGTAAACACCACCACGATCAGGATATAGAACATTTCCATCACGCCTCAAAATTCCGTCTTGTTTCTTTTCAGTCAACTCCTCCTGCTGTCCTCAGCCCCTGTGAACCCTAAACTTTTCTCAGTACCTGTAGTATTGCCTTTCTCTGAATATTTTTTTCAGTGGAATCATACAGTATGTCACCTTTTGAGTCTGGCTTCTTTCACTCAGCATAAGGCCTTTGAGATGAACCCATGTATCAGTAGGTCACTCCTTTTTATTACAGAGTGGTGGTCCATTGTATAGATGTATAATAATTTGTTTATTCGTTAATCAATTGAAAGAAATTTGGCCTGTTACTATTTTTTGGCAACTATGTATAACACTGCTGTAAACATTTGTGCATAGCTTTTTTGTGTGTGTGTGAAAATAAGTTTTAATTATCTGGTAAATATCTAGCAACGGAATTGCTGGGTCATATAATATTTCTGTGTTTGGCTTTGTAGGAAACTGCCAAGTTGTTTTCCAAAATGGCTGTGCCATTTTGCATTCCCATCAGCATGAATGGAGGCCCATTTGCTCCTATAGTTGCCAATACTTGCTATCATCATTTAAAAATTTTAACCATTCCAGCTAAAATTAACAACTCAGGAAATAATAAGTGTTGGCAAGGATGCAGAGAAAAGGGAACCTTATTGCACTCTTGGTGGGAATGCAAACTGGTACAGCCACTCTGGAAAACAGGTCAGAGGTTCCTCAAAAAAATAAAAATAGAACTACCCTATGACCCTGCAATTGCACTACTAGGAATTTATCTAAAGGATACAAAAATGTTAATTTGAAGAGTCACATGGACCCCAATGTTTATAGCAGCACTATCAACAATAGCCAAATTATGGAAAGAGCCCAAATGTCCATCAACTGGTGCATGGATTAAGAAGATGTGGTATGTGTGTGTGTGTGTGTGTGTGTATATACAGACACACACAAGGGAATACTACTTGGTGATGAAAAAGAATGAAATCTTGCCACTTGCAATAATGTGGATGGAACTGGAGGGTATTATGCTAAGTGAAGTAAGTCAGAGAAAGACAAAAAACATATGATTTAACTCATATGTGGAATTTGAGAAACTTAACAAATGAATATAGGGGAAGGGAAGGGAAAATAAGATAAAAACAGAGGAGGGAGGCAAACCATAAGAGACTCTTTTTTTTTTTTAACATTTTATTTTATTTTTTGAGAGACAGAGACAGAGCATGCATAAGAGACTCTTAAATGCAGAGTACAAACTGAGGGTTGATGGGGGGATGAGGGGTAGGTTAAATGGGTGATGGGTATTAAGGAGAGCACTTTTTGGGATGAGCACTGGGTGTCATATGCAAGAGATGAATCCTGGGTTCTACTTCTGAAGCTAAAACTTCACTGTATGTTAACTAACTTGAGAATAATAAAAAAAAGTCTATCATCTTGCCAATTGTTTAAAAAAATTAAATTAAAAATTTTAACCATTCCAGCAAGTGTGCAGTGGTATCTCAAGGTAAGTTTGGTTTGTATTTTCCTAAAAATTGATGCTGATCAGCTTTGCATATGTTTATTTGCCATTTGCATAACCTCTTTGGTGAAGTGTCCGTGCATATCTTTTGCCCATTTAAAAAACTGTGTTCTTCCCTGTTTTCAGGATAAACACCATTCTTGGATAGAATTCTCATAGGTCAAGTTTGAGTGACTAGATGCCACTGCAGTCATCATATAATGGGGTCTATTTTTTAAAAATCCAAAATATGTGCAAAAAGATAGAATTCTGGAGACCATAAAATAACATCATATAAAAATTATACCATTGTCTTATTATTATTAAATTTTCAGGGTTATTTATATATTCTGGATGCAAACCCTTTACCAGACTGTGTTTTGAAAAAACTTTATCCCAGTCTGTGGCTTGCATTTTCATTATCTTAACAGAGACTTTCAAAGTTTAAAATGTTAATGAAGTTCAATTTATCAAAGCTTTTTTAGTGAATCATATTTTTGGTGTTATGTCTAAGAGATACTTTTTATTTTAAGTGTATTTATTTATTTTAAAAGAGAGAGAGAGAGAGAGAGACAGAGAGAGAGAGAGCAAGTACGAGTGGGGAAGAGGCAGAGAGAGAGGGAGAGAGAATCCCAAGCAGGCTCCATGCTGTCAGTGCAGAGCCTGATGTGGGGCTTAATCCCATGAACTATGAGATCATGACCTGAGCCAAAATCAAGAGTCAGACATTTAACTGACTGAGCCACCCAGGCACCCCAAAAAATGTTTACTTATCTCATGATCACAAAAATTTTATACTATGTTTTCTTCTAGAAGTTTTATAGTTTTACATCTTATTTTTAGGTCTATGATCCATTTCAAGTTAGTTTTTGTATAAAGTGTTAAGGTTTATTTTATTTATTTATATTTTTTGCAAAATGGAAAACCAGTGATTTCAGCACCATTTTTTTTTGAAAGAGAGAGAGCAGGAGAAGGGTAGAGGCAAAGAGAGAGGAAGAGAGCAGGCTCCCCACTCAACACAGAGCCCAACACGGGGCTAGATAGCACAACGGTGAGATCATGACCTGAGCTAAAGTCAAGAGACAGACTCTTAACCAACTGAGCCACCCAAGTGCCTCTAAGCAGCACCGTATTTTGAGAAGACTATCCTTTTTCTATCAAATGGCCTTCATGCATTTATAAAATGCAATTTACCATGTAAGTGTGGGTTTCTTTCTGGGTTTTCTATCTTGTCTCTTTGAGCAAGGTCATACTTCCTTAGAGTTGGCTCTCTTTTTTAGGTAGACTCCTTTTCATGGTCTCAGGATGGCAGACAGTAGCTCCTGGCACCCCATTGTTCAGCTTCATGTTCAAGCATCTTTGGTCTGGTATTCACCACGAAAATACTGAGATTGAGTCTGATTAGGTCATGTGATATACACTGATTGTTCTGGACTGAGTCACCTCCATCTGTAGGACTAGGAATAGAGGCGCACCCAACAACATAGACTAAGAGCTGGAGAAGGGTGGGTCTTTCAAAGAAAAACCAGGGCACTGTTAGAATGGAGAAAATGTATGCTGGCCAAACAGAAGATCAAAGAAGCAGTAGCAGCCAAACACCTGAACAAATATTCATTCTTACTCCTGACTCAAGGATATATATATATAATGGAATATTACTTAGTCATAAAAAAAGATATCTGGCCATTTGCAATGAGATGGATGGAGCTAGAGAGTATTATGCTAAGTGGAATAGGTCAGTCAGAGAAAGACAAATACTGTATGAGTTCACTCATATGTGGAATATAAGAAACAAAACAAACAAGGAAAGGGGGGAAAAGAGAAAGAGGCAAACCAAGAAACAGACTTTTTAAAAAAATTTTTAAAGTGTTTATTTATTTTTCAGAGAGAGAGAGCATGAGCAGGGCAGAGAGAGAGGGAGACACAGAATCCAAAGTAGGCTCCAGGCTCTGAGCTGTGAGCATAGAGCCCAACACGGGCCTTGAACTCACAAATTGTGAGATTATGACCTGAGAGGGAGTCAGACGCTTAACTGACTGAGCCACCCAAGTGCCCTAAGAAATAGACTCTTACCTATAGAGACCAAACTGATGGTTACCAGAGGGGAGGTAGTTGAGGGGGATGGGTGAAATAGGTGATGGGGATTAAAAGTACACTTATCGTGATTAATCGCTGAGCAATATATGGGACTGTTGAATCACTCTATTGTACACCTGAAACTAATATTCCACAGTCTGTTAACTAACTAGAATTTAAATAAACACTTAAAAAATAAAATCATGAGGTGCCTGGGTGGCTCAGTCAGTTAAGCGTCCAACTTCGGCTCTGCTCATGATCTCATGGTTTGTGGGTTCAAGCCCCGCGTCGGGCTTTGTGCTAACAGCTCAGAGCCTGGAGCCTGCTTTGGATTCTGTGTCTCCCTCGCTCTGTGCCCCTCCCCCACTCATGCTCTGTTTCTCTCTGTCTCAATAATAAATAAACATTACAATTTTTTAAAAAATAAAGAGAAATTTACTTAAAAAAAAAGAAAATCACTAGTCTCCATAAGCAAGTGCAAATACAATGTTTTTAAAACACTTAAGTGAAATATATTAAAAGAAAAATACACAAGCCATAACTATTTAGCTCAATATATTTTCACAATGTGAACTCACTTGAATAACCAACACCCCAAAAGCACCATTGGGTCCCCTTCTCCCCAAAAGTAATTTCCATACTGAGTTCTAATACCACAGATTAGTTTTTGCCACTTAAAAAGATATAAATGGAATCAACCAATGTGAAATTCATCTATGTAATTGCGTGGAGCTACAGTTAGTTGATTTTTATTGCCAAATAGTATTCCATGATGAGAATATACTGCCATTTTATTTATTCATTTTTATTATTGTTGGGCATTTGTGGTTATTTCCGGTTTTTGACATTAAAAAGTGTTGCTTTGAACATCTTTGAACTTGATTATTGGTTTACATGTGTAGCCAGTTCTGTTGGGTATCATGGCTAGCAGTGAAATTGCTGGGTCATAAAATAAACATTGTTCAAATTTAGTAGATTCTGCTAAACAGTTTTCTAAAGTGCTTAAATGAATGTAAACTCCCACTAGCAGTGGACGGGAATTCCAGTTGCTCTGAATTGTCAACAACACTTGCTATTGTCTGTCTCTTTTCATGCCAGAATTAGTCTTAATTTCTACCATTAAGTAAGTCTTAATACCTAGTATACTCTGCCCTTCTACGTGGTTGCTCTTTAATGTTGTCTTGGTTAGTCTTTTACATATACATTTCAGAATTAGCTTCTCAATTTCCATTAAAACTTCAACTGGAGAGTCAATGGGAATTGTGTTAAAGATCTAGAGATCAGTTTGCGGAGACTTGACTTTACTACAGTATAGAGTCCTCCAATCCATGACCATTGTTTATCCCTCCATGTAGGTGTTTTAGGTGTTTTAAAATTATTATCAGTGATATTTTAGAGCCTTCTGTTATCAGTTTTACACATATTTTGCTGGATTTATTCCTAGGTATTTGATATTTTAAAATATTGTAAGACTTTGGTGGTATGTAAAAACACATTAGATGATTTCCTATTTATCTTGATGGGTCAGGTCTCTTAAAAAATACTTTTTAAAATGTTTATTTATTTAGGGGCGCCTGGGTGGCCCAGCGTCCAACTTCGGCTCAGGTCATGATCTTGCAGTTTGTGAGTTCAAGCCCCGTGTTGGGCTCTGTGCTGACAGGTTGGAGCCTGGATCCTGCTTCAGATTCTGTGTGTCTCTCTCTGTCTGCCCCTCCCCTGCTCATGCTCTGTCTCTGTCTGTCTCAAAAATAAATAAACATTTAAAAAATTTGTAAATGTTTATTTATTTTGAAAGAGAGAGAGAGCAAGCGAGCAGGGAGGGACAGAGACAGAGGAGAGAGGGAATCCCAAGTAGGCTCTGCGCATCAATGCAGAGCCCAATGTGGGACTCAAACCCACAAACCGTGAGATCATGACCTGAGCTGAAGTTAAGAGTCAGATGTTTAACTGACTGAGCCACCCAGACACCCCTTGATGGATTAGGTTTTGAAAGCTTGCTTTTCTCTCAGGAGGTAGGTTGAAGTATGTACCCCAGTGTGCTCCCTGAGCCTCCCAGATGCACTGCACATGGGATGCAGGGTTGCTATATTGTACAACCCCAAGGGGCAGTATCCACACTGCAGTCCAGGGAGGCAACAGTTACATAAAGCAGCATGTGATTTCTGCCTTACGCATTGTAGAGCCTTGACTACCTGTCTCAGGTATATGAAAGGTGGCAGACATTGATAGAATTACCCTTCTCTGTACTGGAAAGTGCCTCTCTTTAATGACTAGTCTATTCCTCACTAAAAGGAAAGATTTCCCCTCCTTTGAGAAATGAAATAGCATCTCCATATGAGTGAGATCCACCCCCCCCTTTTCCATAGTCTAACTCTTCACATTAAGTTTTATAGCCAATTACACTTCTCTCACCTCTGGGATCCAAAGCTAACAAGTTGATTCTTGACTTAGCGGGGAAGAATGGGAAACCAATATTATGAAGGATGGGGAAGTAGGACGTGATCTGGATAGGGCTGCTACTTGCAGCTATACAGTTTGTGCACTGCACAAAGGCCACTGGCTATAGGGATGAGTTTGGAGGAAGAGGCCTGAAATGCAGTTCTTCTCTGACCGTCAAGCTGTGTGTCTTGGTGTGGGGCTGCATCCATTCTCAGGGGATATTTTCTCCTGATTCACCTGTCCTCATGGGGCATCTTTTTCTGGTTATACAAAGCCAATTTAGAGGCTAATGGATGCCTTAATCTAGGCCTTGAAGGTTGGCCCATCTCTAAGTTGACCATCAATGGCCACATTTATCAGTTTCTCTTGGCACAGATTAGCAGTGTTCCCAGCATGCTGACAAAATGTTGCTGGAGAACTCCATGCCCTCTTCTACCCTTTCTGTTTGCCTTTTATTGACTCTTCTCTCCTGCCTTTCTAAGCCTGAGCCAGGAACCCTCCTGTTATTAAAAGCAGTCCCAGTTGCCCATACCTTTCATTTCCTTTGAATTACATTAATTGCCTGACAGCTAAAAAGTGAGCTGGTATTTTCAGATTTCAGCTGCTGGTCGGCAAGAAATATTTACCAGCTCCTGCAGATTTATAAAGATGCCACAGAGATGCCTGGAGACTAACAATCAGAAAATACAGCAGCAAAACAACACTATTTTTCAAGGTTAAATGCTCAGAATGCTAAAAAGAAATTGTCCATAAAGCAAAATAGGGATTCAGAAGCAGGCAGCCTGTACCCTGGACAAAAGAAAGGAGCCGGAGGTTTAAAATAAGATTTCACAGCTTCACAATAATTATGAATTTAATAAGGGGAGCTTTATTTTTAATTTAGTTCTAGTCTGGCGGCCCATCTCCTCCCTCCCTCCCCCTCTCCATGGCATTAATGCTCTTTAATGTGGCCCTAAGGCTGAGGTCACCAGTGAAAGCAAGGAAAGGCCTCCAGCTGTAAGACTTTCTGACGAAGAAGTATTTAGACAGATAATGTTCTGCCCCTCTGCAGGCAGATGGGACTAACTCCCACTGGCTTTCTTCCCTCCTGGCAGTCAGAAATGTCTCTGGCTATGTAGGAACAGTAGGTTCTGGAAATTCCAACACGGAGATTTTTTTCCCCTGATAGGACCCCAGGCTCTGTCTCGTGTTCTCCATGAGCAGAGTAATAAAACTCAGCTGAGGCCTCCAAACATGGTCACAGACCGCCCCCCCCCCCAGGCCAATACCACTTCAATGCTTACTTACACCCCAAACAGGGTGATTTAAAAGTGGCTGGTGAAGGGCCGCAGACTTTCAAAAAACGCTTTTTCATAGACTACCTTTTAGTGTTATCTGTTTTCAGGGCCAAACATATTGATTTGTTTGTTGTTTATTCATTCATTCATTCAGCAAATATTTATTGACGTCCTTTTTTTGAGGTGCTCTTTTTTATAGAGGTTAAATTGAATGAATTTAACACAAAATGAATCAGTCTAAAGTGAAGCATTCACAATATTGTGCAACCATCACTTCTATTTCCAAGATATTTCATTATCTCCAAATAAAAATCCATATCCATTAAATAATTACTACCTTCAGCCTCTGGTAACTACCAATTTGCTTCCTGTCTCTGTGGATATATCTATTCTGGATATTTCATATAAATGAGATCATACAATATGAGACCTTTGTGTCTGGCTTCTTACACTTAGCATAAAATTTTCAAGATTCATCTACAGTGTAATGTATCAATTCTCCATTCTTTTTCATGGCCAAATAGTATTTCATTTAATGTATTTCCACAATTTGTTTATTCACTCATCTGTTGATGGACATTTGAGTTGTTTCTACCTTTTGGGCTATTTTGAATACTACTGCTATGAACATTCATGTACCATTTGTTCGAGTGTCCATTTTCAGTTCTCTGGGGGATGGAATTGCTGGGTCATTGGGTGATTCTATGTTTAGTTTGTTAAGAAACTGCCAAAGAGCTTTCCACAGGGCCACACCATTTTACATTCTCATTTCACATGTTCTTTTACATGCTTGGATACATCAGTGGATAGAATTGGCCCTTATATTCTAGTGAGGGGAGGTACAATGTAGAAGGTGATCTGTTCTAGGCATAAAAGAAAAAGTAAAGCAGGGTAAGGGGGACTGGGAGTGTCGTGGAGCAGACGACAGTGGGTTTTTATTTTATTTTATTTTATTTATTTTTTAAGTAGGCTTCACGCCCAGCGTAGAGACCAATGTAGGGCTTGAACTTACAATCTTGAGATCAAGACCCAAGCTGAAATCAAGAGTTGGACACTTAACAGACTGAGCCACCCAGGTGGCCCATGGGTTATAATTTTAAATAGGATGCTCATTACAGCCTTCACTGAGAAGGGGAGATTGGAACAAAGACTTGAAGGAAGTGAAAGAATGAGTCCAGTGGATATCTGAGGGAAGAATATCACAGGCAGAGGGAACAGTTAATACAAAGACTCTGGAATACTTGGCTTGTTTGAGGAGGAACAAGGAGGCCAGTGTGGCTGGAACAGAGTAGGCAGGGCCTGAGAAGAGGGGCAAGAGAAGAGATCAGAAAGGTAATGGGTGGCAAGATCATGTGGAATCTCACAGGACATTTTAAGGACTTTGATTTTGTACTGAATGCAATAAGAAGCCATGGGAGGGTTTTGACCATAGCACTGTTTAAAGAGGTGGCATTGCAATAGTCCGGGTGAGAGATGATGGTGGATCATACCAGAATGAGAACAGTGGAGGTGGAGAGAAGTGGTCCAATATTGGATATAGTTTTAAGACGGAGCCAATGAAATTTCTTTATGAATTGGATGAGGGTTTTGTGTGGGAGTGACAAGAGTCATGGATAACTGAAATGTTTGGCATCAGCAACTGAAAGGAAGGGATTGTTGTCATCTGGTATGGGATGGGCTATGGATGGAATGGGGTTTGGGGGGAGAAAATCAGTTTTGGACATATTGTGTTTGAGATACTTCATCAACACTCGATGTCTACTAAATTTTAGTACTTGGCGTTTGTATTGGAGGAGAGAGGTGAAAGAGAAGGGTTGGAATGGCTGAAATTTAGCATGGAAGCACCTCTAGATAGAGGTAGTAGCTTGTTCCACTGTGATTTCAGGGAGGGCCCTTTATAAGGGGTCCAGAGAAATTTCTGCAACAGCTAGTTGTGCCTGGTGAAAATAATGAGTGGTAGAGATGGTGACAAAATGAACATAGGTCCTATCTAAAAGGGACTCAGTTCCAGCTAATTTTTTCCATATGAGACTCCAGGCTTGGTGTTGTTAGGGCTTACTTTTCAAGGAAAACTGAAAGTTTGGGGAGCGCCTGGGGGGCTTAGTTGGTTAAGCGTCTGACTTCAGCTCAGGTCTTGATCTCGTGGTTTGTGAGTTTGAGCCCCACATCAGGCTCTGTGGTGACAGCTTGGATCCTGGAGCCTGCTTCAAGTTCTGTCTCTCTCTCTCTCTCTCTCTCTCTCTCTTTGTCCCTCCCATGCTCATGCTCGTCTCTCTCTGTCTCTCAATAATAAATAAACATTTAAAGAAAAAGAAAAAGAAAACTGAAAGTTTGGATTCTTATGTGGAGTCTCAAATTTAAAAAACAAACAAACTAGGCAACAGCTACATAAGACATTGTTTTTGTCTGTTAAAGATACTTGAAATGAACTACATGTTATATGATATTATGGAATTATTATTTATTTTCTTCAATGTGATGATGGTATTGTGGATATATTGGAGAATGTCCTTATTATTAAGAAATTCACACTGAAATATTCCAGAGTGAAGTATTCTGTTGTCTGCAATTTATTTCCAAGTAGTTAAGAAAAAAAAATATGTGTATACGTGTTAGGTATGGCTGAATAGTAATTATACTATTATTTGAACTTTTCTTTAGACATGAGAATTTTCAAAATAAGAAGTTAAGTGAGGTGGAATGGGGGCGCATAGCCAAATAAGAATGTCTATAGGCAGGAACTGACCTGTAGGTGTTGCCAGTTTTCAACCTCTGTCCTAATAAAATATGTTTTATTGTACTATTTTTGTATGGAAGTAACCGTATTATATATCTGCATTTTATACATCCACAGGACTATTAGTGTCCCCAGGGTAGGGAAAGTATCTTCTTCCTTGAATAACCTTGGCTTCACTTAGGTAGGAGGTGTTCAAAAGCAAAATGGTTGTTCCTTGCAATATATGTACAAATTATGCTCAACCAGAAGAAGAGGAGGTTAGTCACTGTGGGTCCCTACAAAATGGTCAGAAAGAGATTCATAATACTGGCTCACAGGAAAGACACCATCTTGAAAGTGTGCTGTGAAGAATTTGTTAGATGACACACAACAGAAATATAAGACACATGCCTTCTTCTATCTCCTTTACCATCCTCTGCATGCATAAATGACTCCTGAAGTCACTTGTAGATCTATGATTTAATTACTCCGAGTTGGGGATCCACCTAATGGGTAAATCCTCCTCGAGGTATTTCTTTTCAGGACCTGGGACAGCTCTCAGCATATGGCAGTCACTCTGGGAGTAACTTGAAAGAATGAACAACTGTTCATCTACTTATGTCCATTGCTGGACAAAGGAATATGCATTTTACATCACATCTATTATTTATTGGGGAGGGGCTTGTGTGAGATTTCCTGTATGAGTTTGGGAAATGCCAAGAGATTTTATTTTTGGTGTTCAATCTTAGGCACTTATTCCCCCATAGGCCACAGGACTGGTCCATCTTAAGGAATATAAAAAAGCAGTGTTCAGATTTCAAGTTGCTGATAAATCTGCTTCCTGCATTATCATTTTTTATCTGCCTACTTTTGTTTCCCCTGAGTTCAAAGGAAGTGCTTTACCTTAGAAATGATTCACTGCTTCTGGGCCACCGAGGGCTTTGAAAGCCACACAATAGAAGTTCCATTTCAAATCCCCCCATTTATAATCATGGGGGAAAGCTGGGTGTTGTCTTGGGGGTTATCGATGATTTCACAAAACTCAACCTTTGTTCCTCATGTGTCCATTTTTCAAAAACTTACTACTCAAATCTCTGAGAGTTGTTGCCCCTGAGGAAGCATTCATCTTTGCTTTGACATCTTTTGCACTGTATCCCTTTTCAGTTCTCCTTTCTAATGTGGGATAAATGGCTCTGTGGGGTTTGAAATGAAGAGTTACATCTTGCAGTATATTTGGGAGTGTGTAGAAATCCCCTTTCCCTCCCCCATGCCCTGGGTCAGAAGATGGGGGAATAACCAGTTAGGACAGATGAGTTTGAGTAGTATTATGGGTTGAATTGTGCCCCCCTCTTATGAACCCCTAATGTCAAGTACTTCAGAAGGTAGTCTTATTTGGAGGTAGGGTCTTTGTGTGTGTAATTAGTTAAGATGAGGTCATACTGGAGTATGGAGTAGAGTGGAATAATCCAATACAACTGGGGTCCTTATAAAAAGGGGAAATTTGGAGACAGACATGCACACGGGGAGAATGCTGTGCAGAGATGAAGGCAGAGACCCACTATCAAGGAATGCCAAAGATTGCCAGCAAACTATCAGAATCTAGGAGAGAGGCATAGAACAGACTTCAGCATCAAAGGGAATCTGCTTACCTTGCCGACACCTGGATCTCAGGCTTCCAGCCTCCAGAACTGTGAGACAACATATTTCTGTTGCTTAGGTTACCCAATTGGTGGTCATGTGTTTTGGCAACCACAGAAAAGTAAAGTGGGTGATAGGCTTATGACATTTGTCTAAGGGTCTGTATTTGCTTGGAAGATAATATAGCATAGCAGCTAAATACTTGGGTTTTTAGGACCAGACACTTTACGTTTGAATTCCTTGTTGGGTAACGTGGGAGAATTACCTAACATTTCTGTGCTTCCACTTTCCCCAAAATAAAATGGCAAATAATTTTAGATTTAGACCTGATAGGACTGTCACATGGATTAAATGAGATCACGTATTTAGAGCTATAGGCCAAATATCTGTCACATAGTAAGCATTTGCTAGGGGATAGTTATTATTATGGTTATATTAGTAATAATTGGCAACATTTATACTCAGTCCAAAAGAGACCTCTACTATCTGGATTTTAAAAAATTATCCTTGAACCACACTTAGCCAATGGCTGCAACTTCCCCTTGTTGACCCCTGCTCTAAAGGCTAATGGTCTGGGGCTCTATGCCATCTCTATCTCCTTTCAGGGAGGTAATCTCACTCTGTCAAAGAGGGCTTTTTATAATTGACACACAAGAAGACCCACTCACCATTTAAAAAAATTTTTGTAATATAGTTTATTGTCAAGTTGGTTTTCATATAACACCTAGTGCTCATCCCAACAAGTGCCCTCCTCCATGCTCATCACCCATTTCCCCCTGTCCCCCACCCCCATCAACCCTTAGTTTGTTCTCAGTATTTAAGAGTCTCTCATGATTTGCCTCCCTCCCTCTCCTTAACTATTTTTCCCCTTCCCCTCCCTATAGTTCTCTGTTAAGTTTCTCCTGTTCCACATGAGTGAACACATATGGTATCTGTCTTTCTCTGCCTGACTTATTTCACTTAGCATGACACCCTCGAGTTCCATCCACATTGCTACAAATGGCCAGATTTCATTCTTTCTCATGGCCATGGAGTATTCCATTGTATAGATAAACCATGTCTTCTTGATCCATTTGTCAGTTGATGGACATTTAGGCTCTTTCCATGATTTGGCTATTGTTGAAAGTGCTGCTATGAACATTGGGGTACAGGTGCCCCCGTGCATCAGCACTTCTGTATCCCTTGGGTAGATCCCCAGCAGTGTTATTTCTGGGTCCTAGGGGAGTTCTACTGATAGTTTTTTGAGGAACCTCCACACTGTTTTCCAGAGGGGCTGCACCAGTTTACATTCGCACCAACAGTGTAGGAGGGCGCCCGTTTCTCCACATCCTCGCCAGCATCTATAGACTCCTGAGTTGTTCATTTTAGCCACTTCTGACTGGCGTGAGCCCACTTGCCAGTGAAAGTAAACAAGTGAAAGTAAGACGGTTCTAGACACTGGGTGAGAATTTGGAGTGGCTAGTTACCAGGATCATGTATTCATTCACATTCAAACAAGACATATATATTGAAAGCCAGTGGCCTTGGTACAGAATCGGACTCACAATGGATTATTTTGTCTGTCTCCTGTGAGCGGGGGAAGGGATGTAGCATAATAATCATTCCTGAACAACTGCCACTTATTGAAACATATGCCAGGTGCTAGACATTGCCTTAGAACAATTACCCTTTAAAACTCTTTAAGGTTAGATAATATTATTATCCCTATTTTTTACAGATAAGGATGCTGAGGCAGAGTGATTAAGTAACTTGCTCAAGACCACATGTAGTTAATGCCAGAATCAGATATGAACCCATATCTCTTATATACTGCAAAGCCCATGTTCTTAGGACCGCTGCCTCACCAGTACCAGGAATCCAGTGCACTCAGGTGTATATTTGAAATAGATTGTGAATGAGACATAGAGGAAATCCAATTATTGAATCAAATTCTGGCACATTAAAAAAAAAAAGACAAACCAAAACCAAAAACTTGCCATGAATTGATGGCTGGAGCAAAATGAGTATTTTTCCAATGTCTAAATTCAGTAACTGAACCTGAGATTTGTTTTAATTTTACAATTGTCTTGAAGCCATTAATCTTGCCAGGCATTATGGTGCAGGTGCATTTTGCCAAGTGGTTCCTCAGGAGCATTTTATTATGATAAAAATAGCAAGTGTGACCCCAGTCTTTTTATTCTGTGTATTCTCCATCATTTCCTATGATAAGCGACATTTCTGTAGTTCGCCAACCTCCTCAATCCTTGTTTCTTTAGGAAAAGAATATGAATTAGTGATGCTAAGGAGACCATGAGCCACAAATGGAATTTTGATAATGGAATTCCTTAGACTGTCGTTGCTCCCAAAGGCATCCTCTGTTTAAGTAGTCCGATTGAATGTAATTATTAACATTATTTATATTAATATTATATAACTAATATATATATAACATTAATATATTAACATTATATAACTAATATATAACATTAGTATATAATAATAATAATAATTAGTGTTGTTTCCTACTTCAGTTGTTACTCATGGAAAACTGCAAGCTCCCATATATTTATTGGCCTCAGTTCAAAGTGGAAAATAGTCTCATTTTATGTTTTATTTCTCTATCATTTTTGCCTTACTCAACTCATTCTAAACCTGGCAGCTGGATCCTTATAATGGCTCTTATTGGACTTTGGAGGGAAATTAAGAAGTTTCTTGTTCCTGTTTGAAAGGGAAGTCTGTCCCAAGTGGAAATCCTCAAATAGGCTATTTCCATTTTCCATAAGAACTTGTCTTGAAGTTCTATTTGTGCACTGTAAACCATTCAACATTTTTGCAAAACCTCTCCTGGTTTCCAGTATCTCTGCCCCAGTCCATCATCTGGACACCCTGGACATCATGTTTTCCAAAAACTGTATCTGGTTTTTCAACTTCTTTGCTGAAAACCCTAGATATAGGCTTTCCCCTGCTCTTAGGATAAAATTCAAATTTCTTCTCATGCCTTAATGTTTTGACTCTTGTCTGCCTGCCCAGCCTTATCCATCTTCACTCTATCTCCCTCTTCCATCCAATCATATTAAGTGTCTTTTGGTTTACAGAGAGACTTAACCATCTTTGGCCTTGGCACGTGCTATGAACAGAACACTCTTTCCTCCCTAATTCAGGACTTGATTTAGGCGCCCTAGTCCTTCTAGAAGCTTTCTTGTCTTCACAGGTCAAGTGTGGTGCCTGGTGTTAATTTTAAGGAAGTGTAAGACTGAACACTTGCAGATAGACCTTGATGGGACATTGCCTAAGCCTCATGGGACCCCATGAATTTTTTTTAATTAAAAAATTTTTTAATGTTTACTTATTTTTGAGAAAGAGAGAGAGACAGAGCACGAGTGTGGGAGGGACAGCGAGAGAGGGAGACATAGAATCTGAAACAGGCTCCAGGCTTTGAGCTGTCAGCACAGAGTCTGATGCAGGTCTCTAACTCATGAACTGTGAGATCATGACCTAAGCCAAAATTGGATGCTTAACCAGCTGAGCCATCCAGGTGCCCCAAACTCCACAAATTTTTGTGACATTGCCTAATATTCTCCAGGCCAGCCATCCTTTTTCATTTCCATTATCCTAGAATCATAGTGTCCACTAATATAAGGGGTTCTGTACTTGTTATAAAGGGTCCAGCCCCTCTTGATGCACATTGTGCCCCCATTATAATGTTTCATGCTGTACTGTCAAGATTTCACATATATGGCCCCTACACACAGGACCAGGGTCTGCCTTTTGCAGGGTTCTATTCTCAGCACTAAGCCCAGTGTTTGGTGCACTACAGGCCCTTAAGATTTGTTTACTTGAATGAAGCCTATTTGTCAGAGTATTGGATAGAATGTAGTTTTATTTAGTATTTGTATAACACACAGTGGATGTTGTAGCATATGGGGAAAAATCACGTCAAGTTACTGTGTGGATAGTATACATGAATTCAGAATCTTTATCTAGAGCAAAGGTTTACAAACTACACCCCATGGGCCAAATCCAGCCCGTTGCCTGATTTTATAAATGAAGTGTTATTGGTATAATGCCATGCCCACTTAATTACATATTGTCATTGGCTCTTTTGTGCTGCAATGGCAGAATTGAATAGTTGTAACCAAGACCATATGGCCTACTAAGCCTCAAATATTTACTGTATGGATCTTTACAGAAAAAGTTTGCTGACTCTTGGCGGTGGATGCCACTCTCAACACATTCGTGCTTTTAACAAATACTTATTGAGCACCTACTATGTGTCAGGGACTCTTCTAGGGATACACAGTGCAGGCAGAGTTCTTTCCTGCAGGGACCATATGGTCCAGGGGAGGGCAGGGAGAGGAGGAAATAAGCACAACAAGCCAGCATAAGGGCAGATTGCTCAGGTGCCCAACTGCTACAGTGGTATTGAAACAGACTGAGGTGATGGAGGGGACTGGACAGTGGGCTGCTTTAGAAGAGCACATCAGGGACTAAGATCTGGATAAGGAAGAACCAGCGCAAGGCACAAGTACTAAGACCCCAGGGGACAACACATTCATCCTATTGTAGGAACACAGACAGGATGTGTGTGGCTGGAACAGAGTGACCAAGGAGGTGGATGGCCCAGGATGATGTTTGGGAGATAGGTGGGTGGGCCTGGACCATGCTGGACCTGGTGCAGCCCTGGGGGAGGAGTTTGGACTTTATTCCTAGTGTGATGGGAACCCAGTGGAGGGTTTTTAGTAGAGCAGTGACAAGATCAGCTATTGGAAAGACGGTTTTGCTGTTTGACCACTGGCTTTGTAAAGTGGTGTTCATGACTCAGCCGCTGCTTGTATTGTTATATTAAAGAAGATTTGACAGCAGCCAAACTGGTAACGGATGTTCTGTTTCAGGTGCCATAAATAGTGCCATACATCAAACCCATGACTTTCTACTTCTGAGACCCCAAAAGCAGCACAGCCCTAACCCTCAGTGGCCCCACATTAGATTGGCCAGACAGTATTTACTGGGGTTACAAGCAATGGAGCAGCTGTTGAAATTCTGCCTGAATTCTTATCTAAAATCAGCAAGCTGCAGGCACTCCTCTCTTCTGTTAGGGTTTCAGAACCAGGAAGGACTCACTGGGGATGAGGGATGCATAAACTTCTTGACACCTGCAGCCCAGTTCTTGTTTTGATTGTTAGAACGAGGGTTGGTGGAGAAGGGGGAAGGAGGCAGGTCTGTTGGCATTCCTCTCTCACTTCATCCCCCAGTGCACTGAGAGGATTTCAGGAGCTCTTCATTTTTCTGGCCTTGGAAGGAAGGAAGGAAACTAATATCCATTGAGCAGCAACTTAGGGCTGGCTAGTTATTGTTGGTAGTTATCAAATTCCTTCTTTGCTTCCTCCCTCCCTTTCTCCCTCCCTCCTTCCTTCCTTTTCTTCCTTTCTTCTCTCTCTCTCTCTTCTTTCTTTCATATTCACTCATACATTCTTCCATCCATCCATCCATCCATCCATCTTACAAGAAATGTATTAAGTGTTTTTACATACCAGACACTGTTCTTGGCCCAGGGGAGAGGCAGTGAACACAACAGACAAAGTCCCTAGCTCCCTTGGCATTGATCCCTGGCAGAGAAGACAGACACTAAACAAATGACTATAAATTTGGTGGATAGTTCCTAGGATGAAAAATAAAACATAATGGGATGGAAAGAGAGTGTGGGGTATTCTATATAGGAAGGGGACTGGCCATGGAAAGCTTTTTTAAAAAAGGGGATATTTGAATAGGAAACAAAAGGAAATGAAGGAGGGAGGCATCAAACTTACTGTCAGTTATGGAGCCTTCTTAGAGAAGAGGCTGCTGGGGGTTGGAAGAATTCAGTGGCTCTCCTGAGGTCAGAAGACAGTGGCTGCTGTAGCAGCAGCAATAACAGAGAAAATTTCCTAGGTATTTGTTTCGTGTTAGGCATTGGATTAAACATTTTATTTCTATCATCTCATTTAATTCCTCACAACAAACCTGTGAGGTATCTATAATTATTATTAGTCCCATTTTAGAGATGTTACTGAGGGTCAGAGAGGTTATGTAACTCAGCCAAGGCCACAAAATAAATAAGTGAGAAGCTGAGATTCAAATCCAGGTTCACTCGTCTCCAGGATCCTAAATCACTTCCCAGACCATAGCTGATGAAGCTGGATTTGGAGTGAAGTCTCTCTCTGAAGACACCTCTTTTCCAATAGGTCAGTGCTATTGTAGACTTTCAGTGGAAAGCTCAGTCCTTTGATTAGCCTGCTGTCAGAGGGCTGGTTGGATAGGTATTGAAACTTCCAAGGTGATGGGGGATCTGTGCCCATAGGCATCCTATCATCTCTGATTTGCACAGAGACCTCTCTGTGACCAAGTGTCATGAGCCAAGACCTTGGTGTCCAATCGAAGTTGATTGGGACCTAAATTTCTCTCTGAAAGGAATGGGCAATGCAATTCCATTGTTTTGAAAAAAAAAAAAAACATTTACTCACTGCTTCAGTCAATCCTGTGATTTGGTGAGAAAGACTACAAATGTGATACAGTTATATGAATGTGTATAAGATTGTTAGCAAGAATGTAGTTGATGTACAAAACTGTAGGCTCCACAGAGCTATTCAGTGTACTTAGAGCATTCCTCCCTCCCATCCTTTCTCCCGCCTTCCCTCTCTCTTTTCCTCCCTCACTTCCTTCTGCACTGTGCCTGGTAATGAATAGGGAGACAAGGTTCCTGTCTGCATGGAGAATAAATTCCAGAAGGGAGGATGGGGTGAGGTGGTGCATGATGAAAGACAACATGAAGTAATTGAGTAGAGGAACCGGATGATCTCAGACAGGGAGAGTGCTGTGAGGGATGCCATAGTGCAGTGCGGTGGAGAGACACTAGGACGTCTGCTTAGACTGGGTGATGAGTTGAAGCCCCACAGAGCAGGGACAGGTTAACAGAATGCTGGCAAGGATCCACAGAAGAGCGTTTCAGGTGGAGGGACATCTCACAAATGGAAGACTGGGCCTGGAGGTATGTGCGTGGCTCAACTCTGGTGATAGTTAGCTGGTCACACAAATATTTTGTTGAGATTTACAAAAATGAAATAAGGGAGAAAAGGAGCATGAGGGGAAACACTATGAAATTTCAAGTCTGTGAACTCTTAAAAGTGATTGGTTCTTCATAACTTATAAGTTGAGGGAGAGTCTGCCCTGATAGTCTTTCTAGAACATTTGAAGGGTATGGCCCTAGAGAACAGGAAGCCAAAAGAGAAGATTTTTAAAATTTGTACCTACAAATAATTTTATTAGGGGAAATTCCAAATATATGTGAAAGTAGAGAGGATAGTATAATGAATACCTAGCTATCCATCACCTAGTTTCAGCTATGACCACCTCGTAGTCAGTCTTGTTTTGTTTATACTTCTACTTACTCACCACCATCCATATTATTTTGTTCATTTGTTTGTTTTGTTTTTTAGATTCCACGTGTAAGTGAAATTATATGATGTTTGTCTTTCTTTGTCTGACCTATTTCACTTAGCATAATGCCCTCGAGGTCCATCCATGTTGTCACAAATGTCAAGACTCTACTCTTTCTTGTGGCTGAGTAATCTTCCATTGTGTCTTTATCTGTTTATCTAGTGATGAATACTTAGGTTGCTTCCATATCTTGGCTATTGTAAATAATGCTGCAATAAACATAGGGGTAGCCATTCCACATTATTTTGAAACCAATTCCAATCACTAAAATTTCATCTGTAAATATTACAATATGCATCTCCAAAAGGTAAAATTCTTAAAAATAGTCACAGTACCATCAATATACCTATAATATTAATAATAATTCCTTAGAGCATCAAATGGCCAATCATTGTTCAAATTTCTTACTATCTAAAATTTTTTAAATTTCTATAAATCCAAATCCAACTAAAGTCCTGCACATTGTGTTTGGTTGGTTTTTTTTTTTAAGGTAGATCACACTTAATGGAAATACATAATGGGAAAATGAACTCTTACTTAAAAATAATAGATTTGTAAAGTCAGAAGTTTGAGTCATTTTTAAAATTAAGGAAAATAAAAGCAGCTCTAGAATTTTGTTTCCCTCCCCCTTACCACAAACCACAAATGTTTCAAATGCAACCTGTTCAAAACTAAAATAATTAACTTCCATCACATTCTTTCCTCTGCTGCATTTCTGATCTTTGATAATGACCCCATCTCTCTACCAGTTTACCCAAATGTAAAACTGTGTAATGGTTGGTGTATCTTTTAATCTGTAGGTTTCCCCTTCAATTCTTTTAAACTAGAAAAAAATGGATTATATATCTTGCAGAGCCTTGAAACTCAAAATATGGTCCATGGGTCAGAAGCATCAGCATCACATGACAGCTTTTTAGAAATGTAGTCTCAGGCCCTACCCTAGACCTACTGGCTTAGAATCTGCATTTTACCAAGATCCCCAGGTGTTTTACATGCACGTTGAAGTTTGAGAAGCATAGCTGTAGAGTTTCCCCACAAACAACACTGATTATAACTCCATGGTATTATTTGACATGTTCCTCTACCTTCCATGTTTCCTGTACATTGGCAGCTGGATCTATAAGTTTCATTAGGTTTAGGTCTGGTTTGTTTTTTTTCTTTCATTTTTGGCAAGACTACTTCATAAGTGCCCATGTGTTTGTCCATCAGGAGGCACTCAATGTCTGGTTGTCTCTTATTTTGTGATGTTAGCTGCTGTATGATTAATGCCTGGGTCCATGAGTTCATTATTAATTTATGATTAAAAATTTTTTTAATGTTTTATTTTTGAGAGAGAGAGAGAGAGAGAGAGAGAGAACAAACAGGGGAGGGGCAGAGAGAGAGAGGGAGACACAGAATCCAAAGCAGGCTCTAGGCTCTGAGCTGTCAGCACAGAGCCCAACGTGGGGCTCGAACTTACCAACCGCGAGATCATGACCTGAGCCAAAGTCAGACATGCAATTGACTGAGCCATCCAGGTGCCCCTATTACTTCATGATTTTAAAACAGAGCAAGGGGTTGACCTAAACAGATCTGGTTTGTTTTGGAAGTGGTTCATTTCTTTCACTTTTATTTGTCATTTCTGTAACACTAATAATGTATAAGACCAATTGTGTTTTAGGGACTGTTCTAAGGGCTTTATATAAATTAACTAATTTGTTAATCCTCACAACCCATTTGGAATAGTATATTAGTCTCCCATTGATGCTGTAAACATTTGCCACAAGCTTCATGGCTTCAAACAACACAAATTTATTATCTTACAGTTCTGTAGGCCAGATGTCCAAACTGGGTCTCACTTGGCTAACATCAAGGCTTTGGCAGGGCTGCACTTTTTCTGGAGCCTCTAAAGGAGAATCTTGCCTTTCCAGATTTTAGAGACCATTTACCATTTCTCAGCTTGTGGCTCCTTCTTCTGTCTTCCCATCCGGCAGTGTCATACCTTCAAATCCTGACTCTTCTTCCTCCTGCTTCCACACTTAAGGATATATTGTGGTTATATTGGGTCCACCTGGATAAGAATAATCCAGAATAATCTACTTTATTAAAAATTTTTTTAAGTTTATTTATTTTTGAGACAGAGAGAGAGCATGAGTGGGGTGGGGGTGGGGGGGCAGGGAGGAGAGCAGAGGGAAAGAGGGAGACACAGAATCTGAAGCAGGCTCCAGGCTCTGACCTGTCAGCACAGAGCCTGATGCAGGGCTCAAACCCACTAACCGTAAGATCATGACCTGAGCCAAAGTCTGGCACTTAACTGACTGAGCCACCCAGGCACCCCTAATCTCTCTATTTTAAGGTTAGCTGACCTTAACTCCATCTGTGGCCTTAGTTCCTCTTTGCCATAGAAACTTACACATTCACAGGGTCCAGGAATTAGAACCCGAACACCTTTAAAGGACCATTTTCCTGCCAGCCACAATCAGGCGCTGTTGTTCCTGCTTTACAAATGAGGAAAGTGAGATCCCTCCAGGTGAAATAACTTACCCAAGCTCACACACATCCTGGCTGCTGGGGCTGGCGTACAAACGTGGGGAGTCCAGCTCCAGAATCCGTGTTTGGAATCCTACAGATGTAAGGTCAGTTTAATTGTTTCTGCTCAACACCAAATGTTCTGAGTCCTTGGCCTTGCCAACCAGGGACGTTGAACCTGATGGTTCTCAGGGGGTTCCTCTACACGACTGTTAACTGGTGAACTCACTGCCTTCTGGGATGGTGAGCTGGTGTTTGCCTCCCAAAAGGTGGCAAAAACGGGTTTCTTCTGTGTTCATTTTGTCTCTCTTTAGACCCAGTTGGTTGTCTGCTACTCTGGGGAAACTGAGTCAATCCAACAGCAGGTCCTAATTGTGTGTGTGTGTGTTGTGTGTGCATGTACTGCAGACCTCTCTGGCATCTAGTAAAGTCTATGGATTCCTTGAGAGAACAACACAGAAAGTAAATGCAGAAATAAAGGTGTATAGAATTATAAAGGATTTCCTTTGTAATTATCCTAAAATATGGTTTTCAAAATTTCTAAAAAAAAAAATCGCCAAAGTTTTGTCATAGTAACATTCTTTACTAACGCATTAAATGACAAGATTTAGTGGTGGCTCTAATAACTATTTAATTTCAATTAGTGATGCATGTAGACAATATATCGAGATATCTATAACAACTGTAATGAGATATGAAAATATCTGTGATTTATATTGGTGACAAAGTCACAGATAGCGATTTGTCGCCTACATGTATAATGGAAGCAAATGCTGAAAATCAGTTAAAGGTTACACAAAATGGAGGATTTTCCCATTCAAGTTCACGGACTCTCTGAAGTCCATCTTCATACCCCAGGTGAGCAGCCCTGCCTAGTACCTCACTGACTTGTGCTACCTAGTCACTATTTAATGTAATTTGGTAGAACCCAACAGTATCCGATGAGACTCCACTCTGGGCAAGACACGTGCCAGCTCCTTGGTGTAGAACACTGAGCAAAACAGATCTGGTATTGCCCTGATTTTTGGGTGTTTTTACGCTGAATCTTTATCTTTTTAAAAAATATTTATTTATTTTGAGAGAGAGAGTACATGTGGGGAAGGGGCATATAGAGAGGTAGAGAGAGAATCCCAAGTAGGCTCTGTGCTGTCAGGGTCTGATGCAGGGCTCCACCTCATGGACCGGAAGATCATGACTGGAGCCAAAATCGAATGTCGGACAATCAACCGACTGATCCATCCAGGCACCCCTTGAACTGAACCTTGAGATGGCTTTGGACAATATGGTCTTTAAGGAATGCACAGATTTCTTTTAAGCTCCAGTGCCCTCGTTGGGTTCTGTATTTTAATTGTTCATTCTGACCACAAGCTCTTGGAAAGCAGGAGTGATCCTGAACCTTTCCTCTTGCTCAGCCTCAGATGGTAGGCATTGAAGCAATAGGAGGTTCAAAGATCAGTGTGGTGTTTCCCGAAGTGTGGTATGTGCTCCATAAGTGGCATGCAAAATGACTTTCAGTGGTACATGGAGAACACATTTTTACGTTCTTTCAATAATGAATTTATTTTAAAATACTGTATATAAAAAGCGACATGTAAAACTAGCCACCATGGGGCGTCTGAGTGGCTCAGTCGGTTTAGCATTGGACTCTTGATTTCAGATCAGGTTATGATCTCACAGGTCACGGGAACAAGCCTTGTGGCAGGCTCCGTGGAGCCTGCTTGGGATTCTCTCTCTCCCCTCTCTCTCTGCCCCTCCCCTACTCATGCTTTCTCTCTCTCTCTCTCAAGATAAATAACTTTAAAAACAAAACAAAAAAACAACCCACCCCAACACATGATAGGGGTTCCTATTGCTTAGGATGAAGGATTTTTTTTTCTTTGCTTTAAAATTGTGGTGAAAGAGCGCGTAATATTAAATTTACCATTTTCTACATTTTCAAGTGTACAGTTTAGCACTGTTATAGTCACATTGCTGTGCAACAGGTTTCTATAACTTTTTCATCTTGTAAAACTGAAACTCCGAAACACCCAACACTAATTTCTCCTTCCCCTGGCCCTTGGGAACCACCTTTCTTCTTTTCTATGATTTTCACTACTTTAAGTACATCACATGAGTGGAATCATACAGTGTTTGTCCTTTTGTGACTAGCTTATTTCCTTTGGCATAAGGTTCTTAAGGCTCAACTACACTGTATCATGTGACAAGATTTCTTTCTTTTTTTAAAGCTGCATAACATTTCATTGCATGTATATACCAAACTTTATCCATTCGTCTGTTGATGGACATTTGGGTTGCTTCTACTTCTTAGCTATTGTGAATAGTGCCACAGAGGACACGGGTGTGCAAATATCTTTTTGACTTCCTGCTCTGTGTTCTTTGACTATAAACCCAGAGGTGCGATTGCTGGATCATATAATAACTCTATTAACTTCTCAAGATACGTTTATACTAAGTGGCTGCAGCATTGTATTTTCCTATGAACAGTGCACCTAGTTTCCAGTTTTTCTACAGTTTTGCCAACACTGTTCTGTTGTTTTCATAGTGGCTATTCTAATGGGGGGGTGACATAGGATGAAGATATTTAACATGAAGTAAGTAATACTGGAGGTGCTGTCCAAGCATGGCAAAACTGAAGGTGCACCAGTGCATGTAGTTTGAGAAACCTTCAATCAGACAACCTCTAAAGGTGCTCAAAGCATGCTCTGTAGACAACTACTGGTCTGAGAACTGTTTTATTTGTCTTCGACCAGACAATACATAAATGGAGAGTACATGTTTAGAAACTTTTCTAGCAGTTTGACTGTGATACAAAATCTAAATACATGATCATTATTCTACAATTCATTTATATTGTATGTTATAAAAATATTGGCTCACAGCGGATTGGAAAACACACAAACAAAAACCAAACAAAACACACTGGCTCTAAACTCCCGATAGTTTGAGAAGCTCTGCTCTAAAGTTTTTTCAACTTTGACATTTTAACTACTTGACTTATTTTGGCCTCAATTTTTCCACTGTCAAATGAGGATGAGAAAGGAAGACACGCTCTCCTGGCCGTGATCAGCTGGTGGCTGGCCCGGTACTAGCAGCCAGGTTGTGGTGTTCCCCACTTGAGCAACTTCACAGGACAACGTATGGGAAGACTTCATGCTCAGGGTAATGACATGAAATGAAAATAAGAGCACTCTGTAATTGAGTCTGAGCACGAAAGTGAGAGCGCCATGCAAACCATGGAAACAGCAAACATTCTGTCCGGAGTAGCCGGAGCACTGCCGCTTCTTTCCCGACGACAGCCTAGCCCCACTCTGTACCTCCCAACTCCAGTCTTGGGTCCTCTGCTGCTTTCTGACAGCACACAGTGCAAAGCAAACCTGCATTCCACAACACCCTCTGAGACGCACCACAGTTCCTCATGGCGTGTGGTCTTACTTGTTGCAACACGTCACTAAACCCAACTTTCCAGACATCTTCCTGATAGCCGGAGTGCATAGACAGGGATAATAATAATAACAACAACAACAACAGGTAGCTAAAGGAGTACATGAGTTAATGCATGCAAAGTGCTCAGAACAGTGCCTGCCTCCAAGTAGAGCTTATGTAAATGTTAGCTGCCATTATTATTATTATTATTATTATTACTATTACTGTTACTATCTCTGTGTCTCTTGTAGTGATTGGTACTGCCTCTTGCCATAGAAGAGCCACGTTATATTCATGGTTTGGTCTGGTATGAATGGTGTATGAGTTATCTATTGCTGTGTAACAAATCAACCCCAATGGAACAGCTTAAAACAACAACATTGTCAGGAATCCAGGAGCAGGTTAGCTGGGTGCCTCTGTCTTATATGGTTGCAGTCAAGCTGCTGTCCTGGGCTGCAGCCCAATCAAGGCTCTACTAGGGTAGCCTCCGCCTGTAAGCTCACTCACATGGCCCCTGGCAGGCCCATCGGCTGCCTCAATGTCCTCAAAATGTGGCGAGTGGGTGATGACACCGAGGGTGTGACAGGAGAGACAGCAGGTGCCCATATTGTACTTACTCCGCAGACCAACTCTGGTGCCATGGAGAGGGGTGTGACTGTCAGGAGGTGGGGATAATTGGGGGCCATCTTCAAGGCTGACCACCACAGATGGCTTCATTATTCCTCCAAATGCCCCCCAACTTTTCCCTCTTGGTTTCACTTGTAATTCAATACTAGACGGCATCTGCCTTCCCTCTGAATGGCGCTTGGGAGACAAACAAGAAATGGGTGTAAGCGAAGCTGTGGTGGGGCGGGGCCTACAGGTGTTTGAGAGGCAGAGGGTTTCATCCTGTCAGTTGACATTTGTCAAGGCCTCTCCAGGGACAGGATTCTGGGAGACTAAGCAGTCAGCTGTATATCCAGAGAGGGAGGAGGCTCTCTCCCCCACTCCCCTCTCCCTGCAGCCAGAGTCCTGCATCTCTGACTGACAGTGACAGATTATCTTATCAAAACATGGGCCCGGGACCACACTGTGATTGGCTGGGCAGAACCATCGTGGGGTTGGAGAATTCTTCTCTGAGAGAACTGATTAGAAGGCATTTTAAGAACAGCGAGCTGATGCTACTCACAGCTGGCAGTTCTTGTTTATGACAAGTAATAATTGCCTCAGGTGCAGAGGAAAGGTGGGGAAGGCTCAGTGAGTTGATTCAGAGAGGACGCTCTGTGCACGGACCTGGGCTCTGGACAGAAACAGGTTGAGGGTGAGCAACTGGGCTAGGAGGTCTCAGACTGACTGCATTTGGGGCTGGGGAAGCATCATGGGGTGGCCCTGAGCCACAGTCTGTTTCCTTCTCTGCCCTGAGAATGCCTTTTGCCACCCAATGGACAGAAGTGGGGTGACTTGCAATTGTGGAAAGGCCCAGGTGTTCTGAGCAGATTAACCTAAAGCAGCAGGTGTCCTGCATTTGGCCCGGCCCCTGTGAGGGGCGAGGGGGCCGCCATAGGAGGTGTTTATGTGGCGGCATGCAGAGCCCACAGCCTTCACTTAGACTCCTGCTACCCAATGCGTAGTCCTTGCGCTGGCAGCCTCAGCATCACCGGGTGGCATGTGAGAAATGCAGAGTCCCAGGCCCTTCCCAGAACCTACTGAACTAGAATCTACATTTTGACAAGGTGATTCATGTGCACATTAAAGTCCAAGAGCCTTTCTCTGAAGACAAGGTGAATGCCAGCGGGGTGGCCCTCTGGCTCCCTCCTCTTAGATGGAGGTTCTCAACGTTAGCAGCACCTTTTTTAAAATTTTTTTAAAATGTTTTATTTCTTTTTGAGAGAGAAAGACAGCGTGAGCAGGGGAGGGTCAGAGAGAGAGGGAGACACAGAATCTGAAGAC
The DNA here is from genome assembly GCA_028646485.1 of Cryptoprocta ferox. Lineage (NCBI taxonomy): Eukaryota > Metazoa > Chordata > Mammalia > Carnivora > Eupleridae > Cryptoprocta > Cryptoprocta ferox. Next base: position 13,509,802 of record CM053564.1, on the reverse strand, counting down.
AGGCTCCAGGCTCTGAGCTAGCTGTCAGCACAGAGCCCGACGCGGGTCTCAAACCCACCAACCGTGAGATCATGACCTGAGCTGAAGTCAGACGCTTAACTGACTGAGCCACCCAGGCACCCCTTGGCAGCACCTTTGAATCTCTTGGGGAGCTTTTAAAAATTCCTCTTCCCTGGACATCCTCCCAAACTATTGAAGTCCAGATCTCTAGGGCTGGATACAGCTACCAGAATACCGCAGAGCTGCCCAGATGATCCCAGTGGGTCTCCAGGCTGCAAGCACCCCAAGACTCAGCATCTCCTCAGGAGCCCAGGCATAGGACTGGACCAGCGTGGCTTCTGGTCCAGCAGAGGATGGAGGGTGTCTCTCCTGTCCTTGTGGGAGCCACAGTGTGTCTGGATCTCTCTCCTTTCCTCTTTCTTACTCCTTCTAACATCTGTGGGAACCTCCTCTGTCTGGAAAATCCACCTTCCCTCAGGATCTCATTCTTGCTTTGCTAACCACACTCTCTGCTCAAAGGAAAGAAGCAGGGGTATCAATAGGGTGTTTCAGCTTCAGGCAGAAGAAACCCACTCTGGTAAATTTAAAGAGGGGATGAATTGGAAGAAACAAGAGGAATAATATTGACAACCACCCACTTTTATTGAGGGTTTACTGAGTACCTGGCAGTGTCCTAAACCCTGTAGGTATACTAAATTTTTCAAGTCTCAAACAACTCTATGGAATCTATATTATTATTATTATTATTATTATTATTCCCAGTTTATCAAGGAATAAACTGAGCCCTGGTGAGGTTGTATGATTTGCCCATAGTTATGTAAGTAGAGGATTGATTCAAACCCAGGATTGAAACTGTTACTCTGGTTCCCTAATGTTTACAGTGCCCTACATCTGTTGTTTCATGCTTCTCTCAACAGTAGGAAACATGCCTTTTCCAGATTAGGCACATGTGAGATGTCTTTACAACACTAACCCAATAGTCATTCCAACACCAGTTTGATTCTCTGACTCCCACTGGCGTTGAGTAATGCAATTCAATTCTCATACTATCTACCCATAGTTACCAAAGACCCTACAGGTTAATGTCCCCACTTCAATCACAAATGGAGTCCCCAGGCTACCTGCACCTCTGCCTGGCCAGTTACAAATTCAGGAGTTCCTGGGGTGCCTGGGTGGCTCATTTGATTAAACATTTGACTCTTGGTTTTGGCTCAAATCATGATCTCATTGTTATAAGTTTGAGCCCGCATCAGGCTCTACGCTGAGAGCACAGAGTCTGCTTCAAATTCTTTCTCTCTCCCTCTCTCTCTGTCCCTTCCCTGGCACACGCGCTTGCTTTCTCTCTCTCTCTCTCTCAAAATAAATAAATAAACTTAAAAAAAATTCAGGGGTTTCCCTCCCCAACTTTCATTCAGTTCCAGTAATTTGCTAGAACAACTCAAAGAACTCAACAAAGTGCTGTCCTTACTCTTACAGTTTATCATTAAGGCAGATGAACAGCCAGATGAAGAGGGACATAGGGCAAGGTCTGGGGGTCTTGAGTGCAGGGGCCTCTGTTCCTGTGAAAATAGAGAGTGATGTGTTCGCCAGCTGGGAAGTCCCTCAAACTCCCCTCTCCCTCCCATGTTTATTTATTTTTGAGAAAGAGAGAGAGAGAGAGAGAGAGAGAGAGAGAGAGAGAGCATGAGCCAAGGGAGGGCAGAGAGAGAGGAAGACACAGAATCCCAAGCAGGCTCCAGGCTCTGATCGGTCAGCATAGAGCCTGACGTGGGGCTTGAACTCACAAACTGAGATTAAGCCACATGATGACCTGAGCTGAGATTGGATGCTTAACCAACTGAGCCACCCAGGTGCCCCAGGTGCTAAACCTTTCTGGGGACCAGTCCTCATCACGAAGCAATCTAGGAGCCTCACCATGAGTCACCTCATTAGCATAAATTCAGACATGGTCACATGGGCTTGTTATGAATAACAAAAGACACTCCCACCACTCAGGAAATTTCAAGGGTTTTAGGAGCTCTGTGCCTGGAAGCAGGACAAAGGTCAAAAAAAAATGCTGAAAGATGAGAACAGGACACACCTAGGTGAGTCAGTGGTTCTAGGTAGCAGGGGGTTATCATCTCCATCATTGAGAGAACCCAACTGTTTTCATCCTTTTTACCTCTCTGCTTGAGATTCAAGTTCCAGGACGGAGCACAGGTCCCTCCTTTTGCTCTGCTTTTGTTGACTGTGGTCCTGACACATGGACTTCAATGGGGAGAAAAGGAAATGAGAACTCCAAAGGGGAGCATGAGGGAATATTTTAAGAAGATGGAACTCTCTGTGGCTTAATCATGGTGCTGTACACCCACAGAACCATGCACCACCAAGTATTTTACTGTATGCAAAAAAAAAAAAAAGTTTAAAGCCTCAGAATTGTAAATGAGCACCACTGTAAAAAGAGGATGTTGGAATGGACGCTGGGAAGTCAAAAAGCCAATGAGCATTGGTTACAGAGAGAGCTCCTTTATTTCACACAGGGTTGTGTGTCTTTGGTGATTTGCAACAAGGATGTGGAGTTTCTATTAGACTTTGCATTGCCCCCCTTCAATTTATACTAGGTTGATGCTTGTTCTATTAGGGTGTCTTGGCTCATGAGGACAGACACACATCTTGGGACGACTGTTGTCGGGGGGGGGGCCTTCGAGAACATTCCTGTGGCTCAATGGATGAAGGGCTCTGTGCCCTTGGATGGACTGGACACATCACAGTGACATGATGTGATGGAGAGTCCATGGACTTTTGAGGCAGACGTAGCTGGACTTAAACCAGGCTCTTACACTCACCAGCTGTGTGATGCTGGGCAGGACACTATTCCCCCTGAAAACAGCAGCATCCGCCCAGCCCGCCCCGTAGAGCTGCTGCTGTGGGGCAAGAGACTGAGGCAGGTCATGTGCTCCGCATCGTACTTGCCACATTACAGTACGTGCTGAACAAAGGCTAGCCGTATCGTTATTCTATTGACTATTTTATTTTATACGATTTTTAAAGATATGCTATGTGATGTCAGGAGTGAGAATGGGAAATTTGACGACTTCAGGAGTTCAAGGAAGTAATTCCTGGAAGAGGTTGGTGATGATGTCAGCAAGATCTGCAGACCCACAAGGTTTCCCTGTGTTTCTTCACTCAGTTCCACTCTTCCCTGGTGGGCAATAAATCTGGAAGACAGTAATTCCCAGAGCTAAGATGAGAGTAACACAGGATGTTTGCAAAAGGGCTGAATATCTCAAGGGAAAACTGCCAATACTTCCTTAAAAAACCAACCAAGCAACCACACGGACTCAGGTAAATAATGTTTCTTCCATGGCTTCAGTTTACCCATCTCTAAAGTGAGAGAATGGGCTCTTTTCCCATTTTGAACCAAGAACTGATTGAAAAATAGGTATAGGCATTTGATAGTCATCAAAATAGGAGCTTTCTTCTGGCACATCTGCTTTAGAGAACACATAAACATAAAACTATAGTAACAAATTATAATGTGCTATGAAGAAAAAGGATGGGGGCAACCCAGAACAAATCTGGATTAGACATAGGAGCCAGGGAAATACCATTTAAGGTCTGGTCTGAAAGAGTACCTGGAAGTAAGACCATTCCAACTGAGGGATCAGCATATGCAAAGGTCCTGTGGCAAGATGGAGAACAGCATGTTTGAGAAACTAAAAGCAGTCAGTGTGGCTGGAGGTAAGGCCCCTCTTAACATCGGGCCTGTGGAACCCAGTAAAGATTGTTCATTTTGTCCCAAGATCAAAGGGTTTTAAGCAGGAGAGTGACTGCAGCAGTTTTGCAGAAGCTTGGTCTGGCTGCAGTGTGGAGAATGAGTCAGATCTCTCCTTTTTGGAGAGGACTGCATCGTAACCCTCCCTCTCAAATCTACCTTCCACTTACAGCCACTTTGTTTGTGGGATAAAGAGGAACAGCCTAACGGCAGGAGGGGGGTGGGTAGTGGCTCCAACAAGGCAGACAAGGCATTTGTGAGCTGAGTGGAAAATGGGTGTAATTAAAAGGAAAAGGTACAAAGACCTGGCTTGGTTCCTTCTGCCAGTAATGATTATACCACACATTCTTGCTTTAATATCGACTTGGTATGAAAGGTATATTGGTCCCCAGCTTGAGTTCTCAGAATGTGAGAAGCAAATACCGTCTCTGGGAGATAAAAATCCAATGGACTTTTTATGTTATGTCTCTGGTCCCTTGACATGAATTGGCTTTATCTGGCTCTCAGATGAAACCCCAGTGCAACCATTAATTTGTAGTGGCCTTGGCTGATGGGTGAAGGTATTATTTTGTAGCTTAAAACCTCAACAGCTATGTCCTTCCTCTTCCAACGTGGTAATTAGACCCAGTTAGATGTGACCCTTGCCCGCTGAGTTGTGCTCAATACTGTTGGGTTGTGTTGGGGAAGGCTCCTGAATTAGAGACAATGACTGAAATTTTTGCAGGATGAGAATCCTGTCTTGTGTAGAAAGCATATGGATAGGGAAAGCATATGGAGAGACTAGAACTGTGTCCTAGTTATGAGTCATTCATCCAACAAGTATTTGTTGAGCGCTGTTCTGGACATTGTTGGTTTCCCACCCAGATCCCACTGGAGAGGTCAAGACACCCACCCCGCAGTGGCTGTGAGTGTAGGCTACTCCTCTTGCAGGGAATTGAGCTCTGCTGATGGTGTTCGGAAATGCCTGGGAGGTTATGCCTGCACCCCCTCTCAGGGCAGCCTGCTGTACCCATAGTGTATCCAAAAGGCTGGCCCCACAACTCAAGTTGGATAACTTTGTGATGTTCTCATGTGCCAGAGCTCCCCGTGGGATCAGGATGAGGCTAGACTTCTGATGAATCCGTATCCAACCACCTTCTTCTGCTCGCCTTTCTCCTTTCCTTCACTGCCTTCGTCCTGAGAACACTCCCTTAATAAATCATGGCATAAGAAATCCCTGTTTGAGGCTTTACTTCTTGGGAGCCTGATCTAGGACAAGTACCCATGGTGTGCCATGCCCCAGAGGTAGATGTTAAACAAGATGGGCAAAGCCTCTGCCCTACTGCAGCTCAGTGTCTTCGAGGGAGTCTGATTTTCCATACCTTACTCTGGTAATTCTGAGAGGTCTCTTAAGTTCTGCCTGCTTCAAATTTCCCATCTGTCAAATGATGGGAACAGCACTTGCCTTGCCTAAGAGGACCAAGTAACAGCAGTGCAAGGATGGTTTTAGTTCCCTCTAGAATCCACCAGCTTCCCTTCCTCATAACTGCTTCTAAACAAGAGTCCTGTCTTCTACTTCCAGCTAGGTTTCTGCTCCTATACATATAGAGAAATTCTGGGTCTTTAGAACCATAGATAGATGGAATATTGGATTTCATTTTGCTCTATTCCACCTTGGTGCTTGTTGAATGAATGAATGATAGTATGATTAACAGCAGCACTATCATTAAAGCCCCACATATCTAGCCCTTACTATGTACCAGATACTGAGATAAGCACTTCATTGCCCCTTTTATAGAGAAGGAAATAGCGGCAATGAAATGCCAAGAAATACTGAATATGAGAACAATTTGAAAACTATGTAAAACACATAAACAGAGGTAAAATGTTAAATGAGTAGGCTTTGGGTGGACAGATTAAGTCACAGCACTGACTTTCCCCAAGAAAATTGCTGGAAGGAATTTTTGTTTCAATATTTTTCTGTAATTTGTTCCTTTGTTCATTTCATCTGCAGACAACTCCTTTAACCCATTGTTCAAAGTCATGGATGTTGTTTTTGAACCTTTAAACCAAACACTTGCAGATGATTCCCCTCAGGATAGAAAAAAGGAAGCAAGCAAGAAAAAAGAAAATCATGGCCACCTGCTATTATAAAAGGAGACCTTTTTTTTTTTTTTGAGAGAGAGAGAGAGAGAACAAGCAGGGGAGGAGCAGAGGACCCAAAGCGGGCTCTGCACTGACAGCAGAGAGCCCCACGCGGGGCTCAAATTCATGAACGATGAGATCACAGCCTGAGCCGAAGTTGGATGCTTAACCGACTGAGCCACCCAGGTGCCCCATAAAAGGAGACTTAATCATAGAGTTTTATTGTGGACTTGTCCTACTGCTTGGGTTTGAGTGAAGGGAAAATACTACCAATAGTTGATAATTTGTTTGGTCATGAAACTTTGATAGAACTTTAGTATAAGGCATTCTATACATATAGATAGACCAGAGTCCCTGATTTTATGATCTATGGTTTTGTTTATCATTATTACAGGACAGGAGAATGTTAGTTTGGCTTAGTAATTTTTCTTGCTGGTTCTGGAATCAAAGACACTTGGTGGGATTCTTGGCTCTACCATTTATTGTGTGAATTTGGACAAGTTATGAATCTTTTTGAGATCAGCATCCTCATCTCTAAAATGGAGACAATAATAACTACCTCCCACAATAACTGTGGAGATTGAGATAATGCGTTTAAGCACTTTTCATGGGGCACCTGGGTGGCTCAGTTGGTTGAACGACCAACTTCGGTTCAGGTCATAATCTCATGGTCTGTGAGTTCGAGCTTCACACCAGGCTCTATGCTGACAGCTCAGAGCCTGGAGCGTGCTTTCAATTCTGTGTCTCCCTTTCTTTCTCTGCCCCTCCCCTGCTTGTGCATTCTCTCACTCTCAAAGATAAATAAACATTAAAAATTTTTTAAAAAGACTTGTTAAAGCACTTATCACAATAGATCCAATATAGTAAGTGCTCAGTAAATGTAGCTTCTAATATTCATACCATCTTCTTCTGAAGAGGATTTGATGCTTGTCAAAACTGAATACTCTTGGATGAAATGGGGCTCCACCATGACCCCAGCACCTCTGTATGGGTGAGTTATCAGTTTCTTAAGTGGTCATTTCCATTGCCTGGTCTCTGTTACATAGTGATGGAATTCCTCATTGTGAGGCTTCCTTTCCCCGCTTTGAATGGATGAAGAGGAAGGCTCACTTTTGGTGAAAAGATGAGTCTGAGTTCTGAAAGAAGCGTAGGGGCTGTATTCCCAATCTCAGATGCCCCCTGGCAGAGCCTAGTAAATCTCATGTAGCTAGAAACCTAGAATAAGATGATATTTGTTTAAGTTAGAAAGAGGTCAAAACAAAAGAAGTGGGGTGCCTGGGTGGCTCAGTCGGTTCAGGTCATGATCTCATGGTTCATGAGTTTGAGCCCTGTGTCAGGCTCTGTGCTGACAGCTTGGAGCCTGGAGCCTGCTTCAGACTCTGTGTCTCCCTCTCTCTCCGCCCCCGCCCCCGCTCACACTCCATCTCTCTCTTCCTCTCAAAAATAAAAAAACGTAATTAAAAAAAATAAAAATTAAATTAAAAAAACCCAAAAAAGTGATTTCACACATTGGGCAGGACCTGCATGGGATTTTTATGCAAACCAATGGTACAGGCTGTAAATGTACATATAAATAAAACTATTTAGGTAAACTCAAAAATGATAGATTTTTAAAAAGAATTGTTTACAAATTTGGATTTGAGTGGGAACGTGATCCCATTGTTCTGGTCTCTCCAGTAAAACCATCCATTCCGTGATGATGGGAGATTTTATATATTCACTGTCTGGTTGGTGGCCACATGGCCACCTGTGACTACTGAGCACTTTTTTTAAATTTGTTTTTTAATGTTTTATTTACTTTTGATACAGAGAGAGACAGAGCATGAGAGGGGGAGGGGCAGAGAGAGAGGGAGACACAGAATCGGAAGCAGGCTCCAGGCTCCGAGCTTATCAGCACAAAGCCCGATGCGGGGCTCGAACCCAGAAACGTGAAATCACGACCTGAGCCAAAGTCGGAGGCTTAACCGACAGAGCCACCCAGGCGCCCCTCTACTGAGCACTTTGAATGTGGCTAGTGCCGTTGGGAATTTTGAGTTTTCTGTTATATAAATTTAATAGCTGCATGTGGCCTCTGGCTCTTGTGTTGAACAGCACAGTTCTAGATCTCTGGTCTGCTCTTCTATGGCTTTTCCGACATTTGAAGTTGGGACATTACAAGTACTCAGTGAATCTCAAGATATTTTTAAAGAGTAGGATTAGGCATAACTAAAGCAATGCCAGTAGCTGGGTTTGGGGGGTTTTGTTTGTTTTTTGGATTTTTGTTTTGCATAGTGCTTTACAGTTGATAGGACACTTCCAGATACATGTTCTTATTTGGTCATCATCATGGCATTCCTGATGTGCAGGTGCAAATACATAACTATTCGTATCGCTCTTCTGGTTGCAAGTAACAGAAACCCCAAGATGGATTTATTGTAAGAAAACGTGGATGTCTAATGGGACTCACAGGCAGGAAGTGGCCCTGGAGCACAGATGCGGAGGCAGGGACCCAGGCAGTCTCTCCCCTGTCTTTCTCTTGCGTGGGGGTGACATGTTTACCCCCTGTATTTCTCTCTTGGCACCGCTACTTGCTTCTCTCTCAGCGGTGTTGTGGCTTTCTGTGGCTAAAGATGCTCAACAGAGTGGAAGTTCCAGATTGCTCTGATTTAAGGGCCAACAGAGATGCCTAGTGTTTCTGAGGTTCAATTTCCAAATGGGGTGATTCGGCACAGTTTAGATCAGGTATTATACGTGGTCTGCCTGGTGGGTTGGCCTCACTTTAGTTCTGGAAAGCTTTGCTCAGAGCAGAGGCATATGAGATGGGAAGTCCTTTCCAGATGACAGAAAAGGAAACTGAGACTAGGTAGGCAGAGTGGCATCCCTTCTCCTCTGGGCTCCAGGCTAGCACAGCTGACTGTGCCTGCTTGGCACCTCTGCCTGGAGGTCTTCAGGCACCTCCGACTAAGGTGTTAGAAGAGAACTCTTCCTTCTCTTCTTCAAACCCATTCATCTCCCGTTCCGTTCCATCTCAGCAAGTGGCACCCCCGTGCACACGCTTTCTGGAGGTAGAAGTCTAGTGTTCATGACCAGTTCCTCACCATTCGGCTCATCTCTAAGACCTGTCCTTTCAACCTCCGAAACAGACTTGAAATTTTCTCATTTCTCTTCATCCTTACCATGCCCACCCTCATCTGAGTCACTGTGTTAGTTTTATATTACTGCCCAACAAACTACCCCCGAACTTAGCAGCTTCAAACAGCACAGAGTGTCCTCGGGTCAAGAGTCTGGGTGTAGGTCAGCTGGGGCTCTGGCTCAGAGTCTCTCACAGGCTGCAGGAGAGGCATCTGCTAGGGGTCCAGTCATCTCAGGGAAGGGCGTGGGGAGGAACCCATCCAAGCTCACATGATTGTTGGCAGGATCCAATTCCTTCAGAGTTGTTGGGCTGATGGCCTCAGTTCCTACCTGGCTGTTGGCCAGAGGCTTCCCTCAGCTCCTTGCTTTGAGGACTCTCTCCATAGGACAGCTGACAATATGGCGGCTTGTTTTATCAAAGCAAGCATGTGAGGGGAGAGACAGGGAATGAATAATGTTGAACCTTATCAGCCTCATCCACAGATTTAGAGGAGCCAGTACTTTCTCAGTCTTGCTTGGGCACATTTGAATTGGGTTTATGTGGCTTACAGCCAAGTGCTCCTTCTCCCACCACTCCCTATTTTTTTTTTAGAGTAACATCTGAAGTCCTCACATTGGCATACAAGAACCTACACGAGCTGGCCTCTTTATTCAGTGACCGCATCTCCTGTCCTTCTCATCATGACTTACTCTACTCCCTCCATTCTGGTCTCCTTGCTGTCCCTCAGACATGTCAGTCCTTATTCCATACTGATCCCTTCAGACTTTGGGTGGGGCCTGGGCACTGGTATTTTTTTTTAAATAGCCATTGACTCTAATGGGCATCCAGGGCTGAGAATCACCCCTTCAGATTAATAAAGAAGACCACTGAATATTATTAGGACAGGCACTATAAAGAATTTAGCAAAGTTTATATGTAATTTTGTCTCTTGTCAGCAAAGAATTCACTTGCTTTCCAATTTTATTTATTTTTATTTTTGAGAGAGAGAAAGAGAGAGATAGTGAGCCCAAGGTGGGGAAGGGTAGAGGAAGAGAGAGAGAGAGAGAGAGAGAGACAGAGAGAGAGACAGAGAGAGAGAGAATCCCAAGCAGGATCCATGCTCAGTGTGGAACCCGATGTGGGGCCCAATCTCACAAACCGTGAGATCATGACCTGAGCTGAAATCAAGAGTTGGAGGCTTGACCAAATGAGCGATCCAGGTGCCCCTCTTTCCAATTTTATCTATAAAATAGGAAATCACTTGCCTATACATTTTAAAACTTATTTTAAGAGTCCCTAAGACTTTGTTCACTTATAATCCTGAGATTAAAAAAATGTGTTCTAGGAAACTATATTTGTTCAAATGTTTCTTATAGAAAAGACTATTTGTCCTCCTAAGGTCATAGACTAAATTTGTCACAGGAGGTTGGTTTTGTGCTTTTAGCTTGTGATCATTAAACTACTTTTCAACTATACCCAGCTAGGATACTATTTGGTATTCAAATTTATTCTCCTTTACAAAAATGTTATTTTGCAAATAACTAAGTGACTCTAATGGATTACCTTTAAAATATGATGCAAAATCTTGATTTTCTATGCATCAATAATTTTAAAGAATCCCCACCCTCATTCATTACACATATGCTAGAAAGAATCTCAGTCTTGATTTTTTTTTTTAAAGATTTTATTTTATGGGAGCACTGAATTGGGCTCCACACTGGATGTAAAGCCTACTTTTTTAAAAAAAAGACTTTATTTCTTTTTTCCTTTTCTTTCCTTTCTTTCAGAGAGAGTGCAAGTGGTGGAGGGCCACAGGGAGAGAAAGAGAATCTTAAGCAGGCTCCATGCTCATTGTGAAGCTTGATGTGGGGCTTGATCTCACAACTTGAGATCATAACCTGAGCCGAAATCAAGAGTTAGATGCTTAATGGACTGAGCCACCCAGGTGCCCCTAAATGTTTGATTTTTAAGTAAGGCTCAAACTCACAACCCCTAGATCATGAATCAGGTGCTCTACCAACCAAGCCAGCCAGGTGCCCTCAGTCTTTATTTTTGATGGCTTCCTGGTTCAAGTTTCAAAGAAGGCCAAGTTCTTCTTAGAACTAGCCAGCTATCTAAAACAGCCTCATGTAACCTCTCCACATGGTCTCTCCACCTTGGGAGGTTGGACTTCCTCACAACATGGTGGCTGGGGTCCAAGAGTGAGCATCCCAAGAAAGCAAGGAGGAGGTGCATATAGTTTTTATGCTCTATCCCTGGAAGTCAAATAGCATCTTTTCTGCCATAGTATATTGACTGAGGCAGTTGCTAAGGTCAGAGGGAGTAGGATCATAGACTCCATCATTCAACATGGAGAATATCAAGGTCAAGGTCTTCTTATAAAGAACATGTGGCATGGGAGCTAGTGTCATGGCCATCTTTGGAAAAAACAGTCTACAACAGCAACCTTGCACTGGGTTGGGCCCATGACAGGTGTTTGGTAGAGTCTTAGTGAATTAAGTGGAATTTATGCTCATCAACAGATTATACTTAGGTCTACTCCTCCGATTTGTCCTTTAGTCTACTTTCTCCCTCAGATGTGACTCTTTTCTGGGCACAATTCTAAAGCTTTGTTTTTTTAACCCTAGCTTAGAACTGCTTTCTGTAGTTTTCCTAGCCGTGTGGCCTTAGACAAGTCACTCTGCTTCTCTGAGCCTCAGTTGTCTTACTCATAAAATAGGGGAATGTGTTTGTTCCCCCTCCATAAAATTATTTTGGCAATTCACTGGGCTAAGGCATAAAGAGTGCTTATCACAGAGGCTGGCTGGAGGTAAGGGTTCCATAAATGATAGATATGTTTATTGCTCTTGTGATTATCTAAATATAATCCCCATTTTCTTATGCTTTCCAGGATCCAGTCTGAACCCTAAAGATTAGGGCCAAATCCTACTTGAGAAGAAATGGCAGAAATCACAACTCCTCTGCTTTTCTTATTTCCCATTTCCTTCTGTTTCTCTTATTAAGATTTCCTTTCCTGCAGATAACTTCCTGCTTACCTGCAGAGAACCCAGATAGGTCATGGTGGATGCTACTGACCTAAAACGATAAAAAATAATAAAGCTCCAATCTCAGGGAAGTTTCCATGGTCCTAAAGTCAAATCTTGCGATCTTGCCTGGTGCTGGGATTATCCTCAATTAGAATCCCCAGCCTCCCTGCTGATGTTGCTTGTTGCTGTAATTATTCTGTCATCATTAATTCAATGAAGCCTATTAACCCACATCAGATAGTGTATTTATCTACAGTGCGTGTTACCTGCTCCTCTAGACAAGGCAGCTGTCATACTTCAGGCCTGCGGTCTCTTTGTCTTCCTATTGAGGTCCCATATTGTCAGCTTGTAATGCTCCATACATATGATAGACTGCTCATGAATGTTCTTGTAACTTCCCAAAGACCAGTGGCTTGCTGGCTTGGTCAGGCCCCACACTTAAGGATACGGTGCTCCATCCTGCGGTTCTGGGGGAAAATTTCCCCCTCTGCCTTCCGTCTTTTTTCCCTTCCTTCCTTCCTTCTAGAGGCTGAGCGCATGGGTTCTGGAAGCCGACTGCCTGTGTGTGAATCCTGGTCTCCCTGCTGACTGTGCAGAGGTGGCTTAGTCTCCCTGAGCCTCTGTTTCCCCATCTGTGAAATGCTGGAAATAATGGTCCCCATTTGCAGTGAGGAATTTAAATGTGTCAACATGCATGAAGCACTTGAGACCACTGCCTGGCTCACAGTCAGTGCACAATAACGTAGCTGTTGTTGTTATTATTCCTTCCTTTTTTCTTCCTTCCTGTCTTAGCTCGAGCTACTATGAAAAAATACCACAGACTGGGGGACTTAAGCAACAGATCTTCATTTCTCACAGCTCTGGGGGCTGGATGTCCAAGATCAGGGTGCCCTCATGGTCAGGTTCTTGTGAGAGCCCTCTTTCAGGTTGCAGACTGCTGTTTTCTCCTTGTGCCCTCACATGGTGGAAACTAGCCAGCTCTCTGGGGTCTCTTGTATAAGGGCATTCATTCCACCCACGAGGGCTCCACCCTCATGACCCAATCACCCCAAAGACCCCACCTCCTAATACCATCATTTGGGGGCTAGGATTTCAATATAGGAATTTTTTGAGGGGATACAAGCATTCAGTTCTTAGCACCTTCCTTCCAAAGGGAGAAAGTCTTTGGGGCACCTGGGTGGTTCAGTCGGTTGAGCGTCCGACTTCAGCTCAGGTCATGATCTCATGGTTCATGGGTTCAAGCCCCGCATCGGGCTCTGTGCTGACAGCTAGCTCAGAGCCTGGAGCCTTCACATTCTGTGTCTCTCTCCCTCTCTGCCCCTCCCCTGCTCATGCTGTCTTTCTCTCTCAAAAATAAACAAAACATTAAAAAATATTTAAAACAAATAAAAATATAAAAAACAAAGGGAGAAGGCCTTTTGTAAGCATGTCTAATGTGGCAGGGGCTCAACTCATTCTGGGCTGAACTAATCCCCTGTGGCACCTCCACTGAGAAAGACAGGCATTAAATAATTACTAACAGACACAACTTGTGATAAATGCCACAGGGTACTATGAATGGGTAGAACAGGCATAGCTCACCTTCTGTGGAGGAGGTGGAGCTGATCAGGGAAGGCTTCCTGGAGGAAGTGACCTCTGAACACAGGTCTTCAAGAAAAAGAAAATATTTCCAGGAGGAGGAGTGTGTGTGTGTGTGTGTGTGTGTGTGTGTGTGTGTGTGTGTAAGTTAAAAACAGAGCGCCTCTGACTGTGGGAACACTGTATAGAAAACTCTAAAGGAGCCTTCATTAATTTTTTGAATAGGTAATACTTTCACATCGTTTGAACTTCAGAACATACAAAAGGATAAACAGCAAAAGACCTCTAGCTTTTCCATTTACCATTCCTTGGCCTCAGGGCAACAAATGAACCATTCTAGAAAATATGTATACATAAGCAAAATGTGCATATAACTGTCCCTCCTTTTTTCTTTTTTAAACATAAAACATGCCCACTTTTTCAATTTGCCTTTTTCCCCCTTTCTCTGTAATATGCATCTTAGAGATTCTTCCACGGGAGCGCAAAGAGAACTTTCTTATTCTTTTTTTCAGGAGCCTGCAGAGCATACTACTTAGTCACTATATATAGTTCATCCAAGCAGTCTCCTATTGGTGGATATTTGGGCTGTTTCCACCTTTTATTATTATTATAAACAAGCCATGGCTGATAATTTGATACCTGTGTGCTATGCTCATGTGCAAATAAATCTGTGGGATAAATCCCTCAAAGTGGAATCTTTGGGCCAAATGATATATTTTTTTATAGATATTGTTAAAATGTTCTCCATGGAGTCTGTGCCAATTTACACCCCATCTCCGGCAATGTCTGAGAGTGTCTTCCTTCCTTACATTTCATTGACAGCAGTGGATTATCACGTTCTTTTTAATTTTGCCCATCTGATAGGTGAAAATTACTACATTAGTAGGGTTTTAATTTTTATCTCTCTTATGAATAACACAGAGCACTTTTGCATTTGTTTGAGAATCACTGTATTTATTTTCTTACAAACTGTACTCATCTTTCGCTCATTTTTCTACAGGTCTGCTCTTTTTCCTATTGATTTTACATGTTAGAGAAATTATCCCTCTTCTCTGCAAAGCTTCACCAACATCATTTCCTGGTTTGTCATTTATATTTTGATTTTGCTTATGGTGGTTTTGAGTCCTCAGACTTTTTTTTTTTTAAGTTTCATGTAATCAAATGTATATATATTTTTTATGGCTCCTGGATTTGTGACACACTTAAGATTATCATCTTCCTCATTCCAGGATCATAAGATGACTCCATTCTTTAAAAAATATCTTCAGGAAAGATGATTTCCAGATGGTGTTTTAATTATATTTTCCAGAGTTTACCACCCACCATGGTGGAAATGCTTCCCTTATATCCAAATGAAACCCCTGATGCTCTGGCTTGTACACACTGGAAAAAATTTTTTCACTTCATCAGCAAATATTTCCTGAGCATCTACTATGTGCTGCTGTGGAACTGGGAGGCCCTGGAGCTACAAGGATTGATAAAGAGACCAATAAAAATAGCTAAAATCCTACCACCCAGAAATAACCACCACCAATGTTTGGTATTTACCATTAAAGATTTTTTTTTTTTTAAGTCTACTGCATTAGTCAGGGTTCTCCAGAGAAACAGAACCAATAGAACTATATAAGAAGAGAGTTATTTTAGCAGTTGGCTCATGCAGTAATGAGGTTGAGAAGTCCTGGGATCTGCTCTCTATAAGCTGGAGAACCAAGAAAGCCAGGGGGGTGATGCCCTCTGAATCCGAAGGCTTGGCAATCACGGGGCCTGTGGCAGAAGTTCTGGTCTGAGTCTGAATGACCAAGAAGCAGAAGCACTGATGTTCAAAGGCAGGAGATCAAGCAGAGAGTGAATTTGCCTCTCCTCCACTTTTTTAAAAAATTCTATTTAGGCCTTCCAAAGACGGGATGATGTCCCCCTGTACCAGGGAGGGCATCTTCTACTCAGTCTGCGGGTTCAAATACTAATCTCTTCTGGAAACGCCTTCACAGACACACCAAGAAATGATGTTTTAACAGCTCTCTGGGCAATGCTTAGCCCAGTCAAGCTGACACATACAATTCACCACCACATCTAGATGCACGTATTTTTAAATAAAAATAAGATTTTTCATATACATTATAAGATTATTATATATTATATATATTCTGATATATTATATAAGAGAATGATTATCTAATATATAATATACAACATATTATATATTATATATAAGATAATGATATATAATATATAATATAACATTATAAGATTATGATATAATATATAAGATTATTATATATATTATATATATATGATATTTTATGACCTGATTTTCAAATACATCTTGGATTTCTTTGTCACTGACTGTAAATCTACACTGTAACGTTTAATGGCCATGGCAGTGAGTTGCCCGTAGCAGGGTTTGTTGACTCGCTCCTGATTGATGGACAGTTAGACCATTTTTCCTGTTTCCCATTATAAACAATGCTGCAGAGCACACCTTGGTATCTTCATCTCTGCCCTCTTGTCGTGGACATAGAATTGCTGGGTCATATTGCCAAACTGCTTTCCAGAAAGATTGTACTGATTTACACCCTCACCAGTGATGTAAGGGTGTCGGGGGCAGGAACGCATTCTATGGCTCCAGGGCCAAATCTGGTCCTTGCCTGTTTCTGTAAAGAATGTTTTATTGGAGCCTGGCTGCTCCCATTCACTTACGTATCGTCTGTGGCTGCTTTTGCCCGCTGAGGGCAGATTTGAGCAGTTGCAGCAGAGACCACATGGCCCACGGAACCTAAATTATTTACTAATTGACGCTTTGCAGACAAAGTTTGCCGACTCCTGCCTTATTTCACTAGAGATGTTCTGTTACCTTTTGGGTGTTCTTGTTCACTTTACTAAGGTTTTACAAGATGATTTTGATGGGAATGTGGAAGCAACATCAAACATCTTGTCCCCAAACCTATAGGCTTTAAAGCAGTGCAGATCCACATTTCAATCCATCATTTAATGGCTTTGTAACCCCAGTCAATTTTTTTAAAATTGTTTTAAATGTTTATTTATTTTTGAGAGAGAGAGAGAGAGACAGAGCACAAATGGAGGAGGGGCAAAGAGGGAGACAAAGAATCCCTAGCAGGCTCCAGGCTCAAAGATGTCAGCACAGAGCCCGACACAGGGCTCAATCCCACAAACTGTGAGATCATGCCCTAGCCAATGTCAGAGGCTCAACTGACTAAGCCACCCAGGTGCCCCACCCCAGTCAAACTTTTAATTTCTCAGAGACTCAGTCTGTTCGGATTAAAATGGGAACAATGACAGCAACCCAGGAAGGTTATAGATGTAAGACACATGGCCCAGTGCTCGGCTTCTGGTTCATGTAGGACCAATATTATTTCACTTTCGCCTTCCCAAAGACGTCTGCTTCTAGCGAGTAGAAAAAAGAAATTAGCAGGGGAAGACGGTGGGTAATAGCTGCTTTCTGCTGTTGCTTTTGGTCCCAAAGTTTGGAGAATTCTTTTTTTTTTTCCCCAAGTAATTTCCAAACATTTAAAGCCAAAAAATATCTAAGTCATAGGAATAGCGTCAAGAGTAAGAAATGACTGTCTTTTTCTGTTGTTTTTAAACTTTTTAGGGAAACAATTTCCGCTCCTTACTTGGGCTGAACAACCTTCACAACTATTTTAAAGTTAAGGGAATGTCTCAGATTGATGGATCAAGGAATAGTGTGTCTGTAGCTGTCATTAACATTAAGAAGTGGTTTTAGGTCAAAGCATGTGGGAGGCCCACCTGTGCTGGTGTCAGAGCATGCAGGTTTTCTAATTTCCACACATTTAAACCAGATGATTCTTTGTTGTGGGGGCGGTAGGATGTCTAGCAGCATCGCTGGTGTTGGAGATAGGCTCATGCTAGGCCCACAGAGATGTCCATGTCCTAATTCCTATCATCTGTGAATATATTACCTTACAGGGCAAAAAAACAAAACAAAACAAAACAAACAAAAAACCAGCAACACCAAAACCTTCATTTAAATGAAGGATCTTTTTAAAAAAAATTTTTTTTTAATGTTTTATTTGGTTTTGAGAGAGAGAGAGAGAGAGAGACATCATGAGAAGGGGAGGCTCAGAGAGGAAGGAGACACAGGATCGAAAGACAGTCTCCAGGCTCCGAGCTCTCAGCCCAGAGCCCATCGTGGGGCTCGAACCCAGGAACTGCGAGATCATGACCTGAGCTGAAGCTGGACGCTCAACCGACTGAGCCACCCAGGCGCCCCAAATGAAGGATCTTGAGATGAGGAGATCATCCCAGATGATCGAGGTGGGCCCGATGTTATCACAGGGGTCCGATAAGAGAGAAGGTGATATAATGATCGAAACAGGGAAGAGAGAAGGTGCGATGGCTGCTGACTTTGAAGAAGGAGGAAGGGGCCATGACCAAGGAATGTAGGCGGCCTCTAGAAGCTGGGAAATGCAAGGAAACCAATTCTTCCCTGGAGGCCTCCAGAAGGAAAGCAGCTTTGCAAAGTCATGTTAGTCTTCTGACCCCTGGAGCTGTAAGATAATACATTTCTGTTATTTTAAACCACTAAGGTGGTGATCACTTGTTACAGAAGCAACAGGAAACAAATACTTCTGCTATCCACCTATCCCACCCCAAGTTGTGATAACCAAAAATGTCCATAGACATGACTTCCCCATGTCCCGTGGGGGAGCACAGTTGTTCCCTGTTGAGAACTACCGTGTTAGGAAGATTCCAACAGCAGCTGCAAAAATTCAGAGGCAAGAAGTCCGTGCGCTGGGTATGGCTGGCACATGGTCAGCCAGGTGTGGCTTCAGGTGGGCACACAGATAGGCATGGGAAGCTAGGAGTTGTGGGCTACTCATAATGCTCATTGTCACTCCTTTCTGTTCCCTCACCCTGGGAAATTTATACCTAGATACTCAGAGAGCATGGCTGGACTGGCTGAGAATCTTTATTGAATGTGACAGCTTGCCCTGCTGGGTCCCTCCTCCTTAGGACAAGGATGACAGCTGCTCTCTGTGGCAGCCTTTCCCTGTGGATCAGACTCCTTTGCTTGACTGACCAATTCCCTTCACACTGGGCAGGAAGGACTTCCTTCTGTCTGAGCCACAGTAGCGAAGTTTAGGCTGCTTCTAAGTAACCAGAGGGACTCTGATTAATATAAGGAAAATCAATCATTGATTTTCAGGATAGTAGGGGATACCGTGGAGTGAAGGAAGTTTGTTTAGGAAGCAAAATACCAGCATAACTCTGGGAAGCTCAGAAGCAGATGGAATTCATGATCTCCCTCTCGAGTTCCACCATTAATCTTGTCTCGCTTCCCAGTCTTGGTTTCCAAGTTGCAAATTCCTGGAGGGGAGAATCTTATTGTGTGAGTCCAATAGATCAACCCTCGGAGACCATAGGGAAGGACTTGCCCGTGGTCACACAGTCCTGATAGCAGAGCTGGGCCACCTCTCCTGACTTTCAGCACTGCTTCTTTTGCATGCCCAAGTACTAGAGTCTTTGCAGGAGGTCAAACTGTCCAATTAGAGAGCTAGCCAAGAGCCGATACAGTAAGGAAAGTTCTTTGGAAGCCTGCTGAGATGACACCTGAACTGGAAAATATTGGCCAACACTGGCTGTTTTGTCTACTGCGTATCAGGTGTCTGGATGTTTGTAGCTATCTAGGGGTGACATGTGTGTCATGGACATATTTAAAATTAGTTATAACAGAGTTTGGGGGGAATTACTGTGAATCACAATAGAGTGAAGTTTTAAAAACTGCTCGACCATTTTGTTTTCTTCTTTTCAAATTTTTATTTAAATTCTAGTTAGTTAACATAGAATGCGATATCGGTTTCAGGAGTAGCATTCAGTGATTCATCACTCGCATACAACACCTAGTGCTCATTATAACAAATGGCCTCCTTAATACCCATCCCCCATCTAGCCCACCCCTCACCCACCTCCCCCCATCAACCCTGTTTGTTCTCTATCTTCAAGAGTCTCTTATGGGGGTGCCTGGGTGACTCAGTTGGTTAAGCATCCAGTTCAGCTAAGGTCATGATCTCATGGTTTGTGAGTTTGAGCCCCAAATAGAGCTGTCTGCTATCAGCACAAAGCCCACTTTGGATCCTCTGTCTCCCTCTCTCTCTGCCCCTCCCCTGCACTCTCTCTCTCTCTCTCTCTCTCTCTCAAAATAAATAAACATTAAAAGAAGTCTCATGGTTTGTTTCCTTCTCTATCTTCCCCCCCTTCCCTTACGTTCATTTGTTTTGTTTCGTAAATTCCACATATGAGTGAAATCCTATGGTATTTGTCTTTCTTTGACTGACTTACTTCGCTTAGCATAATACACTCTAGTTCCATTGCAGATGGCAAGATTTCACTCTTTTTGATGGCCGAGTAGCGTTCCATTGTGTGTGTGTGTGTGTGTGTGTGTGTGTGTATACCACATCTTTATCCATTCATCAGTTGATGGACATTGGGCTCTCTCCCTAGTTTGGCTATTGTTGGTAATGCTAATATAAACATCAGTGTGCATGTACCCCTTCAAATCTGTATTTTTTGTATCCTTTAGGTAAATACCTACTAGTGCAATTGCTAGATCATAGGGTAGTTCTATTTTTAACTTTTTGAGGAACCTCTATACTGTTCTTCAGAGTGGCTGTACCAGTATGCATTCCCACCAAGAGTGTTAAGAGGGTTCCCCTTTCTCTGCATCCTCGCCAACACCTGTAGTTTCTTGTGTTCTTAATTTTAGCCATTCTGACAGGTGTGAGGTGGTACTTCATTGTGGTTTTGATTTGCATTTCCCCGATGATGAGTGATGTTGAGCAACTTTTCATGTGCGTGTTAGCCATCTGGATGTCTTCTTTGGAAAAGGGTCTATTTATGTCTTCTCCCCATTTCTTAACTGGATTATTTGTTTTTGGGGTGTTGTGTTTGATAAGTTCTTTATAGATTTTGGATACTATCTGATCCAAAATTTATCTGATGTATCATTTGCAAATATCTTCTCCCATTCTCAGTTGCCTTTTAGTTTTGCTGATTGTTTTCCTTCGCTGTGCAATTTTTATCTTGATGAAATCCCAGTTGTTCATGTTTGCTTTTGTCTCCCTTCCCTCTGGCGATGTGTCTAATAAGAAGTTGCTCTGGCTGAGGTCAAAGAGGTTGCTGCCCGTGTTCTCCTCTAGGATTTTGATGGTTTCTTTTCTCACATTTAGGTCTTTCATCCATTTTGGATTTATTTTTGTGTATGATGTAAGAAAGTGGTCCAGTTTCATCCTTCTGCATGTTGCTGTCCAGTATTTCCAACATCATTTGTTGAAGAGAATGTCTTTTTTTCATTGAATATTCTCTCTTGCTTTGTCAAAGATCCGTTGGCCATATGTCTGTGGGTCCATTTCTGGGTTCTCTGTTCTGTTCCATTGATCTATGTGTCTGTTTTTGTGCCAATACCATACTGTCTTGATGATTACAGCTTTGTAACATAGCTTGAAGTCTGGAATCATGATGTCCCCAGCTTTGCTTTTCTTTTTCAGGGTTGCTTTGGCTATTTGGGGTCTTCTGTGGTTCCATACAAATTTCAGGATTGTTTGTTCTAGCTCTGTCAAAAATGCTGGTGGTATTTTGATGGGGATTGCATTAAATGTGTAGATTGCTTTGGGTAGTGTAGACATTTTAACAATGATTGTTCTTCCAACCATGAGTATGGAATGCATTTCCATTTCTTTGTGTCCTCTTCAACTTCTTTCATAAGTGTTCTATAGTTTTCAGAATACAGATCTTTTACCTCCGTGGCTAGGTTATTCATAAGTATCTATTTGTTTTAAGTTCCTCCACCATTTTCAGCAATTTATGGTCCCCATTGAAGTTCTCTCATATCTGTGGCAATTGCCACAGCCTGATTGAATATTCCATTTCAGGTGCCCTTTCCTGCTCTGCTTTGGGCTGTGACTGAATTTTTCTCTCTAGGTCTCTATGTAAATAAACACCACCACTGTGAAGCAACAGGTTTAAATTTTTTAAGTCTTTATTTAAATTCCAGTTAGTTAATATACAGTGTAATATTAGTGTCAGGTGTACAAAATAGTGATTCGACACTTCCATACAATACCCTGGTGCTCATCACCACAAGCGCCCTCCTTAATCCCCATCACCTATTTCACCCATCTCCCACCTGCCTCCCCTCTGGTAACCATCAGTTTGTTCTCTAAGGTTAAGAGTCTGTTTCTTGGTTTGTCTCTCTCTCTCTTTGTCTCTCTGTCTCTGTCTCTCTCTCTCTTTAAAGTAGGCTTCACTCCCGGCATGGAGCCCAACATGGGACTTGAACTCATGAGCCTGAAATCAAGACCTGAGCTCCTGAGCTGAGATTGAGCCACATGCTCAATCAACTGAGCCACCCAGGTGCCCCTTACTCTTTTTTTCCCCTTTACTCATTTGTTTTGTTTTTAAATGCCACATATTTTATTGAGTACCTACTATGTGCTAAGCAGTATGCTTATCATCAGGACATACACAGATAATCTTCAGCATCTCAGTACTGAAGTCTTTATATATCATTTTGTCCTCCTGGTGGTCAGGTCAATTTTGTCTTACTCTAAACCTTGGGCTTTGCAGCAGACGGACCCTTGCACACCCATGCTAGCTTCATGACATTGGGCAACTAGTTTACATTCTTAGTGTATGCTTTCATATTATACAATTCAATGAAATCATCTGTGTAAAATACTCAGCATAGAGTAAATGGTTGAAAACGAAATGACCATTATTATTAGCATCATATTCTACAGAAAAGCTTACAATCAAGTAGAAGAAGATGTATTGCCTGGTCATTTATTTATCCTAAGTAGCTGATGAAGAAAGAACTAGCGGGTCTAAAGATTGAGCAAGGCAAAAGGAGCAGGCCACTGGCTGACTCTCTGGGGTTAATTTAGCCATCACTTCTGCATGGAGCTGGTACATTTCGAGTGTGAAAGGAACCTTCTGCTTGTTGATAATTAGTCTGGTTTTAATGAGTATCATCAGGTGTTAATAACAGCTCAAATGCAATATGTATTTTCACAACTGTTTGAAGATGTTCAGGATGTTTGCTGGGTTCTCACTTCTCGGGCTTCTGTGTGGATGTTGGAAGTTGATCTGAGGAGGGATGCTTCTCTCTCCATGGATCCTAGGAAAAGAAGCTTTAATGATGGCTACAATATGGCCATGCCCAGGATGGGTAATATCATGATATTACATGAATTGGGTCAGATGCTGGCCTTTCCTAATGGAAAGTGGCATTTCTTTGCCAGCTGGAGACATTTCTTCCTGTCCCAAAGAATCCTGGCAATAAAATAGTTTAAAAGAAAAAAAACCCAAACTGGAAGGAATGTAAATTTTAACAATAGAGTACTACCTAAATGCATATTAGGACATCCATACAACAGAACACAATGTATGAGAAGAAATAAGGTGGAACATCAAGAAGAATAAGGTGGAACTGTATAGAATGGTGTCCAAGAGGTGCAAATTGGAAGAAAAGCTGCAGAACAGTAACCAGGGTCTAATTTGATATAAGAGAAGGGAGGGAGGGATAAATAGAGAAAAACTGAAGAAAGAAAAAGAAACGAAAAAGAAGAAAAGAAAAGTATTTCTTTATAAAACCAAGCTTTCCTTTGCACATCGTAGATTAGTCCAGAATTTGAAGACTAAGGTCGATTTTTACTGCAGGTAAGAGGGCTGTGTGTGTACAGGGGTTTTACACAACACAACACTGCAAGAATACTCCAGGTCTTTCCCCATACTTTATTTGGAGAGTAAGTGCCTACAACTGGATTAATTCTGTTCTGTGAATTGACATACATTATCACCACTGATCTATCCCCAGCCCTTCTATTTATTTATAATAGCATAGACACATATCCTTATTGTGATCAGAGCAGTTCTCCTGCTGAGAGATAATTTACAATCATTAAAATGCACCCATTTTAAGTGTATGGTTCATTGAGATTCAAAAATCAGGATATAGAACATTTCTGTCACCCCAAAGATTCCCTTGCTTCTCTTCCCAGTTAATCATTAATTTCCATCCCTGGTCCCAGGCAAACGCTGATCTACTTCTATTACAATATATTTTCTTTCCTAGAGTTTCCTATGAATGCAATCATACAGGATGTACTTCTGTGTCAGGATTCTTCTGCTCAGAATAATGGTTTGGCCATTCATGTGTGTTGTGTGTATCAGTAGTTCTTTTCTGTTTTAAAACTTGGGCTGAGTTGTATTCCATTTTACATAAACATCATGTTCTAATATAGCATATAATACATTATAAGACAGTATGTTTATCCATCCACATATTGAAAAAGATTTTATTTGGGGAAAGGTTTATGTCACCAAAAAGGTTGAAAACCACTTTTCCACCTTAATTGAATATTCTTGGGAACAACGGAGAACTCAGTCTACCCTATGATTTTCAGTGAGAAAGCAGGTCTCATGTTGGGAGATTAGATGATGTGGTGACTGAAGGTTTCTGTGGCCTTATTGGCCTTATTACGTGGCAGGCATCCCAGATACAGTGGCCCCCAGTTATCCTCACCTCTTGGTATTCATGCTTTGGTATAATATCCTCTCTTTTGGGGTGGGCTGGACTTACTGACTTCTAATGAATTAAATATGGCAGAAATAATTGGCTATCACTTTTGAGATTAGGTTATTAAAAAAAAAACTATTACTTCTGTCTTAGGTGCTCATTCTAGGATTCCTTGTCTTGTGGGAAGTCAGCTACCATATCATGAATCAGTCCTGTGCCGAGGTTCATGTGGTAAGGGGTCAAGGCCTGCCAGTAACCACAGAAATGAGCTTGGGAAGGAGATTGCCCCAGTTGAATCCTTAAATGCGACTGCAATGTTTGATGGCTTAATTGCAATCTCAGGAGAAATCTTGAGCCAGAGGCACCCAGATAAGCTAAACCTGAGCCACACAAACTGTGAGATAATTACTAAGTAACTAAGTTTGGGGGTCATTTGTTACGCAGCAGAGATAACTAATACAAGATCAAGTTATTATTGTTCATTATTCCTA
Organism: Cryptoprocta ferox; assembly: GCA_028646485.1. NCBI lineage: Eukaryota > Metazoa > Chordata > Mammalia > Carnivora > Eupleridae > Cryptoprocta > Cryptoprocta ferox. The sequence continues at coordinate 13,485,186 of CM053564.1, read as the reverse complement.
TTGCTGCCGTAGACTTCATCCTTCCCATTGTCAATCCCAGGTTTAGCAGAGCCCCGGGGAGACAATACAGTAATAATCACCAGGTAGTGGGCATGGAGTCAGATACTTGTCAAGCACTTACTTACTTACTTCAGAGGGGAAAGGACTGTAAGATAATGAGAGCTGGTACAGAAAGGAGCTGAGTTTGAATCCAGGCAGTGACTCTAGTGTCCCTGGCTGTGACCATGACACATCCTGCTGCCTTGGAGACCCGCGTCTCCCAACCATCTACAAATGATCCTGGCCCCACCCTTCTTATTCCATTCTTGCCCCTTCTTCCCTGGATTCTCTCCTGCCAACTCTGTCCCACCTCCCACCTCAACCACTGCCGGGTCAGCCATCCTCAAGTTGCTTTTCCTGATCAAGAATGTCAGGGTGGGCTACACATGTTGAGATCTTATGAACTTTTCATCTTCTTCCTCCAGAGAACTGTTTGCCTTCCTTACTCCTTCATCTCAGTGATTGTTCTCTTTTAGTCAGATGGAAACAGAAAGGTTTTCTTTCTAGGCCCCTTTCCCATATCAGGAATTAAAACAGTGTCTAAATGCAGTGAATATTAATGTATGTTTGAAGGATAAAATGAAGCAGCGGATGACTGAATCACCCACGTGCTTGGGGAGACACCTTGGGGCTGGAAATGAACTTACTCTTTGGCTTCAGACTTGCCTTTGAATTCTAGCTCTGATCATCACAGGATCCTGTGAGATCCTGGCCATGTGACTTCTCTGCACCTCTATTTTCTCATTCCTAAAATGGGAGCATCAATTTTGATGGCTAAAGATGAAGTGAGATCATCCATATAGTAGCACAGTGCCTGGCACAATATATTACTCCATTTATTATCACTGTTGTTGCTGCCTAATTCTTATTTGTAGATTTTCAGATGTCTTTTCTCAAAGTTCAGGAGTTCTTCTATGAAAAAGACTGTCTCCATCAGCATTCCCCCTGCCCTGAGTCATCTTGGAGACAGATAACCCTCTGGTAGTATCTGGCACACTTTCTCTTTCACTCCATCACGGTATAAAAGGGCAGGATGGTCCACTATTAGCCAAATGACCTTGGGCAAATTATGAGCATCACCAGGCCTGTCGATAAAATGGTAAGAATCACAGCTCCAGCATGATGGCGTTGTGGTGAAGGTTAGTGGAGATAATTAATGCACGTAAGATGCTTACTGTGGTGCTGGCACACAGTGATAACCCAGCAAGTGCGAGTCCTCATTATCATTCTTGGAGGAGTCGATGGAGGATGCTGAGGCATGGGGCCACCCCTCCTCCAGCTTCTAAAGCCCAAGTATTGACTCTAAAACATTCTGCAGGCACCTGCAGGGATTTCTGCTGTGCTTTGGACAGCAGCGGCCCTTTTGGATCAGTGGAAGGCTCTTTTCCTCTTGTCTGTCTTGCCTGGGGGGAGGGAGGGTTCTCTTTGTGTGTTAGACTCCTATTCCTGGATCATCTGCCAGAGACTTGGACCAAGAATTCTTACTCTGCTTTTCAGATTTTCTTCCCCTAATGGTCCTGTTCTGTGTTGTCACTCTAGTGCCCTCCCCTCCTCTCCAGCCCTCTGCAGCTGGCAGGAAGTGTTTATAGAAGGAGCCTTTCTTTCTCTTTTTAATAGCCTCCTAGGCTGCAACCTCCCAAATGAGAACCTTGTTAACCAGAAGGACTCTAGGCTACTGATTTATATTCCAGTCATCAAGAGAGGAAAAAGAATTACAGAGGGAGAAAGAAAATGCCAATGTATCTATGGACTAGTTCCAACACCCTTTCTGATGAGGAGTGTGTATATCTATTTATGTTCTGGGTGCTAAGGGATTCCTTCTGGATTTTAGTAGTTGACCTGTTATCCTTGGGTCACGTGGATTCTTTGTTCCTCTTGTGGGTATGCTGAAAACAAGAGTAACAAATTTATTCTCCTGCCATTTAAGCAGAAGATTTATTACTTTCAAATAATAAAGGTACTTGTTTCAACATAAGTGTTATGATCTTGGCAAAGATGGTGTCTAAGCTCACGGTGGCTTCAGAGGATGTTTAAGGGCTCATCTTCTATCACTCTGCACAGATACTGGGGGACCAACATCCCTCCATGGGTAGTTATGAAAGAGTCATAAAACTTATAGGTGATAAGCTTTGGTGGCCAGAATTCTAGCTCAGTGGTTCAAGGAAGGCTTCCAGGAGGAGGAAGTGCATTTGGAAGTGGGTTTTGAAAGTTGGTGTCATAGAGAATGCAGGGTGTTCCCCAATATCCATTCCCTCTGCTTCCATAATGGAATACCTAATTTTTAGCTGGGTCATCCCCCTCACCCCCAAGAAAGATTATACTTCTTTGGAATATTTCTTGCAGCATTCACCACAATTATTCCCCTTCCTGTATGCACATCCTTTTGCAGTGTGACTTTGTAGCCCTTCCTGTTTACTGATGGAGTCTTTCCCCACACTTGAATCCCAGCCAGACTTGTGATTTGCTTTGTCCAGTACAATGCAATGGAAGTGACGTTGTGCCAATCCCAAGCCTAGGCCTCCAGAGGCCTTGCATCCCTCCACTCAACCTTGTGGAATCCTGCCCAACCATCATGTGACCAAGCCAGGGTTAGCCTTCTAGAGGATAGGAGCCCATTTGGAGCAGGGACAAACTTTCTTAGCTAAGGTCATCCTAGACCAGACAACCAGACAGGTAAGTACAAGTTCATGAGTAGATGGACCCAAGGCCACAAAAACTGTCTAGCTGAACCAAGCCCAAATTACCAACCCATAGAATCATGTGCTGGATAAATGCTTATTGTTTTAAGCGACAGTGTTATGAGGTGGTGGTTTGTGATATATCAAAACTAATACAATTTCCCATGCAGCTAGGTGTATCTGTGTAACTAAGTTTTGTTGCATGACGTGTAAGTGACTATGTTGTGTATGATTCCTGGGCTGAGGGAACGGATTTCTTTATTGGGAGGAATCATGCTCTTCTTCCATCTTTCTTGCTCCCTAATGACTAGAATGAGAATGTAATAGCTGGAGCTCCAGCAACCATTCTGGGCCAGGAAGGGAGTTTAGGAATGAAAGGAACCCATGGCAGAACAATAACCTAGGAGTTTCTTCTTCCTCTGAAACCGTAGATTACCTTTCCAATCCTGTTCTAACTACTTCTAAATATTAAGCAAAAGAGATAAACTTTTATCTTTTTTTTTGGCCACTGGTGGTTTGAGTGTTACAGTGAAATCACAGCTGAACCTAATCCAAAATAAACAAATGGTCAGGATTTAGATAAGCAGCGTTGGTAGAGAAGAGTACTCATACCAGAGGGAACTTACTGAGGGAATATCATGTATAATGTTGCAGAAAAAGAAAAAGTGTGGGTGGTGAAGAGACTGCATGGTGTTACTTAGAGGAAACAATGGGTGACAGGGCTGGGAACGGTTTGGGGCAAGCTTTTGCAAGGCTTTGAAGTGTAGCTAAGAAGTTCGGAGAAAGTGGTAAAACAGATGTCTGAAGCCTTATAAAAATCAGAGTGAGGAATTCATTGATTCATTTCCTCTTGGGAATTAATGTTCCAGTGAGAGAGACAAGGTAACAAAACAGGATGATTACGGATTGTGGTTAATCGTCTCTGCGATATGATGGACACTGTTGGATGGAGGCAAGTACTTTAGAGAGGGTGGTCAGAGAAAGATTTTTTTTTTTTAAATTTTTAGAACTCTGTGCCGGGCATTGTGCGGAAGTCTAGCGACACAGAGATTAATAACACACAGTTTCTGTTGTGAAGGATCTGTCTGTGACAACTGTGAAGAGATCACAGTCGAGTGTGGGGGTAGGGTTAACTGGGAACGATTTCCTGGAGGAGGTGGGAGAGAGCCAAACTTCCCAACTGTCTCAGTCAGATGTGTCTGTAATAAAACTGTGTAACATACACACCCCACAGATCTTTGCTTACAGCAAAAATGATTTTTCTCACAGGTCTGCATATAGGCTGTGATTCTGCCAGGCTCTGTTGGATTAGCTTGCTTGATTCCATGCCCAGGTCTGTTGTATATAGCTCCTCATCCTGGGACCATTGGCTGCCCAGGGTTTGATCTTCTCACGGTGTATGGCAGAAGTTGAAGAGATGAAGCAGAGTCACAGAGGCACATTTAAAGCCTCTACCTCTATTACATCCGCTCACACTACTGACCATAGCAAGTCACATGACCAAGACTGACATCCATGGGTCAGAAAGAACATTCTACCCACAGTGAGAAAATTTTCGAAGGTACAAGAATGGTTAATTCTGTTATGGAGGGAATGAGAGGTTGGAAACAGTGAGCCAGTCTTTCATATCATCCAAGGAAATGAGGTACTTCTTCATTTTTTCAGAAATCTCATGTATGTCTGAATACTTTTGCTAATTTTTTCCAAGAAATCTTTCCTATTTCTTGTTAGAGTTATTGTATAGCACGATTATCTTTTTCATCTAATTTTTAAAAAATTTTTTTGTCTTTATTTTATTTTGAGAGACAGAGACAGAGAGTGAGCGGGGGAGGGGCAGAGAGAGAGGGAGACACAGAATCTGAAGCAGGCTCCAGGCTCTGAGCTGTCAGCACAGAGCCCAACGCAGGGCTCGAACCCACGGACTGTGAGATCATGACTTGAGCCGAAGTCGGGCACTTAACCAACTGAGCCACCCAGGTGCCCCATAAATTTTTAGATGCTTACTTATATTTGAGAGAGACAGACAGAGTTTGAGCAGTGGAGGGACAGAGAGACAGAGACAGACTCCAAAGCAGTTTCCAGGCTCTGAGCTGCAAGCTGTCAGCATAGAACCTGATGCAGGGCTTGAACTCATGAGTAGTGAGATCATGACCTGAGCCAAAGTCAGACACTTAACCAACCGAGCGCCCCTTGTCTAAATTTTTACTTAAAAAATTACGTAAGCATACATGGTAAAAACTTCAAAAAGGAGTACTGAAAGATATAACAGTGAACTTAAGTCTGTCCCTTCCAAAGAGGCAAATCCTGGGTTTCTTTTTGGAGATATTCTGTATGTGCAGAAACAAATATTTTGGTTTTTTTATTATTAAGTTTTTATTTTAATTTCGGTAGAGTTAACATGCAGAACCAAATATTTTCTTACATTAAAAAATGCAAAATGCAGGGCACCCGGGTGGCTCAGTCTGTTAAATGTCGAACTTCAGCTCAGGTCATGACCTCACAGTCCGTGGGTTCGAGCCCCACATCAGGCTCTGTGCTGACGGCTCAGAACCTGGAGACTGCTTCGGATTCTGTGTCTCCCTCTCTCTCTGTCCCTCCCCTGTGCATGCTCTGTCTCTCTCCACCTCTCAAAAATGAATAAATGTTAAAAAAAAATTTTAATACAAATTCGCATTCCACTACGCTTGTTCCTCTGAATCTCTCCCGCTTTCTTCTTTTTAATAATGTATCTTAGAGGTAGTGCCATTTCAGTTCAGCAGGGCCCATTTCATTGTGTTTAAAGGCTGCATTGTTTTCCACTGTGAGGCTGAGCTGTAATGTATTTAATCAGAGCCACATTGAAAGACATTTGGATTATGTCCAGTCTTTTGCTACCATAACCAAGGCTGCATTCAGTACCCTGAAACATCTATCTTTATGCACATGTGTGAGTATATCGATAGGTTAAATCTCCAAGAAGAAATTGCTAGATCAAGGGATATGCATCTCAACACTTGATAAATATTGACTCTCTGTTTCTAAAAAGAAAGAATGATTTCTTCCAGCATGTCTACAGATCTCTGTCTGTTCCCCCATCTTCTTCTTGATTCTTGTCCCATGGTATTGTTCAGGGGTGAACCAATGGAATAAAATAGTTCAAAACTTATTCCTAGAGGATCTCTGGGGAGAGTTTGAATAGTAATCTTGGCAAAAAAAAACTTTGAAAATGGGAAGAACCTGGTATTGCTGTTGTTACCCAGATCATCCTTTTAATGAGAGCACTGGAGGAGCATCGAATATTGTTCTCACAACATGTTTACTGAAAAACTCCATGCTGCAAATGGAATGATTTATATCCCTGGGAGACCCCAGTAAAAAATGTGCACAATACCCTTTAATTTGATCTGCTTTCCCTGTAGCACCTAAATATTTAGGGCAAATAGAAAATAGTTCTGATTTACAATCTCTATAAAAATTTTAAACAACCTAATAGGACGTTTGATCATGAAATTGCCTGAAATAATGTTGGTAGTAGTCAGCCATATTTCTTTGAAATGGCCTGTAACTTGAGTGCAAACCCCCAAACATGGATTTTTTCCCCTGCTAATAACAGTCTTATTAATAAAAGAATGATTTTCTTTACAGATCTTCAGCAGCTGTGTTCTGGTGCCTTTGTTCAATAAAGGTAGAGATAATAACTGTCTCTAAAAAGAAAATGTGCCAAGGTTCCCAGGAGAAGTGGTGGAAACAAATCTTTTATTAAATCATATCGAATTGTGTTTCTTGTTTACTTTTTTCATTTTGTAAGTCACAGTCATATCTGCTAGTTTTGGTAAACCTTGCCTCACAGTCGTCAAAACAACAACAACAACAACAACAACAACAACAACAACTAACTTGGATGCTTGGTGTTCTTAAAGTTCAATGCTGCGTGATCAATCAGGGTGATAAATTTCACACAATTAACTGCTGTGATGACATTTCTGAGTCTGTTCGTCTGTTTACCACTGCTGACATCTTTGGAGATTGGTTAACTTCTGCCTGTGTTCGCAGATGTTCTGTGGATGCCTAGGAAAAGAAAAGCAGGAAAATGTAGTCGATATCTGGAGTTTTTACCTGTGTACAGATACATGACCCTTAGAGCAATAACATCTCTGTTTTCCTTTGAGGGCAGGTGGCTCACATAGGCCAGCTCTATTCCTAGTGCTAGGGGTAGCCTGTGACCCAGACCTGGCCAATCAAAACATCCTTGCTCAAGGTGAACCAATCAGAGCCAGTGAGAATCCTGGGACTTGTACTACAATCATTATCTCCATGCATAAGATGAGGCTGAGAAAGTTTAAGTAATTTCCCAGTGTCATGCAACGAGGAAGTGGTGGAAACAAGATTTCGACCCAGGACTGAATCTCCAAATCCACTTTTCTTACTTCCTACGCCAGCACTTACTACATCGTAGTTATTGGCCTGTGTCTGTTGCTCACCTATTAACTCCCTGACCTCTCAACACGCCTGTGTTATCTTTGGACCCCAGTACTTCCTCGCTCTAGAGTCTTGCTTAGAGGAGTAGGTTCTCAAAAACTATAGACTGAATGAAGAAATCTTTGCAACAACTCTGGAAGGCGAGTATTTTTCTTTCCATTTTACACATAAGCAAATTTAGGCTTAGGGGTGGTTAAGGGACTTACCCAAGGCCAGGAACTAGCATTCACAAAATATAATCCTATAATCCTGAAATGTCCTCCTTCAACTGAGAATTGAGAAAGGTATTCTATGAGCTACAAAGAGGGGTCTTGGGATGTTCATTCACCCAGTGTAGATAGGTTCCTGAAGGCTCTGTTGGGGTGGATTACCATGCAGAAAGCGACACAGACGTTTTATGAAAGAGAGCTGCATGTATGTTACCGGATCTGCTCTTGAGCTCCTTAGAGCTTGTGAGCACGCAGAACACTGCTTAATGGCGCTGGACAAAGCTCAAGTGAAAATGGCTCCAGTGGGGAAATCTTTTATGGAAACTGAAATGATTGTTTTAGGAATCCGAACTGTAATTTTTCACCTCTTAGTCTTTGGTCTCTTGAGTCCCGGTCTGTATCATGGGCACATTTGGTAATGGAGTTTTGGTGACTTCGCCCACTGTGAGGGGCCCTGCAGTGGCAGGCAGACAAGCTCGATGTGTGGAGGGGGGCAGCGAGTTAGATATTTAGAGGCAGAGACTGGGACTCTTTTAGATAGAACCGACAGCTCTAAAGGGCACCTCAAGGAAACACATTTCCTAGGGCATCTGAGAACATGAGAGCTGAGCCCAGGGTCTGATGTAGCTCTCTCTGTTTGAAAGCGCTGACATTCTGTTAAGCTAATGATGAGTTTTCTTGTCTTTTCTCCCAACACCAAGACTAGGCAAAAAATGCAAGGGAAGAAAGAACAAGAAGCAATTTCCAAAGTCTTCAGGGTCCCTAGGCTGGCTTTTGAACTAAGTCACACTGCTGTCATCCTCCAGGGCTGCTTGTACTTTTGCAGTAGTCGTTGGCAGATTAATGAGTTTCATGAAAGTTAAGAGAAAATAGCAGCTGAAAGTAGCACTAAAAGTTTCAAGGGCATTTTGGGGGAGGGGGTGAAATACTGTCGTCACCCTGATGTACTCATGGAAACGTGTACGTTATGTCATTAGTTAAAAATCCCAGGCATGGAGCCAAGAATGCATCTAATTTACCCACTCATTTACCCACCACCCATCCATCCATCTATCCACTCATCTGTCCATCCACCCACCAACCACCCATCTGTCTATCCATTCAGCCCTCTACCCATCCATCCACCCATCCACCCACCCACCCACACATCCATCCACCCATTCATCCTCCACCCACGTAACCATCAATTTTACCCATTCGCGTAACATTTAATAAGCACAGACAACGTGCCAGGCATTATCTAAGGCTACCAATACTTGGTTCTCGGGGACTTTCAAGACTGCGTGTTTTGCTATAATATAATTTCGGAAAGCGAATTTGCTGTTGGGAGCTTTCGTTAAGGTGAAGCAAAATGGTGTATTGAGTTTATATAGATTTTGATTCTTATATAACTGTACATTTGGGTCTGAAAATCTTATGCAACTTATTTGGGAAAAGATGGTCTGCAGTACAAGTTGCTGCATCATGCGGAAAGATGGGCCGCAAGAAACAGTTTTTGTTTCGGGTTTATTTTTTGTGAGAAGCCGTGAAATTGTTGAGCTGAAGTTGTCGTTTTGCTTGGTCAGGTGTTGCTAGTCCACTAAAAATAAGTCTGTATCAGTGGACATCTTAGAAACTAAGAAAACTCATGTTATGCATGTACATAATTGATAAAATATATAGAGTTGGCTTTGACTAATTTACATAAATGGTAAAACCCCCTTATGGGTTTAAAGGTTACCCCAAACCTCACTTCTTCCCACTCAACACCGTATCTTTGACCTCTTCTCATGTTGTTGTATGTACATCTAATTCAATACATTCTGACTGTGGCCTAGGGGGTCAACGTAGCATCGACTACAATTTGCTTATCCATCCCCCTAGTGATGGAAGAACAGGGACGTCAAAATCTTCACTGTCACATGGAAAACTACGGTGAACAGTCTCACGCATGCGTCCTTATGGTTTTGTGCAAGAGTTTCTCTGGGGCACATATCCAGGCACGGGGACTATTGGGTAGATGAACAGTTAATTGCCCTGAGTACTGAGAGAGTGCTGCTTGGAATGGCTGCTTAGTTTACACTTCTCCCTAGCCCTCGATGTTCTCTGACTTTGTAATTTTTGCCAATATGGTGGATATAAAGTGGTGTATCGTTGTTGATTTAATTTGCTTTTCTCTGATTACTAGTGAAGCTGAGTATCTCTTCATATACTTGTTAGCCATTAGTGTTTCCTCTTCTATTAATTTTCTTTTCATAGACTTTACCCGTTTTTCTGTTGGGTTTCCTGATTTTTTTCCTGCCGTGTTGTAGAAGTTTCTCTAGATTTCAGTACAAGCCAAGTTTTAGACTTGCACACATCTTCTCATGGTCCACAAAAGTGTTCAGTGTGTAGATTATGTCCTTTCCTGGGCAGAAATTGCAATTTTTATGCAGTGGAACACTTCACATTTTCCCCTTATAACTGGCTCTTTTTAGATCTTGCTTTAAAATCTGTACAATTGTAGAGTCACAAAGATATTTCCTCTGTTTTCTTCGATTACTTTTATAGTTTGTCTTTTGCATTCAGGTGTGAAGGAAGGAATCCAGTTATATTTTTCCCATACAGGGAATCAATTTGCCCAACAAAATCTACCAAATAATTCAGTCTTTCCCAATTGGGGTGTAATGCCAAGTCTCTAATACATGTAGGACTGTTTCTGGAATCTCTGTGATGCTTCATTGATTTATTTATCTGTTCCCACACTTAAAAAAGAATTACTGTGACTTCATAATAGGTATTAATTAATCCAGTAAAATGAATCCTTTTACTCCTATTTTTTTTTCAAAATTACCTTACATATTCATGCCTTTTAAATTTCTGTATACATTTTAGAATCAGTTTTTCAAATTCCTCAAAAAATCTGTTGGAACTTTGAATAGAACTGCATTAAGTCCACAGGTTAATGTTGGGGGGAAATTAATATGCCTACAATGTTAAGTTATCCTATTTGTGAATTTACCATTTGTCTTAATCTATTCAGGTCTTTTAAAACGGTCTTTATAAGAGCTTTTCTCCATGAAGCTTCAGTGAATTCATTTTTGTGGGGAGGTGTGTTTAAGTCCTACATACAGTTTTGTTGTTGTTGCTATCATGTTTTATTTTATTTATTTATTTTTTCCTTGTCGAGTCTTCCTTATTTATTTATTTATTTATTTATTTTAGTTTATTGTCAGGTTGGTTTCCATATAACACCCAGTGCTCTTCCCCACAAGTGACCTCCACCAAGACCATTACCCCCCATTACCTTTCCCCCTTCCCCTTCCCCCCTCGGTTTGTTTTCAGTATTCAAGAGTCTCTCATGCTCTGTCTCCCTCCCTCTCCCTAACTCTTTTCCCTCCTTCCCCTCCCCATGGTCCTCTGTTAGGTTTCTCCTGTTAGACCTATGAGTGCAAACATATGGTATGTGTCCTTCCCCACCTGACTTATTTCGCTTAGCATGACATCCTCGAGGTCCATCCCCGTTGCCACGAACGGCCAGATTTCATTCTTTCTCATGGCCATGCAGTATTCCGTTGGATAGATGAACCCCATCTTCCTGATCCGGTCATCAGTTGATGGTGCTATCGTGTTTTACTATTCTGTACAATGCCTGGCACACAGTGAGTGCTCAGTAAATGGTACTTATTATTTTCATCGTAGCTATTGTAAAAGGGAGAAAATCATGGAGGGAAAGTCTCCAACTGTCTTTAAGAATCCGTCATGATGCTCTGCAAATAACATGGATGTGGAGCCAGACACACCTGGGTTCTGCTTCTGATTCCACCATTAGCTGTGTGACCTCAAACACTTTTCCTGAATTTCTGGGCCTTTGCTCCTGCTCTAGGGGGAGTAATGTTCATCCTACCAGTGTTCTCATCTCCGTATGATATGAGCATAAAATGAGATCACGAACTAGCAACACACATAGTGACTGGCACATAGGTGCTCAGAAAGGAGTTTCTTTCTCCCCCTAGTGAAGAGGTGAAAAGTTTGTCACGTAACTGCCTCGTTTCCCCATGAAACCATCTCTTCATTTGAAATCCACTTCCAAACTTTGTCTTTTCTGGCCAGATGGATGCAGAGAGTGGGCATACACGTTAAGAAAAATCGAAAAGAAAAATCTACCTTCCTAAAATCCCCTTTTAGATGACACTAGCCTTTTCTTAATGTTTATTTATTTTTGTGTGAGAGAGAGACGGAGCATGAGCAGGGGAGAGGCACACAGAGAGAGGGAAGACACAGAATCCAAAGCAGGCTCCAGGCTCTGAGCTGTCAGCACAGAGCCCGATGCGAGGCTCGAACTCACAAACCCTGAGATTATGACCTGAGCCGAAGTCGGACCTTAACCGACTGAGCCACCCAGGCGCCTTGACACTTTAGCCTTTTCATTTTTAGAATACAAACTTGAGGAAAGGAAGCATGGTTGACTCCCCATAATCCATCTGACTTAAGGTGGTTTCATCCAAGCCAGTTGTGGCAAGTCCATTTCTCTCCTCACTGATTGGTTCAGAGATGGGCTGGCCCCTGCCAGTCTGGGCCAATGAGATGCCAGGAGGGCCTTGCTAAGGGCTTCTGGGAAAAGAAATCCAGTTTTTCTCCTCCGCAGGCCTACAATCCTGGTTTCTGCTGGCCGTCGCATCAGTGAGATGAGCCAGGCTGGGGATGAAGCCCACACTGGGGAGTGGGGCAGGGGGCAGTGTGCAGAGAAGTTCTGAGTTCCCGATGTCAATGTTGAGCTGCCGCGTTGGCAAAACTGGAAACTCCCTTCCCCCTCAACTCCCTGTTCTGTCATAATACTTAATTCAGTCAACTTGCATGGTGTCATGAACTGAATTGTGTCCCCTCAAAATTCATAGGTTGAAACCCTAACCCCAAAGCAGTTGGAGATAAGGCCTTTGAAGAGGTAAAATGGAATGAGACCTTTAAGGGTGGAGCCCTAATCCAACAGACTGGTGTCTTTATAAGAGGAAGAGACACCAAGAGTTTGTGTGCACAGAGAGAAGACCCTGTGAGGAAACAGAAAGAAGGTGCCATCAAGCCAAGGCCAGAGGCCCCGCCAGAAACCAACCAGGCCAGCACCTGGACATCCAGTCCCCTGAATTGTGGGAAAGCCAGCCAGTGTGCGGTGTGTTTGGTTATACAGCCCTAGCTAACTAACAAAAATAGGAATAAATTTATTTGAAGTCTAAAGCACTACAGTGGATTCAAATCTCAAGTCTTTGGCATGAGTCTGCAAAAATAACTGATACTCAAGAAATGTGTGATAATGAACGTGAATGTGAGAATCATTCTGAATTTATAGAGTGCAGAGAATCACACGATTCTGGGTGCTCTCGATTGTTTGAGCTTCTGAATGGCCTCTTGGTACAAGTATAGACTTACTATTAGTGGTATCTTTTAAATGAGGAAAGTGATTAACAAGGGTAAGTGAGGGGCACCTGGGTCGTTCAGTTGGCTACACATCCAACTCTTGATTTCAGCTCAGGTCATGATCTCATAATGTGTGAGTTCAAGCCCCATGTAAGGCTCTGTGCTGACAGCGTGGAGCATACTTGGGATTCTCTCTCTGCCTCTCCCCCACTTGCTCTCTCTCTCTCTCTCTCTCTCTCTCTCTTAAAATAAATAAATAAACATTAAAAACCAAACAAACAAAAAACAAAGGTAAATGATATGCTTGAATCTGAGTAGATAGTTAAGTGGTCTGAATGGGATAAGAACCAAGGTCTTTTCACTCCTATTTTGGTACATTTTGTAATAACCTTGATCTCCACTAGGTTCTGAGACACTTGAAGGTGTGAGCTACATCTTACATATTTTTGTAGTCATAACTCTAGCAGATAATCTGTTTCTTAATGGTCACTAATATGTATTAGGAAGATAAACATGAATAAATACTATACACTTGTTGTGTCTTGAAAGGAGCTCTCGGGAAAAGGCAGGGGAAATGATACCTCCTTCCAGAGTATTTTAACCATGTCCAGCAGTGGCCATGTCGCATCTCAAAGACAACAGTCATGGGTGTGGTTTGTTTGGTACTTCTCTATGTCCATTTCTGGGCACAGATGTAACAAGCAATGATGACATGCAGAGGTCATACTGCCTACTGAATCCTTTCGGACACGGAGGAAGGAGTCACGAAGCAAAGGCAGAAGAGGCAGTTCAGACCTGTCATACTGGGTACCCCTGGGAGCAGTTTGCACTCAATGCATAAATCAGGCTCAGGGGCCATCTGGTTAATACAAAGCCTTTAGTGCCATTTGCTTCTCCATCAGCATACTGAATTAGGACACATGGTCATTGGGTTTATCAATAACGTGCCCCATAAATCCAGTTAGCATTTTCTTCTGGGCGCTGCACCTTGAGAAGCTGCTTGAGTACCTTGAACGTCCTTCCCCAGCTCTGGCCCTGAATCTCAAGGAGGGTCTGAGACACTTCAGACTCTTGACGGAGTATAAGCCCTTTCTGACTGTCTGGAAGCTCTTCCAGTGATAGATCCTCCTCCCATGAGGTCCTGTCGTTCTTAGAAGGAGTCCTGGCATTACAGGAGTGGTTGTATTGTGTCATTGGCTGTTTCTGTTTGCTCTGCGTCACTTCCTCTGGGGAACTGCCCTTTGCCTGTGTTGCGTGGCTCGGAACTCTGCCCCCTGGCTACAGGGCTGAGTCAATGGCCCACACTCTCCAATCTGAGCTCTCTCATGGCAATCTGAATTTCGAGCCAAGACGCACAGGGGTGGGAGGTGATTGAAGCAAAGTTATTTACCTTTGAGGCTGTAGGTAAGTTTCTGCTTCTATCTCTCTGACAAATAAAAGTATAAGATCTTTAAAACATACATCACGAATATGGAAAATACCTTGATAATACATATACATTATGAAAGGAGTTACCCCCATCTGAATCCCATTTTGATTAACATATCCATCCATATCTATGCATTAACATTTAGATATTTAGCTCTCCCCTTCATTTCTGTGACCTTTCAAGTATCCTTTCAATAGCTAATTCATTCTTTCTTGAATGTGTTGGGATAGGTTTCTGTTGCTTCCTTTACAAACCTCTAAGTGATACAGATGTAGATAGCACATGATAGTTTTATTATTTTTATTTTTATTTTCCAAAATAAAATACCTTTGGAATACCTTTGAAAATACCTTTGTTGAAACTTCTAATTATGATAATGTTGATGAAAAAATATTCCTCCATTATTAACACCTTCTTAATAGCTTAGAGAAATAACACTGACAGTTTACGTTACTGAACATCCACTGTTTGACAAGTTCAGTGTTGGTAGGCAATATAGAAACCAAGAGCTTGGCCTTTATCTATGTTCGAATCTGGGCTCTGTCAGTTACTAGCCCTGTGACTTTGGGCAAATTACTTAACCTCTCTGAACCTCAGTAGTCTCATTTGTAAAATAGGAATAATAATACTTATAGGAATATTATAAAGCCTAAATTAGTTACTAGATGTAAAAACATGCCCAGTATATAGTAAATACATGTTAGCTCCTTATCATTGGGCATTTCAGCTGATAAAAAGAAATGGCATCTCCTTGAGCTGATGTAACTTGCCCAAAGCCACACAGGTAGGACACAGTGAGAGCTGGGATTAAAACAAATCACTCTCCTGAGTGCCTTGTCTAGAGCCTTCATTCTTATAAGTGTCTCACAAGCCCAGATTTGAGAGGGAAATGTATGAAAACTGCTCCAGGAAAAATTAAAAGCAGAAATTAGGCACCCTTTTCTCTCTCTGCTACCACCTTACATGCCTTGCTTTCCACTTCTCCCTCCAGAGTGTCTATCAAGTCCTATTTCAAATAATCCCTGCTGAGTGTGCTGAGTGATAACTGGCCTATCAGCTGGCATTTAAGATCAAGCCTTTCCTTAGTCCACTTACATTTCAGTGGGAAATTCCTGAGACCCTGGTGGCTTCCTCATCCAAAGCATTTAGGGGGCATTGGTCTCTCCCTCTGGAGAGACCCTGGAGGTGTCCCTTTTGGAAGAGTTACTCATCTTTGCTGAGGTCTCGTTAATTAACATCTTGCCTCAGGAGGGTCAGTAGGCCTGAGCAATGCGTTGTACTGTGCGTTACAGAAGATGTACTTTTGCCATGCTGTGCTAGGGGGAAGCAAGTATGTCAAAGGCAGGTCCTTACGGAATGAAAACGTTGGAACACACACACGTGTGTACATGTGTGTGCACAATTAACAATTTATGTAGTCCCAGCTGCTGCTATTGGTGCCATGTAGTATTTCATTAGCACACATTATTTAATTGTTCTCATCACAGTCTTGAAAGTTTGGTACCATTTTCCAGTTTTATGGACTAAGAAATTGGGGCTCTGTAGTGGGCCTCTGCCCTCTCATTCAACATTTCCCCCCTTGTCATTAGCATGAAGCTCACGTAGATTTGACTTTGGGCTTTTTGTGCCTGAGAACTGACCAGTCTGAATATCCTACCCTATGCCTCTTTTATTGGTTCAGAGATGGGCACAGGAGGCCAATGAGCACCAGATATGGAACTTTTGTCCAAGATTTAGGGAACGTGCTGTCTTTTTTTCTTGGCTCGGTGGCTCCGGCTATAGAACGTGAGCTTACAGGAGACAGGGACATCTTAGCCTGTCTGAGAATAAAATCTACACCAAGGAAAGAGAAGGTGAAAGATGAGAGAATGCTTCCAGGTGTTACCATTTGAGCCTCTGAATCCAGACATGCCTCAAGCTAGAATATCCCCGGACTTTTCAGGTGAATCAACAAAGTCATTTCTCCACTTAACCCAGTTTTGAGCTGGGTTTTCTGTCACTTGCCGTGAAAAGAATCCTGATGAATATAGGCTCAGAGAGTGTTATGCACTGAATGTTTGCGTCTCCCCCCACAAAGTTCACACATATAACGAAGCCCTAACTGCCATGTAATGGTATTTGTAAGTGGGACCTTTGGGAGGTGATCAGGTTTGGATGAAATCATGCGAATGGTGTGCCCATGATGGGATTCGTGTCTTATGCAAGAATAAGAAGAAGCCATAGGTCATTCCCTCTCCACCATCTGAGGATACAGAGAGAAGATGGCTCTCTGCAAGCCGGGAGAGAGTTCTCACCAAGGAACTGAATTTTACTGCACCTTGATCTCGGGCTTCCTGCCTCCAGAACTGTCCGGGGGAAAAAAAAGAATTTCTGTTGTTTAAGCCCCACAGGGGGTGGTGTTTTGTTAGGGCAGCTGGAGCTGACTAATACAGAACCCAAGACTGCCTGTCTTTTTAAGCGCCCCCCCCCACGAACTTTCTCTGCCACTATACTTCCTACCTACCAGAGCACACACATTTAACATAGGGAGAAAGGACCTTTACAGAAAGTGGCCTGAGGCTGGGGCTGCCCCCTCAGTAGGGCTAGAATGAGTCCAGAGACATAAAGCTGAAAGGGTAGTGTGAGGTCATGTCTACTTGGCAGATGGGTCCAAACACTTCCAGCAGGTGCAAGCTAATGTTTTTGACCCTGTCATGCCTTTTGTTCCATGGGCTAGAATCCAACGTAGCTCAGTCTCATCAAGAGAATATAATAAAACTTAGCTGAGAAAGGGACAGCTTTATTTCTGTCTAAAAGGCCACATGGAGAACGTCACTAGCAGCTCTTCTTGCAGGAAAAGAGAGAAGAATGGAGTGATGAATTAGTTCCTTACAACCCACTGACAGACTGATGGATAAACGCAGTGACAGACCCCAAATGGTATCTTCTGTAAGTCTTCCCCAAAGAAAAAGTCTTTGTCATTTTAGATACTCCCTGTAAATGGAATGAAACTATGGCAGAAAGCCCCACTGTCTGGGGGACATATGTTATTATTATTATATGTTATTATTATTATTATTAAAGCTATTATATAAGAGCCAAGATTCAGGTGTTAAAACCCAAAAATGGAGTGATTTTGGTGCCACTGAGGCTCAGATAATATTCTTCCTGCATCTCTCCTGTTCTGATAGCTGGCTGTGCTGGCAAAAAGCCATGCATCACCGGGGGCTTAATACAATTTAGGGTTACTGTTCTGACTACCTTTCTTTGTGGCCCAAATAAACAATACTTTTGCAAAGGTAAAAAATCCCTGCACAGAAGTCTTATTTTTCTGCCTTCAAAATGTTTTTAACTGAGATCCCAATTTAATTCTGGAAATTCCAGTTTAATCCTGGATCCCTATTTAATTCGGTCGAGGATCAAGCACATCTCTGTATTCTCTGTTATGCAGCACGGAGGGGGATGCAGAGGATGCAGTGTTTTCAGTGATAAAAACAAATCCTGAACCTTACAGGAGGGGGTTCTTGACGAGGGCCACCCACTGGGAATCACCAGGGAGCTTGGGGAAAAAAAAATACCAACACCCGGGACCCTACCCCGGAGAGTTGCATTTGCTTGATCACGGGGTGTGGCCGGACTGATGGGATTGCTTTTAAAGTGTCACAGGTGGTTCTAATGTGCAGCCACAGCCCAGAAGCCCTGCCGTAAACCGATTTCAAAGTTCGGAGTCATCCCCTTAAACAGCTTAAAGTATAGAAAATAAATGCTGTCTCTGCCACATGGATACTGACTCCACCATCTGTGCGTATTGTGAGACCTTGACAAATTGCTGGACCTCTATGAGGTTCCTAAGTTTTCTCGTTTATATATTTGGGTAAAGGGAGCGCCTAACCCACAGGTTGTGTGGTGAAGGTTGACTGAGGTAAGTGAGTAAAACGTGCCTGGCGGACAGTCAGTATTTCATAACTGTCGGTCCTTACGTTCACTGTCAATGTTAGGACTGGTTTTCACAATCTTAGCAGGTGATGGAAACTAGTTTTATTTAAAGGGAGGGGGATGCTGGCTGACTCAGGTAACCCCACCTAGGAAAGTACAGGGGCGGGTGTGGCCTCAGGACACCTGGGTCCAAGGGGTCAACACCGTGGATTCTTTTCTCTCTCATTTCTGCTTCTCCTCCTCTCGGCAGCTTCAGGCCGCAGGACCACTTCTCTGCCAGGAGGAGGCGACCGTTCAGGCTGACCCGGCACACATTCTGTGACCAGAAAGGAAAAAGGGACCTTTGTCACTCATTTCAGTTGGGAAAAACCCTGAGGAAAGACTTGTCCAAAGGTGCATGGTGTTCTCGTGACTGGCTGGATTCTCATTGTTTCCAGAAGGAGCGTGGGGTATGAGGAACTGAGCAGACAAAAACAGTCACCTCTACAATGATGAAAAGTCAGTTCTTATAATAATGACTATGTCCGCTCAACAAATATTTATTAAGTATCTATTATGGGCCAGACACAGTTCTAGATGCTACTATTGTACAATGAGAAATGGACGTCATGTTAAAAAATATATTGAGATATAGTTTACACACAGTAAAACTCAGCCTTTTTTTTGAGGTAAAATTCAAACTTTTTTTGTTTTTTGTTTTTGTTTTATTTTTAGAGAGAGAGCACCAGCAGGGGAGGGGCAGAGGGGGAGACAGAGAGACAGACAGACAGACAGAAAATCTTAAGTAGGCTCCACCACACTGAGCTCTATCAGGTCTCGATTTCATGACCTGGGATCATGACCTGAACTGAAATCTAGAGTCAAGTGCTCAACTGACTAAGCCACACAAGCGCCTCTCCACCTTTTTAAGATATATTTTTTTGTCTTTTGGTGCTATTGCAAATAGTATTCAGTTTTGAAATCAGGAAGTGGTGGTCCTCTGACTTTTTTTTTTTGTGAGTTTTGGCAACACATACAGTTACACAACCAAGGCTATCAAGGAAGATCCGGAACATTTCAGACCTCCCTCCAGATTGTCTCTTGTGTCTTTGTAGTCAGTCCTTCCTTCTACCCCCGGCTTCCGGCAAACACCGATCTGCCTTCTGTCTGTGTAGGATTGCCTTTTCCAGAATATCACTGAAGTGGAATTACACAGCACACGGCATTCTTTCACTTAGTATTTGAGATTTGGAAAGTTATTGCATGTATAAATAGTTCTTTCATTTCATTGCCGAAACTCAGTGCATTGTATGGGCATAGCGATTTGTTCACCCATTCATCAGCTTAAAGGTAAAGATATTTAGGTTGTTTCCAAGTTTGGGTCACTAGGAAAAAGTTGCCAGAATAGTCACAGATAGCATTTTGTTTAAACATGCATTTTTTCCTATGTTAAGTGTCTACTAGACTTTACAAGGGACTTCCAAAGTGCTTTTCAAAGTGGCTGTAGCATTTTGCATTCCCACGTGAAACGTATGAGTGTTCTGGTTGCTTTACATCCTTGCCAACATAGAGTATTGTTGGTTAAAAAGAAGAAAACCCTTTCTAATGGGTGGGTAATGATGTCTCACTGTGGTTTTAGGTAATGGGTAATGGCACTGAGCTTCTTTTTGTTTGGGTGCTAATTTGCCATTCACTTTTTTTTTTTTTTTTGTGAAGTGCCTGTTCAAATCTTATGCTCATTTTTACTGAGTTGCTTATTTCTTATTGAGTTATAAGTGTTCTCCATATATTCTTGGTGTATGTTCAGATCTCAGATAGGGATTTTACATATATTTTCTACCATTCTGTGGCCTGCCTTTTTATTCTCTTAGCAATGTCTATTGAAGAGAATTTTAAAATATTGGTCAAGTAAGGTCTGTTAATGTTTGTCACTCATGGATTATGCTTTTGGTATCATGTCTAAAATATCTTTGCTTGGGGCACATGAGTGGCTCAGCCACTTAAGTGTCTGACTCTTGATTTCATGGTATGTGAGTTCAAGCCCCACCTCCAGCTCTGCACCGATGGGTTCCACATTGATAGGCAGCGCAGAGCCTGCTTGGGATTCTCTCTCTCTCTCTCTCTCTCTCTCTCTCTCCCTCTCCCTCTCCCTCTCCCTCTCTCTCTCCCTCTCCCTCTCTCTGTCTCCCTCTCTCCTGCACATGCTCACTGTCTCTCTCTTTCTCAAAATAAATTAATTTAAAAAAAAAAGATCATTTAAGAAATATCTTTGCTTAACCCAAGATGACAGGGATTTTTCTGCCATGTTTTCTTCTAGAAGTTTTATAATTTTAAGTTTTATATTTAGGTCTATGATCCCTTTTGAGCTAATTATTACAGTTGATGTAGCAGATAGGTCGAGATTCATTATTTTGCATATGGGCGTCCAATAGTTTTTCCAGTACCACGGAATTGCTTTTGTGCCGTTGTGAAAAAGGAGTTGACCTTATTTGTGTGGGTCTATTTCTGGATCCCCTGTTCTGTTCTATTGATTTTTGTATCTCTTTACCAATACCAATCTAGTTTTAATTACGGTAGCTTTATAGTCTTGAAGTCAGGTAGCTTGAGTTCTCCAACTTTGTTCGTATTTGTAAAAATTGCTTTTGCTATTCTGGTTCCTATGCCTTTCTATATAAATTTTAGAACCAGGTTGTTGATTTCTGCAAAAACAAAAAAATCCTACTGGGAGTTTAATTGGAATTTCATTAAATTTACATTTGGGAAGAATTGGCAACTTACCAATGTTGAGTCTTTCAATCCATAAACATGGATGTTTATGTATATGTTTATGTTTACTCAGGTTATCTTTGATTTCTGTCATCAGCATTTCTAATTTTCAGCATACAGGTCTTGCACATATTTTTTTTTCCTAGGTGTTTCATGTCTTCTGGTGCAATCTCATAAATGCTCATAAATTTTGAAATTGGGAAGTTCAAGTCTTTCATCTTTGTTCTTTTTTTTTCCAAAGTTGTTTTGACTATACTGGGTTTTTTGCTTTTTCATATACATTTTACTATCAGCTTTCTGAAAAAAAAAAAAGTCACCTGCAATTTGATACGAATGGTGTTGAATCTATAGACCAATTTGGAGCAAATTACCATCACATAATATTGGGTCTTTCAATCCATGAACATGGAATTCCTATCCATTTATTTAGGTACTTTTAAATGTTTGTCAGCAAGGTATTTTAGTTCTCAGTGTATAAGTATTCTACTTCTTTTGTCAAATTTATTACTAAGTATTTTCTTTCTTTCTTTCTGATTCTTTCTGATTTCTGTGAATGGAACTGTCTTAATTCCACTTTCAGATTGTTCATTACTGGCATATAGAATACAGTTGATTTTTGTATAGTGAGCTTTGGAACTTGTGTTGTTGAAGGAATTTGTCCTATTCATCTAAGTGGTTGAATATTTTGGTGTATAGTTGTTCACCTTACTGTCTACAGTATCTGTAGTGCTGTCACCTCTTTGATTCCTGATATTGATGAGTTATGTCTTGTCTCTGTCATTTTTTTCTCAGTAAGACCAGCTACAGTTTATTAGATTTATTGATCTTTTTAAATAACTACATTTGGATTTTATTGATTTTTCCCTCTTGCTTTTCTGTTTTCAGGTTTATTGATCTGCATTTATCTTTAGTATTTCTTTCCTTCTGATTGCCTTGGATCTAATTTCTTCTTTTTTTTTTCTAGTTTCGTAAGGTGTAAGCTTAGACCATGATTTGAGACCTTTCTTATTTTCTAACATAAATATTGAATGATGTAGGTTTCCCCCTAACACTGTTTTACCTATGTCCCACAAATTTTGATGAGTCAAATTTACTTTATTTATTTTTGTATTTTTTTGTTTTTGAGAGAGAACTGGGGAGGGGCAGAGAGAGAGGGAGACACAGAATCTGAAGCAGGCTCCAGGCTCTGAACTGTCAGCACAGAGCCCAACACAGGGCTCAAGCTCATGAACCATGAGATCTTGACTTGGGCTGAAGTCATATGCTTAAGCAACTGAACAACCCTTAGTCAACTTTTATTTTTATTAAATTCAAAATAATTCCTAAGTTTTACGTATGCCTTCCTTTTTGATTCAAAGATTATTTAGAATGATGTTTAATTTCCAAGTATTTGTAAAATTTTCAGATGTCTTTATGTTATTTATTTCTAGTTTAATCCTATCATGCTCACAGAACATATTTTGTATCATTTCAGTTTGATAAAGTTTGTTTTATAGACCAGAAAGCAGAATATCTTGTTGAGTGGCCCATGTGAACATGAAAATAATGCGTATTCTGTTGTTGTGGAATGGAATTTTCTGTGTCAGTTACATTAACTTGGTTGATAGTTTTGTATATTCTTACTGATTGTCTCCCTACTTGTTCTATCAACTGCTGAGAGAGAAACTGAAAAGTTTCCAAGTGCACTTGTGGATTTGTCTATTTCTCTTTTTAGTTCCTTCAGTTTTTGCCTCATGTGTTTTGAAGCTCTTCTGTTAAGTACACACACATGATTAACATACAGTTTTGAATAGTGCTGGCAGTGTACATGTTTTTTCATTCTTTTACTTTTAACTTTAACCTATTTATGTCTTTATAGATTCCTTACAGACAGCATATATTTGGGTCTTCCTTATTAAAATCCAATCTGTCAATCTCTGTCTCTTCATGTGTATATTTCGACCATTTACATTTAATGCCATTATTGATGTGGCTGAATTACAATACAGCCTCTGACTAGTTGGCGGTTATTCTTGGAGTTGTGCTTTCTTTTCATAATTCTCAAAGTGGTCTCTGCTAAGTTGTGGTGAACAAAAGAGAAGGGCTTATCCCATTTTTAGAGAGTAATAGTGCTAGTGGGGTTTTAAGTAGAGGCCAGCTGTACCCAGCTCATTCCACTTTCATCTTGGTCTCAAGCAGCAATATGGCAGAATGACAAAGTGGCCAGTTATTCAACAAAATCCCTGATAAGTATTATCTCATTAATGCAGTGAATATAATTATCACACCTCCAGTGTACAGATGAGAAAATTGAAGCTCAGAATGACTGATAAGTCACCTAGCCAAGATTATGCAGTGGCAGAGAGAAGATTTGGGCCCAGGTTGTTGGGATCCAGGATTTAAAATCTTAAACACTATGTGTAAAGGCTATAAATAAATAATTTGAAGGCGTCTGCTATTGATCTCAATCGAAATCATTATCAACTTGTAGGATGAAGGGTGTAATGAAATTTTCAACCTTGTAAGAGTCTGTCTCTTCAAGGGAAGACAGTAAGAATTTGATACTATTTTGTTTGCCTTAATTAGAAATCTAATCATTTACAGGAGACAGGGAAACACAATAGAGTTGAAGACTATCAACTTGTGTTGATACTGAATTGGTCAAGGGACACACCTGCTAATTTGCCCATTTCTTGGGTTTGTGGAGAAATGGCACAGATGAGTGCTTCGGCGGAGAGGGGAGCCCTTTAAATGAAGAAGCAGAGTGATTCTGACATCTGCTAAGTGGATAAGTACACTGGCTCCACCAGCTCATTGCTTTGTTCTCATTTTACCCTGTGGAATCCCCTTTTAGCCAATCCTGGATCATATCATTAACCCATTGCAGAAATAAATTATGGGGAAGCACGTCCATTGCTACCTCCCAAACTCAGAAAAATCAGGCTTTTTTTTTTTCTGTTCTATGCTGTTTCCTGTCATGCATAATATAGCAAATTAATTAGTGAATCTGGCGGCATTTTGCTAATCCAATTTCTCTCCCTTGCTTGAGGTGAATTATGTTCATGCTTCAGTCACTTGAATATTACTCTTCCATGTTTGACGGAATTATGTTATCAGGTGATGATTATATTGCACACTATCTGATTCTAATTAAACCAGAAAAATAGCGACATTGTAAAAGAGGAGAACTTCCATAGTCTACACTCCCCACCCCCTTGCCACTACATTCCATTTTTAAAGCTTTCCAAGCTGTGCTTGGGCTGTTTTCTGACGCTTACATCGTCTTCGTCTCCTCCAGACACAATGCCTTCTTGGGCCTGCTTCATCTAATATGTAATTTGTATAAATTGAGTCTTGGAAAGACATAATGTTTACACTTGCCTTTTTTTTTTTATCAGATGCACGATACACAGTAGTGACTGTGATTATTTCAGATGATATCAAAAAAGAAAATGTGTTATTTGTCAAAATCGTCCATATAACTTGGGGAAAGAAATCAGTTGTCTGACAGAAGAGAAACTCAGAGTTTAGAGAGGAAGGGAAAACTGACTTGCCAAGATGAACACAGGAAGAGATGTAATGTAGGGGTTTCAATCACAGGCTTTGGGACCTCAAGAGCTGGGTTGGAATTCTGGCTCTGTCTTCAACTGATACCTTTTCTCTCTTGTTACTGCAATAATAAGCACTCAGTGAAACCAAGGTCTGGAGAGGTGAGTTGACTTACAAAGGTCTCATGATGATGTAAAAAGGCCAGGAGTGGGAGCAATTCTTGCACGCCATATTACATGCTGTGCTCTGATTTTACCAGGGCAGGGCGAGAAGGAGAGTCCGTAGAGGCTCCAATTAGAGTAGGTCACTGGATATCAGAGTCCCTTTTCTCAGGAGGGTAAAGCTGTCCTTTTGCATTAGACGACACTCACCATCCATGAACCTCGGAGACAGGTTTCTAAAGCCTCGGAGAGCTGTGAGGTGAAATTTGCACCATGCGGCCAATGAAAGACACTTTTATGGTTGGGACATCCAGTGTGGTCGGCAGGCTTCGGTCTTTTGTCCTGTTCAACAGGTGGCTCAGAAGCTGGGAGAGCTCATTGCTGAATGAATGGGACTTGCCCCTGTAGGGATAATACTCCTCAGTCCATGGGTCTCCTCATTTTCCAGACTGTTTTCCTTTTGGAGAAACAGACTCCCACTTCGCAATAACAAATTGTGTAATTCAGGTTGAGCCCCGCTGGCTTTCCCACTGATTTTTATCTCACTCAGTGAAGGCCGCTTGGCCTCAGCTGCCTTGTTAGATGTCATTCCTGGCCTGTGTGCACAGTTGTAAGCCCGACTCTGCCTGCTGGGGAAGATGATCTTCTCGGTACCTTTTGGGCCCTGTTAGAACAAAAAGGCTGTTTCTTTGCACTGCTTGTAGGACCCAAAAAGTGGAATAGAAAATTGTGTTTTCCTTTGCAGAATTTCTGCTGTGGGAGGAGGCAAGGTCAAGCAGGGGACACAGACAGTTAACATATGTTTACTCAATACCTATTGTATTCCAGGTCATATTCTGGGTGCAAGAGAGAGAGCAGTAAAGAAAATGGGCAAAGTCTCTGCCCTGGGGGAATCAGGAATAGGCATTGAACTTGGCGTGGTGGGAAGAGCGCCAGAGTTGGGTGGCTGTTTTACTCATTTGTATTCTAGCGGGGAGATTTAGACATTAAGCAAAGTAAAAAACGAAGGTATGTTGGAGGGTGGTAAGTTCAAGGGAGATAATTAAGCATGGGAGGGAGATAAAGAAAGCAGAGAGGGAGTGGAGGAGGTTACACTTTTTCTTAATTTCTAAACTTTTAAAAATTGTATTTGTTTTTGAGCGAGAGAGCACGAGCGGGGGAGGGACAGAGAGAGGGAGGGAGAGAAGACCGTCAGTGCTTAGCCTGATGTGGGGCTCGAACTCAGGAACCATGCGATCATGACCTGAGCTGAAACCAAAAGTCAGACACTTTAACTGACTGAGCCAGCCAGGTGCCCCTTAATTTCTAATTTTTTTAATTGAAGTATAATTGACAAATAAAAGTGTAAAGTATTTAAAGTGTACATTGTGATGATTTGATATTTGTATACACGAGATTCTCCCATCAAGGTAATTAACACACCCATCACCTCGCACTGTTACCTTTTGTTGTTGTGGAGAGCATTCAAGTTCCACTGTCTCAAATATCAATTATACTCCCCTCTTTCCAACTATAGTCACCAGGTTTTACCTAGATACTCAGGTCTTAATCAGGTTATAGCTTATAGCTGTAATTTTCCCACCGTTTCGCTATTTCCCCCATATCTCAGCCTCCGGCAACCACTTTTTTCTACTCTCTGTTGCTGTGTGACTTTTTTTCTTTCTTTTTTTTTAGGTTCCCTATAGAAGTGATACTATGTAGTATTTGTCTTTGTCTGGTGTATTTCACTTAGCATAATGCCCTCCAGGTACTTCCATGTTGTTGCAAATGGCAGGATTTCCTGATTTTTTTTTTAAAGGCTTAATAGTATTCTGTGGTATGTACCTACCACATTTTCTTTATCCATTCTTGCTTCAGCTGACTTTTAGGTGTTCAGGGAGGGTTCTGGTCACACAGACGCATTCCCTTTATGACAGTTCATTGGGCTGTACTCTTGAGAGTCATATACTTTTCTGAAGGCGTGTTATACTTCAATAAAAAGTCCGAGATGCACATATGTGCAATGGAATATTACTCAGCCGTGAGAAAGAAGATCTTGACATTTGCAACCAACATGGCTAAAACTTGAGGGCATTATGGTGAGATAAGTCAGATAGAGAAAGACAAGTACTGTATGATCTCATGTCTATGTGGACTCTGAAAAAGCCCAACTCATAAGAACAGAGAGTAGAATGATGGTTAACAGGCACGGGGGGGTTACAGGAATGGGGGATATGTTTAAGGGTACAAACTTGCAGCTAGTGAATAAATAAGTGCTGGAAATCTAACACACCACATATCGATTAGAGTCATCAATACTGTATTACAGGGGCGCCTGGGTGACTCTGTCGGTCAAGTGTCCGACTTCGGCTCAGGTCGTGATCTCACAGTTTGTGGGCTTGACCCCACGTTGGGATCTGTGCTGACAGCTCATATTCTGTGTCTCCCTCTCTGCCCCTCCCGCATTCTCACTCTGTCTGTCTCTCTCAAAAATAAGTAAACATTAAAAAAAACAACAATACTGTATTACAGACTTCAAAGTTGCTAACAGACTAGATCTTAATTGTTCTCACCACGAAAGAAATAACCCTATGTAAGATGGTGTAACAATATATATGTATCACATTAACATGTTGCATGCCTTAAACCTACACAGCATTGTATGTCAATTACATCTTGATTTTTTTTTAATGCTGGAAGGAATAAAAGTTGGAAAGAAACAAGTTAACTCATTGAGTTTACCATAGAGCAGGGACAAAAGTCTTCTCTGTCTTTAAAAGAGTGGTTCTCAATCAACG
Organism: Cryptoprocta ferox; assembly: GCA_028646485.1. NCBI lineage: Eukaryota > Metazoa > Chordata > Mammalia > Carnivora > Eupleridae > Cryptoprocta > Cryptoprocta ferox. The sequence continues at coordinate 13,457,877 of CM053564.1, read as the reverse complement.
GAGATTTTGTCTTCCTTCTTCCCTCCTCCCTGCCCAATCTCCACCGGAACATTGGGCAATACCTGGAGACATTGTGCCTTGTCACATCTTGGGGGACACTGCTGGCATCGAGTGGGTGGAGGCCAGGGGTGCTGCGAAGCATCCTACAGTGCGCAGACAGCTCACCCAATAAAATTATCCAGCCCTGAATGCCAGCAGTTCTGAGGTTGAGAAACCTTGCTTTAAAAGAACCTATCTGAGAAACTTCAGGATCATTTGAACATTAATTTCATCCACCACAGCCTTTGCTGACACAGAGGACCTTATTTACTTGATTCGGACAATGTTTCCCCTCCCAGGAGGGGCCTCTGAGAGCAGGAGCGAATTTCATTTGCTCCCTTGTAAATCTCTGAAATGGAAAACAGGTCTCAATATTCCTCTCTCTCTCTCCCAGTCTTTGAAGCTCTCCGAAGAGGGCCATGGCAGTTAGCGCACAACAAATTCCCCAGACGTAATTTAAATGTCATTTCAGGGCTGGGACTAGGGCATGAATATTTAAGATGTGAATTGTTTGGGTCGTGCCTAAATCTTTTATGGATTTTACTGGATGAGAAAAATGAGTCACTACTTTTTGATAAAGTTCGCTTTCCCTCCATTTTATTAACAAACCCAGCCAAGTGAACCAGACTGCGTCTGCCAGAGAGAATAAGGATGCTTGTTTGGGGGACAATATTAGATTCTGTTCCGTTCCCAGCATGCCATACTTATGGTTCAAAAACCAAAGAACAGGTAGGAGATTTGTCCTAGGTCAATGTGTCCTTGCTCGCAAAAGTGTTGTTGCATATCAAATGCATCTAGGATGGGGGTGGTGGTGGTGGTGGTGGACATGGGATGGGGGGATGGGCTGGTGGAGTGGTGGTGGATGTGTGGATGGGAGTGAAAGTGAAATTGAATAATCAAACCCTAGGTGGAAAATTAGTTGATTATGTAGTGATATTGAAATTATCAGACCCTAACTCCACAGATTAATCCTTTCCCATTCACCAGTTTGAATTCCAAGGGCTGGGTATATATCACAGGCAAAGGAAAAAGTACAAATGAGGGGGTGGGAAGACAGAGAGAGAGAGAGAGAGAGAGAGATTGTGAGGGGCAGGGAGAGAGAAAGGGAAGGATCCGGCAGGGGAGGGTGGGAAGAGAGAGAAATATTTAATAATTTAAAATTGTGTAGACTCCAGAAAGAATATCTATTTTAATCTTTTTGGAAGAAATTATGCCTCCTACATCTCTCTCCCAACCCCTACCCAGAAATTAATTTTGAACGTTAATATGAAAGCAACCTCTCTCTTCTTTGAATGCCGCTTTTGATTTTGACAGGGTATCTAAAAGGCTGCTATTAGACAAATTTTCATTAACTAATAAGCTAGTTCTTGGGCAAAACATGAATTTTTTGTCATCTCATGTGAAAATTGAAAAAAGCCATAATTAGGAAGAAAATCACTAATTGTAAGGCACAAAATTTGTTTGCTAAGAATAGTCATTAAGGGGCAATGAAAGCATTAGCAACTTCAGTATCAGAAAACAACTATTAAAATGCAAGTAGGATTGAGGTATTTGCCCAGAGACATAATAATGGCTTTGCATTTACAGGTCTATAATTGTGGTTGATTTGAGGTGTTGTTGATACTTTCTGAGGAAGAATATACAGGGGGCCTACTTACTTAAAGTACCATAGCTTTGGGCTCCCAAATTACAGACTCAAGTTTTAATTTCTAGAGAACATTACCATCGGGAGAGTTACTCAACTATGCTGTCAATGCCGTTATTGCTTTAGGATTGTGATGAATTGGGAAAAACCAGGACAAAGAGTAATGTTTCTGTGGCTCAGACAGCTCATGAAACCAGTTTTGCATGCCAAGTCCCCGGGGTCTGACATCAGTGTGAAGTTGCCACATCACCGCGTGATGTATTTGCCTTCTTGAAAATAACTTTTATTATTTTTGTTTTCTGACAAATATACTTTTGGGGGGCAAGTTTAGAAAATGCAGAAACTTGTGATGAAGGGACCTTAAATTCCCTTTAATTCTATCAACCAGAGAGCCAATGTGAACATTTTGGTGTATTTGCTTTCTCTTCTTTCTCTTGCATTTTATTTATTTATTTTTTATTTGAGAGATAGGGTGGGGGAGAGGGACAATGGGGGGGGGAGAGAAAGGGGCAGGGAGAGAATCCTAAGCAGGCTCCATGCTCACTGTGGAGCCCAACACAGGGCTCGATCCCACGACCTTGGGATCATGACCTGAGCCGAAATCAAGAGTCAGACAGTAGGGGCGCCTGGGTGGCTCAGCTGGTTAAGCATCTGACTTCTGCTCAGATCATGATCTTGTGGTTCATGAGTTTGGGCCCACATCAGACTCTGTGCTGACAGCTTAGAGCCTGGAGCCTGCTTCAGATTCTCTGTCTCCCTCTCTCTCTCTCTCTGTCCCTCCCTGGCTCACACTCTGTCTCTCAAAAATGAATAAACATTAAAAAAAAATTTAAATAAAAGAGTCAGACACTCAACAGACTGAACCACCTAGGCACCCTCTTTTCTTGTATTTTAAACTCTTTATTGAAGAATAACAATCATATGATAAAGTACATAAATATTTATTTATTATTATTATTTTTAATTTGCATTCAAGGTAGCTAGCTTATAATGCAATAATGATTTCAGGAGTAGATACCAGTTATTCATCCCCTATATATAACACTCAGTGCTCATCCCAGCAGGTGTCTTCCTTAATGCCCCTTGCCCATTTAGCCCATCCCCCCCTCCTACGACACCTCCATAACCCTCAGTTCGTTCTATTTAAGAGTCTCTTATATTTTGTCCTCTTCCTTGTTTTTATATGATTTTTGCTTCTCTTCTCTTATGTCCATCTGTTTTGTATGTTAAAGTCCTCATATGAGTGAAGTCGTATGATATTTGTCTTTCTCTGACAAATTTCACTTAGTATAATACTCTCTAGTTCCATCCACATAGTTGAAAATGGCAAGATTTCATTCTTTTTGATTGCTGAGTAATATACCACTCTTCTTTATCTATTCATCCATCGATGGACATGTGGGCTCTTTCCATACTTTGGCTGTTGTTGATAGTGCTGCTATAGACATTGGGGTGCATGTGCCCCTTTGAAACAGCATACCTGTATCCCTTGGATAAATACCCAGTAGTGCAATTGCTGGGTCATAGGATAGTTCTATTTTAAAAATTTTGAGGAACCTTCATACTGTTTTCCAGAGTGGCTGCACCGGTTTGCATTACCATGAACAGTGCAAAAGAGATCTTCTTTCTCTGCATCCTCGTCAACATCTGTTGTTGCCTGAGTTATTATCCATTCTGACAGGTGTGAGGTGGTATCTCCTTGTGGTTTTAATTTGTATTTCCCTGATGATGAGTGATGTTGAGCATTTTTTCATGTGCCTGTTGGCCATCTGGACGTCCTCTTTGGAAAAGTGTCTGTTCATGTCTTCTGCCCATTTATTCACTGCATTATTATTATTATTTTTTTTTTTGGATGTTGAGTTTGATAAGTTCTTTATAGATTTTGGATACTAACCCTTTATCTGATATGTCATTTGCAAATATCTTCTCCCGTTCTGTCAGTTGCCTTTTAGTTTTGCTGATTGTTTCCTTTGCTCTGCAGAAGCTTTTTATTTTGATGAGGTCCCAATAGTTCTTTTTTGCTTTTGTTTCCCTCGCCTCTGGAGACGTGTTGAGTAAGAAGTTGCTGAGGCCAAGGTCAGAGAGGTTTTTGACTGCTTCCTTCTCTAGAATTTTGATGGCTTCCTATCTTACATTTAGGTCTTTCATCAATTTTGAGTTTATTTTTGTGTATGGTGTGAAAAAGCGGTCTAGGTTCATTTTTCTGCATGTTGCTGTCCAGTTTTTCCAGCACCATTTGCTGAAGAGACGGTCTTTATTCCATTGGATATTCTTTCTTCCTTTGTCAAAGATCAGTTGGCCATACATTGTGGGTCCATTTCTGGGTTCTCCATTCTGTTCCTTTGATCTGAGTGTCTGTTTTTGTGCCAGTACCACACTGTCTTGGTGACTACAGCTTTGTAATACATCCTCAAGTCTGGGATTATGATGCCTCCAGCTTTGGTTTTCTTTTTCAAGATTTCTTTGGCTATTTAGGGTCTTTTGTGGTTCCATACAAATTTTAGGATTGTTTGTTCTAGCTCTGTGAAGAATGCTGGTGTTATTTTGACAGGGGATTGCACTGAATATGTAGATTGCTTTGGGTAGTGTAGACATTTTGACAATATTTGTTCTTTCAGTCCATGAGCATGGAATATTTTTCCATTTTTTGTGTCTTTAATTTGTTTCATAAGCTTTCTATAGTTTTCAGTGTATATATTTTTCACCTCTTTGGTTAAATTTATTCCTAGGTATTTTATGGTTTTTGCTGCAGTTGTAAATGGGATTGATTCCTTGATTTCTCTTTCTGTTGCTTAATTATTGTTGTATAGGAATGCAACCTATTTCTCTGCATTGGTTTTATAACCTGCGACTTTGCTGAATTCATGAATCAGTTCTAGCAGTTTTTTTGGTGGAATCTTTTGGGTGTTCCATATAGAGTATCATGTCATCTGCGAAAAATGAAGGTTTGATTTCCTGCTTGCCAATTTGGATGCTTTTTATTCCTTTGTGTTGTCTGACTGTTGAGGTTAAGGCTTTCAATACTATGTTGAATAATAGTGGTGAGAGTGGGCATCCCTGTCGTGTTCCTGACCTCAGAGTGGAAAGCTCTCAATTTTTCCCCATTGAGGATGATATTAGCGTTGGGTCTTTCATATATGGCTTTTCTTATATTGAGGTATGATCCTTCTATCCCTACTTTTTTGAGGGTTTTTATTAAGAAAGGATGCTATATTTTGTCTAATGCTTTCTCTACATCTATTGAGAGGATCATGTGGTTCTTGTCCTTTCTTTTATTGATGTGGTGTATCACATTGATTGTTTTGCGAGTCTTGAACCAGCCCTGCATCCTGGGTATAAATCCCACTTGGTTGTGGTGAATAATTATTTTAATATGTTGTTGGATCCAGTTGGCTAGTATCTTGTTAAGACTTTTTGCATCCATGTTCATCATGGAACTTGGTCTATAGTTCTCCTTTTTAGTGGGGTCTTTATCTGGTTTTGGAATCAAGGTAATGCTGGCTTCACAGAATGAGTTTGGAAGTTTTCCTTCCATTTCTTTTTTGGAACAACTTCAAAAGAATAGATGTTAACTCTTCTTGAAATAAAATGTTTGGTAGAATTCCCCTGGAAAGCCATCTGGCCCTAGACTCTTGTTTTAGGGGAGATTTTTGATTACTAATTCGATTGCTGGTTATGGGTCTGTTCAAATTTTCTATTTGTTCTTGTTTCAGTTTTGGTAGTTTATGTTTCCAGGAATTTGCCCATTTCTTCCAGATTGCCCAATTTATTGGCTTATAATGCTCATAATATTCTCTTATTATTGTATGTATTTCTGAAGTGGTAGTTGTGATCTCTCCTCTCTTATTCTTGATTTTATTTATTTGGGTCCTTTCTTTTTTCTTCTTCATCGAACTGGCTAGGGGTTTATCAATTTTGTTAATTCTTTCAAAGAACCAGCTTCTGGTTTCATTGATCTACTGTTGTTTTTTGTTGTTGTTATTGTTGTTGTCATTTTGTTTTTTTGGTTTTGATAGCATTGATTTCTGCTCTAATCTTTATTATTTCCTGTCTTCTGCTGGTTTGGGGTTTTATCTGCTGTTCATTTTCCAGCTCTTGAAGGGGTAAGGTTAGGTTGTGTATCTGCGAGCTTTCTCCCTTCTTTAGGGAGGCCTGGATTGCTACATACTTCCCTCATATGACCCCCTTTTGTCCCAGAGGTTTTGGGCTGTGGCGTTATCATTTTCATTGGCTTCCAAGTACTTTTTAATTTCCTCTTTAACTTCTTGGTTAGCTCATTCATTCTTTAGTAGATGTTCTTTAGTCTCCAAGTATTTGTTGTCTTTCCAAATTTTTTCCTGTGGTTGATTTCGAGTTTCATAGCATTGTAATATGAAAATATGTATGGTATGACCTCAATCTTTTTGTACTCATTGAGGGGTGATTTGTGACCCAATATGTAATCTATTCTGAAGAAAGTTCCATGTACACTTGAGAAAAATATATATTCTGCTGCTTTAGGATGAAATGTTCTGAATGTATTTGTTAAGTCCATCTGGTCCAGTACGTCATCCAAAGCCATTGTTTCCTTGTT
>CM053564.1:13427380-13451520 GCA_028646485.1 Cryptoprocta ferox | reverse complement strand
TGATTGTATCACTCACTTCTTGAATTCTCCTTTTGTGCTCCTGGATCAATTTATCTCTCTTTTTCTCAGCTTCCTCTTTTTCTATAATTATGTCTTCTAATTCACCTATTCTCCTCTCTACCTCTTCAATCCGTGTAGTGGCCGCCTGTATTTTATTATGCACCTCATTTATAGCATTTTTTTTAACTTGTCACAGCTATTTTTAAGGTCCCTAGTCTTTGTATTAATAGCTTCTCTGATGTCTTCCATGCTTTTTTCAAGCCCAGCAATTAATTTTATGACAATTGTTCTAAATTCTTGCTCCGTTATGTTGCTTATATCTGTTTTGAGCAGTTCTGTGGCTGTGACTTCTTCCTGGAATTTCTTTAGAGGAGAGTTCTTTCGTTTCATCATTTTGGCTAGCTTTCTGTCCCTTGTCAGTTTTAAAAGCTTGTTATGAGCTCTGCACCTATGTGTATTGCTATATTAAAGGAGGTTCATTGACTGTCCAGGGCCTGGCTGTTCAGGAAGTGTTCTTTTAATGGTGTCTCTTGGTTTCTCTTGTTGTGCCTTTGGTTATTTTATTTCCCTGCTCTGTGATATTTGGGTCTCTCCACCGTGGGTACTTTGGCTTGCTTCTTGAGGTAGCCTTATGAGGCTGTCTTCTTAATGAACTCTGTCTCTTTTCCTCCCAGACTCTTGTGGATCAGAGTATGGTGGCTTCAGTTCTTCTTAGATTGATAGACATGGGCAGGTGAAATGTATAGAGCTCCCTACTTCTCTGCCATCTTGCCAGGATCTCCCCTTCTTGACCTTTTCCAGACAATGCTCACTTCCCTGGTCCCAGGGTTCCATTATTCTGCGTCCTCTCACAGTAGATTCCATGATTTTGAACTTAATATAAATGGACTCCTATGGAAAATCCCTAAAGGTCTATCTTCTTTTATTCGAAAAGAATAAATGTGAGATCCATGTATGGATCTATCACTATATGTTACAGTGTACAGCTAGCTATATTCTTTGTTACTGCTGCGTAATATCCCATTGTACCCTATACCACAATTTATTTATCTGCTGATGAACATCTGAGTTGTTCCCAGCTGTTAACTATCATGAATAAAGAGCAAACATTCTTAAAGATGTCTTTTGGTAGATAGTTGCTCATTTCTCTTGGATTCCTGTCCTTTGTGTGTGTGTGAGCATATTAAGTGTGGATTGTATTTTCTAGGAAATCGAGCTCACATCACCTGTTTCTCTATCTCCATATCTATCACTACTCATCTCTATATCCTTATTGATCATAGAATCAAGGCTTCCAGGAAATAGGCCTGATTTGGCAACCCTGACAAGCTCAGGCACTGGCTGGGGGCAGCCTGGGGGAAGCAACGTGGCTGCACGTTCTGGATAATTCTTTAAATTCTTTAGGTCTATAGTCTCTTTCCTCCTTTATCAAGCCCAGCATATGTCCTGGAATTTAGCCCTGGTTACTATTGGCCTGACGTCTGGGACAGGAGGTGGGAGCAGCTCCTGAGCAGGAGTATGGGTTGTCTCATCGGGGAGAAGCTTCTGTGGCATCTCCCAGCACAGTGGAGCTCTTCCTGGGAAAGGCAGGCCACCCTGCAAACCCACAGAGTCCATATCCTCCATAACGTCATGGGCATGCATCCAGTTGTCTCTAGCCCATGATTCAGGACCCTAGCTTTCCCCCACCAGATCTCTAACTTCCACATAACAGACCTACCCTGGGCCCAGCACTCAAACATCTCTGGGGATCTGCAGCTCTGTAATAGTCACATCATACTTCTGCTGCTCAGCTTTGTCTGTCCTTCCCTTGTAGAAGGCAAATCCCCTTTTGTCAGCTCCCACAGAAGCTCCCTTCACTTTGCCATGAACTATTTGTTAACAGCCTCCAGTCTCTCATTATTCTTCTGCAGGACATCAGTACAGCTTCTTAGTACCCAGCCAACTTTGCTGACTTTGTAAGCATTGCTGGCCCCGTTTATCAGCACTGCCTTCCACTGGGACATTTCCCCAGGTCACCATCAGTGAAAGGCTCAGCAATTCAGCCACCGCTCTGTGATAGAGACTGTCCATGCTCACCTACCAACAAGGAGTGCATCTTCATCACCTGCCAGGCAGCAGGCCCTTCAATTCCAGGTGTCCCACAGCCAATTCCACAACTCTTCTTTGCTGGAGAACATACAATCCATAACTACCCAGCCACCATCCATGGTGCTCTGCTGAGTGGGCTTCGAGAACCAGGAAGGATTGCAGACCAGTTCCTGGGGGCCATGTACACCGTGCCTCACCAGGCCACACCAGGCGTTCCTGCACAGCCGTCCCCAAGCATGTGAGACTGATGGGTTCTGAGGGAAGCAGCCAGTGTGCACGTCTTTTGCTGTGTAGGCAAAGCTCTTATAGCAATACTGGATTCCACGGAGAAACTCACTCTGGCATCTGGGCTCCCATTCAGCTGCTGGAACTCATGATGTCAGGTAGCCAAGGAGGTTGCCTCTTTTGAGTGACTTAGAGCTAGAGAAGCAGTTGCCCGTTAGTGTGGAAGTTGGTATTCTTCCTAAAGACTGAGGTAAGCAAGTGTGGGGAGAGGATATCTTAGTCTCTTGGTGTGTGGTGGTTTTTCCGAGGAGCAGGCACCTAGACAGGATGAAAGATGTCATTGGTAGACTCGCATGTAGAAGAAACAAGTGGAGTCAGAGAGCGGGGAGCCTTCCGGCCACAGTGCAATTCTGACCCCAAGAGAAGGAGAGAAGGACGGAAGGCTGGGTGGAAGCATCCTAGACCATCATTCAGTCCAAGGAAGGTTCCCAAGGCCATCAGAGAGTTCTTGAGCCAATGTTGGCTCCCAGAGAATCTCCTGTGCCCCAGGAGGGCCTGTCTTGGTATCCTGCTGCTCCCAGACTTTGGTGACAAGCAGCCCTTGGGACGGGTGGCCTCCACACAGGCGCGGTGCTAGCTTTCCAGTGGTAGTTGGCTGGCTCTTGGTCAGTTAAGCTCCTTTTGCCTGGAGGTCTGTAAGGTGCATTTGCCTGGTCACCAAAAACGGGATCAGCATCATATCCGGAATAAAGCATCCATAAGACTTAGCTACAGTTACTAACCATTTCCTTACATCTCTCTAACATTTAGGCTGTTTGACATTTTTAGTTTCATAAACAACGCTGTTCTGAAGAGTGATGTGATTCATGGTTTCCTGAGAATAGATTCCTGGAACTGGAATGGTGAAGTGACAGAGGGAGAACAGCTAACAGTCTCCATACAGGCTTGCCAGCCGCCCTCTTGAAAGCCAAGATCCATTCACACTCCCCACTCTGGAGTATGACATGTCTGCTCCCTCTAACCCAAGCGAGACACTTCTGTGCTCTGGGTGCATAACAGGTCGTGCTGCACGGATGAGAGAGGACTTGCTGGGATTCATGACTGGTGGGAAAGGGAGGAAGGCAGAATGATTAGTTTAGCACAGGATGGTTTGGATGTGGGCTTCCTTGACCCAAACGGTTAGGTTGAGGGGGGCATGGACTATCTAGACTCGGCGCTGGGAGGACTACTGCCCGTGTTCTCCTCATGCCAACCTTACATTAGGTTCTTAGTCCATCAAACAGTTGTCCTGTATTAACTAACAGCTGACTTTTGGAGAACGAGATCAAGAGCTGCTGAGGGGCCTATGGTGTGAACGTCAGTGTGAACAGTGGGAAGAGCCCTGGTTTAGAACCGAGTGGACATGGAGTTCAGTCCTGGCTCTGCAGGTAGTTGCTGAGCTGCCCTGAACCCCATCTGTAAAAGTAGCAGCAACCGGAAGTAGGCCTTTCTTCCTTCCTTTCTTTCTTCCTTTCTTCCTTCCTTCCTTCCTTTCCTTCTTCCTCTCTTTTTTTCTTTTTTTCTTCCTTCCTTCCTTCTTCCTTCCTTTCCTTCCTCTTTCTTTTTCTTTTTTCTTCCTTCCTTCCTTCCTTTCTTCCTTCCTCTCTTTCTTTTTCTTTCTTTTTCCTTCTCTCTCTCTTTCTCTCTCTCCCTTTCTCCCTTTCTTTCTCTTTTTCTCCCTTTCTCCCTCTCTTTCTCTCTCTCTTTCTTTTTCTCCCTTTCTCCCTCCCTTTCTCTTTCTTTCTCTTCCTCTCTCTTTCTTTCCTTCCTTCCTCTCTTTCTTTTTCTTTCTTCTTCCTTCTCTCTCTCTTTCTCTCTCTCCCTTTCTCCCTTTCTTCCTCTCTCTTTCTCCCTTTATTTATCTTTTTATCCCTTTCTCCCTCTCTTTCTCTCTCTCTTTCCTTCCTTCCTTCCTTTCTTCCTTCCTTCCTTCCTTCCTTCCTTCCTTCCTTCACTTCTTATTACACTTCCTTAACAAAACCCCATCTCCCTTTTGCGGAACTCTCATGTCTCCATTTTGATGCAGTCATTGTGAGGCAATAACCACAAGCCCTACCCTTCTACTTTAGAAGATGAAAGGGTCCTTTTTCTTTTGGAAATCCCTTCTGCAGATGCTCCCTTTCAACATTTTGGAACAGACAAGGAGCAGGCATGTGGCCTAGGAGCAGAAGGACACAGTCCCAAGATCCCATGGGTGCAGTTCAGTCTAGTTGGGGGAGGGCACTTAGGGGACAACAATGAGTGATTTCTTCTACCAGGGGCACTTGTTCTAGTAAATTCCTTTTCTGCTTATGTCACTTTCAGTTGCTTGCAACTAAAGACCTCCCCAGCTGGTAAATAGCTATGCTCTAAGATTTTTTATTTTGTGGGATGTCACCTCCTCCTCCCCCTCCTTCCCTCCCTCTCCTTCTCCCTGTCTTCCTCCTCCTCCCCCTCCTCCCTCTCCTCCTCCCTCTCCTCCTCCTTTTCTTTCACCTTTTTAAGTTAAAAAAATTTAATTTTAGAGAGAGAGCATGAGTGGGGGAGAGGGACGGAGGGAGGAAGGGAGAGAGAAAGAGGGGGGGGGGAATGCCAAGCAGGCTCCACACTCAACGTGGAGCCTGACACGGGGTTCAATCCCACGACACTGGGATCATGAGCTGAGCCAGAATCAAGAGTTGGACACTCAACTGACTGAGCCACCCAGGCACCCCTCTCCTGTTCATTCTTTAACAAGAGTGCACATTAGCTCAGTCAGAGTCCAGAAAGCCTGAGGTTAGCGAGGGATGTGTGTTGGGGAGGAATCTTGATTTCCAATTTTTTTCCTTTTCTTCCACCCTACAACTTCTGCCTCCTTGTTTTTGCTAGCAAATGTCCTATTCCTCCAACAGCAGATTTTTTATATACAAAATGCTTTATAAGCATGGTATAATTATCCACACTGATAGGCTGTGCTGTAGAACTCCTTTGGAGAACAGACAATATAAATTGCAAAGCTAGGAATTAACTTATCTGTTTTCAAGAGATGTGGGGGTAAGTGTGTGTGTGTGGGGGGGGGGGTTGATGGTGGCTCAAAAATGAGTTCTAATTGCTATTTTTATGCTGGCTTAACTGATGCTACCTTGAGTTCTTTACCCTTTATTTCTTTTCTAAGTGACTTGGTAAATGGTGTATTTAACTCCACCCCAAATCTGTTTACTCAAACATTTGAAGTACATCTACGTACTCACGTAGCTGGGTGACTTGGGAAACACTGAGAACCCAACAGAATTCCAGTTTTACTGGAAATATTGAGACTTAAGTATCCTCTGGCAAGGACAGTGGTTGAAAATCTTAATCATGCTTTTACATACTGAACTACTCCTGTTATCCTGAATACAAAGTTACATCTATACTATGGTGATTGAGGGAATTGGGAAAATTGGCTTTGGAGTTAGAACTTTTTTTTAAGTTTATTTATTTTTGAGAGAGGGTGTGAGTAGGGTAGGAGCAGAGAGAGAGAGGGACAGAGGATCTGAAGCAGGCTCCACGTTGACAGCAGCAAGGACTTGAACTCAGGAACTTGAACTCAGGAACATTCAGATCATGACCTGAACTGAAGTTGGATGCTCAATCAACTGGGCCACCCAGGCACCCCTAGAGCTTGGTTAAATATTGGTTCTGCCACTTATAAACTGTCACTGTAGGAAAATTGGTTTTCTCAAAAGTAAAATGGAGCAGTAACGCTATTAGCCTACACTCAGCTTACATCATTCTTCAGACTTCAGAAAAAGTCTTGGGGAAGCTTCCCCAACATGATGCTCCCACCCTGAGTTTGGGTTAGAGCCCCTTGGGGTACACACTCAGAGAAGGGTATTCTTTTTCCCACAGGTCCAGTTGCAGTTTTCATGGGTACTTGTTTATTATTATTTGATTAAATCTGCCCCATTACCCTACCCAGCACTAGATTCAGCTTCATGCGGTAAGAGCCAACTATGTCTCTGTCCTTCACCACTGCATTCTCCGTGCCTGGCTGTTGCTTGGCACTCAATACATATTAATGGAGGAGGAAAGGAAGAAAGGAAGGAAGGAAGGGAAGGAGGGCAGGGAGGAAGGAAGGAAGGAAAGGAAGGAAGAAGGAACGGAGGGAGGAAGGAAGGAAGGAAGGACGGACGGACGGAAGGGTTTCCCATCTCAGATTCACTGAGATCATGTATAGAAACCACAGTGTCTGTTACATAGTAAGAACTGACTAAATGTAACCTCACACAAAGAAGAATGCCAAAAAATACCACCAAAACCAAAACAAAACCTCTGAACAACCAGACCACATATCATGCTAGAAATGAAATGTTTATATGTTGTTGTCGCCCTTAAATGCTGCTTTTTCAGGCTGAGTCATGCCCTTGGAATAAACCACCATCGATTTCAGTTATTCACAACAACAAAGGCTTCCTTCTTGCTCATGTGACGTTGTCAGTGAGAGTCAAGCTCATGGCCGCTCCCCACTCCCACGACTGCCTCGAAGCAGTTAAGTACATAAACATAAACATGATATGTGTCATTTCTGCTCAAAGCCCATGGAGTCAGAGTGAGACCGCTCTGTGCTAGCCAGCTCTGGCTGCCACGACAGATTCCCATGTATGGACTTGGTGCCTTAAGCAGCAGATTATTTTTTTTTCTAACAACCTGGAAAGCACAGACAGCATTGGATCAGCACAAAAAATGGGGGAGACCCCTGGTTGTGCCACATATGAATTCTTTAGTCTCTAATTTGGAGGGGTTAGAAAGAGGGGGAGCAAGAGTGGTAGGGGGTGCTCTTGGGAACTCAGGAGAGCACCTCCAACAGGGAAGGCACTATCTCAGTGTCTTGCCAGCACATGTAGCTGTACAGAGGCACCCTAGTTCATTGTCAGCCATTGGTAGAATTGGGCCTCGACTGGGCATGATTCTCCACGTGTCAGACATTTGCTGCAGAACCTCATTTTACCAATAAGAGTTTGAGAGAAGTCAACAGACTTGCACCAGGTCACACAGTGGAACAGCGAGAGAACTCTGGACCCCTGACTCCTAGGTCTGTGTGTAAATCAAATTTTCTCTTCCTGTAGCTCTTACTGCCTTGGGAGAAATGTCAGCCTAGGTCAGGGGCAAAAGCCAGCGGTGAAGCCCCAGCAGGATCCCGCGGTGGTGAGGCTCTGCCTCCACCTTGGCAGTCCTGGCCGGGTGGACGGACAATAAGCATTCAAGCATCAGAGGGCTCAGCAGCCTATCAGATTCTTGAACTGCCATCCTGACAGTGAGGGCAGAGGGAAGGTGGCCCTTTCTAGAAAAGCCTGGCCTGGGGGGTTGAGCCACTCAGAAGGCCAGATCTATAAGTTGCCTCTGCCTTGCTCTGCACTTTCTAGCCCAGAAACCAGCTGGCTGTGTCGGCCCTGGATGTGATGCAAGACCCTGAAGTACGGGGATTTGCCAGTCCCCAGCACATACCTGTCTTCTTTGATCTGAGAGAGACAGAGACAAGTAAACAGAGAGAAAGAGCAAGAAATAAAGAGAAGGAGAGAGCTACAGAGAGAACCGACCCACAGAGCTAGAGATGAAAGACACAGAGAGGTACATGGCAAGGGGGCAGGGGACAGGTGCACACAGAGATAGGGAATGACAGGTGGGGAGAGGGGGAAATGGAAAAACTGGAAGAGAGGAGAGAGAGTGGTAGATACAGGACAGACTGGCTGGTGGTGTGCATCACACACAGTGACGTGGGGTGGCAGTGATGATGTGCCAGTGACAAGATCTTCCATGTTTATGTATGAAGCTGTAAAGGGCCAGGGAGGTAGAAAGAAAGATGAGAAAGGCAGGTGACGCCGCATGCATTGGAGGGTGAAGGACTGGGACGCGCAGGCTCTCTTCCTGGCCCGTGTGGCTCTGTTTGTTACAAAAGGAAGCAGAGAGGCAGGCTTGGACCCCCACCGCGCCCCTTCCCATTCCTCCCACTCTGCCAGACGGCTGCCCCTACCGGGCCCTTGCTTCTGAGCCTTATTTATTGCTCCAAAATCCGGGGCTGGGAGGAGTCGCTGCCAGGAAGCTTGGGAGGAAGCTTCCCTGTAAATCCTGGACTTGGCCCCCGGCCATGGCCGCTGAGCAGGAGGACCAGTGGGAGAGCAGACCTTGATTTGTGCCACGGCAGCTTTTTAACACATGGAAGGCAGTGTTTTATCTGAGATTCTTTCCTGCTACCAAGAGTTTTCAGTCTCGGCCTTATTCCTTCCCACTGGAGAAATGCTTTTAAAAACCCACACAAATTTCCTAATTCAACTCTGGCTCTTTTAACCAGCGTTAAAAGAGCTCAGTAATAAAGCAGCTCCCGATTATTAAGAATTGCAGGGTTGGGAATACAAGGATTACGTCATCCGATCTTCGCGCAACGTTATGAGGAAGGTACTGTAATTTCCCCCTTTGACAGGTGGGGGAACTGAGGCTCAGGAAGCGGAAGACACTTGCCAGGACGCCATGCCTGGATGCCCCAGTGCCTGACCCATCTATCTGACCATGTCTCCCAGTCACTGTGCCATCCTGCACACCCAACCCCACCGCACAGATGAAGACATGGAGGCTCATCAGGTCTGCTAAGTTGCCCAGAGTCCCCCCGAGAGAAAATTGCAGAATGAGGATTTGTACTTAGTTCTGTTTGTCCTCTGCTCTTACCTCTTGGGCATTGTGCTTTCAAAGATAGAGATCACCTCCAGATGTGATGCTTCATGAAGTCGGGAAACTAAAATCTCCATAGAAATGTGTGTACAATTAAAAATGGGCAAGATGGGGGAGGGGCACCTGGCTGGCTTAGTCCGTAGGGCCTGCAACTCTCGATCTCGGGGTGGTAAGTTCAAACCCCTTGTTGGGTGTAGAGCTTACTTTTAAAACTGGGCAAGATGGGGGCACCTGGGTGGCTAAGTCGGTTAAGCATCCAACTTTGGCTCAGATCATGACCTCACGGCCCATGGGATCAAGCCCCTTGTAGGGTTCTGTGCTGACAGCTCAGAGCCTGAAACCTGCTTCGGATTCTGTGTCTCTCTTACTCTCTGCCCCTCCCCCGCTTGTGCACATAAGCTCACTCTCTCTCTTTCTCTCTCTATCTCAAAAATAAATAAACATTAAAAAAATTAGGGGCAAGATGGTAAATTTTATGTTATGTGTATCTTACTCCAATTAAAAAAAAAAGTAAAGGAAAGAAAAGCTCCCATAGTTACCCTCTTGGGAGTGGATAATGCACCCTTGTGGAGTTGTGCTATTTTTATGATGGAGTTTCTCCTAATACCTCACCTAACCTTCCTTTTCCTGCATCTTTTGGCTTCTGCGTGTTCCTGGCTTTTATTACTTTGTGTCTTCTATGGACACATGGCCTTGTGTTTCCTGCCTTCTCTGTGTGCCTCTCTCCTTCTACCTCAACTCCTCTCTTTATCTATCTATCTATTTATCTGTCTGTCTGTCTGTCTCATTTCAAGTCAGCCTTCCTAAGATAGATCAGATTGGGCAGCCTCTTAAATCTGGTTCCCTGGAAACAGGTCTCAGATGAAGGTTTGCCTTGCAGGGATTTTGTCAGGAGAGCTTTTAGGATTAGCACCATGGAGGAGTGAGGACGATAGGACTAGGCGGAGAAGTCGAGCCACCATGCAGCCTCAACAAAGGCCTCAGCTGATCCCATGGCGCACTCTGGAGCTGGGATGAGTATTCATAGTTGTTCCCTTCAGGCAAGCAAGTTGAGTCGTTATACCTGAACCCTGACCCATCGCTGGCTGTGGGGTACCCTTGGGGTAGGTATGGCAGGGCATGACCTTGGGCAAAGTGGCTCCCTTCCACTGAGGGACAGTCCCAGAGAATGAGTCAGCTGGGATCCGTTAGCTACCATCCCTCCCAGCAGCTGAAGGAATGAGAGCCTTGGTCTTAAAGGAGAGGTCTAGGTGGTGCCTCACAGTAGCCTCTGCTATTAGCCACTGTCCAAAATACAGCAGAAGGGCCACCTCAGCTGCTCCTCATCCCCCCTGTTCCATTTTACCAAGGGCTATATTTGCCCCAGTGCTAATTCCTGACTCAATCAGGTGTGACGAAGGCTTTGTGTCATATGACGTGGAGCATGGCAATCACGTGCAGGACCAGCCTGAGCCTTTGCTCAGAAGGGGCACAGCAAGGTCTTCAAGGACCCTGGCTGTTTCACATAGCCGTAAGATCTCTCTGGTTTCTTAGAGTCCAGGAGAATTCCTGTATTACAACTTATTCCTACTATTCAAGGCACGTTGACTCAGCTGTTACAATGGCTTAGTCGGTTAAGCTGCCGACTTTGGCTCAGGTCATGATCTCACGGTTTGTGGTTTCGAGCCCCGCATCAGGCTCTGTGCTGACAGCTCAGTGCCTGGAGCCTGCTTCGGATTCTGTGTCTCTCTCTCTGCCCCTCCCCGACTCCTGCTCTGTCTTGCTCTCTCAAAATTAAATAAACATTTAAAAAAATAAATAAAGAGTCTCTGAAGCTGATCTCCAAATAGCATGATCCTTCCCTCTCTGCACCACAGTCAATGCCCCTTGGCATCCTCCAAGCCTAAAGTCTGGCAGTGGGACACTGAGGAAGTGTCGTAAGAGTGCAGTCACTCTGTACAGTGCCTCAGCCCCTCCTGAACAAGGGCACTCCATTTGTTGCCAGCCAGTCTGCCATTTAGAATTACCGAATTCCTCTAAAGGTTTCTTGTGGACACTTATTTTTCCTTCTGCTTTGTCAAGGTCTCTCTTTCTTCTCTAGCAATTTTTCTCCATAAAGTTAAAACAGAGGTGGAGACACACATATGCTACATGATACCAATATAGCACCGTCAGTCAAACCGCCCTCTCTTCCTGCTGCAGCTAAGATGTGGCAAGGCTCCATTCCTCTCCTTCACCCTAATTGATTTCCCAATTCAGCCTCCTGGGATGGTGCTTTGGCTGGCTTTCCGAGTTCAGCCTCTCAACCTTAATTTAATGCTTCTCGGGTGGTGAGAACTTATGCTTCCCACCTACTAGTTGGCATCTGGCTGATTTTCTCAGCCTGAGGAATTTAGTTTCATTAATGTCGAACCTTTGTACATTGCATTTGGGTTGTCAAAAGTGATGCCATTCCCAGTCCTGAAGAGAGACCTTTCGGACAGTGTTGGCATTTGGAGGGGTCCATTCGTGGCTCATACCAAGATTATCAGCCACAAGATTTGCTCCGTTGAACGCAGGAGTCAAAGGGCCCTGGCTGGGAATAGCTGGTGGATGCTAAAAGAAGGTTGGGTGATTCAGAGTCTGCTTAGCTCTGCCAGTCAGCCTGGTGTGAGGTCTTGGAGTAAAATTTTCCCACCTTCTTTTTCCAAGATTGAGCTAGAGTCTATTCTTGGAGCAGATAACTTTTCAGCACTGAGTTGGCAAATGTTTATGATTGGTTTTTCACACCTCCTTCCTGGACAGGAGACAATTTTTGTTGTAATTACAGTTTAAATATAGGGTTACGATAACCCAAAGCACCTTAGTAGGGTTGCCCTGACAGAAGACAGAGTGACATGGTAAAACATGTTTTTTCTTCTATGTATTTTTTCTTCAACTCTACCCTCTTTAACTGACATTGGTTGTTCACTATGAGTAACCCAAATTACCTTAAGAAAGCCACGAGTCTCACCAGCTTGTTGGCACAGATAAGGTCATTTTAAGATAAACATCCAGGTGATACAGGCATGTTGCCTTGGCATCCTCCTGCTGGGCCCCCACTTGAGTCCCCCAGGGAGGTGTCATATGTATGAAAAACAATCCCACTCAGGTTCTTTCATCCAAGTCTTTTCTTGAAATGTACCTCCTGCAGACCAACTGAGGGCACCAACTTTCTTATGTACCATTACTGTGGTCTTCCGTGACCAGTTGGGGTCCTTGTCATGCTTCTGGGTGCTGGGCACCTGGGATTCTGTCACAAATGTGCCAGAGTCGCCTCAGCAGGCTGGAGTTGGGTCCCTCCGCTGCAGTAGGGAGAACATCCCTCTGCCCAGCCTTACATTGAACTTGGCCATCAGCCCCCCACAGCAGTTCTACTTGTGCCTGGAGCCTCTAAGACCAGCACCAGTTCATCTTCTCCCATCAAGGCTCAAGCCATCGAGTTACAAACCAGGGTCACTTCTCATGTCTCCAAGCTCGTGAGAACTTAACTAAAAGGATCATTGGACCTCTGGATCTTTCTTCCCTGTGCTCAAGGCTTAGAAGGCCCTTCATTACTATTAGAAAGGGGAGAGGGGCACAAGGAGAAGATGGGACCAGCTGCTAAAAATCAGATTTAGTGATTCATACTCAGGAACATCCATCAATCAAGCTCCCCAAGCTGTTTTTCCAGTGATGTTGTGTAAGCCACACGTGGTGGTCACAGACAATAATAAAATAATCAAGCAGCAACAGATGGAAAGGAAGAATTACAGTTATACTGGGGAACTGTTAGCTACATAAATTGTTTCGGGTCTTAGCTGGTCAAAACCAAACTCCATTCCACTAGCCAAAGAGTAACGAGTACTATTTTTTTTTTTTAAAGCCAGAAACACTAGCCAATCAATCCTGCTGTCCAGCAAAATGGTCCTTCTGGGAGCGTGGGGGGCAGGGCAGCAATTTCATAGCATCACCCTGCCCCCCACAGGCATCCAAGAGCCCTGTTGGTTCACTGACACCTAATAAATCAGAACTAGGGGAATCAGATGGATTTTTCTTTCGCATTTTAGTTTCTTTTATTAATGGAACCTTTTAGAAATCTGTTTATATTTTTTACTTGCACAAAATCACAATTTTTCACACAAAGGGAGCAGATGGTACTGAGATTGGGCCGGAATGCATCTCCCATAACTGGCACTAACAGAGCCTTGTCTTGGATTTAAAAGAACTCAAATCTAATTGTGGGGTTGGTTTTTCCAATTCTGTATAACTATGTGTTTCTTTGTCTGTGTTTTTTTCCCCCCTCAAACTTAATGCTTCTCCTTGAGCTCCTGTCAAATAGAAATCTGGGTAGAGTAACAGAGACTGAGTTTTAAGACTGTGGTTTTTCTGGAATGGTGTCTCTACAACCCTAAATATCTCTCTATCCATAGCCCCCTTTGAGTCCCCTGTTCAGGTACCATATTTGGTGTCATGACCACAGGTGACTGGGCAGAAATTGGCACCTGAGGTAAAGGCAGCCAACAAGTGGCCTTGTGTGAGCATCCTGCCTCTATATAGGATTATGATTAATTAGCCCAATTAGATTCTCTTTCTGAAAGATTTGAATATGACACATGCTCAGAGGGAGTGGACTATAAATTCATGTAACTTCTGTACTGATTTATGACCACTGTCTATCATAGTATATGGCATGGCTACCCAATGCACGTTTGATAACTAAATCAAATGCACGGACCCCTTACACAGAAGTTTTTTTTTTTAAATGAATCTGCACCCATCTCCCTATATTCAACATTTTTCTCTTGTCTCTGGGGAGCTTGGTGCCCCCCTCACACTCCCAGCCTTTAATGATTATTTTAAATAGATTTTTTTTAGAGCAGACTTAGGTTTGCAGAAGATATAGAGATTCCCCATATACACCCTGCCCCACACATGCACAGACGCCTCTACTATCAAAATTCTGCACTAGAGTGGGACATTTATTATAATTGATAAACCTACATCAATACCTCATTATCACAGTTTACATCAGAGTTCACTCTCAGTTCTGTAACTTCTATGCGTTTTGACAAATGTGCGATAACATGTTTTGCTATTACAGTATCCTACAGAACTGTTTCACCCCCCTAAAAATCCTCTGTGCTTTACTGATTCACCCTTTCCTCCCCCAACTTCTGGCACCCACTTTTACTGTCTTTTACTTTCCTTTTACTGTCTCCACATTTTGCATTTTCCAGAATGTCATATAGTTGGAACCCTACAGAACATTGCCTTTTCAGGTTGGCTCTTTTCATTTAGTGAAAGTACATTCAAGATGCCTCCTTGTGTTTTCATGGCTTGATAGCTCATTTCTTTTTAACACTGGTTAACACTGGGTCTGGGTGTACCACAGTTTATTTATCCATTCACCTACTAAACATCTTGTTGGTTATTTCCAAGATTTGGCAATTGTGAATAAAGCTATTGAAAACATTTGGTGTAGGTTCTTGTGTGGACATAAGTTTTCGCCTTCTTTGAGTAAATACCAAGGAGTACGATTGCTGGATTATATGGTAAGAGTGTGTTTACTTTTGGAAAACAATGTCAAGTTGTCTTGCAAAGTGACTATCATTTTGCATTGTCGCCAGCAATGAGTGAGATTTCCTGTTGCATGACATCCTCGCCAGCATTAAGTGTTGGCATTGTTTTGATTTTTGGCTATGTTAATAGGTGTGAAGTGATGTCTCAATATTGTTTTCATTTACAATATGATGTGGAATGTGTTTTCATGTGCTTATTTACTATCTGTATGTTTTCTTTGGTGAGGTGTCTGTTCAGGTCTTCAGTCTGTTTTTAAATCATTTTGTTTGATTCTTGTTGAGTCTTAGGAGTTCTTTGTATATTTTGGATAGTAGTCTTTTATCAGATATGTCTGTTACAAATATTTTCCCCCAACCTGTGGCTTGTCTTCTTATTCTCTTGATTCTTCTTCCTTTTTATGACCTTTTACCTTGACAGGCAGTAGGGTGTAGTGTTTCATATCCTGGAGGTAACTGCCTGAGTTTCAGTCTTGGTTTTGCTACTTGGTTGGGCAATTAATCATTCTGCTCTGACTCTCACTTTCCTTACCTGTGAAATGAAGTTAATAATGCCATCCTGTAGAGATCTTCTGAGAAGCCGGAACTGCCACAGTGTGTAGTTGGTTAGCACTGCATATATGGTAGTCGTTATTATTGAGAATTTTTTTGGTTTTGCATAATTTAGACCCATTCACTAATTTGGTCTTACCTTTCACTGTTCCCTCCTTCACTCACTGCATTTGAGCCACACTGGTCTCCACACCCACCTCAGGGTCTTTTTCTTTGTTTCCTTCCCCTAAGTGTTTTTGCCCCCAATATACTCTGTCATCTCATTATTCAGGGGTTTTATCCATCATAAGCAGAAGCAGTCTAAAGGCACTGGGGTTTCTTGTTTCTATAGAAGTCGAATCCATTGCTGCTAGGTGTCCCATAGCGAGAGGGGTACGTGGTAGAGCAGTGGGGTGGGAAGGAGAGACTCCTAGAGACTGGGAGGGGAAGGATCTCTAGGTTCAGTGAACAGCAGGCACTGAACCCTGCCCTTCTGGAGTATTTCTGGGAAGTGACAAGACCTCAGGGAGACTGAGTGCCCTTAGCCTTCTAGGGATCCTCACTCCCCATATGGGGTCTGTGAACTACAGAACCCCTGGAACCGAAGTTGCCATGGAGACTGAAGTAGATGGGACCCTGGCAGCGGGCAAGTGAGTTGTTGTTTGGGGAGACACTCTTTAATACCCCCTGCAACACGAAATTAGTTTCTCAGTATCAGCCTTGAGTAACAGAGACCAAACTTCCTGCTAGTTGACAGGGATAGGGGCTCAGAACCTGAGGGACATCGACTGGTGTCAATTTATAACTATAGAATATAGAAAGTGATTTTTGTTTCACTTATGAGTCTGGACTTACAAATTATGTATAAAATAAATCTATTCCCAAGTCCATCCCTGCCCATTGTAGCTTGAGAGAATCCAGTTCCTGGTAAAGTTGCCTTTCAGCACCTTTTAGCTCTCCTTTTTTCCTGTGTCTTCCATCTTTTCCTGCCTCACCTACTCCTGTAGTTGTCAGGTGTTAGATGTAAGTTCCTTTCTCAGACTACTTTCTTTTTTTTCTAAATGCAAGCTTAAAAAATATGCAATATCAAGATGCGAATTTTTAAAATTCTATATTTTTCATCTTTCCCTAAAATTGTTTTGCAAAAACAAGTTATGTGGGGTTTTTCCTTGTTAGGAAAAAGTGAAGAACAATACTGTGCAATCTATTCTGGCACACTACCTGATTCTATAATGTAGAATAGATTTTATAATGTTAAGTTGCAAATTATACCTCAAAGTACAGTGAAGTTACAAAATATGCTTTGGAAATACTGTAGCTTGGGTTTTGTTTTGTGCTGTTCGGTTGTTTCAGACCACCCTTTTGAATTGCTCACCTGTCTCGGACAAGGCTCGGGTGCTGTGGCATCAGGTCGAATTTGTTCAGAAGGTGGTAGTCATTACTGCTGGTCAACAGAAATCTCTGTTTCTCTCCACTATTGCATACATGGTTGGAATACATTTTCTGGCCTCTTGTGGCTGGGTGAGACCTGCTAAGTCATTCTAACCAATGAGCAATGAGTGGAAGTAATGTTCACCACTTCCGGCAGAAGTGTTTAGTCTGAGACCCTCCAGAGACCCCTTCACTAGCATGGCGGCCGGCAATGTTGAAGAGGTGGCTGCTCCGTCGGCCTACCCCAAATTCGTTAAGATTAGCAGAGCCTCCCCAGCCAAACTGTGGGATGGATTTTGAGCAAGAAATTAAACTTTTGTTGTTTTAAGTGAGTGAGATGTGGGCATGTTTGTTATCACAGCCTCAATGAGCTTATCCTGACTGATATCCCCATCAGGCTCTCTAAAGACACTGTTGCCAAACTGTTGAAACCAAAAGAAACATTCAGAACATTGGAACTGGCATATCTTCACATACAAAATATTTCGCCTTGGCAAACATGTCCAGAAGGAAGTGGATGCTGCTATTTTTAGAGCATGAAGCAAATGTACTGTTTTGGAGTATTCAGACAGATTAACATGCTCTCAAAATCATGTTCAAAATGTTCCACATATTGCCTGATTGGAAACATTAACAAAGTATAAAAGTTAACAATGTTTCCTCTTGTATGTTGTGTGTGTGCGCGCGCACACACACACATGCAAACATGCACACACACACACAAGTATACAGTATAACTAAGAATTGCTTTGCTGCAGGAAACAGGCATTTGATCAAATTCAGAAAGGTTAGAGTAACTGTTCAAGATCAAACTCTGGCATCATGGAGGCCATAAAAAGACCCAGATCTTTGGGTTTTGTGTCACCTGTTGTTCGTCTGAGCCTTACAGAGTTTTGTAAAACCATAAAGAGCATTCACAGATTCTCTCCCATTATCGCACTTGATAGAATTTTCACAGAATTCACATATCCATTCATTCCCTGTTGAATTTTCATTATCTTACCATCATCTGTTTTATCCCTTCATTTGTTTTTATTATATTTTACGCTGCTGGGAAATGTTTGTCCAGTGTTATGACATACTTTTTAGCATTTGTATCTCTGCTATCTAATTTCAGGATTTCTGTAAAGAATGGACTTAAGAGTTGAGTTGGAGGGAAGATTTGAACTAGAGGTAAATTTCCACAAAGTAAGAAAATGCCAGCTGTCCATATCAAGGGATGGGGGGTCGCTGATGGAGAATATGGGGACCAAAGTTCTCCTTGCTCCACAACCATCCCCGGGCACCATGACTGTCATCCTGAAGAATCTTTATTCTCAAGACAGTGATTCCCCAGCTTTCTTCTGTCTGTTCCTTTGAACAAGACTCTCACAAGCTCATTTTTATATTGTCACAATGAATGGAGAGATAACGGATTTGGTATCTGATCAGTTAACTGTGAGACTTTGGACAAGTTACTTAGCTCCTTTGATGGGGAATAATGATAAGAGCTTTATTGAGTTATGATAAAAATTAGGCAAGATCACATCTAGGACTGGCTCTTTTATGGTGAGGGCTCCAGAAACACTTAATTCCATTCTGTTCTTACAGTTAATGGGGGGAGGTTAAATGGGAAAGTTCTGAAGTCACACAGCTGGGTTCAAATCCCCCAATTCTTTTTGCCGGTTGTGTGTAAACTATGGCAACTCACTTCTCTGAGGCTCCCTTACTGTGTCTGCAAATGAAAGTTAAGATGGAACCGGATACAGTGTGGAGATTAAATGAGATACTGCATGTCCAGCCTTTGGTATGTTGCAAACACTCAAGAGACGAGAGTTTTCATCAGCTTCATTATCAGATGCAAGTTTCTTTTTTCACACCCAGTCTTGTATCTTCCGGTACAAGCCCACAAACCCTCATCTGAAACCCTTGAGGCCATATGTGTTTTGGAATTCGGAATGCTGTGGAAGTTAAACAGATAATGCGGTGCACGTACCATAGCCCCCCGCCCCCCCTACACACACACACACACACACACACACACACACACACACACACGCCAGCGGGGTCTGCAGTAGCACTTCATGATCAGCTCATTACCACAGTGAAATATTTGAATGTTCATGCTAAGTGGGATGTGGGATAAATAAAGGATATAAATAACCTCATGTCAGCTCAAGTCCACTTTAGCTGCCAAATGAATTTGTGCCAAAGTGAATGGAAAAAATTTTTGGCACCTGGAACTTTTTTGGAATTCAGAGATCTGTGTAGTCATTATCAGCACCCCCCCCCCCCATTTCTGTGTTGTAAAGCTGTTTCTATTACCCGTTTCTGGTTTAAGCCATGCTTCTCTTACATTTCTGTGTTTTTATTTAATCCTTCAAGGCTTCCTTTGAACTCTCAGCCCCCCTACCTTGACATTCTGTGTTTTATTTCTCCCTCTCATCTCTGTCTCTATTCTTTACCTCCTCTTGGATTGCTTCTTCTTTTCCTGGAGTTCGCACACTACTGGCTAAAGCCCGTTTTCATTTTCTTTGTTTCTTTTTTCTTTCTGGTATGTTCTCGCTCATTCCCCCTTCTTCTCCTCCGCTGTGGATTTCAGAATCTTGTTTCTGCGATGCTAGCTCTTTGCCTCTCTTCTCGTGTATCATCTTCTACCTGCCATTTTCTCTGCCCCTTTCTTTGTTCACTCGTAGTTGCCCTTGGCTCCCACCCCAACTACCATCCTATCATCCTTCTCCTTTAATTCCTTCATCTCCTCCAGATATCATTCTTTGTCCACTGCTTATTGTACAATGCCAATAATATCATTATGATAATTTATTGAGCTCTTACTGTGTACTAAGCACTTTACACGGATCGTTAAATTCCATCCTTATAGCACACCATTAGGTGGGGACTCTCTTAATCCTCATATTTCAGATGAGAAAATTCGGGCTAAGAGATGAAGCGACTTGCTCAAGTAGTCAAGGAGCAGAAATGGAATTCAAACCCCACTGCATTAAATCTTTGCATTTAATACTTGTTGCATTAAACTAATTCCGAAGCTCATGATTTCAATCACTATGCCTATATTTTCTCCATTACGGTGGATATTACCATCCAAGTTACTTCATTTATCTTTTCTTTCTAGGTGCTTATAGATTTTTAATGCGACTTAAGTCTGCCTGCCTACTTTTCAGTATGCCATTTAACTTGGATGGTTTGTCCAGATTGGTCCCTTCCTATGGTTGATACCTTGGCCCTTATCCTTCCCTGGTGACACACTAGGATTTCACAACCCCCACATACTTAATGGGACTATAGGAACGGTCCCAATTTCGAACATTCTCATTCCCACAAACCACTGAAAGGTTCGGGAAATATATGCTGGGCGGCAGCAGTAGCATCTGCTTTCACTGTTACCTTCTGTGTGCCGCAGAACGCACCACTCGCAGTCACATCTTGGCAAAACGGTTTCGTATCATAGGTTTTGCAGGTATCTGTGAATAACTGAACCGATGATTGCTATGTTAGCCAGGCTACGCTCCACCATGCTACAGTAAAATAAACCCCACATTTCTAGTTTAATACAACAAAGATGGGCATCTCTTTCACATCACCGTCAGACATGGTTCTGGTGGCTCTTCCTTACTTCTTGAACAGCGACTCAGAGGTCTAGGGAGTTTGCGTCTTTCAACTCCACCATCTCAAGGTTCTTTACTTCCAGCCACTTGGGTGAGGGAGGGGGTGCGGCCTATTCATGGACTGTTATGCCCAAGACTAGTCATCATCCTCGTCATTTTTCAGATGAGGAGACATGTTCATTGCCAAGGTTTTCCAGGCTAGTAAGTGGTAGATTCCAGACTAACATCACAGCTCTGACTATTGGTTCCACAACATTTTTTTCTAACCAGAAGTATTTTGTCTATGCTTATATTTCCTGTCTAGATTCACTTATTCTCAGGAAGCTATTAGAATTTCCCTTCTTTTTTCTTGGTAACTTCTGCAGAAGTTCCAGAGAGACCCCTCATTGGCTGTGCTTGGGCCACATGTCCATCTTCAAACCAATTGCCGTAAGGCAGACAGTGTGATCTTCTGATTGGTCTGGTCTGTGTCCTGTGTCTTAACTCTAGCATGAAGGAAATAGAATAAGGGGGTGTCTTCCCCTCTACAATATGTAGTGGGAACCATGGGAAACTATTCCCCTAAATAAATCCAGAATGTTGTTACTGAAAGAAAAGGCAATAGATATCAGGCAGGCACATCAAGGTAATAACCAGCCAGCTGAACAACTGAATGAAGAAGGAAATATAAGATAGAATTAGTGGCCAGGGAAATGAATTAATGGGCACATGACACAGACCTGACTGATCAGAACACTACATTGTCCACCATAGTTATTGGTCTGAGGATAAGCAGGTGGTCCAGGCCCAACCAATGAGAGCCCTCCCTGGAGTAAACAAATGAACAAATGATGCCTTTGTGGTGAAGGATGAGGGAATCCTTCCAAATGATGACAAGTGAATTGAGGACCAGTTGACAGTCCAATGAAGATAAATTTTGCACATTGTGTAGTTTTGCAATAGGGCTTATCTTGCTTGGGGTGAATTTTCAAGGACCCAAAACCTTTCTGGTGCAGAAATGATCCCTGTGTCCTTGTCCGCATTTGATTTCTCTCAGTCCCGTTGGAGTGGGAACAGCCTTAGGCTGTCATCATGCTTACCCCCACTCAAGGAACTCCATGAAGAGAAGGTGGGCCCTTCTTCCCTCTTCACCCTCAATGTTTACCCCTCTCCTTCATTTTCCATGGGCCTCACTCTCCTCCTTAGAAAATGCCTTCCCATCAGTGAGGCTGAAAAACAGCCAGGAGGTCTATCAGTGTTCACTTCCGTGGGCAAAGTGACTTCTTCAGTGCCAGGCCTGGAGTTCGTTTATCTCTCCCTGAGTCAACAGGGAGATTTTGTCTATAGGCCTTTCTGCTATGTTCCTCCAGAGAGAGGTAAACTGCCTTTAAGTAATTGCTGAAGAAGGCATAAACCAGGGAAATTTGATTTGAGTATGCAGTTTGAATTGGGAAATGCTCATATAAATAACCGAGGCAGCTGAATGCGGCAGGTTTGTGCTCTATAGACTTTTTTTTTTTTTTTTTTTTTTTAATCTCAGGGTCTTCAGAAAAGAAGTTTTGCTGCAGCAGCTTAAACCATCCCAGGCCTTTTTGCTCTGATCTTGTGCTAGTTTGACATCATTAACTGCCAGTCTGGAGTTGGGTATGTTGATGTTGCCTAATAAACCTATATGATTGGAAAGGGGGAGGGGTAATGCTTGAACCCACAAACACTGCTATAATCTAGAGCAGTGACACAGTCTTAAAAACAAAACAAAACAATTTTGAACTAGGAAAGAGTTTGGAATTATCTAGCACAAATTTAGTGAGGGAATTAGAAGCCAGAAACGGTAAATCACTTGCTGGAGGTCACTGAGACTTTGGAAATTTCAGCAACAAATAACCCCACATCCCAGAGGCGTGAGTGTCCTGCTTATATTACATCAGAGGTGACTCACCTGGCCTTATTCCACATGTCTTCTCAAAGAACAACCATCTTCTGGGGCATGTGATTCTCATGGTGGGCAAAGCTCAAGAGGGGCAGAACCAAACCACAGGAGTGTGTTTATAGCTCCCATTTGGAGATAGCATGTGTCACATCTGCTCACATTCTGTTGGTCAAAACATAGGCCACCAAGCCTAACGACAACAGAGTGAGGATGATACTCTACCTAGTGGGAAGCATGACAAGAGAGAGTAGGATACAAACAAATTATTGTGGAGAGGGGCGCCTGGATGGCTCAGTCAGTTGAGCGTCCAACTTAGGCTCAGGTCATGATCTCGCAGTTCGTGGGTACAAGCCCTGCGTCAGGCTTTGCGCTGGTGAAGCAGAGCCTGCTTTGGAGTCTCTGTCTCCCTCTCTCTGCCATTCTCCCACTTGCACTCTTTCTCTCTCTCAAAAAGAAACATTATAAAATGATAAAAATACCAACAAATCACTGTGGATAAATAATGCTATCTACCAACAGAAATCCTGGTAGTGTAGAAAGTCCTTGCAGTGATGAAAGTCCAAGAAGAAATGTGAAAACTGAGGGGCACTTGGGGGGCTCAGTTGGTTAAGCATCTGACTCTTGATCTCGGCTCAGGTGATGATCTCATGGTTTGTGGGATCAAGCCCCGCCCCAGGCTCTGCACTGACAGCACAGAGCCTGCTTGAGATTCTCTCTCTCCCTCTCTCTCTGCCCCTTCTCCACTCACACTCTGTTTCTCTTTCTCTCAAAAACAAACATTTAAAAAATGTGTAGACTGAGAAAGTCTCCTGAAAGTTTCCTGAATCCACGTTTTCTTTTCATGATGTTACCTATTTTGATTAATGGCTAGATTTGCCCTGAGACATAGCTTACTGAGCGTCACCTCAGATTCCTTCCTCATGTCTACTCATCTCATCTAATAATCACTCAGTCCTTATCATTTCTACTTCCTAAATATGCTTCAAAAGTCTAGCCTTTCTTCCCACACCTCATTTCTCAGGTGTCCTGCTTCTGGATTTGTTTGTGTGTTTTTCAAATCCGAGCTCTGTTCTGTGACCAGAGGAACCCTGTTCATGTCATATCGAGGTCACCCCCTTGCCTAACATCCTCCCACAGATATAAGGATATATATGTCGTCATGTCACCTGTATAGATTCAGTTCTTGCTACTCCCCAGCCTTGTGTCCAACATTTATTTATCTCTAAGACTGACCAGCCAGTTTGCAGATTAACCAGATTAACAGGGAGGCAGGACTCAAGACATGCTCATGCCTCCACTGGGATTTGCTATGTAGGCAAGAGCTAAGTAAGGACTAATGTCTGGTCCCCGGGAGGGATCCACCCTGGATCACGGATGCTCTGTTTGGAGAGGGATGAAGTGAGACTCTATTCTTCCATAAGGATCAGCAACATAATGGACTCCTCCCTTCCCAACACCACAGGACCAGTAGGTATGACTCATCACCTCCCACTACTTACGCCCCATTGAGTAGTCCCAGGACTCTCACCCACTCCCAGATACTGGAGAGTTGACTCTTGTTTTGTTTTGTTTGTGGTCTGGGGTTATCCTGACCATCTTTCCTACATCACCCTATGAATGAGGTGGTGATTGTGCTTGGAATTAGCTGGAAGTTTCACTCTCCTGAAGACTGTGCATTTGCTCATGTTCGGTAGTTCTTTGTGGCTGTGATACATTTTGCCCCCCAGTTTGTCAGTCCTCACCCCTCAGCTTGCTCATGCTTTTCTGCCTTTGTTCATCTAGGAAACTCCTGTCAACCTTTTGAACCTGGTTCACAGCACATCTTCATTTAAAGCTCCATCCTCCCCAAAGAATTGTTTATGTCCTCCCCTGAGCTCTTATACTGCCCTGCACATGACCACCTTCATTCATTGAGCCAATTAATTGTTGTTAAGAGTTTGGGGTGCCTGGGTGGCTCAGTCAGTTGAGCATCCCACTTGTGATTTCGGCTCAGGTCATGATCTCACAGTCATGAGACTGAGTCCTGTGTCAGGCTCCACGCTGGACATGGAGCCTGCTTGAGATTCTCTCTCTGCATCTCTCTGTCTGTCT
>CM053564.1:13403738-13426880 GCA_028646485.1 Cryptoprocta ferox | reverse complement strand
CTTCCTGCTCTTCCGCCATCTTGTCCTCTTCCCCAAATATATAGTTGTGAAGGGTTTACTATGTGCCAAGCACTGTGCCAGGCACTTGGAGTACAACTGCGCATGAGTAGACAAAGTCCCTGCTGTCAGGATACCCACTGACTAGTGGGAATACGATGTCCAATGAACCAGTAAATGCATCAGATGGTTATCAATGGAGTGAGTGCTGAGCAGCAAATAAATATGGTGATGAGCTAGAGAGGAACTGGGAGAAGTCACTTAGTGAAGTCAGGAAAAACCTCTTTGAGGAAGAAATATTTCAACCAATGGCTGAAAGATGAGAAGGAAAGAGGCTGGGGAATAGATGGGGGAAGAGCAGGTGCAGAAGGCAGTAGCAAGGACAAAAGTTTTGGAGGCAAGAGAGGGCTTGTTGGGCCTTGTGTGTTGACAGCAATTGGGAGATTGGGTGGGACAGAGCATGTGGGAGCTTGTCACCCCTAACAGGGATTCTGGGTTCCAGTCTAAAAGCAACAGGAAGACTTGGAAGGGTTTTAAACAGAGGAATTGCATGATGTGATTCACCATTTTAAAGTTTTTTAAAACTAATTAATTTTTAAATTTACATCCAAGTTTGTTAGCATATAGTGCAACACTGATTTCAGGAGTAGATTCCTTAATGCCCCTCAGCCATTTAGCCCATTCCCCCTCCCACATACCTCCAGTAACCCTCTGTTTGTTCTCTATATTTAAGAGTCTTTTATGTTTTGTCCCCCTCCCTGTTTTTATATCATTTTTGCTTCCCTTCCCTTATGTTCATTTGTTCCGTATCTTAAATTCCTCATAGGAGTAAAGTTATATGATATTTGTCTTTCTCTGACTAATTTCACTTAGCATAATACCCTCTAGTTCTATCTATGTAGCTGCAAATGGCAAGATTTCATTCTTTTTGGTTGCTGAGTAATACTCCATTGCATATAAATACCACATCTTCTATATCCATTCATCCATCAGTGGACATTTGGGCTCTTTCCATACTTTAGCTATAAAGTTTTTTTTTTTAATGTTTATTTTTGAGAAAAAGACACAGAGTATGAGTGGGGAAGGGGCAGAGACAGAAGGAGACACAGAATCTGAAGCAGACTCCAGCCTCTGAGCTGTAGGCACAGAGACCAATCCAGGGCTTGAGCTCAGACTGCAAGATCGACCTGAGCCGAAGTTGGACACTTAACTAACTGAGCCACTCAGGCGCTCCTCTGATCCACCATTTTAAAACATTACCTGGATTGTAATGGGAAAAAAACTTTCTTAAGAGATGCTCTTACTGAGCTGGTGCCTTGCACTGGGAAAGTGACCATGTGCCTACAAAGGCATGGATAGCATCAAGAGCTATTTTGGTGACAACCAACAGGATGGGTCTTAAGGAGAGGACTTATGGATGACTCCCTAGTGTTTGTCATTAACAATCAGGCAGATGGAGAGGCTTTACTGAAATATGAAAGATGGGAGAGAAGTATGTCATTGGATAAGACTAGAACTCTGTTGGGAGACATAATAAGTAGGAGGCACTCATTAGTGGGCCAAGCTGTCTGTCTTCCACCAGACCGTGGTGTCTTTCCAGTGTTGAGCACAGTGCTTGACACGTAGCGGGTGCCCAAAAAGTATTTGTTGAATGGGGAATCTAAATGATATGCTTAAAAGCTACAGATGACTAATGGCTTCTAGAACAACAGACGATCCAAAGTCTGTAGCAGTGGCTAATTAAACCATTCCAATCCGATGTCCAAAATATTGTATGCTAGAGATCCCCCCTTCTCTCCCCATTAATTGAACAGGCCCTGTCTTTTTTGCTCTTGTAGTCCATTGTTCTTCAAATGTAATTAGCCCTTGTGTTTTGACAGTAAACGAGACTCCCTGTACTTTGATAAATGGCTTGTTTCTGGGAAAAAGAGTATTTGTGAATGCAAAACCCAGTCTCCCCCCAACCCCCTTTTCTCCTACCTCTTCCTCTTCCTCCTACTTCAGGCAGCCCTTGGGCTATACCATCACCTTCAGGAAGGCCATGTTTGTTAGGAAAAGATAACAACACAGGAATAACAATTATTTCTGAACACTGATTGCATGGCAGGCAAATTCATTATATGTTATATAATGATCCTGAAAAGCAATTAAAAAAATGCTATGTTCCGTTTGAGTAAACCAAACAAAGCTCCTAGGGAGTTAAAGTCTCACAGTTACCAGGGGGCTGAGTTGAGATTCAAATGTGCCCAGGTTTTGTCTTATCTCAAAGCCTGTGTCCTTTCTGTGCCTCTGTCTCTCCTTTAGATAGACCAAAGTAGCTGGACCTTTATTGAAGAGTTTCTTTATGCCTCACTTTTTTTTTAATAGTTTAGGTAGATATAATTCATGGGCTATACAATCAGCCCATTTAAAGTATATGATTCAATGGAATCATTGAGTGAATAATCTCACTTATTAATGGAATAAATAGTATCAGCTCTCACTCTTAGCAAGGAATGGCACTCTTGAGGTTGCTTCAAGTTTGTTATCTCCTATGATTTATTCTGGTCTTCTCATCAACCCTCTGGTGTGGCGGGGCAGGGGGAGGGGGGCAGGAATTATCACCTGTATCTTACAGGTGAAGAAACTAAAAATGCCACACACAGTGTGTGGTCAGCAGATCTGAGTGATGAATCTAAGGTATTCTGACCACAAAGTCTACTCCCTTCACCTTTACATGAGCTGCTATTTAACAGCTCTATGGCCCTTCTCAGTTGATAACGATTATTTTTCATGTCCATGATCTCATTTGGTCCCCACACCAAGACTGATTTGCTGAGATGTTTTAGAACAATCTGAAAGATCTTCTAAACCAATTCAGCTGGTTTCCCTTGTCCGGACCCAGAGAGGGGTACTGAATGTCTCAAAACTGTCTCTAGTGACCTCCCAATACATGAGGATTGTCACTATCAAAAGAGAATAACAAGTGTTGAGGATACAGAGAAATTGGAACCCTTGAGCACTGTTGGTGAGAATGTAAAATAGTGCAGCCATTATCAAAAACAGTATGGAATATCCTCAGAAAATTAAAAATAGAATCACCACATGATCAAGCAATCCCATTTCTGGGTATATACCCAAAAGAATTCAAAGCAGAATCTTGAGTTTTTTAGATTCCACATGTCAGTGAGATCATACAGTCTTTGCTTTTCTGTGTCTGGCTTTTTTTACTTAGCGTAATATCCAGGAGGTTCATCTCCATTGTTGCACGTGGCAAGATTTTCTTCTTCCATTATATACATTTACTACACTTTCTTAGAACCTAAAAGAGTCGAACTCATAGCAACAGAGAGTAGAATGGTGGTTTCCAGGGATTGAGGGTTAGGCAGATATTGCTCAAAGGGTACAAACTTTTAGTCATAAGATGAATAAGTTTTGGAGATCTGATTTATAGCATGATGATTATAATTATTAATACCGTATTGTATACTTTTAATTTGTTAAGAGGGTAGGTCTTAAATGTTCTCACCACACTCACAAAAGCTAACTATGTGAGGTGATGGATGTGTTAATTAATTTGATTGTGATTGTAATTTTACAGTGTATACATATATTAAATCATCACATTGTATGCCTTAAACATATACAAGTTTTATTTGTCATTCTTACCTCAATAAAGAATAATATAGCATGAAAAATAAACTCATGGTAAAAAAGCACCAAGATGCAAAAAAAAAAAAAAAAGTGCATCATCTTGAAGAGATATTTACACATCCATGTTCATTGCAGCAATAGTGACAGTAGTAAAGAAGTGGAACCAACTCAAATGTCCATCAATAAGTGATGAATAAAGAAAAAGTGGTAGCGGGCGCCTGGGTGGCTTAGTTAAGCCTCCAACTTGATCTCATGGTTTGTGGGTTTGAGCCCCGCCTCAGGCTGTGGGGTGACAGCTCAGAGCCTAGAGCCTCCTTCAGATTCTGTCTCCATCTCTCTCTGCCCCTTCCCTGCTCATTCTCTATCTTTGTGTCTCAAAAATAAGTAAAATGTTAAAAATATTTAAAAAAAAGAAAATGTGTAGAATGGACTATTATTCTGCCATAAAAAGAACCACATGCTATAACATGGATGAAGCTGGAGGACATTATGCTAAGTGAAATAAGCCAGCCACAAGAGGACAAACACAGCATCATTCCACTCATATGAAGTATCTACAGTAGTCAAAATCATAGAAACAGGAAATAGAAAGGTGGTTGCCAAGAGCTGGGGTGGAGGAAGAATTAGTGTGAGTGGGTATAGTGTTTCAATTTTGCAAGATGAAAACGTTCTAGAGATCTGTTATACAACAACGTGAATGTACTTAACGCTACTGAACTGTATACTTAAAAATGGTTAAAAAGCTAAATTTAATGTTATGTGTCTTTTACCAGAATGAAAAAAAGAAAAAAAAAACTGTCTAAGGTGGACTTAGAA
This sequence comes from Cryptoprocta ferox, assembly GCA_028646485.1. Classification (NCBI taxonomy): domain Eukaryota; kingdom Metazoa; phylum Chordata; class Mammalia; order Carnivora; family Eupleridae; genus Cryptoprocta; species Cryptoprocta ferox. Next base: position 13,422,434 of record CM053564.1, on the reverse strand, counting down.
TTTGAACCCATGTCTCTAAGATCCCACAAGGTCAAGTCTGAGAGAGTGTGTTGTCTGCCTTCTTTTGGCCAGGGCTGTATCTTTGTCTCAGGTTGGGCATGTTTTCTTTGCTGTAGCAACCTTAAGAATTAAATGGATGCTTTTGACAGATCTCAGGGAGAATCGGATGAGCTGGGTGGACCTGGCAGAGAGTGCCTGTTCCAAATGCTTTAATCTCCCTTAGGACGGAGGCTCCAAATGGCACTATGGGGTAACCAGGGTGGCAATATTAGTCCTACATGGAGACACCAAGACTCAACATAATTAATGGAGAGTTCAAGATCACTTGGGGTATCAGTGACAGAGAGGAGACTAGATCCCAGGAATTCCAATGCTGGGTCCTGTGGTGGTAAAGTGGGTGGTATAGCACATTTTTAAGGTTAGAACCCAAGAGAGAGGTGGAAAACTTGGATGTTTTCTTATTTTTATTATTTACTCTAAAGAACTTTCTAGAACACCGAAGAGCATAGTTGCACTGAGCTGTCCAGCCCTGACCCCTGATTCCAGTGTTGATCAATGACCTCAAACTTAGGCTTCCTTGCAGGCTGATCAACCACCGGATATATAGGACACACACTTCTGGCCTCGGGGCCCTCTGAGCCTACTCCTTCTAGCAGTAGATTTTCCTTTTTCATGCTTGAACTCCAGAGGCCCCCAAGGGCTTCTGCCTTAATTAAAATTTAAATTCACAAATCATTTCTTAAACCGTCTCATAGGCAGCCAAATAATCACGATCATTAGCGGGTGGTCGGAGTCACTTTTGCTTTAATGCTTTTTGAAACACTGGCTTAGTGCTGTTTCTGCTATTTTCTACCACCTCTCTTGCCACAAACTGGCCCAGAGAACTCTGCTCAAATACCTGTACTTTCTGTTGTAATACAAAGATCCACATTTCCAGTTTGGGGTGCACCTGTGCATCCTTGGCCCATCCTAGTTCCTGTCCCGACTCCTGTATCCCACAGCTTGCTTGTGCCCTAGAGGCATGACTAGGGACATTCATTTGGGGACCAGCTAATTAGCAGGGAAGGTCTTGCAGCTCAGCCAGAGTGAAGACCCGTCACCTCGCTGGGCAGGTTTCCCCGCCGAGACATCCCTGGGCCTTTGCATTGGGATGGGCTCTTGAGCTGGGGCTTGTGCTCCTGGGAACTTGCAGGCCGCCCCTCCCCACAGTCCTTCCCCTGGCCCAGGGTTTCTCAACCTTGGTGTTACAGATATTTTGGACTAGATAGTTCTTTGTTGTGGGGGCCATCCTGTGCATTGTAGGATGTCCGGCAGCATCCCTGTTTTCTACCTAGTAGAGGCCAGTAGCAAGCCCCAGATTTGACAACCCAAAGTGTCTTGACACATGGTCAAATGTTCCCCTGGGGGCAAAGTTGCCCAGATGAGAACCACTGCCTATCCACTGGCCTCCCTAGGACCAATCCCTTAGACTCAGATTTCCTTTCTCTTTTTCCTTTCTATTCATTTCTTCCTCTGTATCTCTAGACATTGTTTAAGGCTATTTAATGCAAAAAAGTTCATTATACTTCTTTCCCCCTACAACAGGGATTTAGATCCTAAAAGGAAGGGCTCAGACCTTGGATAGCAAAAGAGCCTGTTTATTCTTCATGGAGGGTAGGGCTGGTGGTATATGAAATGTCAGATCCCTGTTATTCCTTCTGGAAAAGCCACTACTACACACCAACGAGGATGGCCACCTGGGAGCTTGGCCCAGGGCTGTCTGTCTCTGAGCCTATAGCCACTCTGATTCCCTGCCTCCTACTTGGGCTCACTGCACTTTGGTGATGATGTGGTGGAGGCTCTGGGCCTAGTTCATTAACTAGCTATGTCTCTTTGGGTTTGTCACTTCTCCTTAGGGCCTGGTAAAGTACAAGGGATGAGTTAGATAATCTCTACTATTACTTTAAGCTCTGATGATTGTATGTCCTGTCTCCCAGGCCCCAAAGCAGGGAGTCTGTGCTGTGTGGAGGCAGTCATCCATCCAACAAACATGTCTTGAGCTGTTCATGGGCTCCAGGCCCAGTACTGGGTAATGGGCTCTAAAGATGAAGAGAGAGATCTCTGTAGCTGAGGATATCCTAGTCTGGAGGTAGAAACAGGTCCATAGGGACAATGAACTATTGTTCCTAAAATAAAGGGAACAAGCAAAGTCACAGGTAGCTCAGTTGAGGAGGTGAGAAAAGCAGCTCAGTGTTGGGTCAAAACTAATTTCTCGGCCACCAAGATTGGGTAATTTTATGGTCACGGAACCCGTTGGCTCTAGTTGCCTATTGCTGTATCCCCTAACAAACCCCTAACAAACTACCCCAAATGTAGTGCCTTAAAATAACTAATTTATTATATTGACAGATTCTGTAGGTCAGGACTTTGGGTAGGAAATATTGGGGCTACCTTTTCTGGAACCTCAGCTGGGAAGGTTTGAAAAGTTGGCAGTGATTCCAGTGGGTGAGACCCGGAATCATCTGAAGGCTTCTTCACTCATAGGTAAAGCTGGGACTGTTTACTATAATGGCTACACATAGTGTCTTCCAATGGCTTGGACTTCCTTTGAACATGGTGGCCTCGGGTGGTCACACTCCTTGCATGGTGGCCCATGGCTCCAAGAGTGAGTGGAAGCTTCATGACTCTTGATGACATAGCTTTGGAAGTCATATAATGTCCCTTCTGCCATAATTTATAAATGAAGACAGTTATGAGCCCACTCAGATTCAAGGAGAGGGCTCACAGACCCTACCTCATGATGGCAGGGGTGTCAAAAATTTTTCTGCCATGTTTTAAAACCACCATACCATCCATCCTTAGTCCAGTGTTCAGAGATCTGAATTCCTCCAACTCTTGAGCAGAGAATCCCACCTTGAAAAATCTCTCCAGGTGTATTTACACCAAAAGCCTACTTCAATTAATCAATTCTAATGCTCCAATTACTCAGCTTATATTTTCAGACACTCTAATAAGCACCACAAATGAATAGGAATTAAACTGACGGTACATCACCCTCCACTATTAGAAAGACCACACTTGATTTCCCAAGCAGCCTTCACCTTTGTGAAACGAACTTCCTTGCCTCACTTGTGTTTAGCGAAGGGAAATGTTTCCCTGGGGCTGAGTTGGGGTCAGAGGGGGGGCTCTTAAGAACACGTAGCAATCAAAATAAAGGCAAGTTTTATGTGAAGACTTGAACCTTTCTGGTATGTACCCTTTTCATGTTGGGAAAGCCCTGGGTTCTTATCTGAGGTTTGGCGGTGAACAACCTGGCCTCAGTTGACTCATCCGTAGAGTAAGGGGGTTGGGCTTAACACTTTCTAAGGACTCTTCCAGCTCCAAAAATGTCTGCATTTATAGCAATATTTGCCAAGGGCAATTTTCTAACATCAACACTCAGAGGGAGCACCCATGTAATAATCATATTCACATGAATAAGTTGCCTTGAAGAAATACTGTCTCACTCCCGGTAATCAGAACTTTTCCTCTGCATTTACATAAATACACACATACATTTTTATATAAGTGGTATCTTACTGTAGATTTTCTTCTACAATTTCCTTTTCTCCAATGAGTAAAATATATACTGAAAAGCTTCCACATTAATACATAAAATTAAGCTTAATTCTTTTCTACTGCTACATAATAGTCCACTGTACAGATATGCCATAAATTATTTACGTATGCTCTCTTTAATGTAAATGTAGATTCCTTCCTTTATTTTGTCTTTATTAACAATGCTACAATGAATAACCATGGATATTACTTTCTCATTTGCAGGTATATCTATAGAATAATTTTCTAGGAGCAAATTTGCTGGATCCAAGGTTATGGGCTTTTGTAAATTTGATCCATATTGACATATTTCTCGTCATAGAGATTAGACCAATTAATTATTCCATCAATAGTATATGGAAGAGCTTTTCTCCTTCACACAGCACATGTGTGAAGCCAAACATTATAATTCTTGCCAATTCTGATAAGGTGAAAATGGCATCAGATTGTCATTTAAAGTGGGTGTTTCTCTTTGGTGAGAAAGCGAGCATCTTTCATAGGTAAGAATCCTTCATATTTCTTTTTCTCAGACATGTTTCCTTTTAGACTTTGGAAGGAGATGCACTTAAAACATATTTAACAGTGTTAAATTTGTCTAATGGACCCACTAAATGGCATTGCTTTGGCTTCCTCTTTATCCGAGGGTCCAAAGCAATCTGTACACCCTTAGGTAGATGGTGACATCCCACCCTAGCAATCCATCCCTTTATGTGTTTTTTAGCTTTGCTGTTAGGTGGGGTAGAGTGGAACAGCTGCCAGAGTGACCTCCACCAGCCACAGTCTTGGTACACATTTGCTAGAAAAACACCGGGAAGATAATATGAACCACCAAAGCTTCTGACTCCCCATGTAATCTTGTCCATGAGTCTCATGAAATGAGTGCACTTTATTTTTGCTGAAGCCTCTTCCTTTGCAGTACATTTTGTTATCATTATGAGCTTTGTCACTAAAAAACCCCCCCAAATTCATGGTTTTTCTAGAAAAAGTCAAATATTAGCCAGCTTTATCATTTATCAGCATCGGCTCTTTCTATTGATGATGGCGGTGACAAAACCTCTTTCTTCTCAGCATCTATTTCATCCTTGCTTTTTCAGGGCTAGATACAGAGACAGGAGGAAGGCCAGGTTTGGCTCCAAGCCTAGGTAAGCCATGCCTGCCAACACAGTTAGCCAGAAACCTTGTGTTGTGAGGTTAATGGTCCTTGCCCAGCCAGAGATAAAGATGATAGTCTACTTAGGTTATCATGTGATCTTAGTGTCTGGTACCAACTGGTTCAATTCCCAGAGGGAGGAAGTTTGGGCAATTAGCCAGATTCCAGCATTTATCACGCACCAGGTTCTGTGTTAGGGATGCAAAAATGAATGAATAAGATGTAGCCCTTGGGCTCAAGTAACAAACATCAGAGCAGGTCAACCCACAAGCAGCTGTTTGTAATACAATGTGGTAAGCTCCATGATAGAAGGAAGCTTTCCAATCTAACCCAAAGAAGGATTCCTGGAGGAGGTGCACCTTAGCAATAATATTAGTATCAGCTGGGTATGCTGGGTCAATTTTTGTAGCTATACAGGGAGGCAAGACTGTTATTAAATAAATGGAGAAGAGAAATAAAAAGGGGCTTGCATGTGTGTAAGGAAAAGTGAGTTGGTGTTTTCGGAGAAGAAAGTATGTTGTGGTAATGGTTGAAGAGGTAGAGCATGATAAACTTGGTTTGTTCTCTTTAAGACTTGTGAGGTCAAAGAAGTAAAGTCCAGCAGTAGGTGTAATGTCCAAGTAGCTCAACCCCTTTATGGTAGATTCAGATCATCCATATATTTTGACTTAATCCAATTCAACTCTTCATAGTCAGCAAAGAACGCGCAAAAGTGGGAGATGGGGACACGCACAGGAAGGGGAACAAGATAAACTGGCCAAACCAACTCCACCGCCCACTGTGTGGCACACACACACAAAAAGAGCATGAGATGGAAGGACAGGCTTTCATGTCCTGTCATCAGGATCAAATTTCCGTGTAATTTCCATAACATGAGCTCCTCTCTGTGCTGAGTGGGATTCTAGTACTTAAAGATACGTGTTCCACACAACCTGGGTGCTAAACACAAGATAAAGGACTCACTGGAAAACCAATCCAGCACAGGCAGGGTTGATCATACACAAAACACAGCATATATTGTGTTTAATGGGCTCCTTAGGAGACTCAGTGATTTTCATTATATGCCCCTCTATTTCCCTTGCTGATTTTAACATGGCACCCAAAAGGGAAGCAAAATGATACTTTTCTCATTTCTCAAAAATGTAAAGAAGATTCAAAAACCTAGTTCACAGCAACCTCATGCTGTATTACTCATGTATTACTCCGTAACCTCCCTCCGCCAGCACGGCTGTGAGCACCTTTTCTGTCTCTTCCCCCCACTCTGTCTTCTCGTACTGGACATGATGGCCCCATCCCTGTTTCTAAGGGACTAGGAGATGGGCAGGCAGCAATTGCATCTGTAGTCATATCATACCCTTCGTGTTAGTGGGGGATTTTGTCTGCCCTGCCTCCAATTCCCATGTTGAAGTCCAAACCCGTACTACTTCAGAATGTGACCATTTTTGCAGATAGGGTCTTTAAGGAGGTGATGACGTTAAAATGAAGGTCATTATGGCACGCCCTAATCTAATAGAACTGGTGTCCTTATCAGAAGTGGAAATTTGGACACTGACATGCACAGAGGGAAGATGACCACATACAAGCCAAAGAGAGGCCTCGGAAGAAACCAACTGTATCAACACCTCGATCATAGACTTCTGGTCTCTAAAATGGCATGAAAATAAATTTCTGTTGCTTAAGCCACCCAGTCTCTTGCTGTAACAAGGTACAGCAGCCCTAAGAAACCAGTACATTTTGGAAGCGGGGGGGTGGGGAGAGAGGGAGGCTGTGAACATTCACGCAAATGATGCCTGTCCCATCCCTCTCCAGTCTGTTCGAATTTATACCCCAAAAAGGGAAACTACTTACAAGCATTGGTATTTGAGTTGCTTTTGGTCACAAATTACTTGTGACGCCCCTCACAGCTCATTGGAAGAATATGAAAACATTGGGGTGGTAGGGGCCATGGGGAAATTGAGAGCAGAGAAGAAAATGGTAGATCTGAATCTGGGGTAGACCTCACCAGCATCAATATTGAAGACAGATTGAAAGGGGACAAGACTGGAAATAAGAGAACCATTAAAAAGCTGTTTCATACATAGCAGCAGGGATAGAGACTTCCGGATGGTTCTGATAAATCTCTGGGTATAAGAATAGTAATAGTGGTGAACAGGTCGGGGGTGAAGTATGGGAAGAGAGATGGATGACTGCTATCTTCTTAGCTTGGGCATCCAATTATATGTTGGCACCATGAATGGAAAAGGACTACACGAGAATGTATTTGTTTATTTGTCTGCCATATCATTCTAGAAAGAGCTTAAGTTGACTTGCACAAATATTGACCATGCCATAAGAAAGATAAGGAGATGAGGAAAGTGAAGCAAGGAGAAACTGAAAGTAGGAAAGAGTAGTTGAAGCCAAGAGAGAGGTTGGCATCCAAATCAAATCCTATCCAAAGATTCTAGACACTTGCCAGATGGACATTTTGCTTCAGGCCAACAAATGACATTATTCACATTTGACAATTTGGTCAGTGTTGTTCACCTCTTCTGAGAACCCAGAGTCTGAAAATTCTAGTTTGGTAGAAACCTAGCTTTTGGGTTTTGGGTGTCAGAGGCACCAGGGAGCTGGGGAGAAGCACTGATTGAATATGTGGAGAATTTCTACAGAGAGAGAGAGAGAGAGATGGAGGAGGTTCAAAAAATGGGAGCCATCCCCTGACTCATCCTAAAGCAGAGTGGCATTTGGGCACTGAGTTCAGAGACTGAGGAGATGGAGTATCTGTGCTTTAATGCAACCAGGTAGAATCCTTTTATTTGGGAAAATGATATGGATATGTCTGTCATACGCCTTCTGTGATGCCACTTGACTGATTTGCATAGCATCTCTGTTTCTGCTATGTGCGTGTACGGGTTATGTAGGCAATCTGGCAGCTTAAGTCTTGTTACTGTCATTTCCAAGGTGGCAGATGGTTCAGAACAAGGCTACCATTTCTGCCACACAATCAAGCATGAACGCATCCCCATCCAGACGCATTTCCATTATCCCTTCACGACTGCATCTTTGGAATATGCCCAAACCACCAGTGTGATAGCTCTTGGGTGGGAAAGAGAATGGTTATCCCCATGCTCTATTTCCTAGAGAGTCTGTCTTTTGCCAAATGTTAAGGGGGAAGTGAGCATGGTGTTCCAGAGGTTTCTGTTCCTGCTGCCTATGGGGGACTTTTCTCTACTGAGGAAGGGCAATAAGAGGGACTATTGAGAATGAGTTCCATAAAGTGGCTCTTGACATTCATTTTACTTCGCCTCACTGGGTCTAAAACTGGTTGGAGCCTGATTTGCTGATCTTTGTGATTCATGAGTATGTGAGTGTATGTGTGTGTGGGTGCACCTGTTTGTGTATGTGTGTACCTTAGGGCTTACTTTGTTCTCTACAGGGAATATCTGTTGCTGCTGCCTACCCACATTCATTCCCTCTACTGCAGTAAAATCATCCTGATTTACCCTCAGAGAGTCACTTTCATTCCAGAGGTGGTGGCATGACTCTCAGATTGCTGTCTTCCATCTTCTTGCCTTCCGTGATTGGCTCAGAGACGGGCACATGACCTCCTCCAAGCCAAAAAGAGCAATCTTGGCACTTGTGAAGGAGCCCATTCGAGAAGAGATGTTCTCATTTCTTCTGGGGTCACTGATCGAGTACAAGATAAACCTGGCCTTGCTGGCTGCCATCTGTTCACCACATGCAGATGGCACACCAATGGATGGGACCCATCTGTGGAAAGGAGACTTGGGATTTGGGAAGAGACAGCCTGGATCCAGCCATAAATGAAGCCAGATGCACTGTGGACTTCCTAGATTTGTCAACCACAAAGTTATTTTTGTCATTGTTATTTTGCTTACACCAGCTTTATTTATGTCACTTGAAACTGCAGTTCTTTTCCAGGATAGTCACTCTACCCTTACACTTGACTGTCACTAGACAGGATCCTGGCTGGCTACTGCCAATATGGTGGAGTTGGTAACTTTTCCTTTTACAAGTTTATCTTTCCTTTGCCTTCACTGTGTACTAGATCATTGGTGTTGGCTTTGGAGTCAGAGATCTGGGTGTGAATCATGGCCCTGACAAACCATTTTGTGTGTGTATATAAATGATATACTTTCTCAGAACCTCAGTTTCCTCATCTGTAATGCAGGGAGCACAACACTGACCTAATACGATTGTTGCAACTGTGACAACAATGTAAATGAGCAGCTATGAACTTGCTCTACAGTATCCTATGCAACAAATGCCAAAATATTTTGCTTTACATCAAATTAAATCTGGTTTCCACTAGTTAGAGTGTTGAGACCTTTAATCACAGGTATGTTCAGGGGCAATTCCTGCCAATCCCCAGAGATAGACACAATTGAGGGAACTTATGCTGTGACTTAAAAATTAGGAGGGGCTTGGACCTCATTTCTTGGGGGCCACCAGAGTTCCTGATGCTCCTTCTGCTTCATGCTGTCACTGAACTTATCCTACTTTGTCTCCCAGTCTTTGTCCTCTCTGAGGACACAGGGATGCTTCTCATTACTGCTGTATTTTCTTTCAGCCAGAGGTTTGGCCACAGATCTTTTTGCCAGTGCTGTCAAAGTCTTGGCATCTTGCCCAACCTCCCTGGCATCCCACAGGGCTCTGTGTTCAGACAGAATACTAGTTCTATCACTTGTGAAAACCTCACCTGTGCATATCCTTTGCATCATATGGAGAAGCCAGTGCTTAATGTACCTTCTCACTATCCACCTCCCCCACCAGCCTATTTTCCCTCCCTGCCAATGAGGTTCTACCTCCTAAACAAAGCTAGGGTGAGGGCTGCCTGCTGCATGTCTCATAATTTATGTTTTAGGCCCTTTGGCTGAGATTCTAGTTGTCTGCACTATCAAGTCTCTCTATTTTTTAATGCAATGGCATTTTTAGCTGTATAAGTAGATGCCAAGAGTAAGGCTGACGTATATCCGCTGACTTTCAGCTGGGGGTAGCTGTGTAGCTGAATTCTGGCCAAAGGAATCAAAGTGGAAAGGGTGGATAGAAACTTCAGGGAACTTCAAGAGACAGTTCAGGCCTACTGTTTGTCCCTTCATCTTCTTCTCCTCCTTTTCCACCCTGCCACCTAGAATGTAGATGGAGCCATCTTGGACCCAGAGCATGGTGATCAGAGCTGTGAGTTGGGAGGGGACTGAGTCTTCAACTATAGAAAAGACACTGAGGAGGAAACCCCCTTTTCTTTGGCCCGGTGTCATGATGATTAAAATGGCAGCTGCCATCTGGTGACCCTCAGGGGACAAGTTCAAGGATCAGGGCAACCACTGAGCATGAGAGAGCTGAAGGAGGGGACACCTGGCTTCCTAATGACATCACTCACCCTGGAGACCCCCACATCCAGACTTCCTGTTACATGAGATGAGATAGTTTGTCCATTGTTTGAGCTACTTCTATTTGGATATTTTATTACATAAATGTACCCTAACTGATTGGACATGAAGGAGCACAGTCCCAGAACACCAAGGCTTGCTTACTTGTTAATAAGATGAGGCAAGGAAAATCCCTCTTGATCTTTTGAGCATTCTTTAGCAATGAGAAAAAAACACAAACAGATACCACAGTCAATTATCCCCCCATATGTAAAAAGCACAGCGTGGAACCTGACACATTTAAGCAGTCAGTAAAAGGTAGCTATTTTTCTTTTTCTTATTAGCATAATGCCTCAATAAATGTTGGTTTCTGATCCTATCTCCTTGAGTGTCTCTCCCTTTGCTGCTAAGTTCCTCCATACCTGTATATTTATCTCCCTTCTCCCCTATTAAACCTGGCTCTTGAAAAGACTGTCAACTCACTCTCATTGAGGTGTCAGTGATAGATAAGGCTTAATGTATGACCTCATTCCCCAAACACTATCGGCTTGCCAGTGAGATTTACATTTAATAAAGGATTAAAGCCTTAAGCCAAAGGAATGAATCTTTAATGGTGAAATTTGAGGCACCAGAAAGCTTATGAAAAACTGATATTGAAAGGGAGGGGTCTCTCTCATGATTCCCAGTTTCTGAAGGGGGTTACGTTCGCCAAAGTCTCCCAGATTTGAAAACGTGCCATACAGCAATTCACAATCAGTGGTTGGCAAATAGCGGATTCTTGGTGGAGCTTTGTGGAACCGAACTGGGGTGGGAGGGGGTGTTGTGAAATCAAAGGCACGAGAAGAGGGTGCCTTAGCTCCACAGGGGGTTGTCTGCGGCTGAGTCGCACCAGCTGACTATGTGGATGGAATTTCCCTAGGGGCTGGTGCCATGTTGAGCCACATTTGTTTTTTGACATTGCACTTTCTTGTTTTCTCTTGACATCCATCCTTCAGGGGCTGTATCAAGTTTTCTTTCTCCCCCACCCGCCCATACCAACGCTGCCCCATTTCTGCTCTTGAGTCTTCTCTCCCAGCCTCATCCCCATCTCGAGTCTTCTCTCTGCTTGTCCAAACCTCCCCAAGTGCCTCTTTGGCCAGGCTTCCTGAGTTCTATGAGCATGACTTAGGGTCTGTGCAACCTTGGATCTACCCCTGAACCTCTGGGCATCTCCGTTAGGCCCCAGCAGTGCAGAAATGATAGGTTGCTTCATGGTCTTCGGGATTTCCTGTCTGAGCCTCAGCCTGCACTCAGTTCCTTGCTCAATGTCTCCTCTTGGATGTCTCACTGATAATTAAAACTCAACACGTGTCCCAAGTATCTTCCCTGAGTTCCCCTAGGTGCACGCCCCACCTGTCTCCATCTTGTGCTCTCTCTGGGAGACTGAGCCATTTGAACCCCATGAGCTCTGACTGGGTTGGACCAATTAGATGGAGGGACGATGGAGGAGGGAGGAAGTGGTGGGAGGGTGCAGTGTTAGTGCCCAATCCCCTTTCTGAAAGGTATCCTTAGCCTCTACCAAAAGCCTGCCCCTTTCAAGGTAGCCCCCTTCCAAGTTCTGGCAACTGCCTGAACTTTCTGTCTCCTTGTCCCTGCTGGCTTGGAGCAGTAACAGCTCCTCTACCGCTGCTGGTGCCAGGTTATTGCTCTCACCCTCATGATGGTTCCCCTGCCCCACCTGTGTCAGCATCACCTGGGAGCTGGCCAGAAATGCAAACTGGGGAGGGGGGGCATGCTCCAGTCTTTATGAACTAGAAATTGGGGATAGGGTCCAGCAGTTGGCATCTTAAACAGCTCTCTAGGTGATTCCGATGCATGCTGGTTTGAGAATCACTGGACTTTACCTTTCTCCACTTCTGAAATTAGTAGCAAAGCTCTTTTCATATTATGCGACACTGAGTGTTGCCTGTTGAGATTCTAACTGATTAATAACAGTAATAATAGGGGCGCCTGGGTGGCTCTTAAGCAACTCTTAATCTCACCTCAGGTCATGAGCTCACCTTCCTGAGATCGAGCCCCACGTCTGGCTCTGCGCTGACAGTGCAGAGCCTGCTAGGAATTCTCTCTCTCTCCCTCCCTCCCTCCCTCCCTCCCTCTCTCTCCCTCCCTCCCTCTCTCTTCCTCTCTCTCTCTCTCTCTCTCCTCCTCTACCCCTTCCTTGCCTGTGATCTTTCTCTCTCAAATACATAAGGCTAAAAGCATAATAATAACAATAATGATGATGATGATGACGATAATGGAACCGACCCTCCTGCACAAAGACGACTCTCTTCCAGGGTCATTGTTCCAGTGACTGGGACGATGTGGGATTTGGTCTTACACATTATTATATTCCCTCAGCACTTACAAGCCCATCAGATGAACTGTAGGCACCCATTAAAGGTTCATTTCAGTGCGATGTTTTTTCTTCTCAATTCAGTATGATTCCCAACATGCCATCCATGTATTCATCCGTGCACCTACCCAGGCACCACCATGTAGGTACTGAGGATGCGAAGCCAAATACAATATAGTGTTTGGTGTCCGGGGTCTCATGAGTTAGTGGGTGACATGTCCATATTGAACAAGGGTCATCATACAACCTCCATACCCCGTGGGGTTGTCGTGAGGATTGAATCTGATAACGTAGATAGAGTTCTTGGCACAGTGCCTCACCAGCACGATGTTCAATCAGTTCTAGTGTTATTTATTATGATCTCAGTAGACAAATTAAAATGTAGCTTAGACAAGGCGCAAGCAGAGACAAGAGGAGAGCTTTGTGGAGCTCCTCCATGCTACGAAGCTGAGTGAGCGTTTTGTGAGTTTAAGGATCATTAAAAGTACTTTGTAAATTGCTGGGGCTTACATAAGTATAAAGTGTTTATTTACTGGTCTCGCTATTATTCTTGCCCTTGTGTGACATCTCCTCCCTGATTCCCCTCTTCAAAGCTACCCTTTAGTTTCATTTTGGCCTGGTTTTATTCCCATTAAAGGTTAGTCAGCACACAGGAATAATCCAATGCTATATTCTGGGTCGTGATACCCTCAGCCTCTCCACTTATTTTTTTCCTCCAAAATGAATATAACTTTTATCTTTTTCAGTGGTTAAAAAAAGACCTATGTCCATTGTTTTTTTAAAAAAAAATCCAATGAATAGAAGTGCATAAAACAAAATGCAGTCTCAGTCAAAACAAATCACTCAGAGATACTACTTTTAACGTTTTGGTGAGCCTCCTTCTAGATGTATCACATATACATTGATCTGAAACCCTATCTAGCTTTTCGATTTTATATAAGCAGGGTCATTTTACACAGGCAACCCACTTTTTTAACAGAAATCATCCGCAGAAACTCGGAAATTTTTGAGACGCTCTGTTTCTCTCAAATATGACCACCAGATGGCGCTAGTTCTGAATTTATCAGAATTTCGGTATAGGCTGAGGAAATAAATGGTCAGTGTCCCGGGTTCTGGGCCCTGGTCCTTTCCCATCACTGTGGCCTAGGTTTGAAAATGGATTGATTTTATCTTCGGCGACAACTACAGAGGGCAAAATCCAAACCCTCATTCCAACATAGAGCAACTCTCTGCCTCTGTGCCCCCACCACACCTCGGCCACTTTCTTGGACCAAAAAAGTTCTGACTAGTATGTTAATTATGTTTGTGCCTGTCTTCTCCTCCTCCCCCACCCCCTTGTCCGTAGTGAGATTGTAAGATCCCTGTAGGAAGGGACCAAGTCCCCGAACCCAGATCTTTGTGCTTATAAGGCATTCAGTAACTGTTTAATTTAAAGTAAGTACAAGGTGGTTTGGCAAATAGAGGTTAGAAAGGAAAAATAGTATGTGGGTCAAAGCATAAAAGGAATATTGGACTAGGTGTCAGAAAATCTGACTTTTAGGCTTGGATTTGGTATTAACTGGTCGGCTGACCTTGGACAAGCCAGTTGACCTCTCTTGGGTCAAGTTGACTTATGTATATGAGGAGTTTGGACAGAATGATCCCTCGGTCCCCTTCAGCCCAATTTGTTCAGATACAAAAGTCCCTGTGGTGTTTTCTTTTGTCCTTGGGTCAAACTGCACTAGAAATGAATCACTGCAGGTGCTGTCAGGAACCCCGGAGATTCAGGTCCAGCCGCGTCTGGGGCAGGACATGGCGGGGACTCCACTCTACAGTCCACCCTTCTTGCAGAGCCGCCAGCGTCAGCCGCACCAGCATAGCCCATACATCATTATTAGATTCCCTTCATCGTGCTAATTGACACAGGATGAAAAATACCCAGCGAAGGAAACAGCAAATGCTTTCGCATTCAGCCTGAGTGGCCGGCAAATGGGAGAAACTGCTGTAAAAGTTAAGTGAGATTGAAAACGGGCATCCTCGCATCTTGTAGGGTGAATGTTTCCTGTTAGGAAAGTGGGTCCAATTGGCAGTGTGAGTGGTGGTGCTGGCGGGGGGAGGGCGCCCCCCCCCCCCATCTGAAGCCTGTCAGGCAGCTGGGGTCCAGGTCCATGGAAAACCAACAGAGGACCAATAAAAAAAGATCAAGAGGAAAGGGGCACCTGGGTGGCTCTGTCGGTTAAGCATCCAACTCTTGATTTCAGTTCAGGTCTTGATCTCAGGGTCATGAGTTCAGTCCCCACATTGGGTTCCTCAGTGGGTGCAAAGCCTACTTAAAAAAAAAAGAAAGAAAGAAAAAATTATCAAGAGGAAAGAGAAGGATGCTGTTTTTGTCATCCCAAACTGCAGTGACAATCACAGCCCCTTCTGGGTTTGAAGGCTGTTGGGTATTATTTTCTCCTAAGAGTCTAGTACCGAGCAGAAGTCGTGTACAAGTCCTAGTCTTGGCTTTAGGGCAGAGTTCCCTACTGGGAGAGCAGGGATTTCAGCCCAGGAGACTCTGGACAATGCCTGGAGACATGTTTGCTTGTCACTAGCATCTCGTGAGTAGAGGCCTGGGGTGCTGCTAACCCCACTACAATGCACAGGACGGTGGCTCTCAATAGAGAATGAGCCTATCTAAAATGTCAACAGTGCCGAGGGTGAGAATACCCATCATAAACCATCTGTGACTTTGGACGAGCCACTGAGCCTCTCCGGGCCACTCTTCCGTCAGGCTGTCTTACTAAATTTACATGGTGTGGTAGATGGCTGGCAAAGATGGGCCCATTTCTCCCCACCCTGCCCACTGCAATGTGACTTTGCAGCTCCGGCTCCCAAGACGGGGAGCCTATGTCTGCGCCCCTTGCATCAGGGCTGGCCAGGGTACTTGCTTGTCCTATTCAAATGCTGCAGAAGTGAAAGCCCCAAGCCTAGGCCTCAGAGGCTTTGTGAAATTCTGCTCTTTCCTTTGGAACCTGCCCCTGGTGTGTGAACAGAGCCCAGGCTAGTCAGCTGGAGGACAAGGGACTTTGTGGAAGACAGTCAAGGTGCCCTGTCTTACGGCCAGCAATCCCCCCAAAATGTGAGAAAGAACCCAGCTGAAATCAAAACCATCCACCTGACCTACCGCCAACCACAGACACTGGATCCCAGCTGCCCCATAGTCTCATGGACAACAGTAGATTCTTACTGTTTTAATCCACTGAGTTTCGGAGTGATGTACTGTGTAGCAACGGATAGCTGGTACAGGGGCTTGAAGTTCAGATTCAACTGATGGTGAAGTCTGACCAGCACGTGGAACTCCTCGAAATTTGCTTTGTTTCCTAATCGCTGACATTTTCTTAAGTCATGGTTTTGCATGGCTCAAGATGTGCATAACTGCATCTTTGATGCCCAATTAACAGAGCTGAGCAAGCCCTATCTGGAGACAGGTTTGCGTAAGGGCAGTTTTATTCACTTGTATCACGGCAAGCCAGAGAAACCAACTCTGACATAAACAATAGCCAAAGGGCGTTTACGAGAAGGACACTGGGAAGCTGATGAATAAACAGTCCTCAGGGACGTCAGGACTCAGGGCCCCTCCAGGGATCTTGGCAGCAGGGATTTGTGATTCTCCTTCTAGAATGCTGTCAAGGGTGACCACAGTGTCCTAGCCACCTCCTCTCCCTCTGTGTAAATGCTCAGGATTCAAATGACAGGACCAGAGAATCTGACTTTCTTGTGTCACCTGTCCTGTTGCTAGAGGTTGTGCCATTTGCTCGGCAGCCCTTCCAACCCCACATGGAGTAGGAAAGGGACATCAGACAGAAGCAAAAGATGCCCTGTGCCTCGGTCCTGCCCTCCCCCCTTCCCTGCGTCCTCAGTGTCACAGATCAGGACAGGCGAAGGCAGTATGTTTAGGAGGTTTGGTGTACGGTCTGGACACTCAGCGTGTCTCATCATGGCTGTTTCATCAATATCTATTTCATGCCTAAGTTGGAAAATGGAAAAGCTTAGCCAGAAGTTAAAAATCAAACTTAGCAGTGCTGTTGATGCCCATGTGACCTTCCAGGTCATTCTGGCCTTGCCATATGGATGCCAGAATTTGGGGCGATGTGTTGGGAGTGGATAGGGAGTGAGGAGGGAGATGGTCTCACTTTGAAGCACTTCAGTGAAGACCTCATTCTTTGAGTCAGATTTGGACAAGGACATGTCCTGTCACGTGGACCATAGCAAATGCCACATTACCAAGATGACCACCCAGGATTCTCTTGGCCAGACATTCCCCTTCTGCTGTCTATAAGTCACCCAAAGATCCCCACAGGGTCCCAACTATAGAGACGAATGAGTTCCCTACGTTGCATCTGAAAATTAAGAAAGGTGAACAAAACCAGTGGCTTCCCATTTTTTCTTTTGACCTTCTGGAACCCCTATACTGAAGCTAAGCATGTCCAACAGAGAACTATGGAGCCTTTCTTGTAGAAGCAGTTGTGGGTGTGTTGGTGGGGAGTGGAGGAGCAGGGGAGCAGAGGGGAGCCCTTCCCACACTTGGCCTCCCCTTTGCTCCCTAGTGGCTCCAGAAACATCTCTATGGACCCTCTTGGGTCTGAGGACTGCTGGCCATGGAGGCCTCTCCGAGGTTTGAGTACAACTCTCTGTGAGCCAATGTGAGGGACTGGCCTTCTCCAGTGCTGAAGGGCAGAAGACAAATGTGACAAGGAAGCCATGGAGATGACAGATGCAGGACCATATCCCCAGAGCAGTGAAACTGAAGGTAATTCAGCTTTTTCACCCAAGATGAGAGTGTGTTTGGGGGAGAGCGTTAAGAGTCTGGGATGCGAAAGGGGAGCAGTCTTGGGACCAAGTATTCTGCACAATGGTGGCTGACAAGTCATGTCATGGCTCTGCGTCTCCGTCTCCTCATCGGGATCATCTCCTCCCCAGAGTGGGAGGTAGATTTGAATGTAACACCGAGGTGGCCGGCAGAGTGTTGAAGAAGCATTTCTCTCTTAGCACTGTTAATATTGTTGTCAGGAGGCATTGGATAGCCGTGATCAGAGCTGTGAAGCCTTTGCTATTTTCTTCTCACCACACTGCCTTGTGCCCAAGAGGAGATGAAGAGGGTGCTTGCCTCCCACGCACAGTGCGAGTCTGCCCTCATCAGCGCTCTCGCTGCTGAGGCTGGGAATCCAGCCCCCTTTCTCCCTCTTCCAAGGGCCGTTTTCTTTGCCTTTTGTCCCCTGGCAAGAACACCGGGAGAGAAATTAAAGCCAAAGGGGCTAAACTGTCTGCGATAGGAGAACGGAGCGTGTGATAATGATATATAAAGCTAAAAGCACTAAGTGGGCAAAACTGGTGCTCCAGAGTGAGTAAAACCAAGATAAATCCATCCCCCGAGAGCTATAACACATAACTCAAATAGCAGGAGCAGCAGGGGTCCACAGTCCCCTGGAAGAGCGGTTTGTAGTCGTGTGGAGCAGAGCCTCCGCTCAGCATCGGTAATGCCCTTGTGCTCCGGGCTGGCAGTGGAGGCCAGCCCCTGGGCTTAAAGCTGCCCGGAGCAAGGTTCCTGCTGGAAACTGGGCACGTACAGCCCACTCTGTCTGCAGCAGAAATCTGAGGTCTCACCCCAGCGCCCCTGAGGAATGGGGGGTAGAACTGGGGGATGCCCAGGAGACCTGGAGTTTAATTTTGTGCTGTGTGACGTTGATCAAGTTACTTTGCCTCTCTGAACCCCAGTTTTCTTCCGCGGAAGTTGGAGATAGAAATGTCTGCTGTTGTGAGGAGGTGCAGAAACCCATTCAGCAGCATGGCTTCACAGCTGTGTTTTTTGACATGCGTTTAAAGGAGTGGTTCCCAAAGTGGGATCCCTGGAAGGAGCAGTAGCAGCATCCCTCGGGATCGTGTTAGAAATGCACATTCCTGGGCCACACCCTAGACCTACTGAGTCAGCAGAGCCCCAGAATCTGTGTTTCTACAAGTCTTCCGATGCATGCTAACATTCAACAGCCAATCCTTTACTGAAAAGTGGCTGCAACCTCTATTCTTGTCCCCCCACATCTTAGTTTGCTAACTAAGTTAACTTAGTTAACTCAGCTAACTTAGTTAACTCACTAATAAGGATGTCAGAGGCTCAGTGTCCAGGGGGTCAGCTGGGCTTCGGGGCAGTTCCTGGGATTGGCAGTGAGAATCCTTGTTCCAGGAGGCTTTTGAGGCATCCCCGGGGCGGG
>CM053564.1:13381592-13403638 GCA_028646485.1 Cryptoprocta ferox | reverse complement strand
CCTAGGCAGGGATTTCAAAGGCAATGTCTTACCACATGTACGTGTAAGATACAGGGGCCAACCGTTCCACTGAGCCTCGGAGGGCAAACTTACCCTTCATTTAGGAAACTGTTCCCATCACTTTCTTGGGAGGCAGGGCACCCACATTCAGAACGCCGTCCATGTCCGGCTTCCTATCCCACTGCCATTGCCCTTATAATAACTTTCCATCCTGTAAATGACTTGGGTCTCTCTCCCTCTGACCCCGTAGAACTTAGCTAGCTGGAGTGATCTGTTTCCACATTTCATCATGCCCATCGGGGTACATCATTGGTAAGAGCTGGATGGAGAAACTGCTTTGTGTGTGTTTCAGAACCTCATTGTGCTGGTTTCAATATGATTTTTTGTAGTTACATTCTGAGAAACGTGGATTCTGTGGTTCCACACTTTTAACTGTGATCTCACTGCTGTGTATCTAGTGGGGTGAGGATTTAAAGGTGTCGCAAGGAGACTGCTTCCATCTGGTTACAGATGCCAAGAAGAGTTGTGGCCATTCTCGGAAGTGTAAAACTCCACGTTCAGCTGGACTGAGAGAGGGGTCAGGTGGGTATTTCAACTTGACATTTGCATGATGCATTAGCATTTCTAAAATGCACTAATATATATTAAACATTAAAATGTGGTTTTGGCAGGTAACTAATATGAGCTGGGTCAGAAAAAGAGGGATTGATAAGATATAAGGACCAGTCAGAAAGTTACCAAAAAGTGATAGTGCGCATTTCTTTGAATCACGCCTTCGATTGCATAGGAAAGGCTGTATCAGGGCAGAACATTCTTCATAATGGGAAGCCCTAACTGATACCACTTTGTAACTGCTCTTCAGGGAGATCATTCTAGAGGGTTTCCTTGTAAAGATGCTGTAATCCCACTAGGCGAAAGCCCAAGTAATTGCATGATGAGGTACCTAGCTGGTTTTGAAGATGATCTTTTTTCCAGTTTTCCCATGCCCATTTGTCCAGTCTTGACCAATGAACAGAGTAATCCTAGGTCTAGGTCTAGGTCCAAGTCTAGGTCTAGTATAGCTCTAATTCTAGGTCCAGTTCTAGGTCCAAGTCCAGGTCCAGGTCTATTTGTAGGTTGAGGTCTATATTCAGGTCCAGGTCTAGATACAGTTTTAGGTCCAGGTCTACTTCTAGGTCTAGCTCTAGTTCTAGGTCTAGCTCTAGTTATATCTAGTTCTACATCAAGCTCTAGTCTAGGTCCAGCTCTAATACCAGGTCCTTGTCCATATCTAGGTCTAGTTCTAGGTCTAGCTCTAGGCCCAGGTCTAGGTCTAGTTCTAGGACCAGATCTAGGTCTAGTTCTAGGTCCAGCTCTGGTCTAGGTCTGTGTTTAGTTCTAGGTCCAGACCTAGCTCTAGGTCTAGTTTTAGGCCTAGACCTAGGTTTTAGGTCTAGACCTAGGTCTAGGTCTAGGTCTGCACTGACTTGGTCTTCTTGGTCAGCAGAGAAATGGTAGTTACTCCCTTACCTAGGAGATTGTGCTCTACCTAGAGGATCAGATGATGAAGACACAGAAGAGCTGACAGCCTTGAGCCAACATGGCTCTTGCTGACCATCAGAAGTACGAAAACAGGCCTCACACTGACTTCAGTTCTTCAGACCCACATCCCATCAGAGGCACACGTTCCTGAGTCCTATGGACACCCAGCTGACTTGTTCCATAAAGGGAAAGTAGAGCTTGGCTTTGGCCCTCCTTTCTGAGAATGAAGTTTCACCCCTTGTCCTTCTTGCCTTGTTGTAACACACACCAGCCACAATGACCACTTGGAAGTTTGCAGCTGAACTCGGACATCAGATAATCAGTTACATCCCTCCATTTAGATAATGAACAGCTCAGATACCACTGTGGAGGGCAATTGGGATTCAGCTACCATGGAGCTGTAATTGCTGCACAGATGACAGCAAGGAGGCCCACGGAGCTGGGTGTATCTCTGATGATCATCATTCTTTCCTGGCTTGCCAGGCATGTGGGTGGTGCTGGGTTCTGTCAGCCCCTCTCCCAGGACTTGCCAGGAAATCCAGATCAATAGAGATTGATGAAGGTGAGGAAGGATTATTGACTAGAAGAGAAGGTTTAGTAATGGCGAAGATGGAGAAAGATACACACCGTGACTGCCTTGGAAGGTTTTCCATGAGGAAAGTTTTCCCACCTTGGACCACAGTGGGGAGTGGGGAAAAAATAATGGACTAGGAGTCAGGAGGTCTCTCTTCTGCCATCTATCTCCATCTAATTCTTTTTATTTTACATTTATTTATTTATTTTGAGAGAGTGAGAGAGACAGAGAGTGAACAAACATATACACAAGTGGGGGAGGGGCAGAGAGAGAGAGGGAGAGAGAGAATCCCAAGCAGGTTCCATGCGGTCAGGTCAGAGCCCGACATTGATCTAATGAACCAGGAGATCATAGAGTCAGACGCTTAGCCAAAACCAAGAGTCAGACGCTTAATGACTGAGCCACCCAGGTACCCCTACATCCATCTGATTATTGGACCCCAAACCCATCCCCTAAAACTATAATGTCCCAGTAAAGCACACCTTGTTAGTGTGGGATCTATGTTGCCGGCATGTGTTCAAGCTACCCCTCCCCCCTTTGGTTGCTGGTTAACGTCTTCTTTGCCTTCTAACTCATGGATATCAGAACTCCTTAGTAGCAAGAAATGGAAAACCTAGCTCAAACAGGCTCAAGTAACTATGTTGGCTCTGTAACTGATTTCGTTTCAGGAACTGCTGGATCTAGGGATGCCAGTGGTTTCATCAGGACTCAGGTTCTTGCCATCTCAGTTCTGCTTTTCTCTCTGTTGACCCTGTTTTCAGCAGGCTCCCTACTCCTGATGGCAAAATGGCTGCCAGAAATGCTCAGCCTATATCCTCAAAGCTCCAAGTTCAGTGCAGCAAAGAGTCTGCCTCTGTCCCAGCATTCTCAGCAAAAGTTTCCCTGTGTGTCACCAGCTTTGGAAGGGTCATGTGATATTTTTGATTTGGGGTGAGGCCAAGTGTTCTCCCACCCCCACCTCTGCAGGAGGTGAAGCCCACTTGGGCTGAAAGTAGGAAGAGGGTCGATGCCAGATGAAAAGTAGGGTGTGTTACAAGAAAAGGGAATGGGTGGATGCAGTTGTATCCACACTACCTCACCTCCCAAAATGCGGCCTGAAGGTTGGCAAAGACTCTGTCCTTGACCAAACGTTAGTCAGGCTCCTCCGAGCCATTTTCTCAACTGGGCCCTGATCTTTGGGCTTCTGTAATCATCCGCACTGCAAAAGTCCTGCTACATTGGTTTGGCCAGAAATCCCCCTTTACCTCTGATGTTTCCTCCTTGTAACTTTCTTTTTTTTTTTTTAATTAAAAAAAATTTTTTTTAGTGTTTTTATTTATTTATTTATTTTATTTTTTTTTTTTGAGAGAGAGGGACAGACAGTGTGAGCAGGGGAGGGTCAGAGAGAGAGGGAGACACACAATCCAAAGACAGGCTCCAGGCTCTGAGCTAGCCGCCAGCACAGAGCCCGACGCGGGGCTCGAACCCACGAACCGTGAGATCATGACCTGAGCCAAAGTCAGACGCTCAACTGACTGAGCCACCCAGGCGCCCCATTAAAAAAATTTTTTTTTAATGTTTATTTATTTTTGAGACAGAGACAGAGTGTGAACAAGGGAGGGGCAGAGAGAGAAGAAGACACAGAATCTGAAACAGGTTCCAGGCTCTGAGCTGTCAGCACAGAGCCTGATGCGAGGCTCGAACCCACGAACCATGAGATCATGACCTGAGACGAAGTTGGATGCTCAACTGACTGAACCACCCAGGCGTCCCCCCTCCTTGTAACTTTCTATCCACTCACATCCCTGCCTGCCCCTTGGCCATAAATCCCTACTTGTTAATTTTGGATTTCAAGATGAGCCCAGTTTTACATGGAGGATTCTCTTCTCCCTATTGTAGTCATCCTGAATGAAATCTGATTTTACTATTTTCACAACTGCCCAGCTCTGATTTTTCTTTGACAATATTCTTCAGTAGCAGGGAGTGTGAGTTGTGGTAATAGTTCTAGCAAGTGGCATGTTGCAAATTCCTAAGATTAGCTAGGATTTCTAAGAGGTCGTTTTTTTGTTGTTGTTGTTTTGTTTTTGCTTTTGTTTTGTTGGTTGGTTTGTTTTACTTTAAAAAAATTTTTTTTACATTTATTTATTTTTGAGAGACAGAGAGAGACAGCGTGAACAGGGGAGGGACAGAGAGAGAGGGAGACACAGAATCTGAAGACAGGCTCCAGGCCCTGAGCTAGCTATAAGCACAGAGCCCGACGCGGGGCTCAAACCCACAAACCGTGAGATCATGACCTGAGCTGAAGTCGGATGCTCAACCGACTGAGCTATCCAGGTGCCCCGGTTTGTTTTACTTTTTAAAGTAAGTTAGAGTTGGGGCGCCTGGGTGGCTCAGTTATTTAAGCAGCTGACTCTTGATTTCAGTTCTGGTCATTATCTTGCAGTCATTAGATCAAGCCCTCTATTGGGCTTCACGCTGGATGTAGAGACTGCTTGGGATGCTCTCTCTCCCTCTCCCTCTGCCCCTCCCCTGCTCTCTCTCTCTCTCAAAAAAATTTAATTAACTTTTAAAAATTAAGTAAGTTAGAATCCTTAGAAAGCTTCTCAGTGATGGATATGTGGACATTTATTATACTATTGTTTCTTTTTCTATAAAAATTTGAAACTTTTTTAACATATAAAAATGTATCCCCCAAATAATGTGGATTTCATTCACTTGTTTTCCAAAACCCTTTATTATATGATGGTGGTGGGGGTGATGTGCTAGGTGAGGAGGCTGAGAGATCAGCGGAGGTGTCCTGGCCAAGTGACAGCTAAATTGAGCCGAAAGATGAGGGAGGAGGGAACGGCTGGGTGAGTGTGTGTTTCGGATACAAGGTGGGAAGTCCTCTGCGTACTGTAGAGCGCCATAAAAGTTTTGGAATCGTGTGGTAGAAGGATAGTTTTGAAATGCTAACCTGTTTTTCTCCTCACTCACTTTCCCATTCTCATGCCTTGGTTTCTCGCCAAGCCGTTCTATGTTCACTCTGGCGTATGACCGCAAAGAGAAAAACAAACGGAGTCTTTTCTGGGCTTTTGAATGTCAAAGCTGAGGCTGAAGGGGAACAGAAAAGATATAGAGTTACCTACTCCTCCCCACCTCCAGACTAGCTGGGGGGAGAGAGAGCTCCAGAAGTTCTGTGCCTGGTGCTTTCCAGTGGGAAAAAGCTGGGTAGAAGAGAGTGCCCGGTGACGCCCCATGCCGCAGACCATTATGCAGGCCTTGAAATAAATGCATCAAATCCATATCAGTTCATTTGGAGGGTCCACACTTGCTTTCTAGTTCATGACACAAGCAAGATGTAGAAAATGTAGGGGCGCCTGGGTGGCTCAGTCGGTGGGGCCTTCGAAATCGGCTCAGGCCATAATCTCAGGGTCTGGGAGTTCGAGCCCCGTGTTAGGCTCTGTGCTGACAGTTCAAAGCCTGAAGACCACTTTGGATTCTATGTCTCCCTCTCTCTCTGCCCCTCCCCTGCTTATGCTCTGTCTCTGTCTCTCTCTGTCAAAAATAAATAAACATTAAAGAAATTTTAAAAAAATGTACGAAATGTGTGTCACAAGATCCCTTTTCATAAAACACATGATGGTCACGCCCCATTGTTAACATACAAGATTGTATGTTTGCCTATATTTATATAAACATGGACAAGAGCAAGATACACCTTGCCTCCTAACATTGTTGACTTGGGGGAGAAAAAAGATGGAAAAGAAGGAAAGTAAAAAAAAAAATTCCTTCATTCCTTGTAACCCGCAAACCTTCACCTCTGATTGGCTGATTTGTCCTAATCATGGCGGTAAATCTACCCCGAAGCCAGGAACTCTTATCAAACTGGTGATGGTTGCTTGGAGAGGTGGGGAAGGTTGCAGAACTTTCCTGTCCTCCTTACATATTCCTTTATTGCTCAGTGCTCTCCAGACATTCAGGTACACATTGTGTCTGATTATAAAAAGCATCCATGTTATATACAGGACAGAGACAGGTGTGTACATATGCAGGTTTTACAGTGAACGAGAAAAGTGCACGATGCAAAGCATTAACGCTAATTCCATTTATGTGGAGTGAGGACATGTGAACACATTTCCACCAGCTCGAACAGAACAGATACATATAAGGAAATTTAGGATGAATGACAGTAACATTTTGGGTTCAAATTGTTTTTACAAGGTAATTGGGCTTCCCCACAGTTTAAGCAAGCAAAAACAGCGTGCGTCTGAAAGATAACACAAGTGTAAATTTAGTGACACATAGTAGGCACCTGAAAAATGGTTTAAAGGGAAGTGATAGGGTTCTCAGAATCCAGTAGAGCTGTTGTCATTTTGGAGAAGCCAAGGGTAGCCAGGAAGAGCTCACACTATCCTCTCAGAAAGAAAAGCAAGCGTGAAGGGCACCTGGGTGGCTCAATCAATTAAGCATCTGACTTCAGCTCAAGTCATGATCTCACAGTTCGTGAGTTCGAGCCCCACATCAGGCTCTGTGCTGACAGCTCAGAGCCTGGAGCCTGCTTCCGATTCTGTGTCCCCCTCTCTCTCTCTGCCCATCCCCTGCTTGCCCTCTTTCTCTCTCTCTGTCTCTCAAAAATGAATAAATGTTTAAAAGATTTAAAAAAAAAAAGGAAGAAAAGCAAGTGTGGATTTGATTCAGGAGGTCCAAAAACGATGGCAAGAAGAAGAGAGCTTTCCAACCTGCCACCTTACAGCCAAAACTTTGCAGCAAAGGCTGTGGACCTCAGGCATCAGATGTGCTGAGACTTTACCTTCTTGACCATGAGCAAAGGCAGAGACACGAGATGAGCCTTCAGTTTCCTGTTACTGCTTTTTGAGTTTGCAGGGCTTGAAAATGGCAGAAGTTAAGAGCCAATGGTGCTCTTTCCTGATGCCCGGATTAACCTGGCAGCCTCTCTTCTGTCATTCCTCTGTCCATCTGAATGAGTAGAGATGGGGTTGCATGCACCATTGTATACCCAAGGGCCAACAGAGCACCTGGCACAGGGCAGCTGCTCAGGAACTCTTGGGTAAATGGACGAATAGGTGAGGAAATGAGTGAATGAAATAAATTTGTACCTAAGAAGAAACCTGCCACAGCTTTGAATGATTCCTGCAGGCGAGGGCGGCTTCGTGTAAAACCATCCCTCATCCTAGCCTAGTCCTTTCCTGTACAAGGACCCTCTGGAGGATAATGACCCCTTGGCTCTTAGCACGCAGATGGCAGCCATGGAATGAAGTGAAATTAACAGCCTCCTCATGAAACACTGCTGACCCCCTATCACATGCAAGACATTAACCAGGAATGTCAAGTGGGAGAGAGGACGAATACTGGAAACTCTTGGCTCTCCAGGAATTTTCAGACTTACGGGGTAGCTCTTATACAAAGTCATAAAAATGTCCCCTCCTGAAATATAAGACTGTTCCCAGACAGACACTGTAGGCGGTCATCCCTGTAAGACCTCTGCCGAAAACGGTGCTGGAGGAATGACATCAGATGTCACAAGTGGCTCCTTAAAGGAAAGAGAACAGTAAAGCACAGCAGCTCACAACGCAGGCTCGGAAGCCAGATCACTTGGCCTGGATTCCGGTTCTCATCACTGTTGGACCCTGGACACACCATTCACCTTTCCCCATCAGTGAAATGTGGAGGGTACTGGTAATGATCTCCCAATATGGTGAAGATTAAGTGCCGGTACGTACGAAAAGCTTAGAACAGTGACTGGCACATCATAGATGTGATATGTGTGAGCTCTACCCTTCATTCTCCTTCTAAGCTGAAGAGATTAACTGGCTAGATAACATGGGGGGGGGTGCTGCTGACAGAGAGGAGACCGTGGGAACAGTGGGGCAGCCTAGAGAGGTGGGAAGCGCTTCGCTGGTAAGTTAAGCTAACCTGGTTCTACCACTTCCTACCTGTGCGACCTTGACTTAAACTCTCTAAAGCTCAGATGCCTCACTTATAAAATGATAAAGCAACCCCGCTTTCACTGAAAACAAATGTTAACCATGCCATGATAAATGGTAGTTATTATTAAAGAGAAGCACAGTAAAGAGGATCCCAGAGGGAGATGAATAAATTAAGCATGATGACACGTCTTGCTTCTTACCCATCTTTCCCTTCTTCCCCCAGATTTGTTCAAGGCCTCATCATTACCGGTTTGCATTTCTATTTTAATCATGTTATAGGTTTACAGTATTTTTCCCTCTGCATCTTTATATGCTATAATTTGGGTACTATTTTTACACAACGAGTCCATTTTTAACTGAGAACAGATTCAATTGTCTTTCAGCATATATCATTGTTTATCTTAATTAATGCTAAAATATTCTTAGGGGGAAAAACACATCCTACAGAGTATTATGCAAGGGAACTTAGCATTCATTTTTGCCTCCCTCTTGTCTGGCATATCAATTTATAAAGGTTTTAGCATCCTGTTATTTCAATAACAATAACGCATGCTCTTAAATGCTGACACCCATCTGTGGGAATTAAGTCACAAGGTGTCAGCAGCAGGTTGGGGGATTAGCACTAGCAAGTGTGAGTTGGGAGGTGGAACACTGATGGCTGAAAGACAAAGGGGACTCTGCTGGTGATGAGAATAATACTAAGTGACATCTGAAGTCATAGGCTTTGTCTCTGATTGAATTATGGGACCATTCCTGGAGTAGGGCTGAACCAGTCTACAGTCTGGGCTTGAAGTGCCCTAGTGAAGTTGTTCTAGCTCTCTGCCAGTTATAGGCATCCTTGGCATCCATTCTCCTTCCTTCTAATCAGATTCCCTGCTTATCCCATGGGGAATCACCCTCTCCACGCTCAGCCCGGGTGTTTTGAGAGAAGATGTTTTCCCCACCTCCCCCCAGCTCCAGGTGTGGATGTGTGATGGAGATGTGATCAATGATTACATACCATTTCCCTGACCACAGCGATTGGTTAAGGGACGACCATGTGACCCAGTCAGAGCCAATGAGACCCCATTTGGGGATCTGAGTTGGAACCATTGGGAAAACGGGATTCTCTGTCCACGGGGGTGCTAGCCTAGTAGGAGTATTCCCTGGAGCTGCATCTTTACTATGAAAAAGGGAGAGCTTGCCTAAGATTTGAGTCAACATGAAAGAAAGCCGAGTTGAGAGAGAGAGGCAGATTCTTGGTGCCATCTCCTCAAGTCTTGCTTAAAGCCAGGCTACCCTCTGGACCTTTCATGGAAGCCACTTAAAGTCCTTGTTTTGCTTAAGCTAGAACGGGCTGAGTTTCTGTCACTTGGAACCAAAGAATTCTGAGGATTTCAGTCTCTCTGGAGAACCCACTTTGCTCTGTGAGAAGCCACTTTACCCTGCAGACAGGAAGGGAACCTGGGCTGAGGACATCTTTCACCCCAGACCTGTTGGTTGGTCTTCTTAATAATGGGCAACGGTTTGGTATCTGGACAGTTCCAAGCAATCCCTAAATCATACAGTTAGCCCAGATGGTACTCCAAGAGGCTGGGTGACACCAAGATGTAAAATGTGGAACTTTTACATCTTTCTCTGGGGGTGGTTGAAAGAAAGTGAGTATGTCAGGAGTGTGAAGGATTTGGGCCAGGGAACTAACCTGGCATGAAAGGGAGATGCTTCTCTCTGTCTCAATAATAAAAACATTAAAAAAAAAAAAAAAAAAAAAGAAAGAAAGAAAGGGAGATGCTGCAGATGACATTCAAGGGGCCTGACCTGAATGTGGATGTGAGAGCGGATTATGAAAAGTGTCCACAGGAAGTCATTAACTTTTACTGGTGGTTTACCATGAACCAGGTACTATCCTAAATGCTTTACATGCAATGTTGTATTTAATCCCTTCCATAACCCCATAAGTTATGTGGTTTATTCTCTCCATTTTACAAGTAAGGAAACTGAGGCATTGAGTGGTGAAGTGACTTGGTCAACCAGAGCCAGGATTTAAATTCCTGTCTGTCTGATTTGTGGGTGGTGACATTGGGTTCTGGACTTCATATAGGGCTTTGGCTAATGTCTGAGGGACATGGGAGAGGAGACCGTGTCTAGCCTCCCAAGGTCCCAGGGCTGCTAAAACTAAGTTTTGGTCAGAGACTGTACTCAGGGGAAGACCCTGATCCAGTGTGGAAGTGGAGGATGATAGGGAAACTGAGGCAGGAGCCTGAGACTGGAGCCAACTCAGTAGGGGTTAGTTGAGAGGACTGACCTAGTGGGTCAGCAGACATGTAGGGGCTTGTGGCCAAAGATGGACACGGGACACCAAAATGAACTCCTGGCCTCCTACCAGACATTGTTTAGGGTTGGCTCAGGGCTGGGAGTCTGATGACAGAGATTGACAGAGAAAGGGAAGGAGAGTCTTCCAGAGTTCTGAGGTTTAAAAAAAAATGCCTTTTACTCATTGAATACTGATTACAAATTAATAATCATTATTAATCCTGGCCACTGCTGAACTAGGTGCTTCCTCACACACCATGACCTGACATTCATATAGTCTGAATTGTCTAGGATCACACAGGAGCTGAGCTGGCATTAGCTTGATCTGCTTAAACATAAGGATCTTTTGATGGCTCCAGACCGAGTCTACATCTCCTTGAGAATTAAAAGCTCTGAATGGGTCATCAGCTCCAAAAATACGAATCCTACACATCGTGCACATTTACTTACGGGTGTTCCAGGCAAGGCAGGGTGCTAAGCTCATATTATTTCATTTCATCCCTAGAACAGTCCCCAGACTTTTCGCTAGGTATCACCACCACCGCCGTGATCACTGTTACCTGTTTTATTGTTGAGGAAACAGACTCAGAAAGAAAACTTGGCCTTTATTTGGCCAAGATCACAAAGCTTGCACATGCAGAATCAGAATCTGAACCGAGGCAGCCTCCACTTTCAGGCATGCCCCAGTTTTTAACCAGGACCCCTGCATCTACACACTGTGCCTCAGTTTCTCCAGCTGCAAAAATAGGTGGAGAGTTAAGAATGCCCCCCCGCCCCCTTCTAAAGTTATCGGGAGAACAACACAAACGAAAACATACAGAGGCCTCACAAGAGTGTCTGGCACATAAAGCTCAACCTGGATTGGCTTTTACTATGGTTATTTACATTTTTGCGTTACCCTGTCCTAAAGGATACTCTCCCTTTCCCACGGCTAATCCTCGATGCTCAAGTACACCACCAGAAAGGCAGGGTGGTTGGTGCATGGGGCCTCTTAGGGTGATCCTGAGGCAAGAGATAAAAGAAGCTAACTTGACATAACTTCATAAACCCATTTTAATCCAGACATTGATTTTCCTTTGGAATAATCCCCTTCCCGTTCACACGCGGGGTCCCTGCACATCTCTAATACAGACGTGAGTATCGATAACATTATTGAGATAAAACAGTTGCCTCTTTCTTATTCCTTTTATTCATCGGTCACCCCTGGCCCGTCTTCGCCTTTTCATTCTGTTACTCAGCACCACTCACTAGAGAGTCTTCCTATTCCACCAGCTGTAACTCAAGGTGAAGGTTTCAAATAACGACGTGATAAAATACAAGAGATTTACACAAATTCAACTGGAAATAATGTGAAAAAATATTATTCGCCCAGGACACGTGCCTCTCTTTTGATCTTCCTTGTCCAGGGTACGTTTTTTTAAAAATGCTCCTTTGATAGCAAGAAGCAAGCAGACGTTGAAAGGAAACCTTATGTCTTTGTTGGGAAATAATTAGTCTGATCGAGTTGCTTGCTTTCTGTTGGACAAAGGAGTCTTTAAAGAAAATCATTTGTATTTTCTGAGCCCCTTTTGACAGCACAGCTTTCTTAAGTTTGGGCTTCTCAATGAGAGGTAGGGGAATGGAAAATTTTCCTGAATAAGAAATCAGAAAGCTTGACCTACACAGTTACTTCTCTCTTAACATGACAACAATTGGCAATTACTTTTTGATCCGAAGTGTGAGGATGAATATGGAGAGGTAGGGGGAATCATTCTCCTTCCCAGACTCGGGCTCTCATCAGCCTGGCACCTGAAGCCGATTTTCTTTTTTTCAGTCCCCAAGATTCAATATAATCTATAGCTGGAAATACCTACATTAGCTGCAGCTGGGGGGGAAACCAGTTGGCAAATTCATGAGTCAGGCTTTCTTTTATTCTTCTCTTGTGGAAGGTATCTATCTGTTCTGCTGGCTCAAGGATGATTTGGAATCTTGGGTGAGCATGCTACAGAAGTTGCTTCAGCCGGCTCATCTGTGATAAAGTGTGGGCATCCATGCATCGTTCCAGGGTCTCAGAGACACCAATGGCTCTCAGGATGACAGAACATTATGTCTGATGCATGATCATGATGGTCTGTAGGTCTGGGTTAGAGAGAGAGACTCTGAAATCCATCAGACCTGTGTTCAGACCCTGCCTGCTCTGTGATTTGGATTTGATCGCTTATGTCCTCTGATATTTAGTGTTCATGCCTGTAAAACAGGAAAATAGGAATCCCTATCTTGCAGAGCAGACTTTCTCAACCCTGGCACTATTGACATTTTGGGCCATATCACTCTTTCCTCTGGGGGCTGTCCTATCCCTGGCCTCTACTCACTAGATGCCAGTAACACAATCTCACCACCCCCAGCTCCAGTTTTGACAACAGAAAACGTCTCCAGACATTGCCAAATATCTTCTGGGAGGACAGGCTTTTCCCCCCTCTCCTCACTGAGAGCCTCTGCTTTGGAGCCATTCTCAAGGTGCAAAGAAATGACCCCCATAGCGCTCCCAGACACTGCTTAGTAGATACCACATAGTAAGCGCTCAGGAAACATAAGTTACTACGGTATTAGTAAAACTGCAAATAGAAACCTAACACAATGTTCTTTTTCCCCTTGAGGATTCTTAGGGAATCCCTGGCTCTCTAGGTCCCCCTAATTCTCCAGTATTAGATAGGAATCCCCAGCGGCCTCACCCACCACTGGAAACATATTTCCTGGTTCCTGGCCAAGCCACCAGCTGCTTGGAGCAGAGAGATAGATTCTCAGGTAGTTCTGTGAACGAGTGTTGTCATCTCAACTTGGTCCATGGGAAGTAAACAGAACTTTAGAAAAGGGTAATGAAAGGAGAAGATAGATTCTCCACGAGCTGTGACAGCATCACTGAAGATCTGAGTTACTGGAAGGATCCATGCCTTGGTGACAGAGCTACCCCCTCAGTGGTTGGAGGAGAAATGGGGGCAGTGGTTTGGATTGCATTGCAGAGGGCAAATTGCAGAGAGAGAAACAGGTAATCAGCTTTCCACTTCTGTGTTTTAGTTCCAGCCTCCTCCCTCAGTTGGTGGACTACTCAAAATAGTTAACATTGTTTGGATGCAGCTGCGGACTGAGTTGTGTCCCACTAAAATCCACGTGTAGAAGCTCTAGCCCCTAGTAAGACCGCATTTGGAGATAGGCCTTCAGAGAGGTAATTAAGGTTAAATGAGGTCTTAGGAGTGGGACCCTAATCTAATTAATACAACCATTGTGTTGTGAGAAGAGGAAGAGACACCGAGCTCTCTCTGTGTGCGCGGAGGGAAGGCTAGGTGCACACATCACGAGAAGGTGGTGGTCTGCAGGCCAGGAAGAGAGGTCTCACCAGAAACCGAATTCACCAGCACTTTGATGGACTCCTAGGGTCTAAAATTGTGAGGAAATCAATGTCTGTTTATCTGCCACCCAGTCCGTGTGGCATTTTTTAGGGAGCCTGAGCTGTAGTGCGAATACTTACCACAAACCTGGCATAATTGCTCATTCCAGTCCCAGAACAACCTTTAGAGGTGGGTGCCCTCTACTCCTCTCCCTAGTCCCCCCACATTGTACAGAAAAGGAAACAAATTCAGGAGGTCAAAACCTTGCCTAGTGTCACACAGCTAGAAAATTCCCCCTTAGAGAATGTTTATATTGTACCAGCCTCTGTGTAAGGGCTTTAAATGCATTAGCTCTTTTAATCCGCAACACAGTCCTACGAGAAAGCCCCTTTCCTGTGCCCATTTTACAGATGAGGAAACTGAGGGAGCTTGCAGAGCCAAGGCGTAACCTAATGGCTCCCCAGCCTGGTTTGTGGTTGCTACAGGGAACTCCCAACTAGCTACATCTCCTGCTTTGGAATTTCTGGGCAGGGAACAGCTACTGGGAGAAGGGGGCTGATTCTTGGTTTTTAGATGTCTCAGGAAACAGAATTTTACTGGCTCTATGGTTTTAATCCTACCAAGGATTCTGGGGATGTGTGGGAGGGAGAAGGCTGAGGGTGAAGGACTCAGGAAGCCTTGAGCAGGGGCAAGTTCACTCCAGGGCAAGAGTCAGCAAATGCTATTAGTAGCTACAGGTTGGCTTCTCAGGAATCTGCATATATGCGAGTTAAAGTAGAGACCATAGCCCAAGGAAGGGGAGGGAACTCCCTCACCCCCACCTTATTCCAAGTTATGTCTTTTTCCAGCTGGGGACTTAGCAAAAAATTGCCTCTCCCTCCTTCATGTCTCTCCAAGGACAGTGAAGAATAATAATTCAAAGCAGAGCAAAAGAGCCTATATTTGCAGGGTGCAAATCTCCATGTGTTTCAAAGTTGCTGGATTTTACCTTCACATCACCACGGGAGGCAGATGCTTTCTGACAGATAAAGTCAAGACACAGAAGTCAGGACACTGGACCTCAGACGCACTGTATTTTCCCCAGGTGCTACCATTTGGCTGATAGTAGTAGGGTTGTGGCATTGTGGCATTTCATCATGGTGAAGGGAAGGGGCTTTGGAGACAGGCGGACTTAGCCTTGAATCCTAAATTCATCTGCCTGATTTTGAATATATTACCTGACCTCTTTGAAGGTGCTTTTTTTGGCCTTTGTCCTTTGGGTTTTTTTTTTTTTTTTAGAAAAGATAAAGATGGAGATGATAATGATCTCCCAGGGTCAATCACATACAATTTGAGGTTATCTATGGAAAGCATAGTGCCTGGCACATGGTAGATGTTTAATGGTTGTTTTCATTGTTCTCAGTGGATGAGAACTTTCTAGAAGGTATAAAATTGGTGCTTTTTCCAGTACTCATGATCTTTGGGCACTTCCAGATTGTAGGGTTTTCTGAGAGATCTTGGGACTCACTCTTAATTTGTCTGGGACTTCCCTTGGGTAGGGAAGATGACCTAGTTCTCAATCAAACAGTATTTGATTTTGGTCAACAACTTTGATGGCTCAGAATCAGCATAGCATATTGTTTATGAACCCTAGGCTTGAAGTAGAGTCCAGTCCCCGCTTAGTACCTACTGGTTGTGCAACTATGGGCACATGTCCTATTGGGTTGTTGTGAGAAGTCGATGGGCTGAGGCATATGATACACTTAGCATGACTGACGGACAGTAAGTGGGTGGAGCTGGCTCAATCTGCTCATCAGCCCCTCCATCCATTTCCATTTCCTCCCAGTGGAGGTGGTTGTAAGTAGCTCGACAAGTGGGTTGGATTTCCTTTCTCTTCCACCTTCTCTTCCTTGTTGGAGAAGGACTAAAAAAGTCCATTGGTTTTCCTGAAATGACCCACATGGTTGCTATGCTCACCTGGGTTGTATCAATATTCATCTTTCCTTCCATTCATCTTCTTCCTTTCCTTGGATAGGAATTTTCCATCAAAAAGTAAGGGTTTCTCCTCCAAAGCCACAGCGCTGATGCATGGGAACAAATTTAGAATTTTTTGTTTTTTTGGTTTTTGAGCCACTTTATGATGACTAAGGCACTTAGACTCCCCCCAAGTTTAGTTACACCCATGATATCAGCATGGGATCTGGTGTCAAGAAACCTGGGATTCTAGGGCTACATTTGCCTTTTCCCAGTGGGTAAGTGAGGAGGGCATCCCTTTCCACCCTGAGCCTCAGTTTTGTCATCCTCATGGGGCTGAAAGACAAGGCAATGTCTAAAATCCATGCGCCCTTATGTATTCTGTGTTTCTGCCATTCCCTTGATAACCAGGGATAAAGTTGATCATTCTCTAGACCCAGGATATGAAACACTCACACCATATCCTGTCTACCATCCTCTTCCCTGCCCCTGTTTCTGATTAGAAAGATTTATGACAAGTGATGGTATGTTCTTCCCAAAGCTCACTTTACTTACATCTGACCACATCCTGCACAGTGGGTGATTGTGGTTAAGAGGAGGCGTTTTAGTGTTCAAATCCCATTCCTGCCACTTCCTAGCTGTGATACTGACACCTGTTACTTCTTCACTATTCATGCATTCATCCACTCATTCCACAAACACTGAGAGATGCCTTTAGTGCTGTGGATACAATGACAAGAAGAGCAGACCCTGTCCCTGTCTTCAAAGGGTACAATCCAGTGCCAAAGACAGCATTAACAAAGACTGACCTGTGCCAGGATTTGGGAAGATTCAATGTTAGAAGGTCACATAGCAGAAACCCCTAATGTAGTCTGGGCAGGGTGGAAGGTCTGGGAAGGCTTCCCAGTGGAAGTGAACAGAAGAGAAGCCATATGCCAGGCAAAGAAACTTCCATGTATGGCAGCCAGGGGCTAGAGAGAGTGGGGTGCCTTAGACTCTAAATTAAACTGAGGAAAGTTCATATGGAAGAAGGTGGATATGGAGTGTGTGGTGGAGAGGGGAACACTGAGAATTGGGTCTAAAGAGATCATGGGGGCCAGGTCATGAAAGGATTTGTAAACCATATTAGGGAGGAAAGCCCTTAATCCTCAGAGCAATCGGAACCATGCAGACAATTGTAAGAAGGGAGTGACGCAATCCTATTTTTATTTTGGAAAAGTCAGCTGCACTGTGGAGAATGGTTTGTGCGGAAGGAGAGAAAAGGAAGAATGAACGGGAGGGTGTGGCAATAATCTAGGCAAGATATTGCTGGAAGGAAGGCTCTCTTGGAGGTCCAGACTTGACAAGTTTTGTTGCTTTATGTATCCCAGATGCTCAGGGCACAGCTGAGTGCCCACTGGGGAGTCAGCCATCATTTGCTAGACCAGAGCGATGGCCGTGGGGATGGAGAGAAGCATGTGGATCTGAGACCCAATTTGTGGGCCAAAGGACAGAATTGTTAATTGATCGTATGAGAGTTAAAATTGATTCCTGTTCTTCTGGCTTGGACAACAGCGGTGGGGGGAGGAGAGAAGAGGCTGACATTCTTTGAGGTGGAAAATCCTTAACCTCTCCAAGCCTCAGTCTTCCACCTGTGAAATGGGACCCATATCCCACGTTTCGTTGGTGTGTGCAGGGGGTGGCCTGGTGCCTGGTGCATGCGGGTGATCAGTGTGGCGGTCGTGTGTCCTCCATGCTCAGACCTCACCTCTCCAGAATGCAAGTCTCTGGAGGTTAAGAACAAAGAACCCACACATGTCCCCAGGGTCTCCAGGTTTGAAGTCCTCACAGAAATGGTGGCTGCAACAGCAGCAGCAGGACACGTGAAATTTGAACAGCCAGGAAATGAAACAAGCAACCGAGATTGCTAATTGGAGTTTATTTTCTAAAAATGAGCTGTGATTCCCAGTACGGCTCAGTCACCTGCAAACCTGGTCCTTGATGAGCTATTCTGCTCTTTTCCGACTTGAAGAATTTCACTGGATGGAGTAGGTTGGTGGTGAGGCATTCTGCAGTGAAGGGGTATTTGGGGGGTGGGAGACAGGGGGGAGCAGCAGAAAGGAAGTGAGTTTGTTTTTCCTTCCAGGGAGGAGGGATCCTACCTGGTCGTGGGCAGGGTGGTTCCCTTGAGCTGGTTTCCTATGGAAAAGATGCAGCCACTGATGTCCAAAGAGGCTCAGAGGGTCCCGCAGAGCCACCACCATCCCCTTTTCCTCCTGGCCACTCAGTGAATGGAGACTAAGCAACAACACAGTCCTAGTACTGGGTGACTGAGGTGAACAACATGCAGCCCCTACCTTTCACAGGGGCAACAGCCCAGTAGACCGATTGTAATTACAACCTCTTACGATGGGTGTACGTTCTAGCTTCCTGGGGCTGCTATAGCAGATGACCACACACTCGGATGGCTTAAAACAACAGAAATTTCCTCTCTCACAATTCTGGAGGCTAGATGCTCAAAAGCAAAGGTGTCAGCCAGGCCATAGTCTCCAAGTTCTAGAGGAGGGTCCTTCCTTGCCTCTTCCTAGCTTCTGGTGTTGCTGACAATTCTTGGCTCTCCTTGGGTTATAGACATATCCCTCCACTCTCTGCTTCTGTCCTCACATGGTCTCCTCCCCCACATGCCTGTCTCTTCCCCTCTTCTTATAAGGACACCAGTCACTGGGTTTAGCACCCATTCTACTTCAAGATGACCTCACCTTAACTCGATTGCATCTGCAAAGACCCTATTTCCAAATAAAGCCTTAATGACAGGTACCCGGGTTTAGGACTTGAACGTATCTTTCTGTGGAGGCAGAACTCAGCCCACAACAATGTACGTAAAGGCCTGCTTGATGTTCTATATCATCAGAGTGCATCTTGTTACATGTGATATGGGGAAGAACTCCCACAATGTAATCTGCTCTTCCTTCCCTCCTTCCCTTGTTCCTTTGCTCCTTCCTCCCTCCCATCTGTTATGATTTTACTTCTTTCTTCCCCTTCTGGGTTTGGTCAACACATACCTGTTGGTCATCATCTGTGTATTAGGTAGTGTGCCGAACACTGAGGATAGAGAGGAGGCCAAGACAGACCAGGCCCTGACCTCTGAAGCTTGTGGGCTTTGGGGAAGAGACAGTGACGAAACAGTCACACAAGTACATGAAAACGACAACAGAGATGACTGGGACAGGAACCCTTCTGAATACTCAAGCTGACATCTTGAACAGACCTTCTGGGGGAGGCTAAGGTCATGACGATGAGTGTCTAAGCCATAGACTGTTGCTGTAGTTCTGCCCCATATACTGCATTGTCTTCTCTTCAAGGTACAGGAAAGGCAGGGATAGAGGGTCACTTATTTACTAGGGACCATCTGCATGGAACATTCTGGCTAGAGAATGGGTGTGAGAAAGGGGCCTTCCATTAGCAGACTAAACTCAGCTGCTACCCGAATCCCAAAAACTGGGACTTGGAATGTGTCTACAACCATGAGAGTCCCTCTGCCAGGAACCAGTAGACTATAATGATAAACTGACTGTCACATTACAACCTGTGGCCACGACATTATAAATGGTGTAGCAGCATACTGGGTAGTGGGAACACCCACAAACCTCAGATTTTCCAGGGAGAACCTTAAGCAGCTATGGAGAAACCAAAAGATTTGTGGCAAGGGCTACCGTACTAGGGTACATGGGATGTGGGAGCAAATGACAGGTTTGGCCTGGCCAGGAGAGGCAGAGGGCTTCCTGGGAAGTGACGATTGCCCTCTGTTTCTCAGGCCTATGAAAACAGAGCTGGCCATAAAAGGGAGACCTTACCCATTGCATCACGACGTGGATGGGTCTCTGGCAATTACACATGAAGGAGTTCATATTGAAATATTTCAGCATATGAAATTCTAGAAAAGACAAGTACAACCTATAATGATAGAAAACAGTGAGGAGGGATTGTCTGGGAAGGAATGCAGGGAACTTTGGAGGAATATAGAAATGCTCTTTATCTTGATTATTATGGTAGGGACAAAGGTTGTAAGTGTCAAAATTCACCAACATGTACTCTTAAAATGGGTCCATTCTATCAGAGGTAAAATATACCTCAATAAAATGGATCTTGAAATATGCAGGTCACATGCTTTCTCGTTTTAATCCTGGGGGTCAAAACCATAGTAGAAGCCATCCCAATCTTTCCCAAAGGTCATTTGATCTTGTATGACATGATGTCAGAGTGGGGAGAGAATCCCTAGACAGTCAGGATCAAACCCGTCATTTTATACATGAAGAGATTGAATCTCAGAGAGGGGTAGTGATGAGGCCAAAGGCACAGAGGTCAGAAGGATGTACTGTACCATTGGGAAAATCTAGATGGTGTAAAGGGGACAAAATGACATGTTCTTAGGTGATCCACTTCACCACTGAGATTAGAGGAGTTAAATCTAAGGTCAACCAGCTCATCAGATTTGAGACTGACATCCTAAATCTGGTGAGTTGCATATCGGAAACCCCAGCTAGCCATCCCCTGCTTTCTGTCCTTAGCCTTTCTGTGAAGCCTTCCATTGGCCCATTCAGACTGTCTGCCTCTCACACCTCACCTACAACAGCCACACATCTAGTTTTCATTTATTTTTATCTCTCTTTACAGAGGTTCTTCCACATCAGGTATGTCTTGATATAAATCTGTGGTCTCAGCAGTCTGGGTCTATTTGGGATTGGATCACACTTAGAAATCAGTTGGGAACCAACATCATGCAATGGAGGAAGTCACAAGCCAAAAATCATTATGTAGAGCACAGTCGTTCAACTTTGGTGCATATCAGAATTAAAGCTTGGATCCCTGCGATTCATGTCCCATGATTTTGATTCACTGGGCCTGGATGGTGCCCAGGAATCTGTATTTGTATCCTGCACTCCAGGTGGTTCTGCTGGAGGCTGTTTGATGACAGGGTCCCTCAGGTAACCTCTAGATTAAATCAGGGAGAGAGAAAACTAGCTTTGGGTTTTTGATTGGCCCAGTGGACTCTCAATGTAACCTAAGTTCAAAAGTAGATTTTTTTGTCCCTATGTCCAAAGTGAGTTTATGAGAAAGTAACAGTGACAACAAGGGGCACCTGGGTGACTCAGTCGGTTGAGCACCCAACTTCAGCTCAGTTCATGATCTTGTGGTTTGTAGGTTCAAGCCCCGCATCAGGCTCTGTGCTGATAGCCCGGAGCCTGGAGCCTGCTTTGGATTCTGTGTCTCCCTCTCTCTCTGCCCCTCCCCGGCTTGTGCTGTCTCTCTCTCTTTCTCTCTCTTTCAAAAATAAACATTAAAAAAAAAAGAACAATTACAATAAAAACTGATCCCCGATATATACTATTTCTGGCAGTTTCCCAAATGTATTTTGTTTTTGAATGGTGGAGTTATTTGTTTTCTTTCTCCTTTTTAAAAATTTTTTTAGTGTTTATTTATTTTTGAGAGAGAGAGACAGAGAGAGCACGAGCAGCGGAGGGGCAGAGAGAGAGAGGAAGACATAGAATCAGAAGCAGGCTCCAGGCTCTGAGCTGTCAGCAGAGAGTCCAACATGGGGCTTGAACTCACAAACCCAGAGACCACAACCTGAGCTGAAGTCGGATGCTCAAGTGACTGAGCCACCTAGGTGCCCCTCTCCTTTTTTTTTCAAAGAGCTTTTTTGAGACATAATTCATATACCATATAAGCCATTCATTTAAAGTGTACAGTTCAATGTTTTTAGTATATTCACAGAAGGTGCAACCATCACCACAGTCATTTTCTGTATCTCCTCCCCAACACCCCCGTATGCCCCAGAGTCACTTTCCATTTCTTCTCAACACCCACTACCCCTAGGCAGCCGCGCATCTACTTTGTCTCAGTAGACTTGCCTATTCTGGGCATTTTGAATAAATGGAATCAAATGGTATGTGGCCTTTTCTGACTGGCTTCTTACACCTAGCATAATGTTTTCAAGATTCATCTATGTTGTAGCACGTGTTAGTACTTTATTTATTTTCATTGCCCAATATTCCTAATAATGGATTTTAAAATGTCAGCATCTTATTTACTTACTTACTTACCTATAAGTTTTAATTTTAATTCCAGTATAGTTAACATACAGTGTTATATTAGTTTAAGTAACTAACATTTCTACAAGTGGAACATCTATCTTCCTTCTAGAAGAAGAGGCTTTATAGCAGCTTGAAAAGTCAGGTGCAGTCAAATAGGAATGTTGTTCAAGGCTGGAGTGACTTTCCCACCCCTTCCATGGTGTTCTAATCACAACGAGGCCTCTTCCCTCCTTCCCACTGGACTCTGCTTGGGATTACATGTCCCCTGGTCTCGTGTCGTCCATGCATCCTCTTATTCTAAACTCCAGTTTCTCTTTCCCTGGCTTTCTCCTCACTTTTGACCTTCATTTTTTTTTTT
>CM053564.1:13299846-13381492 GCA_028646485.1 Cryptoprocta ferox | reverse complement strand
GAAATGGGCTTCCTCTCTATGTTGGTGGTTTCTCCAAGAGAGAGCCTGAATCTTACTAATTTTTGTATTCCAGGTGTCTAAGACGTTCTTGGCAAGTGTGAGGTGCCTGCTTGGTATTTGTCGAATGGATAAATGAGTGACTGAGCACATGAATGGAAGACACATGCCCACTGAAGCCAGGGTGTGTGGCGTGGAAACCATTTCTCCCGGCAGGTTTGAATTTGGCAGTTTTAGCTCCTCCTGTTTGAAATGCCTTGCTTGAAAGCAAGTGGGGACGACAATTTAAAGACTATTAAACTGCATGGGCATGAGGAACAGTGTGCTAAGAGTGGTTCTCTATGGGGGAGGGATCGGCGAGGCTGGTGGTGGCTCCCACTTACTTCTTCATTATAGACTCCGAGAGGAGAGAGTGTTGTGATAACAGGTGATTTGTACGCATCGTTTTAAGGGGAAATTTTTCTTTATAAAAAAAATCTAAGAAGGAACAGAGGAATAAATACAAAATGCTGTTTTAGAGTTGAGTCTAAGTACCAGGCCAGCTCCGGGTGACTCGGGGCAAATCGCTTTCCCCCTCTGAGCAGTCTTCTCACCTGTGAAAAGAGAGTGAGAAAGCGTGCCTCCTAGGTCCACCGTGAGGATCGAAAAGCACAGGGTCTGGCACACAGGAGACACTTGACAAATGACAGCTATTGCCGCGGTTATTAGCGATATTAGCAACAGGCAGAGAAATGATAAACCAGGGAGTACAGAGGTCTCTTCCATCTGGGACAGTCTTTGAAATCTAATTTTATTTATAGCCTGTCTGCTTATGCTGGGTAGCTTAACATATTGATTCTTTGAAAACCATGCGGCTTAGCCCTGGCGTAGAGGCTCTTTTTAATAAACTCTGCTTATTGGGTGATTATGCAGAAGGCAACTGCGGTGACCTCAGTGACCAAGGGACTCACTGTGACAACAGTAGCTGCCATTTATTGAGCTCTATGAGCCGCTTAGTCCTTAGCACAACTCCCATGAGATCTTATAATCCCCATTTTACAGATGAGAAGATGAGGCACAGACAGGTTAAATATTTAAGGCCTTACATCTTGTAAGTGGCTTATCCAAGATTCGAACCCTGGTTCTTCTGGGCCAAAGTTAGTGATCTCTTCGGTAGATCTGATGCCTCTCAAGTTGCAAATAATGTGGTATAAGAGAAAGAGAGGGAGGGAGGGGCGCCTGGGTTCAGTAGGTTAAGTGACAGACTCCTGATTTCAGCTCACGTCATGATCTCACAGTGGTGAGATGGAGACCCTTGTCGGGCTCTGCATGGAGCGTGCAGCCTGCTTCGGATTCTCTCTTTCCCTGTGTCTCTCTGCCCACTCAAAATAAATAAATAAACTTTCAAAAAAGGGAGGGAGATGGAAAGATGATGCAAAGTGACAGTGGGCTCTGAAGAAGGATATATGGCTTCCCAATTTTCCCATCTGATGGCTTGTGTCACCTGTCAGTGGGTCCTGGAAGACTTAGAATGAAGCATGGCGGCTTCTTGCTGCTGTCACTCATGCCAGGCAGCTCTGTGAACTCTGACCCAGAGTGCAGGCTGTGTGGGTAGGAGAGGTTGCCATGGAGACCTGAGGATGCCGAGCAAAGGACTACCAGTTGTCCCTCCGTCTCCAGCCTTCCTTTCTTGCAGAGTAAGATGATTTTTCATAGAGCATACAGTCACCCAGAATGAAGACTGCATTTCCCAGTCTTCCTTGCAGCAGTGTGTGGCCACCTGTCTAAGTTTTGGATGATGGGATGTGAGTGGTAAATAAGGAAGGGGAAATAATTATTTCACTAGCCCAGAATTCTAGTTTCCCTGCCTCACAGTTGATTTAAGGTCAAACTCTGCTTGACTTCAAGTCAAAGTGGTTTTTTTTGTTTTTTTTGTTTTGTTTTCTAACATTTCTCTTTCTGGGTCATACTCATGAACGTGCCCAAACATAAGAACAAGGCTGGTTCCTTTTTCTCCTGTCCCAGATGTCCATATACCTAACTTCCATTCAAAATTCATTTAAACCAGTATACAGTGAGCATTTCCTGTGTGCCACGTGCTGTACTCGGCCCTGGGGGTATATCAGAGAACAAGACGCGGACATTGTCATTACCAAGCTGATACCCCAGAGGGGAGACTGACGAGCCAAGTACAAGGAACAGGAAAGCATGGGAGGCAAGGGAGGTCCACAGAGGGACATTGAAGCTAATTTATGGGATGGGGAGGGCTCCCCGGAAGATGTTTTACTGACCTATGGGAAAGAGTTGGCCAGGTGAATTGTGGAGAAAGGATGTTTCCAGAGGAGGCCAGGAGGGAGAGGGAAGCTCAGCACCGCTGGAAGGATATGGGGCCTGAGCGGGGGGCCGGGCTCAGATATTTCAGAGCCTTCTGTTATGCTTGGCATTTCAGACTTATCCTGAAAGCAATGGGGAATCACTGGAAGGTTCTAATATGGAAGCGATAAGATCAGACATAATCTATAGAAACCTTCTCTAGATGCAACGTGGAAGGGAGATTGGAGGGGGCCAAGCCTGGAAATGCAGACATCAGCTAGATGGCTATTTCAACATATGCACATGCATGCGCTCATGCGCACACACACACACGCACACGCACAAACCCTTTACACCAAAAGTTTATGCAAGTACCAGAGTATGAGTATGCCTACCATCAGGGGCTGGGAAACAATGACTTAAGCTATTCCATTGTCTGACTTTGCTTTCTCATCTGTAGAATGGGAACAACTGCAAATGGCCCCTCAATGTCTCTTGGGATTTCCAAGAGCATGGAAATGTCAAATGGCTGATGTCTTCACAGCTCCGTGTGGATAAGTACAAGGGGCTGCTTCTACCTTGTCTCTTCATCGCCTCCAGTCCTTCAGTCCCTGGCATGTGAGGCATCTCTGGGAGTGGCACATGGGGAAGGCATTCAGGTGGGCATGCGGATCTTAAGAACAGACAAGTTTTAATTAGATTCCTATTTAGTTTGAAAGTTGAAGGCAGGGGTGGGGAGCTACGACACTAAAATTTAGAAATCCCAGAACTGGCTGGAGACTCCCGGGGAAGAGTAGGAATCCATCTTGCCTGGGACTCCTTTGAATGGATAATGAGGATGAATGAGGGAGGATGTGCTCACGTTCTCTATTGTGGGGTCCCTGTGTGAGTCTGCCAGGGCTTCCATAGCAAAGTACCACAGACTGAGTGGCTTAAACGGTGGGAATTTCTTTTCTCACAGTTCTGGGGGATAGAAGTCCAAGAGCAAAGTGTCAGCTGCGTTGGTGTCTCCTGGGGCGTCTCTCCTTGGCTAACAGATGGCTGTCTTCTCCCTGGGTCTTCACATCGTCTTCCCTCTGTATGTGTCTGTGTCCATCTCCTCTTCTTAGAAGGACACCAGTCATATTGGATGAG
This sequence comes from Cryptoprocta ferox, assembly GCA_028646485.1. NCBI lineage: Eukaryota > Metazoa > Chordata > Mammalia > Carnivora > Eupleridae > Cryptoprocta > Cryptoprocta ferox. The sequence continues at coordinate 13,378,069 of CM053564.1, read as the reverse complement.
GGCTCAGCCTAATGATCTCATTTTACTGTTAGACCTTTTTTCCCAACGCAAATCACCGAGAACGGAATCCACATGACACAAACGGAGTTGGTTATTGGGGTTTATTTTAGTTTGGCCGAACGGCTCCTCCTGAGTGTTGGCAAGTCCTCAGGAGAGAGCCCCGCCGACCTGAAGCTCAGGAATTTTATAGGTCATAGCAAGGCAGAAGAGGTCATCATTGAGGTAACCAATCATAGTTTACAGCATTACATGGGGGTCAATCATATTCTGACAGACAACCGCGAGATTTGGCGGGAACCTATGAATTTTAGAGTTCTTTGTCTCAGAAGAGATTTAAAGTGACCAATCATAGGTCCAAGCGGGGGGCGCGAAGCAGGTGTACAGAAGTGAGAACTTTGCAGTTAAAGGGTGGGATTTTGCAACAGTGTCTTGGAAAACAGGGTAACATTTAGGTTGTAATTATAGGTTACAATTTAGGACTTCCAGAGCCCAATTGCCTAACCCTTAACTGTCCACCAGGAAGAGGGCCAGAGAGTGAAACAATGGTTGGTATTTTTCATCAGGGTCAGCTTGACCCGAGGAGGGTGTTACATTACCTTTATCACCTCGTTAAAAGCCCCATCTCCAAATCTGTCACATTCTGAGGTCTCCAATATATGAATTTTGGGGGGAGGGACACAATGCAGCCCACAACAGTGCCCAGATGGCTTATTTATATAAGTAGGATGAACAAACTGCCAGGAAACCCGAAGAATGAGAAAATCCTGCAGAAGTTTATCCCCAGACTGAGAGATCTTGACGGAAACAGATTTGCTGCCACCTGGATTGAGGCAGCAGCCGCATTTTCCTGTTCTTTATCGCCGCTCCAAGGCACTGCTGTAGAAAAGGGGCTACACCCAGTTTTCTGGGTGTGATCCATATCCAGTTTTCTCTTTCTTTGCCCCTCTGCGGAAGGAGGTTCGCTATGGTGACCACCGGCTGGAAAGAGTTAGCCCAGGGAGTGGCAGGGTCAGCCTGTGCTCGGCTCTGCTTGGTTCTTGGCTGGGCCCTGCTACACGCCAGCTGCTGCCTTCATCTCCAGAGTGGAGTTCATTGCTAATTGTGTGTGTGTGTGTGTGTGTGTGTGGCTGGGCAAAGTGGCACCTTCAAGAAAGCAGTCACATGGAAAATAGGATCCCCCCCCCAAAGAGGGAAGCCACTCATTCGTCACTGATGAGGTCGCATTTGGATTTTCCGTCCCACGCCGACCTGCACTCTGGTTATTTTGCAGCCACTGGCTTCTGTGACACTTCCTGGGAGTTTTCAGTAGGGCTCCTCCTGCCTTTCCGGCAGCTGCAAACGGTGATCTGCAGACTTCACAGCCATTTTATTCCCCTCAGGTCCTTTGAAGGAGGTGTTGTCCTCCGCCTCTTGGGGTTTTGGAGACTGGATCATTCACAGCCAATCCTTCTGATGTGTGTGGAGCAGGAGTTTAGCAGTGAGTGGGGGGGAGGCAGCAATGTGACAGGATTCACCCTTCAACCCAATGACTCATTCAACCCAATGAGTCATCTCCCCGAGAGCCATCCTCAGTGCCCCTCAGGGCCCTGAGGATCTTTGGGAAGGCAGCATCTGTGTGGAGGAAGGAGGGGAACTGCCGAGCAGGGGGAGTCTGCTCAAGTCTCCTGGCAGAAGCCAGATCCTTGCTGTGTGGTCCCCAGCATCCTGAAGCCTGTGGGACCTGCATCGAAGACCAGGTGTTGGCAAAGCCGCGCTTCCATTGAACACGCTTCCTCTTGTGGCCAAGAGAGTACAATAATCCACAGGTACACATCGCGTACAGGAAAGAGAAGTGGAGTTGTGTTGGCAAGAAAAAGTGCAGACAGAGAGTGAAGTCTTTAACCCATCCTCTCTTACTTGGTCTTACTTTTTCCTCGCTGGCCTGCAGAGCCCTCCCTCACTCTTGCTTCTCCAAGAAGCAGTAAGCATCGGGAGTGACCCAATTTTATAGCACTGAGACCACCCCCTTGGGGATATACTGTGAAGAGGAACTACTTTTTTTTTTTTTAAATCTCAAAGTCACATGTCATCCTGTCACCCCCTGCCACTATCCCTTCCATGACCTCTTTGCTTTCAAAATCTGAGGCCCCACCCAACTGGTCCTGCCCACCTCCCTTAGCACCATCTCATGCTCCATGCACCCCCATGACAGGCCACCCACTTTCTCTCAGGTCATTGAACACACCTAGCTCCCTTCCGCCCCCAGCTTTAGCTCATGTTGATTCAGAAATGCCAAGGATTTCTGTTAAGATGTTGGGGGAGTGTGCCTTTCTTGCTTCTGTGAATTCACAAGAAGCAAGATAGCGTGAGAACTCAGGTGTTTAGAGACCTATGGATGACACTTTTTGTGGGGGCAAGAATTCAATTAAACTAAAGCATTGCATTTTTGAATGAAGAAAGCAGTTTCCTTTCTTTCCACCTTCAACTGGGTTTAGAACTTACATTATAGTGTGTGTGTTGTATGTACTCCTGGGTAAAAACTGTTTCTTACAGACTTAGAATAATCAACTTCCCACATGTGCAAGCTGCTAGAATAATAATCTAACTGTGCTATGTAAACCAGTGTCTGAATTGTTACCTGAGACATGAACATTCCCATGAGGTGGAATTTGACTCATTCTATAAGTGGAGCGTGTGTGCATGAGAGAGAGACAGAGACAGAGACCCTTTAACCTAAAGGAGCATTTCCTGTATTCTGTTCATTTGTTTACTGCCATCAAGATTTCTGCTACATTCGGGAGGCCTGGGTGGCTCAGTTGGTGAAGCATCTGACTTTGGCTCAGGATACGATCTCATGGTTCATGGGTTTGAGCTCAGCGTTGGGCTCTGTACTGACAGCTCAGAGCCTGGAGCCTGCTTCAGATTCTGTGTCTTCCTCTCTCTCTGCTCCTCCCCTGCTCATGCTCTGTCTCTCTCTCTTTCAAAAATAAACATTTAAAAAATTTTTTTGAAGATATCTGCTACGTTCAACTACCATCTGTATTTAGTTCCTCACAGGGATTCCCTATATTTTCATAACATTTTTTTTAATTGACCCACTCTTTGTAATTTAGCTTCCACCTAGAAAGAATATCCAACAAGCCACAGACAAGGAGAAAACAATTTCAAAACATGTATTTCATAACAGTCTAGCATCCAAAATATATAAAGAACTCTTAAAGCTCAACAGTAAGAAGACAACTGAAATTTAAAAAGGGCAAAAGACCTGAACAGACACCTCAGATTACAAATTTAAAATAAACATTTGAAAAGATGCTCTCAGCATCATCTGTCATTAGGGAAATGCAAATTAAAAATAACAGTGAGACATCAGACACCTTGCTATAGACTGAACATTTGTGTCCCCTCCCCCCACAGCTTCATAGCAAGGCTCCCACAGTATTGTGAGATTTACCTCCAGGAACTTGAGCAGTTTCTCACAGTAAACATTGGAGAAAAACCCACTGTGCTTTTAACGGGGCGGGGGGGCGGGTGTGGGCAGGGCATGGAAGGGAACCATTTCAAAATATGCCGGAACACTCTATTCTTTCAAAAGTTTGCCCTCTCAGGAGAAACTACTTAGCCAGAACCTAACCCTCTGAGGTTTTATCAGAATATAACTAACCCCAGGAAAGGGAAATACCCAACTCCATTTAACCATAGTCTTCCATGGGGAAAGGGGAAATACCCCTCAGGTAGCAGGATTGTGGTAGAACCCCACCCTAAGGACTGTGGTGAAAACCTCAAGACAAGGGAAGACAACCTGGCTATGTGTCCATGTGCAGATAGTCCTCCCGACTGTAACATAGACTGCCCATTCAGACTGTATGTTACTACATATGAGAGACAAAGGAGCAAAAATTGTACAAAAGGCTTGGGGCTCAGTCTTTTGGGTCTCAGCCCGCTGAGCCTGTGCTGGCATGAATAAAGCTGCTTCATGGAAAGAAAAGCCTTGGTGTCCTAACTCTTTATGTGTGACTCACTGCTACCGGATTTCTCGATTGCTGTGGCTTTATAGTAAGCCTTGAACTAGGTCACTGTCAGTTCAATTTTGTTTTCCTTCAGTATTGTGTTGGGTGTCCTGGGTCTTTCATCTCTTCGTAAAAACTTTAAAAATACTTTGTCAGTATCTGCAAAATAACTTGCTGAAACTTTGGCATTACATTGAATCTGTAGATCAAATTGGGAAGAACTGACACTTTGGCAATATTGAGTCTATCCATGAACAGGGAATCTCTCTCCATTTATTTAGTTCATTGATTTCTTTCATCAGAGTTTTGTAATTTTCATCATAGATCCTGTACATATTCTATTCAATTTATATCATAGGATTTCATTTGGGGGAGTGCTACTTGTAAATGGTGTGGTGTGATGTTGTGTGTGTGTGTGTGTGTGTGTGTGCGTGCGTGTGTGTGTGTGTGTATTTAAGTACACTTCACACCCACTGCAGAGCCCAACATGGGGCTTGAACTCATGAAACCCTGAGATCAAGACCTGAGCTGAGATCGAGTGTCCGACGCCTAACTGACTGAGGCACCCAGATGCCCCTCTTTTTCTTTTTTTAAAATGGTGTTGTGTTTTTTATTTCAAATTCCACTTGTTCCTTGTTGGTATGTAAGAAAATGATTAATTTTTTATATTAATCTTGTATCCTGAAACATTGCCATAGTCACTTAGTTGTGGGAGTTTTTATTGTCTTGTGTTGTTTTGTTGTAGATTCTTTCAGATTTTCTACATAGATGATTCTGTCATCTGAGGACAAAAACAGTTTTATTTCCTCCTTCTGAATCTGTATACGTTTTATTTCCTTTTCTTATCTTATTACATTATCTAGAACTTCGAGTATAATAGTGAAAAGCAGTGGTAGGAGAAGACAAACTTGCCTCATTCCTTATCTTACTGGGAAAGATTCAAGTTTCTCACCATTAAGTCTGATGTTAGCAGTAGGGTTTTTTTGTGTGTGGGGGGACGTGGGGGAGTTTAAATCAACTTGAAGAAATCCCTCTCTAAAACTAATTTACTAAGACTTTTTATCATGAATGGGTATTGGATTTTGCCAAATACTTTTTCTGCATCAATATCATCATATGATTTTTCTTTTTTAGCTGGTTGATGTAGTGGATTACATTAATTTTATTGATTTATTTGATTTTATTGATTTATTGATTGATAGTTGATTTTTGACTGTTGAGCTAGTCTTACCTACCTGGGATCAATCCCACTTGGTCATGCTATATAATTTTTATGCATTTTTTGATTCAATTTGCTAATATTTTGTTAAGGATTTTTGCATAAGAGATATTGGTATATGTTCATGACAGACATTGGTCTGTAGTTTTCTCTTCTTATAATGTTTTTGTCTGGTTGTGGTTTTAGAGTAATCCCTGCCTCAAAGAATGAGTTAGGATGTACTGCCTCTGATTCTATCTTCTGAAAGAGATTGCAGAGAGTTGGTCTCATTTCTTTTTCAGGTGACTGTTTTGGAAGATTATTAATTATTGATTCACATTCTTTAATAAATACAGGCTTCCCCTCCTCTCTCTTTTTAAGCCATGGACTCTTCTTTTTTCCCGAAAAAAAGTCTTTCTAAGCAGGCAGATAGGCTAGGGCAGAGCTACCTGGGTGAGATTGGGGGAGGGCACCTAAAATTCGTTCTGGTAGTCCTCCCTTTCCACCTCCTTTTCCATGACTCCTTCCCCTTAGCTCTGATGACACTGTAGAATCCTGTTGCACTAAGAAGCTCAGTTGAGAAACCACTGGTCTAAGGGTCAGCATAGCTGAAAGGAATGCACGATGCTCTGATTCCCACTCAAAGACCCTGGCAGCTCTGGATGAGGCTGGAGACTCCCTGCACCTCAGTTCTGTTCCCTGACTGGAACTCCCAAACTCCATCTCACAAAGATTGGATAAGGATAAGAGACTAAGATGGATGCAAAGGTCCATATATCTTTGGAAGAATTTTGGGACACACTTATTTCAAGCTGAAAAGATCCAGGTTTTTTTTTTTAATGTAATGACTGTAGTAATCAGTTTATTACACAGATTAATCATTCTTCTTAAAAATTTTTTAATGTTTAATTTTGAAAGAGAGAGACAGAGTGTGAGTGGAAGAGGGGCAGAGAGAGAGAGATACACAGAATCCAAAGCAGGCTCCAGGCTCTGAGCTATCAGCACAGAGCCTGACATGAGGCTTGAACCCATGAACCGGGGGATCATGACCTGAGCTGAAGTCAGATGCTTAACCTACTGAGCCACCCAGGCGCCCCAAGATTAACCATTCTTGAACGTACAAGTTCCAGGGAAGCAATTGGGTCTTCATATATACACAAGTGTCTCCATGAAATGATTTTTCACCCTTACATCCAGATAGACCTAAGCAGTTAAAAACATAAGAAAAATAAGAGCTATTAGTTATGTATTAACTGAGAAACCACATACAAACCAAAGAATGTGGAAGACAGAAAGGGTCTGAAAGGACAAAGTTTGAAGGGTGGGGAGATGCAAAAGATGTGGGAACAAAGCCCATCACACTTTAGGTACTAATAGCTCCAATCCATCTAAATGTTGACCAGTTAAACTTAGACCTTAAAATGCAGGATGTGGGTAGAGTTTAATCTGGTTGGTCATAACTTTCACCTAAGAGGGAAGTCCCTCGGAATAAAACAAATACCGAAACAGCTTTGTGTTCTTCACCTTGCCTGAAAAGATCCAGGTTTAATGCTTTAATACACACTGCTGGTGGGAGTGGAAATTTGTGCAACACTGTGGAGAGCACTTTGGCAGTATGGGGTCAAGTTGAAGCTGCAACTCACCCTCTGACCTGACAATGACACTTAATTATATATATATATATATATTTATTTATTTTGAGAGAAGGAGAGAAAGCATGAGTGGGGGAGGGGCAGAGAGGGAAGGAGAGAGAGAGAGAATCCCAAGCAGGCTCCGCACTGTCAGCACAGAGCCCTACGTGGAGCTCCAACCTCTGAACCAGGAGATCATGACCTGAGCCAAAATTGGATGCTTAACCAACTGAGCCACTCATGTGCCCTGCGATGACACTTTAAAGTACACGTTCCAAGTGTAGGTTTAGAGACTCTTTGAACAAGTTCAAAGGCAGTTATCGCCGCAGTGTTTGTGATCATGAAAAACTGGGAACCACCTAAATGTCCATGAGAAGGGGAGTGAATAAATAGATTATTGTACACACACACACTGGACTACTAGACAGTTGTTAAAATGAATGAAGTACATAAGTATCAGCATGCATGCATACTGAAATGTAATGTGGAGAGGGCGAATCAAATTACAAAATTATATGTAGGATATCCTATGTTTATAAATAATAAATATACTAAATATAGTTTAAATATATATATTTAAAGTTTATTTTGGAGAGAGAGAGAGATGGAGCATGAGCAGGGGAGGGGCAGAGAGAGAGGGAGACACAGAATCTGAAGCAGGCTCCAGGCTCTGGGCTGTCAGCACAGAGCCTGACAGAGGGCTTGAACTCATGAACAGAGAGATCATGACCTGAGCGGAAGTCGGACGCTTAACCGACTGAGCCACCCCAAGTTTATAAGTACATATAGGTAATCATAAAAACATGAACTAGAAGGGCTACATACATATCAAACTCAAGATCATGGGCAGGGGAGGTGTCCTAGGTAAGAAAACAGGGTTGCTACACATGCGCGCGCGCGCGCACACACACACACACACAAACACACTCTTACACGAATCTGATAACTCTTCTCAACTTTGGTGACTACATACTTATATTTATATAGTTCTTTGTGCTTTCTACCTGTAAAATTTTTAAGAAAGTAAAATGCATCTATTTCCATCTTGCAAAAGTCCACTTATCAAACAATCGAACAATTCTATAGCCCTTACTATATATGGCTTTGCAAATAATAATACTTCAAACCTCATAATAATCTTATGAGGTATTATTTTAAAAGTGAGGAAAGGGATGCACAGGTAAACCAGGTAGTAAGTGACAGAGCTGGGCTCAGATCCGGGTAGCCTGGCACACTGTGCATGCTCTCAAGGACACTCCACCTGTTATCTGTGACCTGCAGTGCCTCAGCAGGGTCCCCTATGTCCTCCCCCACTGCCTATCTACTTGTCTTCCCTTATTTTGTTTTAAGCTGTGTATGAGATCTGGATTCACATCGGTCTCATTACTCCAGCCCAGCTCCTGGCCCATCGCAAATAAACAGCAAATGTTATTGAACAAATGAATGGATGAATGAGTGACCTGAGGTTCCTGGAAGCTGCTCTGTGCAAATGCCATGCTCAGGGTCCTTGTCTCTGAGTCCTCCACTGCATTTGGTGTCATCCAGGTGCTGGCATTATAGGAAATGAGCCCATTAGTAGAAAAATTGAAAAAAGAAGTTGAAACTATATGGGATTTTTATTCTTAGGGGTCACCTTTGTCTTTCTGCATGTGGGTGGGTTGTTCAGAGAAAACTGTAAAATTTTAGGAAACAGCTGGGCCACCTTAAAAATCCATTTTTTTCTCCAACTCTTCCCACTCACTTCTGGTTTCAGTTTAAATGTCATTTCTTCTGAGAAGCCTTTTCTGGCCACCCCATCCTCTCTTTGCTGGTGTTGTGTTTCATATTACCCTTCTCTGTATCAAACTTACTGCAACTTGATTTCTTTATTTTTTCTGAATTCATTCTTTCCAGTGTCTCTGTGCCCCAGGAGACTGAAAACTCCGAGAGGCCATGCTTGTTTTGTGCACACCTCGTCTCCAGTACCAGGCACAATGCCTTCTACACAGTACGTGCTCATTTATCATCATTGAACGAATCCTGTTGCCAGTTGCAGTGGCTTAGCTGAAAGACGTGCTATTCGGGTTTCAAAAAAATTTCAGAATGCTTTTTACTAAGCGAAATTGTTCAGACTTCCTTCTATAAACCAACTCATTTCCCTGATTAAATTGGGGGTGGGGGGGTGATGGGGAACATAGGCTTGTCCCGCCTTCTCCTAATGCCCCCAACAGGATCCCTGAGGGACCGCACAGACTGCCCCTTGGCCAGCTTTTCTGAGTTCCCCCACTCCTTGTAAGTGCCAGCAGGGTCTCGTCACCAAGGGGCCCCTCTTTGAAGGGTGAAAGACAGATCATCCAGCCTCCTCTCCCAGCTCCCTGTGTCGGCCTCGTGAGGTACTTTGCTAATAGGGCCATAAATACCCCTCTAAATGAGCATCCTGATTTGATTTGCTCTTCAGATGACCCCTTCCTGGGGAAAATATTATGCTTTCCCTGAGTTATGACAGAGACTCCAGTGGGTAGCTGTGTTGTGTCCTGCCTCTGCCATCTGATAGTCTCATTCCTCTCCAATTTATGAGCTTGTTAGTTCCCCAGCCTGCTCCTACCTCACTGCGGCTGACCCAGTAAGGCTGTTTGCCTGTGTCATCTTGCTCAGACAAACGCGGGCGTCCCCGCCTTGGAGACAGCCGCCCTAGCCCAGTCACCCCATTGGCTGACCCTGGCTGACTCCTGGGGCAAGAAGGACAAAGCATCAGATGGTAGCACAGGCACAGCTCCTCCAGGCCTCGAAGCTCTTGTTGTTGGCTTGACTGTGGCAGGGGCGCCCCATTTCCTTGTTTCCTGAATGCTTCCCTGCAGAGAAGCCTTGGGGTAATTTCTGTCTTTCAAAGGCATGGGGCTGCTGCCTGCCCTTGGCCCCTTCTTCCCGCTGCGGTTCGAGACTTCCCTAAATTCTCTTTCTGGAATGCTTGCTCTCGCATTCCATGGCTGGTCTGGTGCAATCCCTGTGCTTTGACTCTGACTCTAGGAGTGGCAAGAAATAAACTTGGGCGTCCTTTTAATGTGCCTCCACTTCCTGGCCTCTGCAATGAGAACAATAGTAGATCTAGGACCATTTTTCATCTTGTTACCTTGGGCAGAAAAAGAAACACACACACACACACACACACACACACACAGGCACACACCCACACATTTTATAACCCATGTCAAGGAGCTGATGGTAACTAGGAAGTCTCCCCAGTAGCCCTAGGTTAACATTTCATGGGCTAAACAAAAACTGGAAACCTAAATGTCCATCAGTTGGTAACTGGAAAGACAAAATGTGATGTATCCTTATGGCGGAATACTAGTTGGCAATAAAAAGAAGCAATCTACAGATACATGGATGAACCTCAAAAATACTGTGCTCAGGGGGCGCTTAGGTGGCTCAATTGGTTAAGATCCAACTCTTGATTTTAGCTCAGGTCAAGAGTCCATGATTTTAGCAAGCTCACAGTCCATGAGTTCGCCCGGCATCAGGCTCTGCGCGAACAGTGCAGAGCCTGCTTGGGATCCTCTCTCCCTGTCTCTCTTCCCTTCCCCTACTTGCACGAACATGCACATGCTCTCTCTCTCTCTCTAAATAAACATCAAAATTATATTATATTTCAGGGAAAGAGGCTGGACACAAGAGACCACATACTGTATGGTCCATTTATATGAAATATCCAGAAAAGACAAAGCTATATGGACAGAAGATAGATTAGTGGTTGCCTGGGGTTGGGGACAGGAAGTAACAGCAAATATGCACGAGGGATCGTGTTGAGGGGATGAAATGTTTTAAAACCGGTTTACGGTGATGACGCACAAGATGGTTAAAAAGTGTGTATATATCTCACAGGGCTCTGGGGGCTACACCGATGTAGGCAGGGAAGGAGTTAGCAGTGAAGGATCCTAATGTTAAGGAATCTGGTCTGGATCACCCGGCGGAAGAACCAAGCGGCACTCGGAGATCTTGGAAGGGAGGAGGCTTATTTTACACTGGCGGACTCAGAGGAGATCATTCTCCAGAGGTCTGAGCTCAGAGCATCAGCAGAGGGAATAATTTATAGCCTGTTACTTCCGCATTCCTCATTAATGCATGCGACAAGCAGGGTGGGAAGAAGAACCCGGAAGGAGGAGCCTTCGATCAGGGACAGGTATTTCCTTATCAGTCCTGTCGGCCATCTTATAACAGATTTTTCCCTATCACTAAGGGCTGTAAGTTCTTTTAAGTGGCTCAGCCTTTGTCCATGGCTTTGTCAATATCTATGCCTGTGTTTAAATCTGTATCCGTTTCCTGGGGCTGCCACAGCAACTGGGTGGCTTAGAACAGCAGAGATCTATTCTCTCACAGTTCTGTAGGCCACAAGTCCCAAATCAAGATGTGGGCGGGGCCACTCCCCATCTGGAGGCGCTGGAGTGGGGGGTCCTTCCTTGCCTCTTCCACTTCTGACGTTCCTGGCTTTCCTTGGCTCTGGGTCACATCACGCAGATCTCTGTGTCCATTTTCACACTGCCTCTCCTCCTCTGTCTGCGTGTCTCTTATGAGGACACTTGTCATTGGATTTAGGGCCTGAATTACCCAGGTTGATCCCCTTAGCTTGTGGTCCTGAATTAAGGGGCTCCTGGGTGGCTCAGTCAGTTAGGCATCCACCTTCAGCTCAGGTCATGATCTCTCAGTTTGTGGGTTCGAGTCCGCATCGGGGCCTCTGCTGTCAGCGCAGAGCCTCCTTGGGATCTTCTGTCCCCCACCTCTCTCTGCCCCTCCCCTGCTTGTGAACTCGCGAACTCGCTCGCTCTCTCTCTCTCTCAAAAATAAATAAACATTTAAAAATAAAGATCCTGAATTTAATCTGCAAAGACTTCCTTTCTAAATGAGGTAATATTCACAGGTTGAAGGGATTTGATGGGGACAGTTTTTAGGGAGACCACCATAGTACCTATCGCACTGTACATGTATCATCAATATATCTGTGTCATTAGATCTCTATACATCTCTATCTCTATCCAATCTATAGATTGACAGAAAAACAAAGATGTCCAAATGTGAGGAGTTTCTGATCTCTGTTGTGGGGACATAGGTGCTCCTTGTACAGGATACAATTCTAAAAATCCTGTATTTTTTATTTCAGATGTTTCTAGATTTTGGAAAGGCATTCAGGTGCACACACTGTATGTTCTATCACACCTTCAACAGGAGTCTGGACAGAAGTCCATAATATAACGTATTAATATGCAATAATTAATATGTCTGCAATAATACGTTTCAGTAGTCACACTAAGTGGGTTAAATCAAGACATCATTTCATGCTTAGTCAGGTCAGATTTTGCTACCAAATGAGTTTCAGCACAAATGCATGATAAACTTCTGGACTTCAGAGCTCTTTGAATTTGAAAATTATGGAGAAGGGAGCAGGCGCCTATGTTATTCTTTCTCCTTTTTTGTATGTTTGAACATTTTCGTAATGAAACATTTTTGAAAAATGAGCCCGTGTGTGTAACATGCTTCGCCTAGTGCCTGGCACGTAGTAAGAACTCAAAAAAATATGACAATTACAATTAATTTCACAACGATTATTCTGTCAACAGTGTTACAAGTCAGGCAGTTAGGAACTTTTGAAGGTTTTGCTGCAAGGGAATGACATGGCCAGGGGACAGAGAATCTAGAAGGATCCCTATGGCATGACATGGCAGGGATGAGGCAGGGGTCAGAGGGAGGCTGGTTAAGAGGCTGTTCTACACATCCAGGCATAAGATGACGAGGTCCTGAAGCAGAAGAGAGGAAGAAAGCTGGAATTAACCTGACGGAGCCTGGTGAGCGTTCTGGGAGAGCAGGATGGATTCTTGTCAGCCCCCCGATAGGCTGAGTGACAGCAGAAGAGAGACATACAGGGTGCTGCTCTGTGCATTTAGGAGGGAAAATACATATCAGTCAATTCTGGAATTAGTCAAGTGGGAATTTCATGGCTGCCTCAAGCCTCCCAATCTGGACAGTAGCCTTAGCAGCAAGAGCAACATTTTCAATTGTTGGGGTTACTCTGAGGCAGAGGGCTTTCTGGTCGGTCCATCTGGGCACAGAGCACAGGCCAGTGGGCCCCCCTGTGCAGAAGCAGGTTCTCTGCAAAGTCTACTCCTTTTAGACCTGCAGAATCACGTGGGGGAAGAGTTTAAAAAACTCCCCACCGTGGATCAAGTTCAGCAGAATCTCTGGGAGGAGGGCCCTGGGCTGTATTGTTCAGAAGCTCTTCCAGGGGATTCTAAGATGCAGCAAAGATGGAGACCACCGGGTTACGTGTTCAGAAGTGATGCGGGAGCCCAACCCAGAAGATGCCACCAGCTTGAGCTGTCTCAGTCAGAGTGCAAAGGGTGGCAGGCTAGGCAAATATTTGAAAAGTGACAGGGAGGGAGGAAGGGAGAGAAGAGTAACACAGATTGGGTGGTTCAAAAAACCAAGCAGGAAAACAACACCGTAAATGGTCTACATGGTGGACGGGATGAGAGCCATCCCAAAGCTGTTGTCAGAACCTCAGAGGTGACGGAGGACAGAGGACCAGGAAGAGGAGACGCCTAGAATAAGGCAGTCCGCAGGGGGATCACAAGGCTTCCTTAACAAATGCCAAGTGTCTTCTAGATGTGGGATGAAGACGATGGGGATATGACAAGGGAAGAAAGTGCCAAGAACGGCGCTCTGGAGAATGAAAGGCTTCACGAAATCTTAAGCATCCCCAGGGGCTCCCAGGGTAGACAGCTGTCGAAGAGCAGCGTCCGTATCTTCGCACTTCCCACGAGGCCCTGGCAGCTTCGTATTATTTCCTTCAAACTGGTTTGGTTATTTAGAAATGACATCTTTATTGAAGAAGAACTTGAAAACTACAGAGAGGCAGGTACAGGACAAGACCAAAGATACATTCAGCGATCCCTCGTAAACCCACTGCAGAATCCGTGTCTATGAATTTCTTCCCCATTGTCTTTCTTCCTCTTGAAATGCGTACTCATTATTTTTAGACACCAAGAGGAACATATTAGATCCAGTTTTATAATTTTATTCATCGGACGATGGATGGGGAACATCCCATGCCAACCTTTTTAATGGCTACCTAACATTTCATTGTATGCGTGTTTCAGCACTGCTCACGTTCCCATTTAATAAGCATATAGGGGATTTCTGGGTTTTTACTTCTAATCATCACTGCAGTAACATTGTGCAACATGCATCTTCCTGCAGTTAGCTGGTTTTTGCTTTAGGATAAATTGGTCCAAGTGGAATTGCTGTGATAGGGGGCAGGTACATGTGCCGGTCCTTCAATACACAGCATCAAATGACCGTGTGGTTAGCCCTCCCCTAAACCGACCAAATCAAACTACTTCAAGCGCTTTAAACCCTTCCCGCTCTCAAGGCACATAGTCCAAGCAGCAAATTTGCAAAGGTGGCTATTGCGTCAGCTCAAAGCATCAAATTCCTTTGATGTGAGTGTTCTGCTCTGCCACAGTGCAGTCTGAATCATCACAGACAATTTGTTTTATAATCAGCAGACCTAGTAAAGGGAACTTCCTAGAAATTAATCAACTGAAGAAGGACAACAGAGGTCTGGTTTGACTTGGTTTCATTTGGTTTGGGGAGGTTGTTTTGGCTGGGGACCACCTGGCTCTTTTTACAAAGTGGAATTTCAGGGGTCCCTGAATGGCTCAGTCAGTTGTGTCCAACTCTTGATCTCTGCTCAGGTCATGAGCTCGAAGTTCGTGGGTTGGGGTCCTGCATCAGGCTCTCTGCTTTCAGCACCAAGCCTGCTTTAGATACTCTGTCCCCACCTCCCTGCCCATCTCTCTCTCTCTCTCTCTCTCTCTCTCTCTCTCAAAAATAGATTAAAACTTTTTTAAAAAATAATAAAATAAAAAGTGGAATTTCCAGAACTTTCCCAAGCCGCTCACTCCACTGAATTTCACATCCTTTTGTCCTGTGTTTTCACCATTTGAGGTCCAGCTCAGGGTCACAATCTTCCTAACAAAGTTTCATTCTCCTGCCCGCGGAGAGAAACATTTGTGCACTAGGTGTTTTTCCCCACCTGGAATTTCCTTCAGGTAGCATTGCCAGGCTTAGTAAATAAAAATACAGGATTCCCAGTTCGACTTGAGTTTCAGGGATTCTGCCCATTCCTGAACATGTCTATTTCAGTTGTGCGTTCTAGCCCTGGACAAATGAAACCACTGGGTGGGTCCAGGGACGCACTGGATTCACTGTGAAAAGAATGTGATCTCCTGACAGATTGCCTGACCTCCATCAGCGCCTACTCTGACTGGTGGATTATAGTGAGGTCTTGCATCTCCTGGAATTAGTGTCAGTCCGAGCCAGTGTCCAGTTGTCCCCAAAAGGTCTGATGGTTGCCTTTTCCCCAATGCACAGTCAGGCTGGTATAAGGTCATAGGTCCCTCTGGGGAAGACCGAGAGAAAGATCAACAGTACAAAGTTGGGGAAGGGCAGTGTGCAAGTTTCCCGTGCATCCAATGGATCCTGGCTTCTCTCATCTGACTCAAGTCTGGGGATTGACTGACGGGCCATCACACTCTGTTCTGGTGGTTCAAGTTAGACTTCTTTTCACTTGACCTAAAACTCTCCCGTTTCTACACACCAAGGAAGACTGTGCCTGTATTTATTTCCCAGTGGCACTGTGATCAGCTGGCCAGCCCTGGACGTCTCTGCGAGTGAGACTGTTCTGAGGACGGTTTTGACTCCACCATCCATTACCGTAACCCCAGGATCCAATTCTCCCCACTGCACTTAGAAACCCCCACCTTAGCTGCATTTCCCACTGTAATTTCTGACACACGGAGAAGGACCACCACAAATCTCTGTCAGGGTGCTGGGGCTCCCCGCACTGATTTATTTCTCACAGTTGTGGGGACGCCCCCGAGGCACAGGAGCAAGTCTTCCACAATAAATCCACCCTGGCGTTCCAGTCTCCATAACCCCTGAGCCTTGGATACCTCCCTCTGCCTCCCTCTGCTGCACACTACTGCTGGGCTGGCCTTCTGGCTTCATCTGCCGGTGGCCGCCTCTTGCTCCGAGTTTCAGCCAGCCAAGCAAACCATTTGAGCTCTTTTTTTTAAGACTTTTTATTTATTTTTTAAATGTTTATTTATTTATTTTGAGAGAGAGAGAGAGAGAGCAAGGGAGGGGCAGAGAGAGAGGGAGAGAGGGAGAATCCCAGGCAGGCTCCGCGCTGCCAGCTCAGAGCCCTACACAGGCCTCAAACCGATGAACCGTGAGATCATGACCTGAGCTGAAACTGAGTCTGACGCTCAATTGACTGAGCCACCCAGGCGCCCCTAGAGCTCTTTCTAACCCCCTAAGCTGCAACATTAAATCCAGATTCTCTACTCAGTGGGTTCAAATCAATATATTTGGGGGAAAAAATCAATACGTTTGGCCTGATCCAACTTTATATTCCGTCCACTATTATCCCACACCCTTAATATCTGTTCCCACGCATATTCCCCAGGTTTCTGTCTATAAATTTTAAAAAGTCATGTAGTTCTCTTGGAGTTTAGGGAAACCCCCACCCCGTGGGTCACAGTTTGTACCTCTCCATTTGGGACCTACTCTGACCTGAGTCTGGTCATAGGTCTAGAAGCCAGTGGGGATGGTGGGGTCAGGTCTTGAAGAGACTCAGCAGTATATTGCAAAGCAGCTATCTCAAGGGAGACTGTCATAGGTTCATCAAGCAAAGCAGGGTTCACCTCCTCAGACTAGTGGAGGTGGACAGGAAGGGGAGAATGGGTTGCTCGTTTGGCAAAGACTCTGCTAAATTTAGGGGCCTCCTGTCCCAGATTTACTGGGATCTGCTGTGTGCCCCCTTGCAATTTTCAGGATTCCACTCTTTCCTGATCAGTGTCCTCACTGTAGCAGCAGACCCCCTGTGAGGTTATGAATTCAATTTGCATCATAGTTCATTGACTCCCAAGATGATTTTTGCAATCTCAGCCCCACAAGAGATGCAGGAGGTAAGAGTTTCTTTCAAGTCATTTATGCAGAGTTTGAGCTGACGCTGAAGTCTCAAGCTCTTCTTTTCTTTCCCCACTTTGTCCAGTTCAGTTAGGAGCAAGCAGCCAATGTCACTTACACGCATCTGTTTGACTAACATGTTCTAAGGTATCAAATACGTGGTATCCCAGAAATTGTCTTTTGTCAGTATTTGATGAGGAATCACCAATAGTTGGGACTTATACTAAGAAACTATTAGTTGTTTATTTGAAATTCGAATTGAACAGTCTGTATTTGATCTGGCCACCCTACCTGAAGGAAATCTTGCCCTTCAAAATCTGCCTAAGTGCTATATTCTCTACAGATTGCCCCAGACAAAAACTATTATTTTGTATTATTGATTGATTGATTGATTGATATAATTTTTGACCACTTATAATGTGCCAGGCACTGTTCTAAGTGTTTTACATGGACTGACTCATTTAGGCCTGATTAGAACTCGGAGGTGGATACTGTTATTACCCGAATTTTACAGATGGAAAAATTGAGCCCCAGAGAGGAGAAGTAACTTGCCCTGCAGCTCATAGCTAAAAGGCAGTGGAGTTGGGATTTTACTCCGGACCGTCAGGGAGGGACCTGAGCTCGTGTGGATGACCATGGATAACATGATGTAACTCTGTGGAAGAGTTACTGGAAGCTTCTACTGGAAACTTCCATGGAGCTATGTGTGTGCATTTTCTGGGACCTTAACCCTTTGTTGTCTGTCATACTACCAGACTGTGAGATCATTGGCTGATAGCAGAAATTGTATTTCACTGATCACCACAATCCCAGTGTCAAGTTTGGGGCAGGGCGGTGTGCAAGGTTTTTATTTAAAAAGTTATACTTATTACTCAGCCTTAAAAAAGGAATGAACTTCTGACACGTGCTACAACATGGATGAACCCTGAAGACGATGCATCTTATCCGACCGTAAGGCACAAAATAAGGTACAAAAGGACAAATAATACTCCATGATTCCACTTCCGTGAGATTTCTCAAATAACCACATTCAAAGAGACAGAAAGTACAATGGTGGTTGCCAGGAGCTGGGGGAGGCACAAACGGGGAGTTGATATTCAATGGATAACAGTTTTAATTTGGGGTGATGAAAAGTCCGGATGTATTTAGTGCCACAGAATGGTACTCTGGAAAATGGTTAAAGTGGTAAAATGTATGCTCCGTATATTGGACCACACAAAAAAAGTAACAGCCGTTATGAAAAACAGTATGGAATTTCCTCAAAAAACTAAAAACTAGAACTGCCGTACGTTCCAACAATCCCACTTCTGAGTACAATTCCAAAGGCATTGAAATCAGGATCTTCAAGAGATATTTCCTCTCTCATGTCCACTGTAGCATTATTCACAGTGGCCAAAATAGGGGAACAATTCAAGTGTTGGTGGGTGGATGAATGGATGGATGGATGGGTGGGTGGATGGTTAAAGGAAATGTGGTGTTATACATACAATATTCCTCTGCCTGAAAAAAAGAAGGCAATCCTGCCATTTGCAACAATGTGGGTGAACTGGGAGGACCTTCTGCTAAGTGAAATAAGCCAGACACAGATAGACAAATACTGCATGATCTCACTTACGTATGGATCTAAAAAAGTCAAAAGGAGGGAGACAGAGAGAACAGTGGTTACCAGGGGCTGGGATATGGGGGGCGCGGAGAGATGTTGGCCAAAGGGTGCAAACAACCTTTGGTTATGTGGGATGAGTAAGCCATAGAGAGCTAACATACAGCATGGGGACTGTCCTTAATAATGCTGTATTGTTAGCTTAAAGTATGCCCACAAGTACATCTTAACTATTCTCATAAAAAATGGTAACTGTGTGAGGTGCTAGATGCGTTCATTACTTTGGTCGTGTTAATTATTTCACAGTGTAAGTGTATAGCAAAATATCACGCACATTGTACACCTAAAATGTGTACAGTTTTTGTCAATTATACTTAAGTAAAGCTGAAAAAAGATTAGACCGAATCTAGCACAGGAGGTTAAGGACCCAGGCTCAGAGTTCAGGTGGATCTGGGTTGAAATGTGGCTCAGCCACTCAGCAGCTGTGCGACTGTGGGCATACCACAGGGTCTTCAAGTGGGGATGGGGATGGGTGGCGGGCACGTGTCTCAGGTCGGTTGCGAGGATTGAAGAAAATGGAGACTGAAGAGCACTTTGCCCAGGGATTTCCCTCCCTGCCTGCACAGTAAAAACAAAACAGAACAGAACAAAACAAAACAAAATAAAATAACCTGTGGGAGGTTTTTAAGGCTACTTGATGCCCAGCTTCTCACAGACCAATGAAATCAGAATATCCGGCATTGTATTTTTAAAACTTCCTATCGTGAAACATTTCAAATGTACACAACAGTAGTATAATACAGTTCCCATCCACTCATCACCCAGATTCAACATTTGTCAGGATTTTAGCATTGGAATGTATCATTTTTAAAGGAACCATGCCTGGCAAGTAGAACCTGTTCGACAACTTGAGCTATGGTGATTATTTTTATTTTCCTTCTCATTATGAAGTTGGTTGCGTAAGCATCTTGATTTTGAAACAGGAGGCTCTGAGTGGGAGGGGGTCCGTCGATCTCACTGGCAATGAATGGCGTCTACTTCATTACCGAGAGGGTTTTCTTCTTCTGTGAATCATCCTTGAAGATTTCTTCTCTTCACATCGAAAGAAATCAGTTTGAACCAATAGTAACTTGAGTTTTGAACTGCCATATCACGGTGGAATCGGACAGTAAGGTGAGATGGAGAGAAGTAGCATGGGGAATATGGAGAGGAGATAGAATCATCTATCTGGAAACAGTGCTTTTCAGCTAGGGATGTTCAGTTCTGGCCCTGCGCCTACCCCCACCTCCAATCCCCACCCAGGGCAGACATGACTAATCAATCAATGTGCTCTTTTCCACGGAAGCCTAAAGCGGCATCAGAATGCTTTTTAAGATGATGGGTCAGCCACCCACCAACCATCAATAAGAGACAGCATGAGAGGCAAGACCTATTTATTATTCCCTTTGTGTTCTCCAGAAGCAACACTACATACCAAGAAAGAAGAAAGAAACTTCTCAGAGGGAGACAACGAACTTTTTAACTTCCTCAAAATCCGCCACAAAAGACAAAGTCATCCCCATGGGATTATCACAGGGCCACGAGCCACCGGGCATTCTAAGACATGGGTTCTTAGAATCCACCCAAAAACAGAAAAAGGAAAATCACAAAACCCCAGGTCTGACCCGGCTTGTGGCACTGTGTTGGCAATCAGCGTGAAATAAAAGTGTCCCGATGCTCTTCTGGGTTCAAAACTCAGCTTTGCTTTGTGCTACCAGGTAATTTGGGAGTCTCCGATGTGTATTTCTCTGTCTTTAAGTTGAAGCAGTAAGAAAAAGAAAGCAAGCTGGCAGCAGAGATGAGGGGGGAAAATGGAATACACGGAACGAATCCAGGGAGGGGCTGAGGATGGCAGCAATACTAACAATAGAAATGTACTGCCTGTTTTCTATCTGCCAGGACTTCTGCTTAGGTCGACCGTTGGGTTTTTTCATTGCCTCCACACAAGCAACACTCTGACATAGGTACTGTTTACTGGCCTCCTGCAGATGAAAAGCCTTGAAGCTCAGGGAAAGGGGGAATAACTTGCTTCTGGTCACACGGCTCCCAAGGCAGGAAGCTGTAGGATTTGAACCCAGATACATCTGCATCAAGATACTGTGTTCTTGTAACTGCGCAATCCAGACCAGCGTAGCCACTCTTTCAGCAAGGAAAGGCAGTGACCTGGAGTTTGAAGCATCTCTTAGGGCAAAGATTTCTTCATCTTTGTGTTTTCCTATCACAGAGCATAATGCCCAGCACCTAATCCATTCACATTTGGTTGCACTGATATTTGGTACAATTAAGACTTTCAAATTCAGCGGCGAATTCTGTTTGCAGAACGTTGTTGGTTCTTCTAAATCTTCTGTTGATTGTGTCCTGGAGCTGCATGGGTATTGTCGCAGTGGCCCTGTCGTTTGTATGATTGGCTCATGTGTTCATCACGTATTGATTTGTCACCTATGTGTTAGGTAGGCACTATGGTAGCCCGACCGCAGTGAACAAGACAGACCCAGTCTCCCTGCCATCAGGCTTGCAGACCAGAGGGAGAGACAGACTTAAGCACATGATAATGGTAACAGGAGACAGAATTAAGAACAGGTGCTCCAGAAGTACTTCAGGAGGGGCTTCTCAGCCAGATCTGGGGCCCACTCTGTTGAAGGGGGCATATCGATGTCTGACACATCAAGTGCTAGCCGCGTACCAGGTACAGATCTTAGAATGTTACATGGATCGCCTTTTAAAATCCTCCATCCATTGTCAATTCATGGAGTGAACCTTTCACCACCAATGTACATACGAGAATTCAAACCCAGAAACATTAGGTAATTTGCCCAAGGTCATTGCAGTTCAGCGACAGCGCTCGATGCGAAGCCAGGCTGTGACTATAATTCAACCTCTGTCCTAATCTGCTGCTCTGATATTTTCCCCAGTGACACCTGGAAAATGAGTTGGGGGTAGCTTGGAAAAAATAGGCAGAGAAGAGGGTTCAGGTGACAGGAGGCGGCAGCTGTGAAGCCCAGACTGGACAATGCATCTGGTTCCAGGAGCTGGGAGCTGTTAGAACCATGGGTGGTAGGGGGATGGGAGACCCGGGGGGCCTGCTGGGTAGGAGTGTCATCTGAAAGGCTCTGTAAAACCCCGCCAAGGAGTTTAGCTTCTAACCCCAGGGCATTGGGGAGCCATCAGAGGGTGTCATCAGGGGAGTGGCGTGATCAGATTTATCCTCTAAAATATTCGCTCTGGCTGGAGCAGCTGGGTGGCTCAGGAAGTTAAGCCTCCAAATCCTAATCTCAGCTCAGGTCATGATCTCCTGGTTCATGAGATCAAGTCCCATGTGGGGCTCTATGCTGACAGCACTCAGCCTGCTCAGGAGGGGATTCTCTGTCTTTCTCTCTCTCTCTCCCTCTCTCTCTCTTTCAAAATGAATAAATTTTAAAATGTTCACTCTGGCTGTTGAGGATGAAAGAGGGTGGGTGTGATGTGGGAAACAAAGGCAGAAGGAAATGGCAGAACTCAATTTCCTTATAACCTGCAGCCCATTGACACATACTTGAGGCGGCAGAGGAAAATGTTTTTCCAGAACTCCCTACAGTCTTAATGCTAGTGCTTTGCTAGAGGGCAGACAACCCTAGCTTGACAACAGCTAGGCCTCCAGGATCCTGGGAGTCTTTTCTAGCATATGAAAATCTCAGTGGAAACTTCCCCTGGACTTTACCACCACCACCCCAGCTCCAAAATATAAAACTACTCTCTCCTCATGATCCCTGGGCAGCTCTTCCTGCACCGGTTCTGTCCCTGTGCTTTAATAAAATAATCTTTTTGCACCAAAGACGTTTTCAAGAATTCCTTCTTGGCCGTTGACTCTGGACCCCGTGAACCCCACTCTCACCCAAAAAAACTTCATCAGGTGCTTGGCATGCAAGTAGGGACTGTTAGACAAGGCTGGGTTTAGAGCCTATGGCACTTGCACCACCCCGGGAGTGTGTGTCTCCTTCAACTTTGTTCCCTGAGTATCCTCTGGTGTCACCCTAGCCCTGCTCTTTGGGCGGCTGCTGTGAGGATCTAAAACGAAAGTAGGGCAAACCGGACCCCCAAAGGACACAGGGAAGCCAGAAACTCATGAAGATGGAAAAATCCCTTTGACCTCTTGGGTGTTTATGCTCATGTTCACTGTTAGCTCTTACCATTACCCAGTCCTTTTTAGCCTTGACATCAGAAAGGACGGGAAATTTTATGAATTGGAAATCTTTTTGAGGCTCACTAGTTGTTTTTTGTTGTTGTTGTTCTTTTTTTGTTTTAATTGTCAGTGGAGTGGGGGAAGGGGGGGAAGCATGACATAGTTTAGATTAAAAAAAACAAACAAGTTTTTTTGCAGGAGCAGAGCCAAAGGATAAGTAATGAAAGAAATTCCAGCAGAGTGGAAAGAAGGCAAAAACGCTACCTTGAAATGAAAGATCCATTCTTAATGCGTTAACTGCGCTTTCTCTGCATTACTGCAGTGTATTTGAGGTCCTTTTGTGAAAGACGCTGTTCACAAACTAGGCTTTAATCTGTAGCCACATTTTATCCAAAAGGCCTTAGGAACCTGTGGGGTTTGCAGAGACTCAACCAACTTAAGCGCACTTGCAACAGAAAGGACCATTGACATGGCTCACTGTAAGCCCTGGGAAGTTCCACAGAATCGTCAAGATTGAAGTGTTTTTGAAGCTGATTTTAAATCCGCTCATGACGAGAATAAGGAGCCCAGTGCAACAGAATTTAAATAAACTACCCTTTGGAGGTGCTGACACTGAAGCCTGTGTATCTGTAATTTGAGATTCTGAACTGGGGAAGCTTCCAGAACATCTTTTTCTTTTTCTTTGTCTTTTTTTTTTTTTTTTTTTAGAAAAATATAGGACCTGGGGCTCCTGGGTGGCTCAGTTGGTTAGGTGTCTGACTTCGGCTCAGTTCATGATGTCACGGTCTGTGGGTCCGAGCCCCAAGTTGGGCTCTTTGATGACAGCTCAGAGCCTGGAGCCTGCTTTGGATTCTGTTTCTCCCTCTCTCTCTCCCTCTCAATAATAAATAAACTTTTACAAAAATTAAAAAAGAAAACAAAGAAAAAAACGGGACCTGATTTTACCTCTTCTTATTTGTTTTCATTCTTCCGGGCTGGGTCCTGTGGTCGACCCACCCACCTGATTGGACTAAACCTCAGTGGCTACTTTCGTGGATGCCCCCCCCCCATCTGCATTTGCAAACTCTTCTCCTTGCTGGCTCTAAAGTCTTACCAATCTGGGTTTGAATCCAGCTCCATCCATCAGGTAGCATCTCTGTGAATTAGAACAAGTTTCTCAACCTTCCCAAGTGTGAAATGGGGGATAATTATGGCACTGGTTTCCTGGGTTGCTGTAAGAATTAATTTAATCATGAGATAGTGCGTGTCCAATGCTTAGAACCACCTGGCATGTGATCAGGGCTCAGTAAATGTTAGCTCTTAGTGTCATTGACTATTGGCATTAACAAAATTAAAAAAAACAACAACAACAACCCCAAGGCTTCACTTTTGTAAATTAAATGATTACATATTTTGAGGACTAAGATGCTAGCTTTTATTAATACATGATAAGTGATTCAATATTAATAGATAAATGTGTATCAATGTACATTAAATGATTAGAATAATTACATTAGAAATTTAGCTCTGATGGTTAAGAATTATATATTAAACAATTAAATGGGTTGAAATGAAATAAGCTAAAGCACCTAAAGCAGTCAGCTCAATACACAGGAAGCAGTAATACTAATAGTTTTTAAACATGATCATTCTTTTTTAATTTGTTTAAAATTCTATTTATTTTTAAAATTTGAGTATGTATCTATATACCTCTATATAGATGTATAAACATGTATATATCTGATCCGCATTAAAGTACAGTGTTGTATTAGTTTCAGACACACAATACAGTGCTTCAACAATTCTCAGTGCTCCTCACATTAAGTGTGCTCTTAATCCCCTTCACCTCTTTTCACCATCCCCCCATCCACCTCTCCTCTGGCAACCACCAGTTCTCTCTATTTAAGAGTGTGTTTTGGGGCACCTGGGTGGCTCAATTGGTTAAGGTCTGACTTCAGCTCAGGTCATGATCTCATGGTTTGTGGGTTCAGGCTCTGCATCGGGCTCTTCACTGGCAGCTCAGAGCCTGGAGCCTGCTTCAGATTCTGCGTCTCCCTCTCTCTCTGCCCTTCCGAGCTGATACTCTCTGTCTCTCTTAAAAATAAATAAACATAAAAAAAAAAGAGTCTGCCTTTTTTTGGTCTCTCTTTTTCTTTGTTCATTTGTTTCTTAAATTCCACCTAAGGGTTAAACCACATGGTATTTGTCTTTCTGTACTGATTTATGTCACTTAGCATTATACCTTCCAGATCCATCCATGTTGTTGCAAATGGCAAGATTTCCTTCTTTTTTATGACTGAGTCATATTCATTCTTCTTCATCCATTCTCTATTGGTGGACACTTGGGCTGCTTCCATATCTTGGCATTGTAAGCAATGCTGCAGCAAACATAGGAGTGTGCACATCTCTTTTCAAATTAGTGTTTTCATATTCTTTGGGTAAATAGCCAGTAGTGGAATTACTGGATCATAGGGGAGTTCTATTTTGAAGTTTTTGAGGAACCTCCATACTGTTCTCCAGAGCGGCTGCACCAGTTTGTATTCCCGCCAACAGTGCAAGAGGTGCCCCTTTCTCCACATCCTCACCAACACCTGTTGTTTCTTGTGTTGATTTTAGCCATTCTGACAGGTGTGAGTTGGTGTCTCATTGTGGTTTTGATTTGCATATCCCTGATAATGAGTGATGTTGAGCATCTTTTCTCATGTGTCTGTTGGCCATCTGGATGTCTTCTTCGGAGAAATGTCTTAACCATGATCATTCTTGACCTGTATGGGATGATCCTTCAATATCACATCATTTGTGAGGAGGGGGTTATTAATCAAAGAAAAAAGTTATCAATTTCTTCACCTTAACAGTTTTAACTCAGTTTATATTCCCTCTCTATCCTCAATCTAGTTTTTCTGATTTTTTTCTCAGCTGCTGATAGTCCTAGAGAGAGAAAAAAAGCAGA
This sequence comes from Cryptoprocta ferox, assembly GCA_028646485.1. Taxonomy (NCBI): domain Eukaryota; kingdom Metazoa; phylum Chordata; class Mammalia; order Carnivora; family Eupleridae; genus Cryptoprocta; species Cryptoprocta ferox. The sequence continues at coordinate 13,352,522 of CM053564.1, read as the reverse complement.
GGTAAGCTAAGGTTTCCCCCAACAGCACAGGTGCAAATATGTGCCTCATTTTTTGAATAACTTTAAAAACATTTTATTTCTATTTTTAAGTAACCTCTGTACCCAATCCGAGGCTTGAACTCACAACCCTGAGATCAGGAGCCACAGGCTCCACCGACTGAGCCAGCCAGGTGCCCCTGGATTACTTTTTATTTTGCTCTAATTTTGAGTTTAAAGAACCATGGCAAGAATAACATAAAGAACTTTGATGATAACCTTTATCCAGATTCATCTATTGTTTTTACATTTTGCTTCATTTGCTTATCATTCTCTGTAAATATATATATATATATCTACCTATATAGATAGATGATATAGATATAGATATAGATATAGATATATAGATATCTGTGTGTGTGTGCATTCCTGAAGAATGTGAGGGTGCCTTTTTACCTCTTGATATGTCTGTGTGTATTTCCTAAGGACAAGGTCATTCTTTCACAAAACCGAATGTCAGTTATGAAGGTCACGTACACTGATACACTACTATTATCTATGCCACATTTATATTCAAACTTCAAAGTCTCCCCCCCACCCCGACCCCATCTCCATCCAGGACCCAGTCTAAGACCACATATCTATTTATAGTTCTTATCTCTTTAATCTCTGTTAATCTGGATCTGTTCCTGGTTCTTTCTTTGTGTTTCTTTACCTTGACATTTTTGCAGATCACAGCTGGTAATTTTGTAGAGTAATCCTCATTTTGGGTTTGTCTGATGTTTCCTCATGACTAGATACAGGGTATGCATTTTTGGCAGACATACCACTGAGGCATTGTCTCTTGCTTTTAGAAAGCATCTTGGAGCTTGTATTAGTAGGGGTTGCATTTTGCTGCAAGTAACAAAAGAGTCAATGAACAGTGGCTAAAGAACCAGAAGTCTGATGATAAGCAGATCCAGAGTGGACCTGGGTTCTTTCTGTTTCCTGCCCCGCTACCCCTTGCGCCTTGTTGTGTATGGTGACGTGCTAACTGAAAATGACAAGAGGCCTACAGAAGAATAGAGGGAAAGCTAAAAATGGTTCTCTGTATTCAGCTTAACAAGGCCAATGTGTTCATTAGAATGAGGACAGAACTGTAATTAACACATCAAGATATTATATTGCTGCACATGACTGATGGCGGATGGTTCTGAGCTTGCTTCCCCAGAAGCAGAACCTGAGACAAGGATTTGGGTGCAAGCAGTTTATTTGGGAAGGGATCCCAGGAAGCACCAGTAAGGGAGAGGGAGTAGAGAAAGGGACCTACAGAAACCAGAATGTGTTGCTGAGCGAGTTACCCCAGTAAGCAACTAAGGCTTCGTCCCCCTGGGAACCCCTGGCAGCCAATTACAGACATGCCTCACTGTCATGCGCCAAAGGATGAGGGGTGTTCATGTTCCAGTCTTTGCCATCCATGGGCTGAGGGCTCCAGGGGCCCCTGCTCAGGCTAAGCGCAGCTGGAAAGCCCTTGGAGGGATCTGGATGCTGGCCGTCAAAAGCTGGCAGCCTGCCTGGGAAGAGGAAGTGGGGAAGGGCGAAGAGTGGAGTCCGGACGATGCCCACTCTTGCTCCAGCCCGGATGGATGCTGTTTGACATGCGCACGGAGCTCCCCCTCCTCTTTCCTTGTACCTGCTCAGCCTTCCATGGGGTGAGCATTTACCACTGTCTACATCGAATCCTTGTCTTTTTTTTTTCTCTTCCTGCTTTCTTTCGGTGCTTCCAACACCGAAGGCATAGGCCATATAACCTTTCATTTAAAAGATGTTATTTGTCACATACACCTGCCTATCTGTGTTTCTTCCGCCGAGGCAGTACCGCACAGTGGCCAGTGTGTGGCTTTGGGCCAGCTGGACTTGGCTCTGTTTCCCACCCTGTGTGAGCTGGGCAGGTTCCTCTTACCGTTCTGAGCCTGTGTCCTCCTCTGCCTCTTCATAAAGGACTGTGGAGACACCACAAGTATTGAGTCCCAATACCCAAAGATATTGGATCCCAAATATATTTTAGTGAGGAGACAAATTCCCAAACACCAAATTCACGAATAATGAGGATCAATCGTGCTTCCTTGACTCAGATCAGTTGCTCAAATATTTATGGGGTATTTGCCAAGGAATATGAGAACATAAGGCTCATTTCTTGTGGCTTTGCATGAAATATTACTCTTTATTTTCATTTTGTCTTAGTTTTTTCCAGTTTTATCTTTTAAGTTAAAAAATTTTAATGTTTATTTTTTGTTTTTGAGAGAGAAACAGAGCATGAGCAGGGGAGCAGCGGAGAGAGAGGGAGACACAGAATCCGAAGCAGGCTCCAGGCTCTGAGCTGTCATCACAGCCTGACGTGGGGCTTGAACCCACAAACCATGAGATCATGACCTGAGCCAAAGTTGGATGCTTAACTGACTGAGCCACCCAGATGCCCCTTAACTTTTAATTTAACTATTCAAGTGATTTTGCCAATACATATTCAATGCAAAAATATTACAATGACACACGGCTGTAAAGAGTAAAAAAGTAAAACGTATTCTTCACATTCTCTATGTACTATGTTCCAGTTACTTCTCTGGAAGAAACCACTGTTAATAGTTGGCGTGATACTTTTGAGATTTAAACACACACTCATGCGTGCACAACACGTACTCTTTTAAGAGGTAAATGGGTCCCACAAAAACTCACACATGGGCATTTACAGCAGCTTTATTCATGATTGCCAAAATTTGAAAGAAACCAAGATGTCCTTCAGTAGGTGAATGGAGACATAAACTGTGGTGCATCTAGACAATGGGACATTATTCAGTACTAAAAAGAAACAAGCTAGCAAGCCATGAAAAGGCGTGGAGGAAACTGAAATGTGCATTACTAAGTGAAAGAAGCCCATCTGAAAAGGTTACATAGAGTATTCTGAAAAAGGCAAAAATTGAGACTAAAAAGATTGGACAGAAGGGACAGAGGGAGGGAATAGAGCACGGAGGAATTCTAGGGCAGTGACAATGATCTTTATGATACCATCGTTGTGGACACATGTTGTTATTACATTGGTCCAGACTGGTAGAAGGAACAACATAGAGAGTAAATCCTTTTTTATTCTATTTTATTTTTTTATTGAAAATATTTTTCTTAATGTTTATTTATTTTTGAGAGAGAGACAGAGTATGAGCAGGGGAGGGGCAGAGGAAGAGGGAGACACAAACCTCCAGGCTCTGAGTTGTCAGCACAGAGCCCACTGTGCTGGAACTCAGGAACTGTGAGATCGTGACCTGAGCCAGTCGGGCACTTAACAGACTGAGGCCCCCAGGCACCCGAGAGTAAATCCTGATGTAAACTCTGGAGTACAGCGGTAATGAGGTGTGAATGTAGGTTAATCAATTGTAGCAGAAGTACTGTTCTGGTGGGGGATGTTGATAATGGGGGAAGACTGCATGGTTGTGGGGTTAGGGGTAGATGGGAAATCTCTGTAGCTTCTCCATAGTTTTGCTGTGTACTTGTATCTCTAAAAAAAAATTTTTTTTTAAGTAAATGGGATCACACTATACATAAAACTTACGTTTTTCTCCTAACCCTATGTCTTGAAGAGGGTTCCATGTCAGAACATAAAGAACTATGTTGCTCTTGATCGTAGCTGTAAAGCATTTCACCACAGGGCAATACAGAATTGCCTACTTGTTCAGGTGGCTCCCAGTTTGATAGCATCCTAAGCCATTGAGCAAGGGACAACTTTGTGTGCACACTCTTGTGGCACTTTGGTGAGAGGTACAACTGGACAGGGTTTGAGAGCTGACTCCCTGGCCTCCCACAGTCTGGGGCTGAGTTCTAGTTCAGCTGCTTGCTCTGTTATCCTGTATCCATTCATTACCCTCTCTATCCTTCCTCTTCCTCTTCCGCAAAATGGGAATATTGCTAATCCTTACTGAGTTGTAAGCATCTATGAGAAAATCCCCCCTGAGCACCGTGCCTGCATGTAGTAAATACTCTCTGTCTGATAATAAGTGTGGTTTTTCGGAGTAAAGTTTGAGAAACAGGATAGTCTAGTGCTAAGAGCATAGATTCTCAAGAAGGAGCTGATATGTATAAAGTGCTTAGAATGGGGCTTTGCCTTGTCCTAATCCCAGCTAAGAATTTTATATTATTACTAGTATCTGAGGGGTAGAGTCGCTGAGTCAAAAGGTATACACATTCAATATTTTTTTAAACGTGTATTTATTTTTGAGAGAAAGACAGAGCGTGAGTGGGGGAGGAGAGAGAGAGAGAGAGATACAGAATCCAAAGCAGGCTCCAGGCTCTGAGCTGTCAACACAGAGCCCAAAGCAGGGCTCGAACCCACAAACCGTGAGATCATGATCTGAGCCGAAGTCGGATGCTTAACCAACTGAGCCACCCAGACGCCCCTACAATTAATACATTTAGTATCTGCTGCCAAGTCACAAACCCCTGGCCCACCCTCCAAGACCCTCCAGAGGAAAGGCTCTGCTGGTGGCTCAGTCAGTTCAGCATCCAACTCTTGATTTCAGCTCCAGTCCATTTCTCTCTCCCTCTCTCTCTGCCCCTCCCCTATATGCTCTCTTTCCCCTCTCTCTCCCTTCTCCCCGCCCCCATTAAATAAATAAACATTAAAAAAAAAAGGCTCTACTCTACCAATATCCATTCCTACTAACACACTGAGACTACCAGTTTCCTTACATTGGTCTAACTGGCCTAGTACAGGTCTAACCAGTCATTTTAACTTTGCCAATCTGATGGGTTCATTTTACTTTACTGAAACTCTTACAACTGGGTCCTGTCATAAAATCTGGATCTAGGGGCCTTTGAGAAGGTCTCCAGCAAGTGCAAGGAACCACTGTCCCATCCCTCTGATTTGCCACATGCTCATTTAGGCCCTGGAAGACTGACAAATGGTTATCAGGATAATTCTGAAAAGAAGAGGGTGCGGAGATCCTTAAACAAAACCTAATGGTTTCCAGGGGGGCTTTGGTTTGACTGGCTACAAGACCCCTTCTGCCGGATGTCAGCAAATCATAGACATTCATCCAGCTGAAAGCCAGCCCATTCAGCCTGTCTGGGCAACACATTCAGACAGAATATGGCACGTGTAGCTCAGGGTGGTGAAATAAATAGGACTTAATTTATATTTTAAAGTCTTTTATCTCTCTTTAAGCCCTTGTGCTTCACTGAAATAAAATCTGATCAAGGTGGAGAGAGGGGAGAATGCAGCTTTAATAGTGCGTGATCTGCAATCTTGGCCCTTTCTCTCTTCGCGCTAACATTTACTTGGAGCCTTGCCATTTCCCTATGCTTCTCCTACATGATTCTTGAACGAGGGTATTGTCCCTCTTCTGAACCATATGGCCTCAGTGTTCAGATGGTTTCAGGTGGGACTGGCAGGTCTGATATCCACCTTGCCCAGTGAGAGACTTTGGGGGCAAACTGGGGTCTTTACCCTTCTCTCCATGAGCCAGGCAGCCGCCATATTGATAAGATTAGCTGGTAATTAACAGCCCAGCCCAGCCAAGCAGAGGAGACACTCAATTAGCAGAATGTCACTGCATCTAATTTACTTTGCTTATCAGAGATTTATTCTCTAATGACTCTGGGAAGAAGAGCAGGGCACCTTCAGTGGAGGGATCTGAGGGGTTTAAAAGCTTAAATGTGGTGTAACCTCTTTCGGTCTGCTGGTTTGCCTGCCAGTAAGGAGCTTGCTAATGCCATTCTGGGGAAGTGTTTGCACTGATGTATGCGCCTCAAGCTTCAGGAAAGAGATTGAATGGTTCTCAGGATGAAAGTTGGTGCTTAGATTACGAAGTCTTTGTTCCTTGTTTATTTAAATCTCCCCTCCGTTTTTTAAAAGCAAAACTTGTTTCTCTCATTTATTTTATGAGAAAACTCCTTCCGTGGCTAGTTAGCTTTACTTGTACAGGAGTAGGAGCAAAAACATCACCTACAATAATAATAAAAGATATTTATTGGATCCTTGGCTATGCCAAGCATTGTATTCAGTCTTTTGCATTGAATGGATTACACTTAATCCTCTGAAAAAGGGGTTGGCCAGCTTTTTCTTAAAGGGCCAGATAGTAAATGTTTTAGCCCAGTAGACCCGACAGTCTCTGCTGCAACTACTCAACTTTGCCATGGTACCAAGAAAGCAGTCCTAAAATATACCGTTCACCTTAAATATAGAACACTCAGTTATTTTACCAGCAAACATGGGTTTATTCAGGAAGAACAAAATTCGGGACATGCAGGCTACAGCTCCACCAGCAGCAAAGTCCAACAAAGAAGAGGAACTTTATGTTATGGTGGAGGAGGAGGAAGTTGGGAGGGGAGGTTCTGAATGAAAGTCAATTGGAGAGAATGGAGAGTATAGGGTGATGACAGTTGCTCACTGGCTGAGTTGCAGGGGTGGTGGATTTCTTGTGGGAGAGGTAATGTACATCTTTTCCTGTTGGGGTCTGTAACTGATGGCTCTTTTCCTGTTCTTTTTTCTGTGGGGGTCTGTCATTGACAATTCTTCCTGTAATTGACATTGAGTGGTATAGCTCCCCCTTCTGGCCTCCCAAGTTGGGTTTAGGGGGGTTTCCCTTTATTAATTTTTACGATATGTAAATGAGTACGTATGGCTGTGTTCCAGTAAAAGCTAAATTTACAAAAATGGGCATCGGGCCCCATTTGGGCCATCGACCAGAGTTTGACAAGACCTGCTCTACATCTGTGTTTCTCAAACTTCAGGTTGATTCATTAGTTATAGACTCAATTTAGTGTGTTGGAAAAATAGATGTTTAAAAACATGGACTAAGCCCAAATAGAATAAAAACTACTGAAACCATTATTACATTATACGTTAACTAACTTGGATTTATTTTCTTATTTAAACGAATTTTTTTATGTTTATTTAATTTTGAGAGAGAGAGAAAGAGACAGAGAGCGAGAGGGGGAGGGGCAGAGAGAGGGAGAGGCAGAATCCAAAGCAGGCTTCCGGCCCTGAGCTGTCAGCACAGAGCCAATGCAGGGCTCGAACTCATGAACTGTGAGATCATGACCTGAGCCAAAGTTGGGCTTAATCGACTGTGCCCTCTTTTTTTTTTTTTTTTAAATATAAGTTAGTTGGGGAGCCTGCTTAACTGTTTCTTATTATGGACCATGATCATAAAAGTTTGAAAAATACTGTTCTTAGTAAGTACTAGTCAATATAACATGGATTTTCACAGCTGAGGAAACAGAGACCCAGAAAGACATAAAGTGACTTGCCCAAAATTGGGCAGGTGGAAGGTTCTGGGATTCAAATGCCAGTGGAGGGCAGAGCCTGAGGGAAGGAGCTACCGCACAGGCTAGTCTAACAGGCGTTTTATTCTAAGATAACAAGCATCTGAGATAAGCTTTTTCCCTTGCCCACTTTGGAAATGCTAATGAGTAGTCAGATGGTTAAAATTCCTTCCAACAGAAGGAAAATAAAGGAAAACAAGGGACAGGCATAGTCCACAAATTGAATAGTTTCCTGCTGAAGCAAACTGAATGTCTTTTTTTCCGTCCCGGTATTTCCACTGCAATTGCTATTTATCACAATGTATCCCCACCCCCCCCAACACATTTTACAAAGTCAGTTGGAATTGATTTGAGACTCTAAAACAGTCTTGTGAATGAAAAAGCAGGGTGTAACCTATTCAAACAACCCCTCTTCCTTAATCTAGTAACATGTGAGATGCAATTTAAATGATAATGTTAACCAAAATGTGAGAAATGCAACATTATGCTAGAAAAGGGTTTTTTTTTTTAACCCCCACTGAAAAGACAAATGGCTGAGACATTTATATCTGCCGTACTTATTAGGAAGAAAATGCTCAACCCATTAATTTTATTGCTGTGGTGCTGAATTTGAAGGGAGGGTGAAGTTTCTGAATGCTATTACAGGACTCCAGTGATCTGAACAAGATGGTGGCCAGCACAGAGGAAAGCTATAGCCAAATCCAACAATTTTAAAGAAGATTTCTCCCCTAACTTTCATCCTGGTGTTGCAGAACAAGTGTTTCTCTAAGTGAGACTCCTTGGAAATTTTTCTCTTAAATTGAGACTTTAGAATCATTTTGTAAGTTTGTGTTTTTAAGGCCAACCCTCCATAAGTTGTTTGCTGGCCAATTTAAAGACAAGTCTCCCTGGCAACGGTGCTTTACCGGGGTGGGGGGGGGGTGGTTTATGCATGCAGAGAATAGAATTCAGAATTATAGGAAATAATGAAGTAAACATTGGTTTCAGTAAGGGAAAAAATCAAAAACAAAAAAAGGAAGCATATTCGGATTTTTATAATTTTTATTTTATTTATTTTTATTTATTTTTTTGGAGAGAGAGATAGAGAGCAAGTGGGGGAGGGTCAGAGAGAGAGGGAGACAGAATCCACAAGCAGGTTGTGTGCTGTCAGCACAGAGCCCAACATGGGCCCGAACTCATAAACCGTGAGATCATGACCTGAGTCAAAATCATCCAACTGAGCCACCCAGGTGCCTCATGTCTCTGAATGTTCCCAATGAGTTTGGATAGTTCAATATTCATTTTTTTTCTATGTCATGATCATGCCAAATAGCTTTTACAGTTGAATGGTGTAATATATATTTTATGATCTTTTCCTTTTTACTGCACAACCAGTTCCCGTGAAGTTAATATTTGCCTTTTAAAAATTGGCTCAATTTTCTATGTTCTTGTCACTAATTCAACACCCAGTTTTTCACTAGTAATGCCATCCATTTATATCAGGTGAGCTATCAGTTTTACTTTCTAGGAGTTTGAAGCTTCTGGGGCCTTCAAATCTGCCCCTCTGTTCCTGAGGTCAGTGTCGGGAAGGAAAAAATTTCCTTAACTCTTCAAGATTCTTTTGGCTGATCTAAGAATTAAATTGACATGAGACAAATTAATAGAAGAAAATCAAATTTAATTGCATACATACAGGATTTCCATTAGAATAGGAGGCCCAAAGTTCAGTCAGGCAATTGAGGCTTATATGCCTCCAGAGCTGCAAAGAATGGGGGATGGGTCTGGAACTTCAAAGGGAAGGAAGATAATTCACAGGAAGATGAAGAAGAGTTAGTGTTTGATGAACAAATGTTTGCTGGGCCATACAGAAGTGAAGAAACACAGAAAGGAATTTTAACTATCAGATTTTGCTAGTTTCCTCCCTGCCAAGTTCATATTATACTGTAGTTACCTAAGGTGATAGCTCCCTTCCTGGATCAGGTCCTCTGTCTAAATTGTTTTAGGCATTTAGGGGGAAGATCAAAGTTTCTTTCTGAGCCTTCTATTTCTTATAAGTAATCAGCCTCAAATAATCCACATGCCAAAGACACATTTTGGGGGTGGCAGATTTTGCTCCCCTACATGGAGAAGCCAGCTCTCATTCTAGATCTTCCTTCCTTCCCCTCCTGGGCCATCCCCTTGTCCTCGGTAGTAGATACCCTATTTTTCTTAGCCCACGTGTTCAATGTTCTTGATTTATTTTCTCAATTAACTTACTTCTTTCACTAGGTTTCTGAGGAAGGAGTTATTATTATTATTTTTGGAGATGTATGTAAATGTTGGATGTAGAATCCTAGGTTAGAGATCACTTTCCTCAAAATTTTAAAGATATTACACTGCCATCTTCTAGCTTTTAGATTGCTATCAAGAAGTCTGAAACCACTCTCTTTTGACTCTGCATAGGACCTCCTTTTTCTCTGGGGAACCTTGTAAAATTTCTTGAGACAGTTTCTGAAATTCCATGACTTTTCATGAAATTCCATGACATTGGTCACTGTGCCGGTCTTTTGAAGCCAGAAACACATGTTCTTAGGTTCTGGAGAACTTTCTTAAATTATTTAATGGATAATTTCTTCACCTCCATTTTTTTGTTTGTTCATTTTCTTTCTAAAACTCTTCTTATCCAGATGTAGGTTCTCTGTTTAAAAAAAATTATTCTCTCCTATTTTGTGTTCCTTTGTCTTTTTATTCAGTTCTGGAAATTTTTGTCAATCTAATCCTCAAACCCTTTCACCAAAGCATTTCTTTGTGTTATCACATTTCTTTTTCTTTCTTTCTCCTTTTTTTTTTTTAAGAAACTTATATGTATGTGTTTTTTAATGTTTATTTATTTTTGAGAGATAGAGAAAGCATGAGTGGCAATAGGGGCAGAGGGAGAGGGAGACACAGAATCTGAAGCAGGTTCCAGGCTCTGAGCTGTCAGCACAGAGCCCGATGCAGGACTCGAACTCACAGACTGCGAGATCATGACCTGAGCCAAAGTCAGTTGCTTAACCGACTGAGCCACTCAGGCACCCCTCTAGTACATTTTAACTTGATAAATGAGCGATGTCTTACAATACGAATAGTACATGATGCCGAACGTCCCATGATCACAACTGAGCCAATGGTTCTTGAAATTCTCTTTGATATACAAGTGCTTTGGATGACAAGCATGTTTCCGGAATGAATAATGCTTGCAAACCAAGGTTTTACTGTATATACTTTGTGCTTTTCTAAATGCCCATGTATACTTCACCCGTATAGACTTCTACTGGTGACTTCTACTTAACCCAGCAGAATAGAACTTTGACTCCTGAGGAAGCTACAGATTTGTGGTTAAGTGACCTGACCGAGGTCACGCAAGGAGTTAATGGCAGGATCCAATTAGAATGAGGGTTTTTGGGGTCCCCAACTGAACTTTGATGCAGAATCCATGAATAAATCAACCCTCTCAGCCATGACCACGAAGGACCTAATTCACTGGAAGGAAAGTGCTGAGCCTGCCTTCAGAGTCCTTCAAGTAAACCTGCTGCCCAGTTAGCTGAAGGAGAGGGCCGTGCTGAGAATTAGTACACCGGCAATATATCATCACGAAGCCAGAGAGGCTGACATTTGCATAAAGTCAGCTCCTTGTGCGGCTACCTGAGTGGATCCCAGGAAGAAGGAGTCTACTTAGCCAGCATGGCTTTTACAGCCACAGTGAATCTGGAGGATTGAACATTTGGGCCAGAGCACTTCAGTTTTCTCTGCTGTTTGAGATAGGTTTTTTTTTTTTTAAGCCAGGGATTACCTTTTTCCGAGTCCCTTCTCCTTTAAAGGACTGTCCTCTCTAAATTTACTTAATTGATAGAGCGAAGAGGTCCAAATTGATAGCAACCAAATTCATTGAAGAGAGATCAGAAAGTGCCAGGAACACCATAATTTGCATAATTAGAAAGTATTGTTTTAAGGGAACAAGGATCAGGTTTTTTCCATTTCAGAGTTGAAAATGCCCCATGATTAATTTCACCCAACATGTTCCTTAATGATATGAAAAGTAATCAAAATAAGTAATCAAGAAAATCAAAGTGTCCTAAGTACTTTAAGATGATAATGACAGTAACAGTTAATAACAGCCATAACCAGAGTTATATTTTACTTTTACATTTTAAAACTGTGGGCCAGATACTGTGCTAAGCATTCCAACGCCTATTTCGTACCCAGAAGGCGGCGTGAAGTAGGAACAAATATTCTCACCATTTTACCAGCGACATTGGGTGAGTTGCTTAGAGCTCATCTGGATGCCAAGAGTCACACAGCATGTAAGGGGCAGAGGTGAAATTTGAACTTGGGTTATCAGAATGTAAATTCCGCCCCTCTTAAACTGTTATGCTGTACTGCCCCTTAAAGAAAATCTTCATTACAACTGTCACCTCTGAATGTCATTTTGGGTACAGGAGAGGAAGTTTATTTTTTCTTAGTAGGAAAGTCATTTATTTTGCAATTTTTTATATATTTTTATTTCTATTTTTTTTAATTTAAAAAAATTTAATGTTTATTTTTGAAAGACAGAGACAGAGACAGAGACAGAGTCTCTGTAAGTAAGCCGGGGAGGGGCAGAGAGAGAGGGAGACACAGAATCCAAAGCAGGTTCCAGGCTCTGAGGTGTCAGCACAGAGCCCGGCATGGGGCTTGAACTCATGAACTGTGAGATCATGACCTGAGCTGAAGTTGGATGCTTAACTGAATGAGCCACCCAGGTGCCCCTATTTTGCAATTTTTTAAGTGTGGTAAAATAAACATGACATAAAATTTGCCATTTTAACCATTCTTAACTGTAGAAATCAGTGGCCTTAAATACATTCATAATGTTGTGCAACCATAACCATTCTCCATTTCTGGAAAGTTTTCATCATCTTGACCAGAAACTTTCTGGAGTTTTTTTTTTTTTTTTTTTTTTTTGAGAGAGAGAGAGACAGACAGACAGAGTGCGAGTTGGTGAGGGGCAGAGTGAGAGGGAAACACAGATTCTGAAGCAGGCTTCAGGCTCTGAGCTGTCAGTGCAGCTCGTCCCACGCAGATGCCCCCAAACTCTCTATCTGTTAGACACTAAATCTCCATTCTGTCTTTTGCCCAGGCCCTGGTAACCTCTATTCTACTTCCTGTCTCTGTAAATTTGCCTTTTCTAGGTACTTCACATAGATGGAATCATATGATATACATCCTTTTGTGTTGGGCTTGTTTCGCTTAGCATAATGTTTTCAAGTTTGTCCATGTTACATGTGTCAGAACTCAGTTCCTGTTTATGCTGAATAATATTGCATTGCACATCTAGATCCTATCCTGTTCATCTGTTCATCTGTTGATGACTCTTGGGCCACCTTTGGCTACTATGAATAATACTCCTGCGAACACCGGTGTACAAGGATCTGTTTGAGTCCCTGCTTTCAATTCTTTTGCATATACACCTAGAAGTAGAATTTACTAGATCATATGGTAATTCTACATTTAACTTTTTGAGGAACCACGAAGCCATTTTCCAGAGTGGCTGAACCATTTTACACTCCAACCAGCAGTATACCAGGGCTCCCATTTTTCCACGTCCTCTCCAACACTTACTGTTACTTTTTTGGTCATGCTTGTTCTAATGGGTGTGAAGTGGTATCTCATTGCATTTTGATTTGCATTTCCCTAATGACTAATGGTGTAGAGCATCTCTTCATGTGCTCATTGCTTCTTCGTTTATCTTCTTTGGAGGAAGGTCTCCTCAAGTCCTTTGTCCATTTTTGAATTGGGTGGCTTGTTTTTTGTTGTTGGGGTGTAGGAGGTTTTTCCTTTTTTGGGGAGCATATTCTGAATATTAATCCCTTACCAGATATATGATTTGCAAATATTTTCTCTCATTCTGTGGGTGGTCTTTTCACTCTCTTGATCATGTTCTCCGATACACCAAAGTTTTTAATTTGATGAAGTCTGGTTCATGTATTTTTTGTTGTTGTTGCTTTTGGTGCCATATCCAAGAAATCATTACCAATCCAATATTGTAAGATTTCTCCCTACGTTTTCTTCTAAGAGTTTTATAGATTTAGGTCTTGCAGTTTAGGTCTTTGATCCATTTCCAGTTAATTTTCGTATATGGTAAAAAATAAGGGTTCAGCTTTATTTTTTTGCATGTGGATATCCCATTTTCCCAGGACCATTTGTTGAAGGACAGTCTCTCTCCAATGAGTGGACTTGGCACCCTTGTCAAAAATCATTTGACTCTATATATGAGGGCTTATTTCTGGGCTAGCTGTTCTACCCATTGGACTCCACGTCTATCTTTATGTCGGTAACACTATTTTGATTACTATAGTTTCACAGTAAGTTTTGAAATCAGAAGGCGTGAGTCCTCCAGGAAAAGCCGTTTTGATTCACATGAGATGAAAATTAAGATGTGGATTCATTTCAGATCACTTAGTGCGAAAGAGATGGCGATCAGCCAGTCTGAAGCCCAGAGCTTCTGTTAGCATCATCCAAGCTGCAGAGTTCCTTGGAGGCTTATGCCCACCTCTCCTTAATTTAGTCTTTCACATGGTAGAAGGAGGTAGGGATGGAGACCGAGGACAGTGCTGACAGAGGTGTGAATTGGTCTAATCTTTTTAGGGGACAATTGGACATAAGAATCACAATCCTTGGAAATACACTACCATCTCACTCACAGTGTTTCTGGGTAGAGTAATAATAAGTGGACTCGCACAAAAATTTGCCCGTAAAGATGTTCAACCCAGTGTTGTTACTCTAGTGACGATAAACAACAAAAAAATTTGAGTGGCTGCTGATTAAATCATGGCACACGATCCCATACAGTGGGATACCTTGTTAGAAACATGTTGTCAAAACTTATTTACAGATGTGAGAAAATGGTAAAGGTAACTATTTAAAGTTAAGAAAGTTATATATACTATGCCATTTCATAATCATCAGATTTGGAGATCATAAAATTTGGAGATCACACACACACACTGGAAGGATAGATACCCATTTTTAAAAAATGTTTATTTTTGAGAAAGAGAGAGAGAGAGAACATGAGCAGGGAAGAGGCAGAGAGAGAGATACAGAATCTGAAGCAGGCTTCAGGCCCTGAGCTGTCAGCACAGAACCTAACATGGGGCTCAAACTTGTGAACCGTGAGATTGTGACCTGAGCTGAAATTAGAGAGTTACCTGACTGAGCCACCCAGGCACCCTGGAGAGATAACCTTATTAACAGTGGTTATGTTAGGTTTGGTCCTCCAGAAGTAGATCCTGAGACAAGAATTTGGGTGCAATAGAATCATGAGGGAAGTGCTTCTGGGAGGAAGTGGTAAGGGATGGAGGAAGCAGGACAGAAAAGGGGAAGAAGCAAAGCAATGATATAATTTCAGGCCAAGTCCTACAGAGGGCAACTCCAGCCTGATGCAGATCCCCCCGCCCAGCAGTCACTGGCCAGAGACCACCCTGGGCAGGACACCCAGGCGCTCTGGATAAAGCTGCCTCGGTAGCCTGATAGCAGTCCCCTGAGTAAGCGGTACAGGTGCAGGCCATCAGGACCAAAAGCTTACAAAGTTGAGCAATAAACATGCATAAATGGTAAAGGGGATCCTAAGGAATCTGGTGGAACACCCCATTCAACAGTCTGTCAATGTAGTCAAGGAAAAGGCAGTATTTTTGTAATAACCCCCTATTACTTGAAAAATTATACCCAGAAACAAAGATCTTTCCAAGTCTTCTACAGTCTCACATCTATTTCATGGAATTATGCATAGAATTTTGTGACAAAGCCTCTTTCCTGTAGCCATGCCACGCTGGCTGTTCGGGCAGTATTCTTATAAAGCTTTAAGGCTCAAAACTCCTCATTTCAGGGAGAAGGTATTTGCAAAGCATGTATCTGATAAGGGGTTGATATCCAAAATATATAAGGAATTCATATAACTTGTTAGTAGACAAACAATAATCTGATTTAAAAATGGGCAAAAGATCTGAACTGCCATTTTTCCAAAGAAGACATAGAAAGGGCCAGCAAGTACATGAAAAGATGCTCAACATCCCTGATCAGCGAAGCAACACAAATCAAAACCACAATGAGGTAACACCTCTTACCTGGCAGAATGGCTAGGATCAAAGAGATAAGACCTAACAAGTGTTGGTGAGGATGTGGAGAAAAGGGAGTCCTTGAGGACTGTTGGCGGGAATGTAAATTGGTGCAGCCACTCTGGAAAACTGGTTGGAGGTTCCTCAAAAAATTCATGGCCATAGAATGGCCATATGATTCAGCAGTCCTACTTTTGGGCATATATCTGACAAAAATGAAATCACTATCTTGAAGAGATTTTTGATTTTTCCATATCCGTGTTCATTGAAGCATTACTCACAGTAACCAAGACATGAAAATAATCCAGTGTCCATTGACACATGGTGGATAAAGAAGATATGGTATATATGTACAATAGAATATTATTCACCCATTAAAAAAGAAGGGAATCCTGCCATTTGGGACTATATGAAAGGGCATTGAGGGCATTATACTAAGTGAAATAAGTCAGACAGAAAAAGACAAGTACTGTCGGATCTCACTTACATGTGGAATCTGAAAAAACCCTGAACGCCTAAAAATAGAGTCGATTAGTGGTTTCCAGGGACTGGGAATGTGGAGGAAATGGTAAGATGTGGTTCAAAGGGCACCAACTTCCAGTTATAAGATAAATAAATTCTGGGGATCCAACGTACAGGATGGTGATTATAGTCAACAGTATTGTAGTGTTCCTTGGAAGTTGCTATGAGAGTAGGTCTCAAATGTTCTCACCGTAACAATAACAACAATGGTAATTATGTGAGGTGAGGGATGTGTTATTAAACTTATGGTAAATTTTGGCAGTATATTTGTGTATCAAATCATCATGTTGTACATCTTAAACTTGCAGTGTTATATGTCCAATATATCTCAAAAAACTGGAAAAAAACTCATTTCATGGGTGACCATATATCATTAACAGTAATAAATATGATGAAAACAACAATAGTGATGACTTTTGAAACAATCCTGTACGTGGTAGTGATAACAGTAGCATGTACTGGGATTCTTTATGGGCTGGGTCCTGGGTAAAACACTGTAGTCATTGCATTAGCTCACTGAATCCTCAGAATTATTCTATAGGTTAGGTACAGTTAATATCCCTATTTCCAAGATGGGAAAACCAAAGCCAAGAGAGGCTACGTAATCTGCTCCAACAAAATCAGTAAAAAAGGCAGAGCTTGGACTCAACCCAGGTTTGCCTGGTACTGGAACTCACATTCAGAATTGTTGCTGTTGCAATGCACTGGATCCCTGTCCGTGTGCTTTTTTCTTATATTTTAAGAAACATGAGTCTTGAATTCTCATTATGGGCCAGTTCTGCTGTTATATTGTGCTCCTCTTTTTTATATGTAACCCTGGGAATATATCTCTGTTGGTTTTCCCAGACTCTTCGGGCAAACCGTTTGAGCTTCTTTCTGCTCATAATCTCTTGGGAGAAGGGCTGATGCATTTGTAAAATTAGGAGCAAAACCCATCATTGTCTATGGAGAATACCTGCCCCAGTGCATGCTGGGTTGAGCATTTTATAATATTCACACTTCAATCATTGCATTCCTTAAATGATAGCTTTCTCTGACCTAAGGGGAAACCTTGCCTTTTTGTCTATTGCAAATATATATGGTAAAAAATGGACAGAGGCCAAGAGGCATATTATAATGTGAGAAGAGCCTTTTCTAGGACAGTAGAATAAGGGTGATAATTTTAGAAATCGCCAAATAGGATAAATGGGCGCCTTCCTTCTTTTCCTTACCCGTTTTCCTTTCATCGTGGGCTTAAGTCAGACTCCTGGCATAGAACTCAACGTGACACAGGTTGAAAGAAACAGGTTGAAAGAAACAGAAACAAACATACAGTTCAAAAGAATTGGAGAGGATTTAGTTGACTTCCACAGGTTAAATTTCTATCTAAAGATTAATTTGCTCCCACCACACTCAGGTCTTTCCAGATTTCTGTTTACTTATGTATGAGGAAAAAACATGCTCAGCGAGGCTGAATCTGGCGATTAGTTAAATTACTCTGACATCCATTATTAAAAAACCTCGATTCCACCTGGAGCTGGGGTTTGTTTAGTGTGGCCTGATGATAACTTTCTGCTTGACTGATGGCTACTAATGC
Organism: Cryptoprocta ferox; assembly: GCA_028646485.1. Lineage (NCBI taxonomy): Eukaryota > Metazoa > Chordata > Mammalia > Carnivora > Eupleridae > Cryptoprocta > Cryptoprocta ferox. Next base: position 13,335,068 of record CM053564.1, on the reverse strand, counting down.
TGCTACTGGAATGTGAATGTCAGTTACAAATGGAAATGGACACACAAACTCCAGGACCTATTAAGCTGGTGGCCACAACCGACCGCACTCCCAAATGGGTGTGGATTCCAAATAAAGGCTAAAGGGATTTAACTGCATTCTGCCTGGGAAACATTTATTCTTTGCATTTGCTCTGTTTGGGGCATATGAAAGAGTAAAGAGGAGGAAACAAAGCCAAGGGGCCTGGAGGAGGGGGGATCAAGAGAGTATCATGCCCGCTGACAGATGCAGAGAACAGACCTAACATCTGTGAAAGGGAAGTAGAGCACTTAGGAACAAGGTGATAGGAAATTAAAGCACTCAGAGACATAGGCCGGGGAAACTGATTGTGTTTGTCTCCATCAGGAGACTGTGGCACCTCAAAGATGGAATCTACCAGCCTCCCTTTTCTCTCCTCTCTTTCAGCCCGTTGGCATTGATTTGGTCTTAAAGCATGGAAGGAGGCCCCAGGAAGCCCAGCAACATTGTCATGCAGGGAAAATGAGCACCTAACATGTAAACAGTTCTCCTAAATGCACGTGCTCAAGGCAAATGGGTTTGGAAAAATTTTACCCACTGTTCTCTTGCAGTGGTTACTCTGTGAGGGTATGTCTGGGACCAATAAGGCTAGGGGTTTTGCTTTGTTTGTTTTTTATTATATTTTTCAGATAAGCAAACTGAGGCTTAGCAAACAGCCACTTAGCAGATCCCCGGGGTGGGGGTTTCTGGGCAAGTTTCAAACTCCCTAAGTCTGCCCTGGTTTTTCTGTAAAGTGGGGATGAAGATAAGGATACTGAAGACATAGCACTTACTATTACGATTAAATGGAACCATGCATGTAAGACACACTGTATTTAATGTCTATTTACTGAGCCCTTTCTGTGTCCTGGATACTGTTCTAGGTGCTAATGTTGCTTTTTGCCCTGGGGTGACAAACACACATACCTCATTCTATTAGACAGTAAACCTGAGAGGCAGGTACTCTTTTTTTTTTTTTTTTTAATTTTTAAATGTTTATTTATTTTTGGCAGAGAGAGAGAGAGAGAGAGAGAGCACAAGCGGGGTAGGGGCAGAGAGAGAGAGACACACACAGAATCCGAAGCAGGCTCCAGGCTCTGAGCTGTCAGCACAGAGCCCGATGTCGGGCTCGAACTCACGAACCATGAGATCATGACTTGAGCCGCACAATCGACTGAGCAACCCAGGCACCCGGAGGCAGGTACTATTTTTAATCATCATGTGTATAAGGGAACTGAGGTTTAAAGAGAGAAATCAAGTAACTTGCCAAGGTCACACATCTACTGGGGGGCTAAGGTGGACTCATTAGCTTGTTTCTTTCAACAAATACTTCTTGAGCACCTACTATTGTGCCCGAGGCATGGAATGCAACAGGCACAGACAAGGCAGCCTCTCTGTCCTGGTGGTGCTTCTGTTCCAGATGGGGGCAGACAACCACCCTCACGACAATGATTTCATCCTGATTGTGATAACCTTCAGGAAGGAGCTGTGTGAGGGCCATGAGAAGGCGGGGTCAGACCTGGTGGGAGGGTCCGGTTTAGACTGAGGTCTACAGGACAAGTAGGAATCGGAGCGAAGAGGCAGACGTGAAGGGTGTTCCAGGATGGAGGCCACGTTCGTGGTATAGTTGCTCCACATATGTCTGCCTCCAGCCTATTCACAACCGCCGTGGTGCTGGCTGCAAGCGCCGTGGTCAGCGACTGCCCTTCTGTGCCTCCCCAGCTCAGCTGACAGCCCTGAGCCCTGGCAGATGCCTCTTCTCTCTAAAAGGGATTTTGACATCATTTCCTAGAATGAATCTTTTTTCCTGACTGAAGGCTTACGATTGGCCCTTGGCAAATTGCAAGACCTAAAGGCATTGTGTGTGTGTATGTGTGTGTGTGTCTTGTAGCTGTAAAAATGCCATCTTCAATTATATCTCTTGACCGCCCCAATTCTCAGCGCTTTTTTGACAGGCAGGAAGTGAAGATGGTTTCTTTGAGAGAGAGAGCAGCAGGTGAGCTCCTGGCACTGAAACCTGAATGACTCCCTCCTGTCTTCACCGCACACAGAGAAACCCACTCAGCCTCAGGGCTGGGGAGCGCCAAGTTGTCAAACGTGCCCAGGAGAATTAGGGTGTCATCTTCATGGTTTTCTTTTGGGGAGGAGAAGGACAAGCAGCATTCTCAGACCTGGAGGACTTTGAATAAAAAATGGGAACCTAATATGGTGCGCCTGGGTGGCTTAGTCCGTTAAGCGTTGGCCTTAGGCTCAGGTCATAATCTCCTGGTTCATGGGTTCCAGCCTGAGTAGGGCTCTCTGCTATAGGCTCAGAGCTCCTTTAGGATCCTCTGCCCCTCCACTCCCCCCGCCCCCGTCCCTCCCCTATTCATGCTACCTCTCTCTCTCTCTCTCAAACATTAATAAAAAAAACTTGAAAAAAAAAATAAATGGGCACCTAATAAAGTTTTGTTGAATGAATGTCTGCCTGAATGAATGAATGAATGAAAAATCTATGAGAAAGCACCAGGCTCTGCTGTGCCATTAGCAAAGCATCTTGTTAAAGGTGGTACTAAGAACTGGGGGGTTGGTGTGTATAGGACTTGACTGGATAAAGAACAGAGAGAAAAGAGCGATAGTGAGTCGTGGGGAAACCTTGTGGTTCAGGTTAGGGCACCCGATTTTAAGCCTGACTGTTTCAATTAGAATGTCGTGGTGGGTGGCTGGCTAAGCGTTCTGCAGTGGTGTGTTTGGAACACCAGGCATTGGAGTCGCGCGGAAAGCTTGTTAAAACCCAGATTTTAGGGCCCCACTCCCAGTGTTTCTGACTCAGTAGCTCTAGGTTGGTGGCTGAGAAACTTGCATCACTAATGTGATGGTGACAAAGCCGGCAGAGGGGCTTAGAGTAAGAGCTCTGCCTTCAAGCCACTTGAGTTTCGGATTGCCGGATAAAAAATAGGACACTCAATTACATCTCAATTTCATATAAACAACAAATAACTTTAACCTAGGACTACGTCGCATTCCAGAGGCAGCCTGTGTTTTTATACGCATGCCTATTGGGTTAAACCCCCAGCACTGCTACTCTGGAGCTGTTAACCATAGTCGGGTTCTTGGGCCTGACAACGATAGAAAAGAGGCCAGACCCCAAAATCTAAAGCACAGACAAGGTTTTACTGGGGCTACAGCTCAAGCTGGAGGAAGACTCTGCACCAACAAACCGGTTAGGCCGGCCTTCTCCTACCCAGAAAGTTCCCGCTCAGGATCCGCCAATATGCTGATGAGGGAAGGGGGGAAGCTTCCTTCTGATTGGTTGGAAGAGCCTTGTCATGATTGGTTGGAAGGGGCTCATCCTGATTGGTCGGATTCAGCAGACAACTCAGGCAGCTCATTGGTGCTTTTTGGAGCCGGGGTTCTGTGTTCGAAGTGCAGCTGGTGACGGTGGTGGCCTCCTGGCCGCATCGCGGTGCTGCTCTGTAAGGAAGGCGGGGTAACAGTCACAGCCAACAGAAATGCTCCAGGTGCACGCTGGTTTTCACCTGGGGCTGGTTCCCGTGGTCCCTCACTGTCTCAGAGCCATGTTCTGTAAGGCAAGTCATTTAACTTCTTTGAGCGCCAGCTTCTTCGTCTACAGAATGGGAATGGTAATAATGCCACCTGTCTCCTAAAATGCTTAAGACAATGAAGAGATCACGTAAAGGCCCCACCACAGAGACCTGCCTGTAGCAAGCACTCAGTAAATGCCAGCGGTTATTATTCATCATTAACTTCAGGTGAGTAACTTTTTGGAGGAAAAAAACACAAGCAATTGAGGCTAGGAAATAGTTCTCAGAAAAGGTCCTTTTCGCCACCTCCCTCCGATTTCTTTAGTAGTAGATTATAAAAAAATAGCTTGGCTGATTACACCCAAAAGCTCTTGCGTCCTGCGGCTCCTACCCTGTCTCAGGGCCGGATTTGGCTGTCCTCTCGATGTTGTGCCTGGGTGTTAACATTTCTGAAAGCAGGCACAGGCGGGTCTCCAGGGTTGGGACTAATGCCTGTCGCTGGGAAATAGACCAGCCCCTCTCAGCCTGCCACTTGCCATGTATATGTGGAGAGAGACAGGGAGAATATGCTGTTTATGTTGAATCCATTTGAACGTGTCTTGATCCCTTGGAAGTCAGCTTCTGTCCATCTGGTTAAAAACAACTGTCTTAGTATGGCCAAATTGCAAAGTTGGGAGGGGTCTTACCTATTCCCTATTCTGGTGACTTCCAAATTCTTCTGACCACATCCCATGCGCCATTGCACATGCAAATTTACTGTACATATACATAATATTGAAATTTAGGAAAAAGCTGGTGTCTCGATTTGCGTGGAATCTTGGCCCATTGGAAGCCCATTGGTGGAAGAGTGGTGAGGATGAGCCCGAAACACTCATTGCTACACTGAGTGATATGGAGCTAAAATGTCTGGACGTTTCTTTGGCCCTTGGTAAAATGAAGTTGACGAGGTCAGTATTTTTCAACTTGTAGGTTGTGACCTATATGTGGATCATGAAATCAGTTAAAAAGGCCTTTTACCGGTATATTTTTTTTAAAGAAATAGAATACAGAACAACAGAATTGAAAATATCAGCGTGTGTTACATGGACACAGTAGGGGTAAGTATTGTTTTGTGACACTTTTGATACAAATGTATATTGTCCAATGACAAAGCTAAAACTCGTCATGAGTTTGAAGGCCCTTATTTGAGGGAGAAGGATCCATGGACCGGGGGAGTTCAGTGCCTCCCAGCAGTGGAGCCCTGTTCCGGGCAAGAGCAACTTACAGAGCGCATTAGAAGCGACAGAAACAGGGCATAATTTTCCAGGAGGTCAGGGATTTCCTTGTAAGCCCAGCAGATCGTTTCCGGGGTAAGGTGAGCTGGCTGACGCTGAGAGGGGAGACCCCGAGTGGTGTATGTTAGGGTTCCTAGACAGTCAGTGTGGGCTTAGGTTTAGGTTTGTGATGTGGGCCAGGCCCTCTAGGGCAGCCTCTGTCTTGTGGTTCCAATAGATAGAATCTCTTTTATCAACAGGCATGATACATTCACATCTGCATCCATTTACATGTGTAATGGGTCATGGAACATGGTCAGAAGAATTCGGAAGTCATCAGAATAGTTGGTATCTAAGACCTCGTCCAGCTTTGCAGTTTGGAGTTGCTAGGACAGTGGTTTTAAACCAGGGCAGTTCTGTGCTCCCAGGGAGATTTGGCAATGTGGAGACACTCTGGATTGTCACGGCTTTGGGAGGAAGGGTGTGTGCTATTGACGTCCATGCAGAGAGGCCAGGAATGCCGCTAAACATCCTACATTGCACGGGGCAGCTCCCATAACAGGGAATTACCTGCCCCGAATGTCCATGGTGTGGAGGTTGAGAAATCCTGTTCTAAGAGTGTATGTGGATAGAGCCAGTTACCAACAGTAGCATTATTACTGTTTGCTAGCATTTATTGAGCGCTGACTATATACAGGCACTCTTCTAAGTGCTAGCATTAATGAGCTCTTTTAATTTTTTTTTTTAATTTTTAAATTTTTGGGGGGAGGGGAGAGAAAGAGAGAGTGTGAGCAGGGGAGGGGGAGAGAGGGGGAGACATAGGATCCAAAGCAGGCTCCAGGCTCTGAGCTGTCAGCACAGAGCCCGATGTGGGGTTTGAACTCATGAACCATGAAATCATGACCTGAGCTGAAGTCGGACGCTTAACTGACTTAGCCACCCAGGCGCCCCTAGTGAGCTCTTTTAATATCCACAACACAGGTGTTATAAATTTATCATAAAATAATGTTCTTGGGGCGCCTGGGTGCCTCAGTCGGCTAAGAGTCTGACTCTTGATTTCTGCTCAGGTCATGATCTCATGGTTGCGAGATGGAGCTCCACATAGAGCCTCCTTGAGATTCATTCTCTCTCTCTCACTCTCACTCTCTCCCCCTCTGCTCTGTCTCTCGCTTTCTGTCTCTCTCTCAAAAAAAGAATGTTCTTGTCCCCATTTACAGGTGTGGAAATTGAAGAGCAAGATTAAGGGCTGCCCGAGGTTACACAGTTTGTAGAACTGGGATTCAAAACCAGGAATTCTGGTTTCAGATTCCTTCTTTACTTAGACAAAATGCAAATTAAAATCAGAAATCAGTTACCATTGCATACCTATTAGAAAAAGTAAAATTAAAAAGACTGACCATACCGAGTGTTGGCAAGGATGAGGAACGAGAACACGCATAAACTATCGGTGGGGATGTAAAATGGTACAACCCCTTTGGAAAAACAGTTGGCGGTTTCCTAAAAAGTTAAATATATACTGTAGTAGGCAGCAGAATGGCTCCCCAGAGACATCCATGTGCTAATCCCTGGAACCTGTGAATACGTTACCTTACACAGGTAAAGGGACTTTGGAGATATGGTTAAATTAAGGGTCTTGAGATGGGGGAAATTATCCTGAATAATCTAGGTGGCCCAATGTAACCATAAGTGTCCTGATAGACAGAAGGGTCAGAGAGAGAGAGAGAGAGAGAGAGATTTAAAGATGCCACAATGCTGGTTTTGAAGAAGGGGAAGGGACCACACCAGGAATCAAGGAATGTAGTTGGCTTCTAGAAGCTGGAAAAGATAAGAGAATGGTTCTTTCCAGGGCCTCCAGAAGGAATGCAGGCTTGCTAACATTTTCATTTGAGCCCAGTAAGACACGTTTTGGACCTCTGCCCTCTAGAACTGTAAGATAATAACTTTTGGTTGCTTTAAGCCACTACATTTGTGACAATTTGTTACCGTAGCAATAGCAAACTGATTCATAATCTTACATATCCGGTCACTCTCCTTCCAGTTATTTACCCAAGAGAAAAGAAAACGTGTATATTGGTACATACAACATTCATAAGTCTTTTAAAATATGTAAAAGTTGCCTCTCCCTCTTTGATTCCTGCCATTTATAACAAACATCTATCGAGTGCCTGCCACACTCCTGATCCTATTCTTTAGAGATAACAGTAAATAACGTGTATCTTTCTTTCTGGGGTATTTGGAAGGCACTGGAACGTTCCAGAGATTTGTCACTGGGTTTTAGTTTAACAAGTTCTGTTCTACCCAGTGTTCATTTGATTGCGTGAAGTCCCTTATGTGGGTCTGTGGTACTGTGAACTGTGCTCAGAAACCCAGGGTCTGCTCAGAATAGTTCACGGTGGTAGGTATAGTAAACATCTGTTATGTTTGTTTATTGCCTTCCTAGGGTCCTTTGGCTTCTTTGGGCAAAGACACCCGATTTTCATTTGGGGTATCATTTCCCCTCACTTTATGGATCATGTGGTTTTGCCGTGGCTGCGACTGACCTCACTCCATGGCACCAGGGCAGCCACAGGTCCTAGGCTTGACCCATCAGAGAGTGCCATGGTCCTGGGTTTCCAGGTGAACACAAAATCTGAGAAAAGGGAATCACATTATCTTCAAGGATGTTAACTCATGCTGGGGGAACAAGTTGGCTGGGAGTTATTCTCAAGGGCCATGGATAATGCATTTCTCATTTGGGGCCATTTTTTGGAGACACTTGGAAAAAGTCTGGCAGTGTAATGACTGTTCATCCTTGTGGCCAGTGTGTAGCCTCTGGCAGTGACTTGGGATTGGTTTTCAGCTCTCTCTAGGTTCCCTGCTTAGCTTCCCAGGCTCTTGGATCTGACCCTGCTTTACCTGTCCAAGTCCTTCTTTTATTTCTTACGTTTCCCGTAAATGGAGATCTCTCTGCCTCACTAAATGCAGACCACCGTTCAAACCCTGCTCACGTTTTCCTTCTCCACCAAGAGTTTACGGACTCTCCACCTCCGGAGGCTTCTTCATCCACTTAGTCAGATAGCAATTTAAGCCGAAATCTCACAGACCTCTCTTTCTGTTTCTTACGTCCTACCCCGGTCTTTCTAACCACATTTCAGGAACTTTGAGGTCAGATGTACCTCTTGTTTTTACAAAGATCCTGGCAGCCCTTTGAGAAGTATTTACTGTTTACTGAGGGTTGAGATGGATAAGGTCCCTTTCTTCATGGAGGTTGCAACATAGTGGCTGGGAAAAGATAAGCAAAGAAATAAGATGTTATGGAATGATGAAAATCGAACAAGATCATGGGCGAATGAGTGGGATATTGTGATTTATAATGAGAAATGTGTATTTGGTCTTGCCCTGTTTCTGGCACAGAGTTCCTGAAACTGTTGGAATTTGTTAAGAGGTGAGGGTAACCAAGATGTCTTTTGTTATGTTAATGAGACGACCTTTGGAAAGCACCTAAAGATGGGTGTGGCTGCCTGTGGAGCCAACAGTGTGACAGGAGGGTTGGAACTTTCAGTCCCACCCCCCTGTCTTCTGGGCATGAAAGAGGGGCTGGAGGCTGAACCAGTCAGAATGGCCAACGATTTAATCAGCATGACTCTGTAATGAAGCTTCCATGACATCTTAAAAGGATGGGGTTCTGAGAGCCGCTGGGCGGGTCTGCATGTAGAGATCTGGGGAGCATGGTGCACCCTGAGAAGCAGGGAAGTTCTGTGCCCCGTACCTCACCCTTGGTATCTCTTCTTCTGGCTATTGATTCGTATCCTTTAATATTCTTTGTAATAAACCAGTAATGTAGGAGTGGACACGTTTCTTGAGTTCTGTGAGCCAATCTAACAAATTAACTGAACGCTGTGAAGGGCTCATGGGAACCTCTGGTTTATAGTGTGCAGGTTAGAAGAAGAGGTAACAATCTGGGTTTGTGAAGTGTGGGGCACGGGCAGTCTTGTGTGACCAAGCCTTTAACCTGTGAGATCTAACACTATCTCCAGGTAGAATTCTAGAGCACCAAGCTGGTGTCAGAGCATTGTTTGATGGTGGGGTGGAAACTCCTGTTCCCTTCCCCCGCCATGTTGGAATTGGGTTCAGAACCCATTACAATGAGAAACAGGAGATGACACTTAATTAGGTAGCAAAGGAGGCTTCTTTGAAAGGGGGGTGTTTGAGTGGACTTTTGCCTAATGGATCGATTAGTTTCTTTCTTCCCCTTGCACGTTGGCTGGACTCAACAACTTACTTCCAATAAATAGAATATGGCAGAAATGGCAGGATGTCACTTCCAAGCTTAGGCTGTCCAATGACTGTGGCTTCTGTCTTGGTTTCTCTGTTTCTCTTGGATCACTCCAGGGGAAGCCCGTTTCCGTCTCATGAAGCAGCTCTACATTGAGACCCACATGGTAAGGACTTAGGGCTGTGGCCTGCAGGAATCCACCTGAGTGACCTTGGTCAGGGACCCCCCCACAGCTTGAGTCTTCAGGTGACATTGCAGCCCTGACAGCTGAAATGCTGTGGCATGAGCCACCCTGAGCCGGAGGCAGCCAGACAGGGCACATCCCAGTTCCCGAGTGTGGAAACTGTGAGGCAATAAATACTTGTTGTTTTAAGCACGATGTTTTGGGTAATTTCTTATGCAGCAATAGATAACAAATGGAGTCAAACTGGCATGATGATCTGTGGGTCAGTATGAATGTGCCTTTCTCTATTGATGAGTGGGGCAGATTCCATTCTTCATTAGACTAAAGAGGCATCCTAAGGTTTTCACCCTGGACTGTAATTTTCTTCTTAGGGGATTCTTTATATTACTAGAATGTAAGCTCTGTAAGGAAATTTCAAATGTTCTATTTCTTTTTTTAAAAATTTATTTGAGAGAGAGAGAGAGAGTGCATGGGGGAGAGGGGCAGAAGGGTGGGTGGGGGAGAGAGAGAGAGCGAGCATATGCGAGAGCATCCTAAGCAGGCTCCATGCTCAGCATAGAGTGGATACAGGGCTCGATCCCATGACCCTGGGATCATGACCTGAGCCAAAATCAAGAGTCAGATGCCTTATTGACTGAGCCACCCAGGCACCCCCAAATGTTTTATTTCTTTTCTTCCAGTTCCTAGCACATCATCAACATAATTAACGTGCACTTACTACATGTTTAACATAGTTCGTATTGTATATTCACTAACTTTCTTAACCTTTATTACAGTCCTATGAGAAAAGTATTCTTATGTCATCCTTTTGTAGATGCAAAACTGAGACGGAAAAGAGAGAAGTGCCTGGTGATGCCACACAGACGTGGAGGAGCCAGGGTTTGAACCCAGGCAGTCTGGCCTCAGAGTTCTTAGTAACCATTTGTCTTTAAGGAAGTGAGGCAGTAAAACTATGTGTGACTTCTGGTTGCTGTCCTTGGGAGCTGGGTCCTTTAGTTTGTTTTTTCATTGGTGTTTTTTTTATTACCTCTTAAATGGTATTTATTGTCGACATCTTACAATCTAATTTGGTTGGACCATTTATACTTATTCTAGAAGCATTCTGTTCCTTTTTCCATTTCCCTCTCTACTCTGGTAAGCCCTTCACAGAAGGCTCAGAAGGCTAGGCTTTTTCTCTTTCAGATTTGTGTGTGTGTGTGTGTGTGTAATGTTTATTTTTGAGACAGAGACAGAGAGTGAGTGGGGGAAGGGGCAGAGAGAGATGGAGACACAGAATCTGAAGCAGGCTCCAGGCTCTGAGCTGTCAGCACAGAGCCTGATGTGGGGCTCGAACTCACGAACCATGAGATTGTGACCTGAGCCAAAGCTGGACTCCTCTTAACCAACTGAGCCACCCAGGCGTCCTGAGGAGTCGTTTATATTTTAAGGTACTCTCTCCACCAGGCATGTCCACATGTGAATTGCAAGCAAAGCCTCTCAGAGGCAAAATTTTGAACAATTATCCGTTTAAGGAGTCATGTGACAATAGCTTCTCTTTAAACAAACCGGAGAATCCCATAGCAAAATCTTTAAGCCCATCATTTTATCTGAGACTCTCAAGGGGGCTCTCTGACTCTGGGTTACCACACCAAGACATTTCGAACGCAGCCTCTCATCACTTTGTCTGGTTGCTGAGGCCCAGACTTCTTTGGAAGAGATAATGTGCCTTCCTTCAAGATCTGTGCAAATGTGCTTGGAAAAGAATGATTACGTTTCTTTTAAAAAGTGTTAGCATTTTTTTTTTCCAGTGGCTTAATTTGGGTTGTGATGTAAAAGAGGAGTGTGGAACAAAACTTTCAATAAAAAAATTTGACTCACTCTCCATAATGTCATCCAGGCTTGGTTTGGCCTTGATGAATTCAGCACTTTAAAGGGTATGTCAACACAATAAATTTTATGCCCTCAATAAAACTTGTGAGTGAGCTCAGTGAGAAATTCCAAGGTCTGGGAAGGCAATTAACGTTTGAAATATGTATTGAGTTGTTTACTGCGACATTTTATGCGGCCACAGAGCTCTACCCAGGGGATGTCACCATGTCACAAGGGAAGAGTTTCCCTAGGAAATGCAGGGTTTGCTTTTCAGATAACATTGATGTGTCAGATTGCTCCCTGAATACAGAGGAATGTAAGAAATGGCTGCCAGTGAAAATCTAGTTCCCTCCCCACGTCACGCCAGTCTCCAAGTTTCCCATCCCAGCCGGCAGTAATCTCCTGAAGGGTATTCGTTGTCAACATTTTAGCGGCTTAATTTCATCGGACCGTTCCTATCATTGTTAGTTGTGGTCTGCATGTGTAGGGGATGTTCTCTTAATTGAGTTGATTCAGGTTGCAGCCCCAGGCCTACCTCTTAGTCAATGTGTCACTTTGTAGGAGTCCTGTTAACCTCTGTGGGCTTCATATTCTGTTGTGAGAATTAAATGAAACGACATGTTATAAAACAATCTGTTACTCGTAATGTAGTTTATAATTTAGGAAAATCACTGTTACTTCTTCATGCAGTGTTACGTTAACAAGCTCTGTCTGAGAATGGCACTAACACACAGAATGTGGGAGGATCCCAGAAATAGGCTGTGTGTATTAATCAGTTACTGTCGCATCAATGCTGCGTGACAAACAATTTGAGAATCTCATTGCTTTGCAACAGTATTAATTAATTATATATTATGCTGTCATATACGCTTACTTAGTTACTGTGCTTGTTGGCCCTTGGGTTGGCTAGGATATAGTGCTTCAGATTTGGTTTACCCTTGGTGTACTACCTTGCACATACTCTGTCAAGGATGATGACAGCAGTGCAAGTAAGGGTGATCACGAATACTGTTAAGGATGCTCTGAACTCCTGCACTGTCACATTTGGCCACATCACATTGACCAAAACGAGTCACATTACTGGGCCCAACATCAGTGGGGCTGGAAACTACTCCATTGATGATGATCCATGGCAAGAAAAGAAGGGAGACTTGAGGGGAAAGTAATATCACCTACCACACAATATTTATATAAGTAAAAAGGAAGTAGAGACTCTGAGGTCATTCTATAAACAAAGGCATCTAAGAAACCTACGGTTTTCTCTCTTTTATATTCAACCCTCAAATAAGTTGACTTGACCTTCTACAATCCAAATCCAGATTGAGTTCTTTCTTTTCGTTGTATTTCACGAAATCATAAATTCTGGTTCCATCAACAACTCATTTTTCGTGTCTTTCAGGAAGTCATTATCAAGGTCTCCCAACACCTCTTTTTGGCTGACTGATATGTCTGTTTTATCAGTCCATCTTTAAATGTCAGTGACCAGTCAAGATAGTAAAAGAGTTAAGTGTTTACTTGTCTATTCAAATCAAGTGATGCTACGGTGTGCGTGAGACCAGGAGTCAGGAAGAAATCCAGGCTTCTGGTCCCAGCTCTGCCACAGAATTTGGAGAAGTCAGTGATGTTCTTTGGGGATAATCTATGAGGGAAGAAGCTGGGGAAGGAAGCCCCAGGGCAAATCATTTAATGATGCTAACTATTCCCAGTAATCTCTCCGTGCAGAAGTCATTGTCTAAATAAGCATTCCTTTCCAACCGCAGTCTAGCCATTTTGCCTCAAAGTTGGCAGATGTGACTTGCCCCAGGGTGTGAACATCTCAAGGAAGATGTTTTAAATGTAGTGTTTAAAAAATCTATAACAATTATGCAGGGTTTTTTAAAGTTCATATAACAATTCCACTGCTTTTTGCTCATTAAATATTTGTTTTTCTCATTGTTGATCCAGTAATTTCACTTCTAAGGAAATAATCAGAAATGAGGAAAGAGGTTTATGTACAAAAATGTTCATTGTGGCACTTCAGAAAAATTAAAGTGAAAAATTGGACAGAACCTAAATGCCCAATAATAAGGGACTGATTGGGTAAATTATTATAAATCTACCTAATGGGCTATAATGCAGATGTTAAAATAATGTTTTAAACAATTTTAATGACTTGAGAACATTCCCCAGATATAATATTAGATGAAATAATGTAAAATAAGAGAACTGTAATACTGTATAAACATCAATTCTTTAAATTGCTCATAATGAGATTATAAGGAAATCCAGAAAAACATGAATAGTGGTTATCTGAGGATTAGGAGATTGTGAGTACTTTGCATTCCCTTCTTTATATTTTTCTAGATTTTCTGGGTTTGACAACAAACATTTTATTTTGTTCAATATATTAAGGTAATACATATACATAGTTAAATATAAAAAAATCTTGCAAAGCCTATTGGGAAATAGATCAAGTTTGGTTCCCCGCAAATAACTGTTCATTCTTTTTCAGCCATTTCTTTGGGCGTATCGTTCCATATGCTTATGTAATATGTTTATACCTCTATTACTAGGATCCTGGATTTCATAAATTCCTTATTGACTTCTGGTTATGATGGTTTAGGGCTTAGCTCTCTTGAATCAGCTTCCCCATTTTTGTCTTCTCACCCATCAGTGTCTCAGTTGACTACGTTTCAGTTTAATTATATCAAAATACTTGGTTAAATCGGTAACAGTACTTAAATTATGACTATGTAAATTATTCCTCATGGCCAAGGTATGTTTAGCCACTATATATTTCTTTTCTTCTGAATCCCCCAACTTCTCTGTCAATACTGGTCAATAATTTTCCAAATGTACAGACACATTCCCAAACATTCTATAGGTTCTATTCTTTTTCTCTGATGACCTCTCCCCGACTACCCTTACCGGATGGTTTACTCTGTAAGCGTGTAGCTCAGTATCGTTCTGGGACTTACTGTTGCTCGTCTGCCATGTTGGGTTCCTTAGATCCTGCTTCTTTCTTCGTTTATTCCTTCTTTTTGGTGGAAAACATCCATTCAGTAGCTTCACAAGAAAGAGTGCATGAGAGATAAATATTTTGGGTCTTTCCATGTCTAAAAATGCCTGCCTTGTAGACTCCGTTTGATTGATGGTTTAGCTGGGTATGGAATTTTCCCTCAGCCATTTTAAGAACTTGCCTAGCAATCACTGTTGCTCTTCAGAAGTGATCCGCTTATGAGTCCTGATCCATCAGAGGGACAGAGATGAATGGGAGAGAGATGAATAGAAAGAGCCTGGACCAGTAGTCTAGCTGGAAGGAAAAAAACGAATAGATTTGCAGAAGAAACCAAAAAAGTCACAGAGGTCAAATTCCAGTTGATTGTTAAGGATGAAACAGTCAAGCAAGGACCACTGTGAAGTAGGCAAGAAATGGAGCTCGGAGAGTCAGCTCAGGCATGCCTTGCATTTTTGCAGCCTGGGTTCAGAGTTCAGGGTGTCAGAAAAGCAGAAAGTTCCAGTAAGCAGGACAGCCAAGGTGAGCTCTGATCCGAGGAGGGGATGTGTGCTCAGATATGTGCTTGTTGCCAGACACGGGTTTGTCCTGTGCTCGCTGCTTCCAGAGGGATGTCAGAAGCCTTTGGTGAACCTACTTTTGATGGAGACAGGCCGGCAGAGCTCCGGGGCCCCGAGCAGAGGCTCAGAAGTTGACTTGATTAAGGTATTACAAAAGCACTCTACTTTCACCCTCTTTCCAGCAACCTCTCCTTGAATTCCAGGTGGAGGGAAAAACAAAGCAAAGCGAAACAGTAACACTGGCTTTCAATACAAGGTTTCCTGCTGCCTCTATATTTGCTCACACTCTGCCGCCAGTGTCTGTAGGGAATGAAGTCCACTCGCCTGGGGGTCCTGGGGGGGGGCACGAGTTACACACACCCAGAAATCACTATTGTGATCTCCATTTAAACAGTGGTGCCCCCGGAACCCGTCTGGTTGGCCTTATTCTCCCAGAGACATTTGGGAGAGACAGACTTATAAATCGGTGTGGGTCTGAGGTCACATGTGGTTTTCATACTGGACGTGATTTTGGTGGAAAGGAAACAACTCAAAACCTCCTGATCTTTATTGTCTTCAAACAACCTGGGAACCAGACGTACAGGCAGTAACGAGCCCCCCCCTTTTAAAACACTGACCTTCTTTCAAATTAGTTTCTCTGGAAATTTGAACGAGGAATCAGTGGGAAAAGAAAATGATTTGAGATCACAGTTGAACGGCGGGCAGTTTTTCAAAGTGTTTTATAGTCTTGCAGGAGTGGATACGCTTGACTAGAGTTAGCGGCTGTCTGCCAGGGAGGATTTCAAGCTCAAGAACCCAGCACTTCTGTCTTTCTAGGGTTTGATCTGCTCTAACACAGGGATTTTTGCCAAGGTCACTGCCACCCTTTAGACCTTGATGAGAGGATACAGTGCTTAAGGCAGACTTGCAAATAAGTTACCAGCCCACGGAAGAATTCTTTTTTGGTCACCAGCCCCAGCTTCTTTTAAAGACAAACACAGGTGCCAGGCGACAACGAAGCAGCATTTCTTCGTTTCCTTAATGTGCATGTTGGCTCAGTTGTAACGAGGGATTTTAGGAACGCACACTTTAGTTCTGTCGAGTCCCTGTTAGGTGCTAAATTACTGAGAAGGTCCTCTGGGCTTCCTAAGATGGCATCAAATGCTAGAAACTTAGGAGTGAGAGAGTAAAGCTGAAAGAGAGTAGACAGTATCACCATTAGGACTTTCTGCCATCACTGTTACTACTGCCATTGGTACAACTTCTGCTCCGAGGACTGTGACCTCCTCCATCACCATCGCTCCTATTACTACTGCTCTTACTTCTTACCTCTCTTCCTACTGCTGCAGTTACTATTACCACTACTGCTATTATTTTTTAATGTTTTTTAAATTTTATTTTGAGAGAGAGAGAGAGAGAGAGAGAGAGAGAGAGAGAGACAGAGAGAGAATCCCAAGCAGACTCCACCCTGTCAGCACAGAGCCCGATGGGGGCTTGATCTCACGTGAGATCATGACATGAGCCGAAACCAAGAGTCAGACACTTAACCAACTGAGCCACCCAGGCGTCCCCACCACTACCGCTGCTATTAATAACTTCTGTGTAACTCTTCAGTACTGGGACCGCTACGTTGTTACTGGAACTCCTGTTCTTACTGCCTCTACTACTACTACCCCTAGCAGCTGCCTTTTACAAAAAGTTTTCGTAATGTTTTTTAATTTATTTTTGAGAGAGAGAGAGAGAGAGCACAAATGGGGGAGGGCAGAGAGAAAGAGGGAGACACAGAATTCAAAGCAGGCTCCAGGCTCTGAGCTGTCGGCACAGAGCCTGCTGCGGGGCTCGAACTCACAAACCATGAGATGATGATCTGAACCGAAGTCGCACATTTAACCGACTGAACCACTCAGGCGCCCCTGCCTTTTGGTTTTAGCATCTTCTGTGTGCACACCGCTTTATATATATGATGTAACTTAATACTCACCAAAGCCTACCGATGTGGGGCATATTGACTCCGTGTCATATAGGAAGATGTTGAGGCTCAAAGAGGTCAAGGTAAATTGTCCGAGATCACCCAGGGTGAATGGCAGAATTGGGGTTTGAAGCCTGGTCTCTTTGACTCGTTCATTGACCGGGATGCCCTACTGAAACAAACACACACAAAAGCCGTAGCAGAAGATTCCTCTGCCTGGTGACTGTAATTCCCCCCTGAGATGTGAGTAGTACGAAATCTCACAAAGAGAGTCTTGTCGTAGGGACAACGGGTACAGGGAAATCCTTCTCTTCAAAGCTGCCCAGCTGGGTCTCTCTCCCTCTCTCTTTCTCCCTCTCTCACACTCATACAGAGGATATCTTTGATGGAGCACACAGTTTCACTTAGCTGACCTATTTTATTTTAAAAGGGAAATGAGCTAATGCCCTAGATTTCCAAGAAGACTGACACGTCTCCGTTTATCTCTGCGCTCACTGTTCTTCCAAACCCCAAACTCAAGTTGACAGGTTTTCTTCTTAATAGGCTTCGGTGAAGGACACCTGGGGGCTTCTGTGTGCCCTTCCCTTCCTCCTTCCCCTTGCCCATCCTGGGCTCCACATCCACACGCATTTTCTGCCACATAGAGCCCATAGAAGGGAAGGCTGTTAACTGTTCCATGTGATAAACACCCCGATTGAGTGTCTGATCATAATGGCTGGTACTTACTGTCTGTCACCGTGAATCCTTCCCACACCTAATGTCAGCTCATCCTTCCCACACTCCTAGGAGATGGTACCATTGTCACCCACCTACAGAGGGCACACAGTGAAAGCTTAGGCTAAGTCACTTGCCCTGGCTCACAGCTTTAAGTAGCAGAATTAAGACTGCCCTATGTGGTGCAAAATAATAATTATAATTTGGTATGAATAGTTTTGTGGATGTATGGGAGAGAACATGCAGTTAAGTAAGACCCACATCCTCACTTCAAAGTTGCTTAATACCCAGTGAAGGTGAAAGATGGGCTGTAAGTAAACAAAACTTGACCAGAGGAGAAGGGTGGGTGGGGAGGTGGGGTTATGAGTAGGAAAATGGGCTGAGTTTGGGCTGAATCTGAGTCTAGGCCGACTTGTATGGTGCGGGTCACGGTGTTGAGAAGCTACTGGGCTGAATCTAGTCTGGGGGCAGTAACAGGCAGGAGGGTCCACTGACCACAAAAATGCTGCTGCTGCAGATAGGTTTAGTTTTATTTATTTTTTAATGATGATTTATTTTGAGGGGGAGAGAGAGAGAGAGAGAGTGCGAACAGGGGAGGGACAGAGAGAGAAAGGGAGAGAATCCCAAGCAGACTCTATGCTCAGTGCAGAGCCCGATGCAGGACTCGAACTCACAAACCATGAGATCACGACCTGAGCTGAAGCCAAGAGTCAGATGCTTAACTGACTGAACCACCCAGGCAGCCCTGCTGAGATAGTCTTAAAGATGCCAGCTCCATGCCCCATTGTAGGAGCTGCTTTTCTTCTATTTGAAAGGGGATTCCCTGTACCCCTTAAGCAAAGAAGTGAAGGGCAACAGTCTTTGTCCTAATTCTGAGGCCTCAGGTCTCAGCCCGGGAAGGGGCATTTCTAGGGCACTCACAGAGGTCCCCTGAACTATTTCAAGTTATACCTGTCCTGTGCTTACTTTTTGTTTTTAAAGATTTTATTTTTAAGTAATCTCTACACCCAATGTGGGGCTTGAACTCACAGCCCCGAGATCAAGAGTTGCATGCTTTTCCAACTGAGCCAGCCAGGCACCCTTACTTTTCTTTCTTTCTTTCTTTCTTTTATTATTTTTATTAAAAAAAATTTTTTTTTAAGTTTTATTTATTTTTGAGAGAGAGATTGCGAGTGGGAGAAGGGCAGAGAGAGAGAGAGAGAGAGGGAGACCCAGAATCGGAAGGAGGCTCCAGGCTCTGAGCTGTCAGCACAGAGCCCGACACAGGGCTCGAACTCAGAGCTGTGAGATCATGACCTGAGCCAAAGTCGGACGCCCAACCGACTGAGCCACCCAGGCGCCCCTACTTTTTTTTTTCTTAAACCCCTTTATTGAGCTCTGATAGTTCTGGAGATCTGTACAACACAGGGCCTGTACTGTACGGTACAGTTAAAAAATTTTCTAGGAGGAAAGGCATCTGCTAAGAGGGTAGAACTTTTATGTTAAACGGTCTTGCCATAAAAGAAGAAATATTTCAATAAATAAATGAATGAAAGTAAAATGGTAGGAAACTTTCTGGAGGTGACATTTAAGTCTGTGCTTACTTTCGAGGTTTGATTAAGAGTTAATCAGGTCAAGAGGCAAACTGGCGCTCTGGTGGAAGAAACAGAACAACTCTGTCTCCCATGATCCTCCCCACTGAGAGCGCCGTACCTACCCCTTCCCCTCTCCCTACACCTACCCCTCTCTCCCTGTCTTGTCTCCTCTGCTTCAATCCTCTTTGAGGGAATGGAATGCTAATTGGATCTATCAGGGCTGGAGATCTTGTTTACTGATGTGTGGGGTCACTGTCGTAGAAGGCTCAGACCCAAACTAGGTCAGACCCAGCTCTTTCTTGCCGCCTGGGGGAGGAGGGGGCGTGGGGGCGCCAAGCTCCTGCTTTGAGCTCCAACTCCGCTTTCCAGGACCTGGGCTGAGGTTACGAGTTCTGGCCATTGATAAAATGGTGCTTTTGCTCATCTGCCAACCTTCTATTTGTAGTCCCTCTGGAACATTCTGGGGGGTGAAGCTCTGTGCTCAGCTGGCCAAGATGACTGTCCACAGCACATTAAAGTCTCACTTTGACTTTGTATGCTCTGCGTAGTCTCTCCACACTGCCTCGCTCCGCACCCCCTCTTCCCTTCTTTTATTGTCCCCTCCTTCTTGGGGTTGTCATTCTCTCTCCTACGTGGGTGCACATCCAATCTAGCCTTCAAGGTTCAGCCCATTTCTTCTTTTTTTTGGTTCCCTCTATTACAAAAAAAAAAATTAGAAAGTCCCTTCATGTTTTGTTTTGTTTTGTTTTGTTTTGTTTTGTTTTGAAGTAGGCTCCACACTGGGCATGGAGCCCGATGTAGGGCTTGAACTCACAACCCTGAGATTAAGACCTGAGCTGAGATCAAGGATCAGATGCTTAACTGACTGAGCCACCCAGGCGCCCCAGGAAGTCCTTTCTTACCGGTACATTTTAATGGCACTCTTCTGTAGCTTTCTGTATTCCTGTCATCTCCTCTACTGGTCTGTGACTAGTAGACGTTGAGACTAGACTGTGTGTATGTGACTCATGTATGTGTGTCCAGTGTTTAGCAAACTACTGGATAGTAAGTAATTGATTAAATAAACGAAAATCTGGGGGATGCCTCTTGTGTTCAGATGCCTCTTGTGTTAGATTCTGGGACTACATTGACAAGATTCCTGCCTTAAGGTACATAGTCTGCTGGGAGATGTGGACATAAGTGAACGAACCACACAAATAAACCTAAACCAACAGTGGACAGAAGCCTTCGAGAACATGTAAGAGGGGAGTTGATCTCCCTTGAAAGGTCAGTGAAGCTTCGGGATGGAGTGATGTCATTGCTGAGGTCTGCAGCAGGGAGTGTGGCCCTAATCAGGTGAACATTCCAAAGAGAGGGGCAGTTAGTACAGCCTGTTGGGGGAAGTGAAAAAACAAAAGGTCACTGTGTCCAGAGCAGAGTGTGTTAGGGCCAGAGAGAGACGGGGGAGGCTGACGAGTAGGTAGGGGGTTGAATTTGTGGTCTTGCTTGAGAGTTGGTCTTTATCCCATGATCAGGTGCTAGACACAACCTAAGGGGCTCTCTGTGAATAAGTGTCCATAGATTCTGGAGTGAGGAGAGT
Organism: Cryptoprocta ferox; assembly: GCA_028646485.1. Taxonomy (NCBI): domain Eukaryota; kingdom Metazoa; phylum Chordata; class Mammalia; order Carnivora; family Eupleridae; genus Cryptoprocta; species Cryptoprocta ferox. The sequence continues at coordinate 13,314,598 of CM053564.1, read as the reverse complement.
ATGGTCGTCCACGTGGGCAGACGGGCGCATGTGGCCCTTACGGTGTGTGCACTGGGGAAGAGGGGGTGGGTTACCTTTTCACAAGTCCGGGATCGCTCTGTGATGCTGAGGAAGATACGAGAAGGAGAGAAAACTCAACAATGATGTTTTTTTCTTAGCCTGCTTTGAGGGAGATAAAGGAAATACAGTCTAGAACTGGATTATCTTTTAATTTCCATAAACAAATGGAAAGAAACTTAATTGGGCCAGGACATCTTCGCTGTGGTGCCCAATTTTAGGATAATGCAGAGTTTCTTGGCCAGCTGGGTCCCTGCCCATGAGCACAGGGTGTTCTGTCTGGCAGAGAAGGGAACTCACATATGGGGCCTTGTCTGGGGCCAAGCTCGGTTGCAGACTCTTCACACCTCCCAGCTGGTGATCGTAGGAAGAACTCTGAATGTCGCTTCCAATGTAGCGTCTCTGGGAGGAGAATGGGGCAAGAGGAGGCTGAAGGAAGAAGGGTGGAATCGAGAATGACTTTGATTAGTGCTGGGTGATTAGGTGAATGTTAATGTCTCAAACACAGTAGGGGAGATTTTGGGGGAGAAGTTGACTGACTCAAGTTTTGGGTTGTTTGGTTTGAGAATCTGAAGGACATCTGGTCGAACACCCAGCAAATAGCAGGAAATACGGCCTTAGCTTAAGACAGGTGAAGACTCGGAATACTGAAGCATCACCTTCTGGGCAGCTTTCTTCTTTGGGCAGCTGTGCCCTTCCCCCTCTCCAGCCTCTCCCAGCCCTACCTGTCCCATGGCTCCAAGTCACATTTTTAAGCATTGTTTCCCTACCATCCTAAAGAAAAAGTAGTCGAGCAGACCAGACAATGGTAATCTTAGCTGCACCCACACAGCCTCTTCCACCTTCCCAGACTGTGTCATCAAGCAAAGCAATGAATGATTTTTTTATCCCCCCTGAAAGAGTTCTGGTGAACACCAGTTCAGGTGTGTGTGTGGTATGTGCGCGCGCGGGTGTGCGCGTGTGAGAGATCCACACCAACAAAGAATTCGCAGACACCAGCTGGGTGTCCTACAATGCAACTTAATTCTGACCCTGTCTGTATCAGACCCCACAGGGTGAGGGCTCAGTCCTACAAGACTGTCCACCGCCCACTTCTGCCCCCTTCACATGCCGGTTGCAAACCAGGTTGTTACCTGTACTTCTGACCAGCTGGCTATAGGTCAGACTTCCATTGACCCTCTCCTGGGGTTTGTTTAATTTGCTAGAGCAGCTCACAGATCTCAGAGAAACACTTTGCTTACTAGATCACAAGTTCGTCATAAAAGGATAAGGCCAAATGGAAGAGATGCAGAGGGAAGGTGTGGGGAAAGGGTGGAGAGCCCTCTCTGGGCACACTGCTCCCCCCACAGGGGCACCTGTTCACCAACCCAGAAGCTCTCCAAACCTGTCCTTTGGGTTTTAATGGAGGCTTCATTAAAGCTACAGAGCCATGGTTGATTAACTCTCTGACCTTTGGTGATTGAACTCAATCTTGAGCCCCTCTCCCTTCCCTGGATTGGGTGGGGGGCTGGGTTGGGACGGACAGTTTCAAACTTCTGATCACAGGGTTGGTCTGCTGCAACCAGCGCCAGACACACCCACCTGCCACCTCATTACCATGACAAAAGACACCAAGATCTCTCTTAATGATGGAAATTATAAAGGTATTAGGAGCTCTATGCCACAAATGGGGACAAAGACCAAATAGATATTTATTATAAATCACAATCACACTCTATGTATCATCATCCGTTTCAACTTTCATAACTTCTTAAAAGGTTCTACGTGTTAACAGTTCATGAGACCTCCAACTGTTTCATTCTCATTCATTCAATACTGTATGCTGGTCACTGATAAACAGACACCCAGTCTGTACCGTCTTAGATTTTAGAGTTGAGTGGGAGAGAGAAACAGACATTAAACTCATAATAACCAAATAACCATTTATTATTTTTTTATTTAAAATATTTTTAAGGTTTATTTATTTTTGAGAGAAAGAGAGAGACACAGAGAGATAGAGGGTAGGGGAGGGGCAGAGAGAGAGAGGGAGACACAGAATCCGAAGCAGGCTCCAGGCTCTGAGCTGTCAGCACAGAGCCGATGCGGGGCTCGAACTCATGAACCATGAGATCATGACCTGAGCTGAAGTCAGACGCTTAACCAACTGAGCCACCCAGGCACTCCCCAAATAACTGTTTAAAATTGGATTTGTCATAACTTCTGTAAGAAAGGAGTACAGAGAGCACTGTGGGATGTCGCCCCATCTGGTGTTGGTGCCTGGGCACGGGGTGATGCCATTTTCTGAGATGAGAGTCCCAAAAGGAGAATCAAGGTTGGGTGTGGCTTTCAGGGGATAAATGAGACTCAACTGCGTATGGAGCTCACCGCGTACGAAGCGCCGTTCTCATTCAGGTTACAGTCATCCTCTGCGTAACCTTCCCAGCAACCCAGGGATGGAGCGACTCTCATGATTCTCATTTTACAGATGGAGGTCCGAGGCACAGCCGTTAAGTGACTTCCCAAGGTCACACAATTAGTAAATGGCAGACACGGGATTTCAAACGTAGGCTGTCTGGTCCCAGAATCCGCATGTTGCACACTTTCTCTTGAGGCTTTATTTAGATGCATTCAGCTGAAGATTATGGTGGGGCATCTAAGTGACAGTTTGATAACATGATAATTTCTTATCATTCTTAGGGCTGACAAGAGTGATTTGCTGCTAATGGATCCTCAGTAAATATTTGTGGAAAAAGAGACTGCTGCTTGATCTTTTTTTAAATCTAATTATTTATTTTTTATAATTTACATCCAAGTTAGTTAGCACATGGTGCAACAACGATTTCAGGAGTAGATTCCTTTATGCCCCTCACCCATTTAGCCCATCCCCCCTCCCACAGTCACTCCAGTAACCCTCTGTTTGTTCTCCATATTTAAGAGTCCCTTAGGTTTTGTCCCCCTCCCTGTTTTTATATTATTTTTGCTTTCCTTCCCTTATGTTCATTTGTTTTGTATCTTAAAGTCCTTATATGAGTGAATCATATGATACTTGTCTTTCTTTGACTGGTTTCGCTTAGCATAACACTCTAGTTCCATCCATGTAATTGCAAATGGCAAGATTTCATTCTTTTTGATTGCCGAGTAATACTCCTTTGTGTATATATACCATATCTTCTTTATCCATTCATCTGTCAATGGACATTTGGGCTCTTGCCATACGTTGGCTATTGTCAGTAGCACTGTTATAAACATTGGGGTGCATGTGCCCCTTTGAAACAGCACAACCGTGTCCCTTGGATAAATACCCAGTAGTGCAATTGCTGGGTCGTAGGATAGTTCTATTTTTAATTTTTTGAGGAACCTCCAGACTGTTGTCCGGAGCGGCTGCACCAGTTTGCATTCCCACCAGCAGTGCAAAAGAGATCCTTTTTCTCCACGTCCTCGCCAACATCTGTTGTTACCTGAGTTGTTCATGTTAGCTATTCTGACAGGTGTGAGGTGGTATCCCATTGTGGTTTTGATTTGTATTTCCCAGATGGTGAGTGATGTTGAGCATTTTTTCATGTGTTGGTTGGCCATCCGGATGTCTTCTTTGGAAAAGTGTCTGTTCATGTCTTTTGCCCATTTCTTCACTGGATTATTTGTTTTTTGGGTGTTGAGTTTGATAAGTTCTCTATAGATTTTGGATACTAACCCTTTATCTGATAAGTCGTTTGCAAATATCTTCTCCCATTCCGTCAGTTGCCTTTTGGTTTTGCTGATTGTTTCCTTAGCTGTGCAGAAGCTTTTTATTTTGATGGGTCCCAATAGTTCATTTTTGCTTTTGTTTCCCTTGCCTCTGGAGACATGTTGAGTAAGAAGTTGCTGTGGCAGAGGTCAAGGAGGTTTTTTGCCTGCTTTCTCCTCGAGGATTTTGATGGCTTCCTGTCTTACATTTAGGTGTTTCATCCATTTTGAGTTTATTTTTGTGTATGGTGTAAGAAAGTGGTCCAGGTTCATTTTTCTGCATGTTGCTGTCCAGTTTTCCCAGCACCACCTGCTGAAGAGACTATCTTTATTCCATTGGATATTCTTTCCTGCTTTGTCAAAGATTAGTTGGCCATATGTTTGTGGGTCCTTTTCCGGGTTCTCTTTTCTGTTCCGTTGATCTGAGTGTCTGTTTTTGTGCCAGTACCATACTGTTTTGATGATGACAGCTTTGTAATACATTTTGAAGTCCGGGATTGTGATGCCTCCTGCTTTGGTTTTCTTTTTCAAGATTGCTTTGGTTATTCGGGGCAGTGTTTCTTGATCTTTGGGAAAAGTGTGGTCCCATGAAACTAGAAAGGAATTCTAAGACACTGTATAACATGGAAGGCTTTCATAGGCAAAAGGGGAAAGAAAAAAGGAAGTTTCTGGCAAAGAGTGGCTTGTTTGAGGCAAGGTCATCTTCCTTTGGGGAAAGGCAGGTGTTAGGCAGATTACCTCCCTAGTGCTGACCAGGTAATTCTAATTTGACTGGTTAAAGGTTATATTCCTGGAGAAGGCCAGAGCTGCATTTGGGTCAGATGTTAAATCTTAGTGTGCTGTCCTGGGATTTAGCACAAGTGACTCCATTTTGGGTCTGTCGTTTCCTCTAAAATATCATTTAAACCAGTCCGAGCTGGGATTTCAGTCCTTGCTGGCAGAAGCATTCTAACAGGTACAGATGTGAATGGGTGTCTGAAATTGTAACATTCAGGAGAGAGAGCTGGGCTGGACAGTCATTCTGGGGATAGTTTACTGTTCCACTTTCTGCATACAGGATTTTCATGGACTGTAGCATCTTATGGGAGACAAAGACACGTAAGGGATGATTCTTCTTTTTAAAATTAAATCCAGAAAGAGTATTTGCCTGCCGTGTGGGTCATGCCACCCATCCCTGGTTTCTGCTTTCCTGTCCTCACCTGTACACGTACACACATGCCCCGAGACCCTCTGAAATGACTTTGTTATGTATAAGCGGAGTTGGACATGGTGATGGATGTGAAAACTGGCAGGTCGGAACGGCAGAAAAAGCAAGTGGAGCGGAAACAGCTTTCAGCAGTGGAGGCCGGACTCTCAGGCCGCCTGTCTCGGCCCCTCACATCCCACTTGTCTTGTTGCGAATACTGTACCTCTACCTTGTTCAAGATCGACTAAGACTGATGAAAATCCTTTAAATGGTTCTTGTTGACAGGATTTGCTATAGAACATTTTAATGACTAAACAGAATTATGGGCAGTTTTACCTGATTAAAGACAAAACCAAGCCTGTGCAGTTTCCAGTGTTGATGTTAAGCAAGTGACTTAAAAACATTTTTAAAGAATTCGGTGTCTGGATACTGCTGGAGGGAAGCCTGGCAGTGGGTGTGGTGGCATTGTTGCTCGGTTCCCTTCCATTTACCGAGGCCACCTGCCTGGCTTTTGTTTTCTTTGTGCCCCCACTTGCTCTTTCCCAATTGTTTAGGTAGCTTGGTGGTGGCCGCGAAAAACCAGATGCCATTTACAAGGAGCGTTCCTTTTCTAGACGTTCTGTGGACTTCACTCTGTGTCAGACTTTTTATACCTGTTTGTCACTTCCCTCCATCGCTCCGGTCTGAAGCTCTTCCCCTAATATCACCAACACAACCTGTCGATGAGACAGAGGTGAGTGGATTGCTTGTGGCGGTAAGGAAGAGCACCCCTCTCCCCCACAAAATGGTGGCAGGGTCTCAGATTGGCCGGGGAGGGAAAGGCAGAATTTAATGAGATGGAAGTTTAAGATGGGGTATTTCAACATGGGGGCTTGGTTAGGATTGGATACGGACAATAATGCAACAGTTCAGAGTTGGTGGATATACCGAGGGGTGGATTTTGAGGCAAGGGATTAAAATGAGTATAAGCTTGGTATTTTCCACTGAAGAGTTGATGAATCTTTCTCGAGTTCCTGTAATGGGTATCAGATCACTTGCCCAGGCAGGAGACTCCTGGCAGGGGCGGGGAGGGTGGTGGTTATTCATGCTAATGAAGTCAGAGGAGAAGCACACACTCATGTTCAGGTAGACAGTAAGATGTAGTTTTGGTTCTCAGTGTCCAGGCTGAGGGTAGATGGTTTCCTTTCTCAGACCCCATCGATAAAGTTCCAGATGCTTCACATGCTCACAGCATCCCGTATGAGTTACCCTTTGCCTGCTGTCCACGTCCATCACATGTCACTCAGACCTTGCAGTCTACCATTCAGTGCCATTGGTCTGCTCTTAGCCCCTTCCCACCTCAGAGCCTTTGCACATACTGTATGCTCTGCCTGGAATGCCCCCTCTCCTCTCCTTTTTGTTTGTTTGTTTGTTTGTTTGTTTAGCTTGGTTTTAGAGTACTCAAATGTTATCTCTTTGGGGAAGCTCCACCGATTCTGAGTTGGGGTTGGTTTCTCAGTCTAAGTTGGGTTCCCCTTTCCAGCTATTTGGCTACTGCTTAACTATTCAGGCCACTTACGATAGCAATTCAATAGCAGTTTTGGAATTCATTATCTTATGCTTGCCTCTGACTTCCTTGCTGTGGTATTCTTGGGGCTGACAAGGGTGATTTGCTGCTAATGAATCCTCAATAAATATTTGTGGAAAAAGAGACTGTGTCTCTTGATCTTTGGGGAAGAGTTTTGGTCCCATGAAACTAGAGCGTGTACATTGCTGACGGAAACGTTCTGTGCTGTCTACTCCCGCTGTTACGGATGACGTGTGACCCACTCCTCCACGTTCAAGTTCTACTCCTCCTGCCTCTCTCTATCCTAGCACTTACTTCTCTAAAGTATAATTGGCCCCCACCCAACCCTGAGCTTTAGGACAGATGGAACTCACTCACCTCCTTCTTCCTGGGACCTGGCACAGTGCCTGTCATTTAGTGCGTGTCCTGTGTTTGTGAAATGAATGAATGAATGAATTTAGGAATAAAACTGGGATGCTGAATCTCAGCAGCAGGTAAGTATTGCCTGGCAGAAATTCATTAGTTCATTGGGTAATTATGTATTGTACCCTATTATATACCAGGTCTGAGTCTAATGCAGTGCACAGAGTAGATTTAAAACAGCCTCACCCTCAGGGGGCTTACATTGTGCTGAAGGTGGACAGGTAAAAAGCAAGATAAATAGGTCAGTGAATGTAGTGGTGCCAGGACTAGGGTGAGACACATGAGGCGTGCGCTTTGCACAACTTAGGAGGGGATGGCAAGAAACTCAGCGAACATGATAAATACTACTTCAATGCAGTATTTAAAAGAAAACAACGAATGCAAAAATCTCTATGATGAACAAACCATCAAGATTTTGAGTAAAGACTGATGCTTGTATAACCTCTCAGATAAATGCTAGTGACAAAAAATAAAATTGGGAACAAGGATAGGGAATTTGGTGTGGGGAGAGGTGTTGACGTTGCAAGTAGAGTGGCCAACCAAGCAGGTGATGCTTGGGTGAAGACGTGGAGGAAGCAAGGAGCAGTCTGGGCTCATAGCTGGGAAAAAACTGTCTAGGTAGCTGTAATGGCACATGCAAAGGCCCTGAGGCAGGAGCACATCTGGAAAGGTACTTGTGTGACTGGAGGGGAGTGAGTAGAGAGGAGGAATTGGTGGGGGGCAGAAATACAGGAGGTGGGGTTAGACGGGTAACAGAGGCCAAGATGTAGAGGGAAAGGGAAGGGGCTGGGTCCAGTGCTGCTAACTCACTTGAACTTCTCTTAGAGAGACCAGAAATTAAAATTTAAAGCGATAGCCCTTAATTTTGAAAGAGAATCTACTAATTTGAAAAAATAAAGGCTGCACAGGCTACAACCAGTATTCATGACAAGGGGTGATTTTGCCTCCCAGGGGACATTGGTGGCAACATCTGGAGGTATTTGGGGTTTCATATCTTGGCAGAGGGCTGCTACTAGTAGAGAGCACCCAGGTGGAGACGGAGGGCAAGGTGCAGCTAAAATTCTGCAGTGCGCAGGACAGCCCCCATGACGACAGAACGCGGGCCAGCCCCGAATGTCATTAATTGCCGAGGCTGGGAAATCCTGTGCTAAATAGAACATGCCCGTGGCTGAATCTGTGGACGAGGTCAGCAGGTTTCTTAAAATGAGCAGATGGGCCAGAGGCTCAGGGATGGCCCTCTCCCCTCCAGACCTCGCAAAATGCCGACCCATTTCCTTTATGCTTCAGCACAAGTGATCTTCCACCACATGCCCAACACTCGTCCTTATGAAGTAATCACCACCCACAGCCCCGCATTTCCATGTCTGTAACCACCCCGGGTACAAAGGACGCCCTGTTCACGAGAGGCAGATGGAGATCAGCCAATTACAAGCCTATTAGACGAGAGCGCGGGCGCCCGCCTTATCTCATCTCTGTGGGCTGCGCGTTTGAGGTTGGTGGCTTTGCGCCTGTTCGTTCCTTCCGTCCGGTGACGGCCCGGCCTGGTTCTCTAGTTCTTGCTGGTGGAGCACAGTTTCCGGTTCTAAACCAGAATCATTCCATGAGTATGTCCTAAGCAGCAGCAACGTCCAGCCTCCTGCGAACGGTATTCAGAGCTGATCCTATGACTCACATTTCTGTCGTCTTCGTTAGAATGAGGTGGAAGATGAATCATTTCGGGTAGACCTCTGTTGTTGTGCAGGAGTATGTCTAGAGCGTGTGGTTTTGGTCCGAAGAACTAGAACAGAAGTCACAAACTCAGAAAGGCCTACGGGGGCGAGGCAGGTAAGTGGAAGGCATAAAGCAGGCCATTTGAAATTGGTAGTCGTGGGAACTGGGAGACACTGGGCGGGGTGGGGATGGGGGCCTCAGCCAGGCAGGCAGTATCTGCCCCTCAAGTCTAGCCAGAGCTGCAGAATGCCATCTGGACCCAGTGTGACAAGACCTTTTGACATTTCAGTAGACCTCTGAAGTTTTAAATACACTGATTTATTTTAACATGCAGGATGTCTAAAACCGTATGTCTGAAACCATACATGTGCCTCCATGGGGCCTGTGAGTCATCCGAGGGCGATCTCCACTTAGATTCTGGGGAGCCCTCTGCTTTCTGCATATGAGAGCAAATGGGCCAGGTTAAGGAGGAGGGGCGGTGAACTAAAGACCTGCCCAGCTCGGGAGAAATGGCATTCCCGCCTGTCCCCAAAGCAAAGGCTCATCAACCTCATTGGCTCATAGTGGCCATTTGTGTGTTAGGCGTCCCACCAAGGTAAGGACCTGAGCAGGCTTACCTCACTTGTGCCCCGCAGCACCCTGGGAAGTACTGCCTCCTTTCGCCGGTGAGAAACCCAAGGGTCGCAGTAGTAGGCGCTCATGGTCTCGTGACTGATAATAAAGGCTCATGATTACACGGCAGGATTTGAGCCTGGGAGTTTGCAAGCATTTATCTGTGCCCTTTACTGACCGATAGATGTGGCTTGGAGTTAAGGATGAGTGTTGCTGAGCTTTAGAAAGGCGTTTTGTAGTTTTTGGCCATATCCGTGTAGGTGAAGTGGAACAAAGCCTGTCGGATGGCCAGATGAGAATCCTAAACGCCTCCAGGGCATGAGGCCCGCTCGGGGACAAAGTTAGCCCATTTATCATTTTCCTGAGCAGCTCGCAACCTGTGCCTGAGGGAAGTCGGTTATAGATACAGCCACTCCCTACCGGTCTGCTGCACACCGTTCCCGAGGGTCCCCAGCGGGGCTGAGCCTCAGTTGTCCGCAGGAGTATCTCGCCTGATACCCTGAATTGGTGTCTTCCCTCCATTCGCACTACGTTCCCCTCTCACATCAACTGTGCGAGTATGAACCCTTGTCTCGGGGTCTGCTTCTGGGAGGACCCAAACCAACACCCAAGGGAATCTCAAGTTTTTTGGTTATTGCCAAAACTGGATTATCTTTGCTTCTCTTGAAGCTCGTCCGGTCACCCAGCCTTAGCCATCTGCGTTCATTATACAAAACCTTGCGTTGTCCTAAGGGGTAGGTTCTAGCAGAATGGAAGTCCAGTCTTAACTCAGACTCACTAGGAGGACACTTCAATAATCGGAAGGGGGGGGGTGGATGATATAAATCAGGAGGATTTATTTGGTCCCAGAGGAGACCCTTGATTGCCGTGACCCCTGCCATGTTCCCACGGGTCGAAGCTGACTGTCCACAGCGCAGCATTGCCAGCTGATAAGAGGACCTTCCCTTTCATCTTTCTGTTTAATTTCCTAACAGCTTGAGAGGAAGAACGGCACATTACTTTGGATTGTAGCAAAAAAGATCCAGAACCCTTTTTCTATTTCTTTTAATAGTCATTCAGGGACATAGCGTAATTGAATTAAGACACTTCCAAGAGGTGAGTTGTAGGATAATAATTCAGACCTTTCCATTTAACAGGAGCCAGCCTGTGGCCTTGGGTCCACTAGATGTGAACGGGTGAATTACTGCTCCATAAGTCACTGGGTCCCATTTGAAGAGAGCCTGGTTAGAAGGCATTAGCATCAACAACCAAGTCAGCAAAGGCAATCCAAGATCTGAGAGGAAGGAAATAGGGGGACACGGAAATGAATTTGGAATCTCGGCTCCTCGCTTCAAAGAAGTCCGATAGCAGAGAATAATGTCAGCCCCTCAGGGAAGGATGAACGGCCTCTCAGCCAGGCAGGGCTCTGGGTGTTTTTCACCAGTGCCCGCCACAAGCGTGGGACAGTCTCAGGCATTCCGTGCTTTCAGCTCTGGCAGAGTGACTGACTGGGCTTGCACCTTAGCCGGGACACAGGTGAGGTGTCGGCAGGCTCCTGCGTCCTGGAAGCAGAATGGACGGTGACGTCCTAGGACGCCCCAGTGTCCTCCTTTCTGTCCTGCCCCTGAGCCTGAAACTTTTCTCACGGGTGCCTGAAATTTTACCATTTGCAATTCACTTATTTGGGTTAAACGTTCACGTTCTATTTCCTCTTTTTAAAAAGGAGTCAACGTTAAACATAAGTAAATGTATTCCACTTAACTCCTAGACAGATAGGAGTTCAAATCTAAACTCCACAATTGACGGTCTGTGAAACGCCTTACCTCCTTTGGGGTTCAAGTTTCCCATCTGTAACATGGGGATTTTAATAGTACTAATTGCTTAGGGCTGTCATGAAGATTAGAGAGAAGCATGGATCGAATACTTAGCAAAGTGCCAGACACGAGTAAGGCTTTGATAAAGAATAAATATTATTGTTGAAAAATACCCTTCAGAGAGTGTTCTGTATGTCAAATCTCATAACTGTACTCTCCTTTCAAAGTCCAGAATGTGCGTATCGCTCCACGTAAGAAACAAAGGATGATGAGTTCATGATCGCGCATAGATGTCTTTTTCTAGTATGGCGCCAATGGTTAGTTGGCCACCTCTGAGGTCAGTCTGACTGTTGGAAATTTCTAGAAACCTAGAGAAAACCACTTCGACTCCAAAGGTTCCCATGCAGTTTAGGGAGCTCCGTAGAGCCGGTGGGACCTGCCCCATTCCCTCTCGGACCTTTTGCCTGTCATCTGCCAACCTTCTTGCTATCTGTCCCAAACCTTTTACCCAAAGATAAAAAGAAAAAGCTTATAATTCATTACAGTTCATTAAAATGAAAATAAAATTTATTTTGCATCAAAATGAAGAAAATACATTTATTATTAGCATATAAATGGTATTTTTTAATGTCACTCTGCCTCAAAATCACTTACATTTTCAATGATCACAGCACACAAAATTAATTTTTGATAGCCTTTTGTGATTTGGCTGAAAATTCTTATTTCTTTTTGTGCTTTAAACAGCAAACTGTATCCACTGCTATTCATAGCAAATTTTAGATAATGAAGCAATTAAAAATACATGGATTTAAGATCTTATCTCATTTTTCCTTTGGCCTCTTTCTGCTTCATTATTCATGAAGGGATATGTTTAATTCAGAGTTAGTAATTGCAGATATATCTAGTATAAATTGTGCCTCATATTCTTTACCCATTTCAATTTATTTTAGCAAATAGATCTCTATTTGAAAAAAGTAGTGAAGAGAAGGGAGAGTATGATAAAAATGCAGAAGTCCGTGTGCATGCATGCGTGTGTGCGCGTGGATGTGTGTGCCTGTGTGTGTGTGCGTGTATGCGCGTGTTGATTGGCATATCCAAACAAGATCTCAAAAATGTGAATAATTACCAGAAGATCTACCAAGAGGTGGGCACCAAGCCGAACAGTTACACGTGGCGTTTCATTCAATCCTAAGAGTAGCCGTAAACGGGAGGTATGATTACTATTCCTGTTTCTTAGCCATGAGACTGAGGCTCAGAGAGCTTACAAAACTGGCCAGAAGTCACACAGTGTGAACTGAGAGCAGACCCTGGCTTGTCTACCTCCAGGGCCGATGTGTCCAGCCACCCGTTACACTGTTGTGTCCTGGGGCTACGTGCATCTGAACCTTGAAGCGATTGACCGGAGGCCTTTCAGGTCACTCTGCTGCTTCATCTCATAGCATCCCCAGTTCACACAGTCGCTGGTCCGAGGAGCATGTCACTAAGTTGGTTTTCCCCTAAGCCCTACATATGTTTTAGGGATTTATCCTAGGGAAGTAGTAGAACAAGTATGTAAGTGATGCAGCTTGTCACCGGGCATTATATACTGAGAAAAAGGGAAGAGAAGGAAAGGAAAAAAGAAAATGGCCCCGAAAAATTCTGTTACAGGTGAAATAGGTATTGGGGCACTTGCCCAGTGTTATACTTTGGAGCTATTAACAGGAACGGTGAGGATCTGGCTTTCCTGACGCGCGGAAATGCTCCTGGTAAATTGTTACGTAACAATAGCGGGGGTAGGAAACAGTACGTGTAATGTGCTCTTCTTTTGATGAGCAGCATGTACGCACACATATATGTATGCAGGAGGAGAGAGAGAACCTGGAACAGTGCTGTCCAATCGAAATACAATACAAGTCACATATGTATCTAAAATTTTCTAATAGTCGCGTTAAAAAGTAAACCAAACAGGTGAAATTAATTTAAGAACACATGTTATTTATCCCCAGATATCCAGCATAGGATCGCTTCAACCCCTAACCAATCTAAAATTATTAATATTTTACTTTTTTTTGGTAGAAGCCTTTGGATTCCAGCCCAGATCATGAGTCCTTCTCCCATGTAATGTTGCCTATGGGTTGCTTTCTCTCTAGTATCAAAATATCACCCTAATTCCTTAATTACACTTTGAGGGGATCATGTTGACACTGCTCCTGGAAAGAAAACTTTAATTAAATGGAAAGTGTCTTCACTGATTGCTTTACTCTGTCAACACGTTGCATCGATCCCCCATGTGCTCCTCTGTTCTAGGTGGTAGGGGTCCAGGAGAGAACACAGTGGGCAGAATCACCCCCCCTTACGGGACACGAGTTCTGGCAAGGGAGGCAGGTAGACAAAATGTGAGCAAAGAAAACCCAGTACACAGCATGGCAGGCGTTGATGAGAGCCGAGACAAAGGAGGAAAGGGAGACCAAGGTGTGCTCATGAAGAATGATCAGGAAGGTGTCTCCGATACAGTGACCTTGTATGCAGACACGATGATGGAAGCAGCAGAGCAGTCTTGATGCTATTTGAGGGACTGTCATCTGGCAAGTGCAAAGGCCCTGACGCAGAAGTACATTTGGCATGACCATGCGGGGCCCCAGTGGCTGGAGTAGAGCTTATTCTGCCAGTTCTGGAAATAACGAGGTAGAGGTTGAGTTAGGGGTCAAGTAGACTTCAGATCTCTAATGGCCAATTTTTAAGGGATTGGCATTACTGTGATAGAACCCCTGTTGGTCACCGCAGAGTGTTGACAATGACTGACATATTAAGGAATGCCAGGAAAGGAAGCTGTGACTCTCTGGGTCCACACAGTGCAGAGAGAAGAGGACAGGCTTGAGACAGAAAATGTAAAAATGTACGTGACAAGGAGAGGAACAGGAACTTACAGGCAGACGTAATCAAGAGGAATCTAAACCCTGAGGATTCCACAAAAATCTTGGGATGTTAGACTCATAGGACTTGGGATGGCAGCTTAGGCCAAATTTATTTAAAACTCAAAGGAAGGGATAACTCCAGCTTACCTCTGTCTGGGTCAAACTTACTTAGGACACCAAATATTTGGAGAGTCCCATCATTAAAAAGAATTTTGTTTTTGAAATTTATCTATTTATTTTTGAGAAAGAGACAGAGCGAGCGAGCAGGGGAGAGGCAGAGAGAGACGGAGAGAGAGAGAATCCCAGGCAGACTCCTCACTGTTAACACAGAGCCCGGTGCGGGCTGAAATGATCGTGTGTTGGATATCTGGGGATAAATAAAATGTGTTATCCCGAACCGTGAGATCATTACCCGAGCTAAACCAAGGGTCGCAAGGGTCGGATCCTTAACTGACTGAGTCATCCAGGTGCCCCAAGAGTCATATATTTTTAATTTGGTTTATTCTTAGTGGATGTGGCCTGTGATTTAATCCTGATTTTCAAACTGTTTTTTTTTCAATTTTCTTTTCTTTTCTTTTCTTTTTTCTTTTCTTTTCTTTTTTTTCTTTTCTAGTTTATTGTTAAGTTGGTTTCCATGTAACACCCAGGGCTCATCCCAAAAATTGTCCTCCTTCAGGCCTATCACCCCTTTTCCCCTCTCCCCCACTCCCATCACCCCTCAGTTTGTTCTCAGTATTTAAGAGTCTTATGGTTTGCCTCCCTCCCTCTCCTTAACTATATCTTTCCCCCTTCCCCTCCCCCTCCCCCATGGTCCTCTGTTAAGTTTCTC
>CM053564.1:13255128-13299346 GCA_028646485.1 Cryptoprocta ferox | reverse complement strand
TTGTTCATTTTAGCCACTCTGACCGGCGTGAGGTGGTATCTCAGTGTGGTTTTTACTTGTATTTCCCTGATGATGAGTGATGCTGAGCATCGTTTCATGTGTCTGTTGGCCATCTGGATGTCCTCTTTGGAGAAGTGTCTCTTCATGTCTTCTGCCCATTTTTTCACTGGATTTGTTTTTTGGGTGTGGAGTTTGGTGAGTTCCTTAGAGATTTTGGATACTAGCCCTTTATCCAATATGTCATTTGCAACTATTTTTCCCATTCCATCAGTTGCCTATTAGTTTTGTTGATTGTTTCCTTTGCCGTGCAGAAGCTTTTTATCTTGATGAGTTCCCAGTAGTTCATTTTTGCTCTTGATTCCCTTGCCTTTGGGGATGTGTCACATAAGAAATTGATGTGGTTGAGGTCAAGGAGGTTGCTTCTTGCTTTCTCTTCTAGGATTTTTATAGTTTCCTATCTCACATTCAGGTCCTTCATCCATTTTGAGTTTATGTTTGTGTATGGTGTAAGAGAGTGGTCTAGTTTCATTCTTCTGCATGCTACTATCTAGTTCTCCCAGCACCATCTGTTAAAGAGGCTGCCTTTTTTCCATTGGATACTCTTTCCTGCTTTGTCAAAGACTAATTGGCCATGCATTTGTGGGTCCAGTTCTGGATTCTCTATTCTATTCCATTGGTCTATGTGTCTGTTTTTGTGCCAACATCATACAGTCTTGATGATTATAGCTTTGTAGTAGAGGCTAGAGTCTGGGATTGTGATACCTCCCATTTTGGTTTTCTTCTTCAGTATTACTTTGGCTATTTGGGGTCTTCTGTGGTTCATACGAATTTTAGGATTGTTTGTTCTAGCTTTGAGAAGAATGCTGGTGCAGTTGTGATTGGAATTGCATTGAATATGTAGATTGTTTTGGGTAGTATTGACATTTTAACAATATTTATTCTTCCAGTTCATGAGCATGGAATGTTTTTCCATTTCTTTGTGTCTTCTTCAACTTCCTTCATAAGTTTTCCATAGTTTTCATCATATATGTCTTTTACATCTTTGGTTAGGTTTATTCCTAGGTATTTTAACGGTTTTTGGTGCAATTGTGAATGGGATCAGTTTCTCAATTTCTCTTTCTGTTGCTTCATTATTGGTGTATAAAAATGCTCAAACTGGATTTTTTTAAGTTTATTTTACTTATTTATTTTGAGAGAGACAGAGACAGCATGAGTGGGAGAGGGGCAGAGAGAGAGGGAGACAGAGAATCCCAAGCAGGCTCCGTGGTGCCTGCTGATGATCTCGATGTTTTCATCTCAGAGCACAATGAGGGGCTCAAACTCCCGAAATCATGAGATCATGACCTGAGCCGAAAGCAAGAGTAGGACGCTTAACCAACTGAGCCACCCCGGCGTCCCTCAAACTGGTTTTTTTAAATCTACACTTACTAATAGATAGATGGGTGGGTGAAGAGCGTGAATAGGCGTTTTGAAATAGCGCATTTCCTTGGCGCACATAAAGTGTTACTTGGGATAGAACAGAGTCTGATTTATGGAAATCCTCCCTTATCACAGAGATGCGGGATCAAGGGATGTGTGTTCTGCCGTCCCAGCATGCAAATGACCATTCCCATCAAGTCTTTACAGCACACGTTTCTCGACTACAGAGAAGACGGTGTCCAAAAAAATAGGTGGGATTCAGTGTGCACACCGATTGTTCATCCTGCAGGAAGCCGGGCCATCTGGATGTCCTCCTAGTATCCGCTCACCTTCACCCCGCGTGAATTTCTGTCATCATGCATAAGTGCTCTGGCGTAATCTCTATGCTCCCGTCTTGGCTGGGTGCTGACTGTCTTGGGAAGGTTGCCATAAATCTCCTGAGTCTCAGTTTCCCCTCCTGGAAAGAAAGAATCATTACTAAAATGAGGAGGATAAATGTGGTTATACTGAGGATCAAGAAGGGAAAATCTTAGCTGAAACTCTGGCCAGTGGCAAACTCTTCATAAAGGCGAGTGACACTTGAATGAAAACATCAAGACCATCAGCAGAGAGCTACCTGAATTTTGTTTTATTTCTTTTCCTTTTTTTTCCCCCAGAGAAAAATGACAGGGACTCACTTTCCAAGAAATTACACTATGTTCAATGACTTCCCATCAGGAGTAAGCAATGTTCCGTATCCTGCCATTGGTAAGTATCAAATGGGCCCATGTCAGACAAGGCATGGCTTTTAATCTCCCTTTATTTGCCATGTCACCTGTCAGTGACCTTGACTGTTGCCGGCTGCCTCATGTTCTGCAGTTTACTGATAAGTGTGTTTACGGCTTTTGAAGTCATGTCTGCCGAAAACCACATCTGGTTCACCGCCGCCTCGACAGACACACAATGAAATATAAAGGCTAATTCTGCGGTGTACACAACCCGTGTCTGTTTTCCCGGAGGATTCCAGATGGAGTGAACTCAGCGGAGGCACTTCTTTGTCGGCCGGCGATCCTGGGGGAGGAGTGAGCCCCGGCTGTGACCTGGAGCCTTTGCCGTGCAGGTCGGGGCACCGTGATCTCAGACAAGGGAGAGGAGCGCCAGCTCTCTTCCAGGGAGGGCTCCGGTGCTCTGCAGCTCCCCCTCCTCCCCGTTTAGTCCACCAGGAACTTCTGGGCAGAGCCAGGTTGAGATTTCTCACATGGAATGACCTTCCCCACCCTCGCCGGCTCACCGGGTAAACGTACCGTGGACGTCGAGGTCAGGGGGAGGCTCAGTGCTGTAGGCGCAGTGGGAGAGGCGTGTCATCTTCACTGGGGCATCGATGATGTGTCTGTATTTAAAAGGCCGATAAAAATATTAGCTTTCACTTATTGAACACGTACTGCACGTTAGCTGCTAGTCTGAGTGCTTTCCGTGCCCGGACGCAGTTCTGTGAGGCAGCTGTAGACATGGTCATGTCCACGTTACAGATGTAGAAATCAGAGCTCACAGAGGTCAGGCAACTTGCCCAAAGTCGGTCCGTCCTTAGAACTTGAGTTGTGGCAAACTCTTGACTGTTTGCGTAGCTCATTCATGTCAAGTGTATGCCTCGTAGCTCAACTGCGGGGGCCCGGGCTGTCCCCACGGTCACTGCTAGATCCTGCCAGTCCGTCTTCCAAAGTCACTTGATCAGTCCAAGCAGCAGAGCCAGCCTCGAAGGGGAGTCTGGCTGATTCCTGCTCGGATGTTTTTAACCGCTGAAATATAGCCACCAAAGTGCCAGGTATAAATAGTGCGGACTTGGCCGGAAAGCTTTGCCTCTGGCAAATAGAGGGTTTTGTTGTGGAGGTTTTTTTGTTTTGGAAACATGTTTATGAACATGTAACACACGTAAAGCGACGTGCATAAACCCCCAGCGAGCAGCTCATTGAATTTTTATGAAGCGATGACTCCCACGAGACCTCTGCCTGATCCAGGTGTAAAATGTTCCTAACGGCCCTGACAGCTTTCCCCTGACTTTGTTCTCGTTTGAGATCATCTCTACTCTGCTGACCCTTGGCATTTCCATATATATTTAAGAATCATGTGGTCTCTTTCCACACCGAAGAACCAGCTGTGATTTTGCATGAGATTGATTGTTTTGAAGTGATACATTAATTTAAGAATTTTGTTAGATTGGTGTTTTTTCCTCCTTAATTCAAAAGAATTCACTAGTGAAGTCATTTGGGCCAGAAGTGTGTGTGTGTGTGCGTGCGTGCGTGCGTGCGTGTGTATGAGATGTGTGTGGGCGGAAAGGATGGATTACGATTATAATTGCAGATACAATTTCTTTTTTAGCTAAAGGAGCATTCCGATTTTCTGATGTGTCTTCTGTCAGTTCTGCTACGTTGTTTTTACAGAAATATTTGCATTTTATCTCAATTTTTCGAATCTGTTGGCTTTAGACTGTTTCAAAGTGCATGAAGGAATTTCTTAATGTGGTGGAAATACTCTGTGTCTTGACTGTGTTAGTATTTATATGGGAGTGTGCATTGGTCAAGACTTCTTTAACTCTACACTTAAAGTGGGTACATTTTATTATTTCACCTATAATTTTGGAAACAATTAAATGTCCAATAAAATCAGATGTTGGTAGTAAAATGGGATATACTTCAGGAGAGGGTATACATTGGCACGCCCATTTGGGGAAACAATTGAGAAATATCTTTAAAAATGGAAAATGTATGTATGCTGCCACTTAGACATTTTCCCTGTACGTGCACACTGTAGGGAAATTCTCCCATCTGTGCTCAAGGAGACAGTACGGCATTACTGCAGCAAGGTTTATAAGAGAAAAGGGAAAAAAAGAAACGGTTACCATATCCAGAACGTTAGCGGTGGTAAATAAGTGTGGTAGACTGGTTTTTCACTCTTAAATATAGTGATTTGGAACTACGCAGTTCAACCCGGATAAAGCTTTCAAACAAGTGATTTTTTTTAAGTTGCAAAAGGAACACCATAGTTGATGCCTCGTATATAACTCTGTAGAAAAATCACGATTCTTCCATCCCCGCCTCCCCCATTTTTGGAACCATTTGCGTCGGGCACAGGGAATCAGGAGTAAAGATGTCCTTGCAGGGAGCGGTGACCACGTCTGACTGCTGTCAGGGATACGAGCTCCGAAGGAAGATTCCGGGAATCTTCCTTCAGGGTAGCTGGGCAGCTTTCAGCTCGCCTGCTCCCCTTGGTCCTCCTTGTCTTGAGGTGGCGTTTCTGTACCAGGTTGCCCAGAGCTGCGCAGCAGAGTAGCAGGAACTGCCTGGCTTTAGTCAACAGAAATGTATTCCCTTCTAGCTCCGGAGGCAGGAAGTCCTACCGACACGGCCCTGCTCGCTTGTCGGCTCCAGGGGACAGTCTGTCCCAGGCCTTTCTCCTGGCATCGGGCGTTGCTGGCAGCGCCTTGGCATTCCGTGGCTTCCAGACACATCAATCTGCTCTCTGCCTCTGTCTTCACATGACGTTCTTCCCTGTGTGTCTAACTCTGTGTCTCTCCTCTTCTTACGAGGATCCACGGTACTTCATCTTAACTTGATTTCTTTTACAAAAACCCTGTTTCCAAATAAGGTCGTATTGATAGATGCTGGGGGTAGGATTTCAACGCATCTTTTCGGTAGAAGCCCACAACACCTTCCTCCCTTCCTTCTTCTATTTCTTCTCTATCCCTTCTAGCCTTCCTGTTGGCTGAAGTAAGGGTGTGAGGACAGGAGCTAGAGCAGCCATCTTGGACCAAGAAATAAATTTTAGAATGGAATCCATGCGTGGAAGAGCTAAGGGCGTGAAGGAAGCTGGGTTCCTGATTCCATAAAGTCAGGTCTGGACTCTATCGAGACTTTAATATGACAAGGAAATAAACATTTATCTTTAAAGATCCCTCTTCCCTTTACTTCTGGGTTTATTTCAGGTTTGTAGCCAAACCTAATCTTAACACACATACACACACACGCGCACACACACAGTCATACATATAACTCATTGGAACATGAGTGGTGACATATCAAATATATGAACACAGGAAGAAAGAGTAGAATGGGAAATGATAATCAATAGGAATCTTAACTTCTTCTCTAATTTTTTGTTCTCTTAACATGAGATAAAGCAAATATAACAAATGTTTAAATAGTTATGAATTCTAGAAGGTGGGGACCAGTGTCACAACCCATGAAAACGTTAATTCTTGAATTCTGAATTTTTGAAATGTGTCTTCCTCAAAATTCCCTCAAAAATTGAGAAGACTCTATCTCCACCTTTTACTCGAGTCGCGTGGATTGACCTGAAGTTTCCAGAACTCACTGGCTATTTTCTCACCTGTGGCCACACTTGTTTCCTCTCACCGGCATGTCCTTCTGGCCTTTCTCACCGCGGCCTCCAGATCTCAGCTCAGAGTCTAGTAATGGGTGTTGGGGTCTCTGAGGAGCCATTTAGAGAACCCACAAAAGTGAGACTCCTACCTATCAGATTCCAGAGCGAAAGCCCACGTGGTGATACATTTTCTCATAATTATTTAAGTGACCACAAGTGGTGCTTCCTGCTGGACAGCATCCAAAGACCAGCATTAGCAAAGTATATAAAAGTAAAAATTGAAACCTGCGCTTTATCGTCTTCACTGTGTCCTAGAGGCAACTCATTTGAGTAAAGATTTAAATATTTTAAAACCAAACTGTAAAGTGTTAGGTTAAATATCAAAAGAGTCTTCAAATCGTGTGGTAACGAAAGACCTTCTTAAATGGAACAAAGGCAGCCACTTTAAATAACCAGACTCATTTTTCTGTGAGAAAAATAGTCTTAAAACTGCCGTGTGAATGAAAAGCTGGGAAAATATTTGTAACATACACGATAGACCAGAATGACAATATTCTTCATATGTCAAGAGATATTTCAAATTAATAGAGAAGGAAAAGACACAAAAAGGAAACGTGTTTACATCGAAGCCTTGTTGTGACATAACGATATTAACAAATAGGCAATTTTGAAAGGCCAAAACAAGTGCAATGTACATATGTGACAGTAAGTCTGTAACAGTACATGACGATACCTACTGATGGGGAGAATGTACGAGAAGCTGGCATCTTCGTGTGGCGCTGGTGGAAATGAAAATTAGCAAAACCTTCAGGAGAAAATCTGGCCCCGTGCATCACAGCCTTAAAAAGATATGTGATTTAACTCCATGATTTCACCGCTAGGAATTCATTCTGACAAAATAAAGGAGGGTGTGTGCAAAAAATCAGCTCAAAACATTGACCACACAGTTGTGTGTGGCAGCGAGGAAAACTGTACACAACCCAAACGTCCACATTTGGAGTGTTCATTAAACAAATTATGGCGCATTCATTTAACAGACTAGTGTGAAGAGGATTTTAAAAGGATTTAATTCCTAATTAAGATGAAAATGATTTAATTTCACATAAGTGAAAAATGAGTGGATTAAAAATAGTATGGATTGCATGACCCAGCTTTTCAAAGAGGGGATACATCCATGTGTATCATACAGACAAGACTAGAAGAGTATACACCAGTTGTGTGTGTGTGTGTGTGTGTGTGCGCGCGCATGATTTCAGAGTACTGAGCCTATGGGCGATTTTTATTTTCTTTTTATTTACCTGTATGTTTACAATGAGGACAAAATTAAAACGGATGTCCGTTGAAGCATCCCGTCCTTTGAGAAGATCCCCCGGCCCCCAGTCCTGGAAAGTCCTCTCCCTGTGTGTCCTCAGGGCGCGTTCTCTCGGGAGGCCAGCGGGCTGAGCGGACACCAGTGTGCGTCCTGCTGTTCCCCACAAGGTGGTAACATCTTGGAGCAAAAGAGACAGGTCTTGCTTCGTCACTGTCATCCCAGATTGTGGCTTGAAAAATGTTTGGGAAATGGTGACTTAAGAATATCCTCACTCGGTTTTTTGAGTCGCGGTTTCATTTGCCAGTTTCCCACTTCTTCATTAACAATTTTTTTTAAAAAAATTGAAAATCACACATTACCTGAGCTGGAATGATTAATTTCTTCACACTGTGGTTATGTAGCGAGAGAAACTGAAGTCTAGAGAGATGAGGTGACTTAACCAATGTCACGTGGCGGGTTAGGGCCAGGCCAGGACTAGACCCAGGCTTACAACCGTCCTTCTGGGGCTTGCTCCCACGCCGCTTTGCTTAACAGCCCTTCAGATTTCCTTTTGTTTTCCGAAGAGATCTGACACCCAGCGAGTTTGCCAAGGGGGTGAATGTTTCTGGGTAGGGCCGGGCTGGGGCAGTGAGGAAGGAGGAAATCTGGGTGTCCATGTGAAACAAGACTCAAAGCTAGGTTTTTAGGATGCCTCATCCTTGTCTGCACACCCTGAAATTCAGTGTGTGTGTGTGTGTGTGTGTGTGTGTGTGTGTGTATGTGTTCTCTGGGGAAGAAGGTGCCAGAAAGCTTCACTGCAGGCAGTGTGGCAGAGTCAGCCGCTCCAACCACCATCCTCAGAAACCGGCTCCGAGCCTGTTGATTTCTTTTCTCCAGTGTGCCTGGATGCTCTCCTTCCCGGCTCTAGAATTTGCTGGGTCATTGCGCCTCTCTTTCCACCTCGCTTTGTCTGAATAGCCACAGTGTCAATGAGTGAATTCAGGCTCCCAGCTGGGGCCCCCCCCCCCCCCGAGAGTTTATTTCTGAAAATGGACCTGTCTTCACACTTAATGCAATCTCTGTATACACAACCTCCGAGCAAACAGCTGGAAAGTGAGTTGAGTCAGCCGAGCGGTTGGCCTGCATGTGGCTTTCTGTATTACACACTTTCTCCTTTTAAATCCTCACACCTCTGTGAGGACGTAGGAACTACTGTCCCCATTTCGTGGATGAGAACACTGAGTCTTGGGGTGGAAAAGTGACTTGCCTGGGGTTATATAACAGCAAGGGCTGAGAATGGCTGGGAAACCAAGTGTTCCAGTTATAAGGAAGTTAAATTTGCTTTCTCCTTTTTGGCAGGAAATTAAATACGCTTCCCCCTTTCTGACAGCTGCCGTTCAACGTGAACTTGAGGGTGGCTGTCTGAAAAAAGTGACTTCAGTGTTTCCATAACACTTAGGAATGAGTTACTAAAACTGACTTGGCTCTCAGCCTTAGCCTACAAGATTGAAAAAATTTTTAATGTTTATTTTATTTTTGAGAGGGAGAGAGAGAGAGAGTGCTAGCGCGCACAAGCTGGGGAGGGGCAGAGAGCGAGGGGTGCAGAGGATCCGAAGCGAGCTCTGTGCTCACAGCAGAGAGCCCAAAGCGGGGCTCAAACTCCGGAACCGTGAGGTCATGCCTTGAGCCAAAGTCGGATGCTTAACCGGCTAAGCCACCCACGTGCCCCCAAATGCACAAACCTTGTAAGTGTACAGCTCAGCGGACTTATGCATGGGTGTGTGCCTTATGTAACCACCATCCAGATCTAGTTACCAACATGTTCATCATCTCAGAAAAATTCCTCGTGACTTTTCCCGGTTCGTACCCCCACCCTTGGATGTAGCCACTGCCTCACTTCCATTCCAGCGCTGTAGACTAGCACTGTCTGTGTTTGCTCTTCACATCAACTCAAATCATACAGTGGATACTCTTTTGGGTCTAGCTTCTTTCTCTCGAAACAACGTTTTTGAAAATCATCCGTGTGATGTTTTCCCACACCTCATTCTATTTTGTCGATGAGATGATTAGTATTACAGTGGATCAATACACCTCAGTTACCTGTTTTCCTATTCACAGACATATCTGCATTGTTTCTAGTTTGGGATTATAATGAATTGAGCTTCTGTGAACATTCTTGTGCAAATCTTTTTGTGCGGACAAATGTCCTTGTTTCTCTTGAGTCTCATCCCAGGATGAGAACTGCAGGATCCTGGGGGCAGGGTAGGGGTGTATTTAATTGTATTTCAAACTGCCAGATTCTTTTCCAGAGTGATTGAAGTGTTTTGCACTCC
The DNA here is from genome assembly GCA_028646485.1 of Cryptoprocta ferox. Taxonomy (NCBI): domain Eukaryota; kingdom Metazoa; phylum Chordata; class Mammalia; order Carnivora; family Eupleridae; genus Cryptoprocta; species Cryptoprocta ferox. The sequence goes on along the minus strand of CM053564.1, from coordinate 13,289,947 downwards.
CACCAGCAATGTGTGGGAGTTCCAGTTGCTCCACATTTTTGCCAATACTTCTGTCATTCTTTTTTATCCGGTCTCCACTTACGGGAAAGCAGAACGTTCTTCATCTTTCCATGAGTTACCCCCACTTTTAAAGTAATGATTTTTCATTTCTACTCTGGGTTTCTTCCAACTGCCATCTCTCCTTCCTTGTGCTCTATCCCAAACCTTACTTACTTTAGGAATGCTTAGAAAGGAATATAAATCAAACCACTATCTCCTGTGAAATTCAAAGTCAACGGTGTGGTTGAGGAATAGGTACAGGAAAGGCTCAATTTGGGGGCAGTCCGGCTGTCTAGGATTCTGGACTCAGCTGCTCCAGACTGTGTGGTCTGAGACAGATCCTTTAATATCATAGCTTCGGATTCATGGACTATAAAACACACACGGTGAAGAATAAATCCATAAAGGATGTGAAAGGGAATTTCACGGACTGGGGACTTCCTGAATACATTTCACATTTCCCTTTGCAGCAGTCAGGATGGGCTGGGTTGTGCTGGGATAACAGGCAGCCTCGAAATCTCCGTGGCTCAGCACAGTGGAAACTCCCTTCTTATCCCTGCTGTCTGTCTAGCGCTGCTCGTTGGAGTCCTCACATCAGTCACTCAGGAACAGGGGCCAGGGGGGTTCTGCCTGGACACCTGGTTCCGAATGACAGTAGTGCGTGCTTGCTGGGATAAATTTAGGATCTGAGTCATTTTGTCAACACCTGTGAACTGAGGGGCATATTCTGTGATGAACATCAGAGATTCAGAAACAAAAGATACTGTGCCTGCTTCCAAGAGATCGTGGCATAATAATAATGGAAGCAACAACGATAAAAGCCAGCAGTAATAGTAACAGTGACGCCAACCAAGCGTTATTAAGCCAGAGATGCTATTAAGAGCTTATTTTATGCAGCAAGCGTTTGCACAGTTAGAAAACTCAGATGGGTGAAAATGGAACTTTATTTTCCTGTAACTGAATTTAATTTCACTCTCAAGCATCCACTTCCATCACGCGCTGGAGATTGCATTAGAGGAAATGAAGTCACTGCAGGCTTAAGATTCAGTCGCTTTTGGAAATTACTCAGCTGACCCAAGCTTCTCTCTCCCTCGCATTCTTTTCTGTCCTTCTCAGCAGGCATGCCTGACGTTCCTGCTGTGAGATGAAGCCTTAGTATTGGGACACAGCAGACGGTGGGGAGAAGTTTCACCGTCTGTTGTCTCCGCTTAGCGTAGCTTTGCGTCCTCTTTGCTTCTGCTGCTGCCGGCCGCCGTGGTTCTGCGGTCACCCCTGGTTTTCGGATCAGTACGTCCACATCCTCAACCTCCAGCCATGAGGACGGTTTTGGTCTCCTGGTTCTCACGGACACTTGGCGTGCCCTTCACAGGAGATTGAGAGCTTCCAACTGCTTTCCGCCACCGTCGGGATCTACAAGGTTCCCCTCCCTCCCATCCACAGTCCCCTTAGCCTCTGCTGCTCTGTGGCCTGGGCACCATGTTGAACGAGGAGCTCTTCCATAAATCTTATGGCCTCCTGGGATACAGAGCCGTGACCCTTTTGGTCTGGGATAAACACATCTGTGGTTTCTTTCATCATCCTAGGCCATATTTATTTGGTTTATCTAGAGTCAGCATGTATAATCCTAATGGTTTTAGAGGACCTTCAGAAAAAAAAAAAAAAAAAAAACATCTGTCCTCAAAAGATAGGCCAGTTGGTGTTCCAGATGAAGATGGAAAACAATCAATACTGCTTTGTAATATGGATAATAAGTGTGCAAGTTCAGGACTGAAACAGCAGCAGAGGCCTGAGGCTGGAAGCAATATGAATTAGGATTCTGTGTCCATTCATCATTAAGGCTAATCAGTTGTTGGCTTTGGACAGAAGACTCCTACCTTGATTAGAGCTGTCAGTGGTAGGACGTAAATTAAAATGTGTTTGTGCTCCACTAGTGTGTTTGAATTTGAAGTCACCTGAAATCCTGGTGTGGCCTAAGCTGGAGGTGTTCTCATACATGTTAGGAGGGAGTTGGAATAGATAGTTAAGTGTTAAGTTCTCCTCTGACTCTGAAGTATTCTCTTTGATAATGGGAGAGTAAACAGAATCTTAATTCATTCCTTTATGACTTAATTTTTTCTGCATCAGGGAGGAATAGCAGCCAGTGTTTGGTATTTAAGGAAAACATACATTTATAATTCATCTATATTCAGTCATATATGTTATGAATGTGAGTCCAAAAGATACCTCCCTTAATAAGCAAGTGAGAATTTATGAGCCTGTTCTCACCCACCTCACTCCCATTATTTATCTTATATTAATGGCCTCTCTACCCAGTAGACTGCTCGAGGTCTATTAAAATTTTTTTAATGGCATCTTTTGGATTTGGGGCAAGCCATTGGGCTCTCAGCTCATTTGCAATTTCTCCATTGTTTATGAATCACCTGATTTATGTCAAAGGGATGTAGTGGCTCATTTTGAGCCTACTTTTGGATTCCCAATTGGATTCAAAAGCGTTTGAGCATGTCTTACGGGCCGTTTCATCAGGCATCTCTTTGAATGAGTTGATTTCCATGGTGGGGATAGAGTTGTAAGAGGCAATCGAGATTGTGGTTAACACATAAGGTACCTCAGGAGAACAACGTAGTCATAAAGACTGCTGGCTTTGGGGGCAGACCTTCTTGGTCCCACTTCTTATCTCTATGGTGTTGGGCCAGTTACTTAAATTTGGGGACTTTGTTTGTACATTTAAAAAATAAGGGGGCATCTGGGTGGCTCAGTTGGTTAAGCGTCCAACTCATTTTCGGGTCAGGTCATGATCTCATGGTTCATGGGAATGAGCGCCACGTGGAGCCTGCTTGGGATTCTCTTTCTCTCTCTTTCTGCCCCTCCCCCACTCATGCTGCGCACATGCACACCCTCTCTCTTTCTCTCTTTCAAAATAAATAAACTTACAAAAATGAGAACAATTAGTCCCAACCTCCTATGATTGTTTAGGGGGTTCAGTGTGGTTCAGCATGCAAAGGGCTCAGCATACTGCCCCACACAGAGTAAGTGTTCAGTAAGGCTCGGCTGCTCTTGTCATGTCTGCCTCTTAACTTGCCCCATGAACTTGTTTCTGACCTTCCATCACGGAGAGCTGTAGGGAGAAGGCAAAAGAGCTGTTTTCACAAGGGACCATGTGAAATGTTAAGGTGGGTCTGCAGGTCCTGGATTTTACATTTGAAATCAAGAGCCAGGGAAATATGAATTCTCATTGGTCATGACCTCATTTTTCCTCAGGCTGAGGAGGCTTCAGGGAAATCAGGGTGCATTTATATTTGTCCTTCTATATCTATACTTCTCCTTTTCTGTTTTTCATATGAACAGAGCCACAAACTGGCTGGAACGTTACCTCATGGAAAACTATTTCTCTCCTCACAGAACACACCTGACACCATGTGTGTGGGCGTTTCCCCCACACACCACCAGCAAATTCTCTAGCTCTCCAGATCCCAATTGGTATCCTATAATTCAATTCTTCTGTTGTTGTTTTGTTTTGAAAACAGGTAATACCTTCACTAATTAATTTATTTTTAAGTAAGTTCTCTGCCCAACGTGGGGCTTGAACTCAGGACCCTGAGATCACGATTCACATGCTCTACTGACTGAATCAGGCAGGCACCCCTTCTAGAGTTCATTTCTGACACAACCCAGAATCAAAGCAGATTCCAAGGTTAAAGACTCAGTCCCACAGACTGCCCACTCCCACCCCCATTTGGATGCCAGTTGCTAGTCCCAGATTGTCATCTGTACTTGTGACCAACTGGCTATAATTCAGAGGTTTCTCTAACCCTCTCCTCCATATAATAACTCACAGAGCTCAGGGGAATGCCAACGCTCTACTTAGGTTTACTCGTTTATTCTCAGGAATTTCCTAAAGGATACAGATGGACAGTCAGGTGAAGAGGTGCACAGGATGAGGTCTGAACAAGCCCTGAGCATAAGGGGTTCTGTCTCTGGAGCAGAAGTGTGCCCACTCCTGCTCATGGATGTGCTCACCCCTCCCTCGAGGCTCTCCGAACCCAATCGCTCAGGCATGTTTACGGAGGTCTTATCACACAGCCATGATCGATCACTAATTCGGTCTTTCTGGATGGATGGGGGATGGGCCTGAAAGGTCCAAGCTTGGTCTTCCTGGTGACCAGTGTCTATCTAGGAGCCTGCTGAGCATTACCTGATTAGCATGAGAGACGCCCCGATTGCCCAGGAAATCCTAAGGGATTTAGGAGCTCTGTGTCAGGAGCTGAAGGCAGAGACCAAAGATCTGTTTCTCATTATGTCACACACCCCTGCACACTCTTCGGGGAGAATAATAGCTAACATTTGTGAGCATTTACCGTATGTGAGGCACAAGGCCATGTGCTTTGCCATGAATATCTCATTGAGTTCTCAAATACTGTTTCGAGAGAGCTTATTGTATAGACGAAAGTATGGAGGTTCAGGGAGGTGAAGTCATTACCTAAGGTCACACAGCCAATAAATGAGATATTGGGACTCAAAGCCTGCCTGCCCAGAGCACCCAAATGGAACTCCCCCCTTACCAACAGCCCTCAAAGCCTGTAACGTTTGTTTGACCCAACTAGCTCTGTTTCTTCCATGAATTGAATCCCTCCCTACATGGTTGTTTCTCTGCAGAGACTGGGGGCTGCTTAGATCATTTGCACAAACACATCCAGCCGGAAGGTGCCAGAGAAACCGTGCCCTGCAGCTCCATCCCTTCCCTTCCTTGACTCCACGTGAGCGAGGATTTGCAAATGATGTTCACATACACCTGCTGACACCCCTCATTTTAAATCAAGACATCCCCTTCTGCCGCGCGGCTTTGACACCGCGCTTACGCAGACGATAACCCTTTCCTCTGTTAGCCAGTTACCCTTCACCGAAGGTTCCAGTGTCCTCAGAAAACATTGTCGGGGAAGGACACACTTTTCCCAGAGTCCAGACGGTGGTGGATTGCTGCCATGACTCCGTGCGCCCACCTACGCTCGGTGGATTTTCCTCTCCTGGTGGAAGAAGGGATCTCATTCTGCAAACGCACTAATGATCTGTAATTATCGTCGCCGCAAGCCTTCTACACATCTGGGCTAATGGCTCCAGCTTCCGTGGTGATTCTCATGTTTTCCCTCGTTCGGGACTTGAATGGTTCTGGGCCGCCCCGGGTAGCAGTAACAGTTGGCTTCTAGGTACGTTTCAATATCCTGGTTGATACACCTGCCTTATAATCACGTGGGATGATAATAGCAATCACCACACAGGCTTCAATCAAATCTTTGCTCACAGGAGGCACACGCTCTGGGTTGAATATTTAATTCAGTTTTGTTAAAACTTGAAGTCCTCTTGAAACAGCCCTGCCTGACAGAAATACGTCCTGGACCCCGAGGTCAAGGAAAGGGGATGTGTAGTCCAAGCCAGCCTTGTTTGTCACAGCAGAGTGGGGCTTCGGGATTACTCAGCAGGCACCAGGGACAGCACCGGAGATCGTGATCTTTCTGTGCGAGATTCTTCTCAATGCAAAATGCTGTTTGGAGTCCGAACGGGTAGTTTCCACTCACTTCTTAAGTGGGAGAGAGGCATCTCAATCCTCTAAATCCTCAGGCTCGAGTGAAAGAAGCAGCACTCCTTATTTTCCTTACTTTATTCAACTCCCCCCTCCCCCAAACCCTCAAACTGCTAGATTGGTAAACAAAACAAAACATCCCCCCCCAAAACTTTTCAGTCAACATTGAGCTTCCTCGCCCCTCGAGTGTATTTACTATTTGTTGAGTTGCATACGTGTAGGGGACCCGCAGCTGAGATTCATGTGGTCTGTGGACCTTCTCTATTTCAAGCTTTGGGGCCCAAGACCTCTGATAGGGCTCAGGGCCTCTGAGCCTGGGGCTCACCTTCCAGAAGCGTTTCTTATACTTTGTCTTTCTGAGTTCGAGTTTTCCTACCTGCCTGTCCCACATAGGGGCCAACGTCCCCACTCTTCGAGGGACCCTCACCCTCCTTGCTGCCTCTGGAGGGAATCCCTCATTCTCTCTGCCAGTTTCTCCCTCCCCTGAATCTGGTGAATCTAGCCCGGTTCTTTCCCCAGGCGTAGCTTGAACAGAATAGGAAAAGATCCCCCGGCTGCAAGCCTGCTCCGATCCGCTCGGCAAAAATCCCTGAAATCTCTCGGGGGCGGAAGAGCAAACACACAGCCAAGGAATCACAGATTAATAACTGCAAAAATGTTTGCCGTAGGTAGAAGACGACAAAATCAACCTTTACTTTCTTCCCCCTATACTTTCTCTTGCTGCGGTGAGTGTGTCACAGGGCTCGGCGTCTGTGATAACTGGGGCAGGGGTCACGGGGCTGCGATCCGGTGTGTAATTGGATCAGTAGCCCTTCAAGGGTCTTATCTCACGGGCACGCACCCCGCCTTTTACGGCTGGGCTGGTTTTCTTCCCTCCTCCCCCCTCCCCTTGGATCTTAATTTCGCAAATAAGGACTGAGAAGTGGCATTAGGATCAGCCTCATTATGACATGTCAGTTTGGTACCCTATTCCTCTCAACTCTTTATTACCAGAGTCTCTGATTCTTTAAGCTCATTTGCATAATTCCTAACCTCCTGGGTTTATCCAGAGGCCTTTTGATGAAGGAATGAAGATCCTCTCTATACTAGAGGGTTCTTCAGTAAGACATAGGACCTGGGAGTGCAGACTCCGTAGGCCCCTGGACCACCTGGATTTGAGTTCTGATCAGCCACTTGCTGTGTGACCGTCAGAAAGTTGCTTAACTCCTCTGGTCCTCGCTTTCTCCGCTTCTAAACACGAAGGGTGTGTGGCAGGGGCACCTACCTGACAGTGCCTATTTCCTGGTTTGCCGACCTCATCATTTAATCCGTGGAAAGCACTGAGAACAGCAGTGCCTGGAACATACTCTTTGATAGTGCGCACGTTTTATAGCAAAGTGACGTACATGGAGAAAGGTGCCTGAATCATTGAGGTAGAGCCCACTGAGTTTTAGTGTGATGTATACATGTAAGCACCACCCAGACCCACAAGGCATTAGCAGAACTCTGGCAGCATTTTCGTGTTTGCTTCTCACCAATAATCGCTTTTCCCTCCCAGGGTAACCACTAGCCTTCTAACAACTGTACGTTCATTTGTGCTTGTTTTTGAACTTTATGTAAGTAGAGTCACACCAAATGCGCTATTTTTGTCTGATTTATTTTGCTTAATATTTTTGTGAGATTCACTCTCGAAATAATTCGTTTTTCATCGTCCAGTAGTGTTCCATTTGGGGAAAGTGCCACATCGGATCTGAGTTTCCATTTTTTAATTTTATTTATTTGTTTTTAATGTTTATTTATTTTTGAGAGAGAGAGACAGAGCCGGGGAGGGGGTGTGGTGGGCAGAGAGAGAGACATACAGAACTTGAAGCAGGCTCCAGGCTCTGAGCTGTCAGCACACAGCCCAACATGGGGCTTGAACTCGTGAACCATGAGATCATGACTGAGCCCCCCAGGCGCCCCTGAGTTGCCACTTGTTGGCTATGAAGTATAGCCATGCTATAGCACATTCGAGTGCATGTTTTTTTTAAAGATGGAATTTGCGTGTCTCTTTGGCCTGTCATTTAGCATGAGATTGCTGAGTCGTAGGGTAGGGATCTGCTCAACGTTAGCAGACGCTGCCAAATAGTTCCGTGAAGTGACTAACAACTTACATTCCCTCCAATAGTGGAGGTAAGTTCCAGGTGCTCCACATCCTTAAACCATGTTTAGTATTGTCTCTCTTTTTCATTGATTGACACCAGTCTCGTGGAGGGATAGTCCTCTCACTTTGTATTTTACCCACCAGATATCTGATATTTTTTTATTTTTTCAGCTTTTCATTCTGAAACAATTTCAAACTTAGAGACAAGTTGCAAGACTAGTACAAATTTTGTATACCGTTCGACCATATTCACCAACTGGTTCCCCCGGCTGCCAGTTACATTGAGAATTAATCGACATACGCACTGTAAAAAATTTTAGGCGTACAGGATGGTGGCTTGGTTTACATAGATTGTGAAATGGCTCCCACAGTAGGTCTAGCTGACATCCATCTCCTCATGCAGATACAAGGAACAGAAAAGAAGAAAAGAAAAAAAAGGGTTTGCCTTGTGATAAGAACTCTCAGAATTTACTGCGGACGACTTTCCTGTATATCCTACAGCTTTATTAGCTCTACCCATCATGTTGGCCATCACAGCCCTGGTAGGCATTGTAACTGGAAGTTGTGCCTTTTGACCCCCCTTCCGGACCTCCTTCCTTCCCTCACCTTCCGTAACCACAAGTCTGATCTCTTAGTTTCTAAGAATTTGGTTTGTTTTTATTTTATTATTACGTACCTATTTTTTTTAAGTTTATTTATTTATGTTTGAGAGAGAGCGCGCTAAGGGGGGAAAGATAGAGAGAGAGGGAGAGAGAAAATCCCAAGCAGGCCCTGCACTGTCAGCACGGAGCCCGACACGGGGCTCTGACTCACAAACTGTGAGATTGTGACCTGAGCCAAAACCAGGAGTTAGACACTTAAGCGACTAAGCCACCCAGGTGCCCCTATTTTTTTATTTTTTTATTTGAGAGAGAAAGAGAGAGCATGAACAGGGGAGAGGGGCAGAGGGGGAGAGAGAGAGAATTCTTAAGCAGCCTCCACACTCGGCATGGAGCCCAATGTGGGGCTCGATCCCATGATCCTGGGATCATGACCTGAGCCAAAATCAAGAGTCGGATGCTCAACTAACTGAGCCACCCAGGCGCCCCTGTTTTTGTGTTTGTTTTAGATTCCACATATAAGTGAGATCATCCAGTATTTGTCTCACCAACTGTTAATAATTTCCCACATTTGCTTTAGTATTTTTTTAACAATAGGAGATAAATTTCATGATCACGCCCCATTTACCATGATATGCTTCACACTGTGTTTGCCAAGAACCATCTCTTAAATAACCACAGTATAGTAAACAAAACCAGAAAAAATTGAACATTCACCAATATAATCATCTATAGATAATTTATTAAAAATTTTACAAGTGTTCTGGGGCGCTTGGGTGGCTCAGTCAGTTAAACGTCTACCTCTTGGTTTCAGCTCAGGTCATGATCTCACGGTTTGTGGGATCGAGCCCCACGGCGAGCTCTGTCTGCGCTGATAGCACGGGGCCTGCTTGGGATTCCCTCGCTTCCTCTCTCTCTGCCTCCCGCCTGCTCATGCTCTCTCTCCCTCTCAAAATGGATAAATACACATCAAAAAAAATTTACAGATGTTCTGAGAACACCCTTTGGAGCATATTTTTTCAGGCTCAGGACTCATTCCAGCCTCATGCGTTACATTTGGTTTTGTTGGATCTTCTCTCCTGGAATGCTTCCTCAGTCTGTCTTTGTGTTTCAGGATATTGACATGTTTGGAAACGTGGAAGAAGGTCCGCAAATTTGGGTTCATCGGATGGATGCCTCCCGACTAGGTTCTGGTTTCGTTTCATGAGTGATGTGTCCATCTCCCTGAGTGTTCAGGAAGTGTGTGATGTCGGTTTGTCCCATCACTACAGTGTTAACTTCGATCACTTGATTAAAGTGATGTACACCAGGGTTCTCCATTGTAAAATTGCTTTCATGCCTCTGTAGTTAATAAGTAATTTGAGGGCACACACTCGGAGGCTGTGCAAGTCTCCTGTACCTCCTCAAACTTTCACCCTCTCCTCTGCGCATCTGTTGATGACCCGTGCCTGGATCGGTTATCACTATGAGGGTTGCAGGCGGTAATTTCCTAGTCCCGTTACTCCTTCTCCTTTAATTAGTTCGCATTCTCCAGGAAGTGCTTTCCCTTCCTTCCATTAATGAATTAATCATCACGATGGAGAAGTAAGGTCACTAGACTCACAGGCGCAATACTGTGACATGTGCTGGAAGTATGGACTTGGCAAAGGGAGAGGCTTCCCCGAAGAAGCAATATTTGAGACCTCCGAGGTGGCCGGAAGAGGACCAGAGAGCAGGTGCAGAGGCCAGGCGTTGGAAGAGAGCCTGAGAGCAGTCCAGCGCGGTTGGAGTGCGGCGGGCTCGAGAGGCTGGGACATATGCCTGGGGGGAGCCGTTAGGATTGATTCGTTTATTAAATTGCTTTAACCTATGTGGAAAGCCTTTCTCACCCATGTTAGGCCTACCTGTATTCGAATTACCACCCCTTTATTTTATCTAGTGCTTTTAAACACATAATCTCCAAATTCAGTGGCTTAAGCCAACAACGACTTCTTATTTTTCATGCCGCCGTGGGTTCGGAATTGGGCCGGGTTCAGCACGGGGGTTCTCTGCCCCGCGTGGCGGCGGCGGCTGACGCCTCTCCCTCAGCTGCTTTCTCAAGTGCTGGGTGGGGATTGAAAGTTCAAGAAGCTTCCCTCACATTTCTGGGGCCGCCGTGTCCCAGACCCTTACCTGACCTGTCTCTTTCCAGGCGATAGCTCACCGTTCAGCAGTCTAGTCTGCGCATCTGTACGTCAGGGTGACTGCCTCTGAGAGCAGTACAAGCTGCCAGGCCTCCTAAGGGCTCATTCCAGAAGCGATCCAGGATCGCTTCTGCCTTCGTTCTACTGCTAAGACCCCAGGCCAGCCTAGATTTCACTGGGAGGAGTGGTGGGTTTCATCTCTTGTTGGGTGGAGCAGCATGTACATACAAGGAGGGAAGGAATTGGCGGCGGCCGTCTTTGGAGACTGTTAGGCCACCTCTGCCAGGAAGTCTTTCCTGACTTCTTCAGACTGCTTCCCTACTAGTAGATAACAACTATTGTTTTGGGCCTTACTCAGGCTCAGCTTACACAGTGCTTCATCCTATTTCCACATTGTTCCAAGTATCAATAATTGAGCTTCCCTCATCCCCAAAGTAGACCCCAGTTTACTTGAGTACAGTAATTAATGAATTTGGGTAATAATAATAGCATAGCAGCTATTGGGTGCTCGTCACGCGCAGGCCTGTGCTAGATACTTTACGTTAATCATCTAATTATATCCTTGGAGGAAGATAAAACTATCTCTATTTCTTTTTTTTCCTCTGTGATTTATTTTTCTTAGTTTTCATTTTCATTCCAATTAGTTTACATACAGTGTGATATTAGTTTCAGGTGTGCAGTGTAGCGTCAACACGTCCATATAACACCTGGTGCTCATCACAGGTGTACTCCTTAATCCCCATCCCCCGTTTCACCCATCCCCCCCACCCCTCTGGTAACCCCCGGTGTGTTCTCTGTAGGTAAGAGTCTTTTCTTTGGCTTGTCTCTCTCTTTCTTTTTTTCCCCCCCTTTGCTCGTTTGTTTTGTTTCTTAGATTCCACATGAGTGAAATCATATAGTATTTGTCTTTCTCTGACCGACTTACTTCACTTAGCGTAATACTCTCCAGAACCATCCATGTCAGTTCAAATGGGAAGATTTCATCCTTTTTTAATGGCTGGATAATATTCCATTGTATATCTACCATGTCTTCTTTACCCATTTCATCAGTCGTTGGACACTGGGGCTGCTTCCCTATCTCTGCTATTGTAAATAGCACTGCTTTAAACTTACGGGTGCATGTATCCCTTCGAATGAATGTTCTTGTGTTCTTTGTGCAAATACCTAGTGGTGCAATCGCTGGGTCACAAGGGAATTCTATTTTTAACTTTTTGAGGAACTTCAGTGCTGTTTTCCACAATGGCTGCAGCATTTTGCATTCCTACCAACAGTCCGGGAGGGTTCCTTTCTCTCATCATCCTCGCCAACACCTGTTTTTTCTTGTGGTGTTGTTGATTTTAGCCATTCTGACACCTGTGAGGTGGTACCTTATTGTGGTTTTGATTTGCATTTCCCTGATGTTGAGTGAGGTTGAGCTTTTTTTTCATGTATGTGTTGGCCTTCTGGGTGTCTTCTTTGGAGAAATGTCTGTTCATGTCTTCTACCCATTTTTTATTGGAATTTGGTATTTGGTTTTGGGTGTTGAGTTTTATACGTTCTTTGTATATTTTGGTTACTAATCCTTTTTCAGATGTATCATTTGCAAATACCTTCTCCCATTCTGCAGGTTGCCTTTTAGTTTTGTTGACTGTTTCCTTCACCGGGCGGAAGCTTTTTATTTTGAAGAGGTCCCAATGGTTTATTTTGGCTGTTGTTTCCCTAGCCTCAGGAGACGTGTCTAGAAAAAAAGTTTCTATGGCCAATGTCAAGGGGTTACTGCCTGTGTTCTGTTCTAAGATTTTTATGGTTTCAGGTCTCATTTTAGTTTGTTAGTCCATTTTGACCTTATTTTTTGCATGGTGTGAGAAAGAGGTCCAGGTTCATTCTTTTGCATGTTGCTCTCCTGTTTTCCCAACACCATTTGTCCCAGAGACTTTTCTTATTGGATATTTTTTCCAGCTTTGTTGAAGATTAATTAATTAGTTAATTAATATAATTGTGGGTCAATTTCTGGGTCTTCAGTTTTGTTCTGTTGATCTATGTGCGTATTTTTGTGCCAGTACCATATTGTTTTGACTAGTACAGCTTTGAAATGTAACTTGAAGCCCAGAATTGTGATGCCTCCAGCTTTGCTTTTCTTTTTCAAGATTGCTTTGGCTATTTGGGGTCTTCTGTGGTTCCATACAAATTTTAGGATTGTTCGTTCTAGTTCTGTGAAAAATGCTATTGGTATTTTGATAGGAATTGCATTACATGTGTAGCTTGCTTTGGGTAGTATCAACATTTTAACAATATTTGTCCTTCCTATCCATGAGCATGGGACATCTTTCCATTTCTTTGCAGCGTCTTCAATTTCTTTCATCAGCGTTTTAGAGTTTTCAGGGTACAGATCTTTCACATCTTTGGTTATATTTGTTCCTGCCTGTCTTTTTTTGGTGCAGTTGTAAATGGGATTGTTTTCTTAATTTCTGCTTTCTGCGATTTCGGTATTGGTGTATAGAAATGCAATGGATTTCTGTACACTGATTTTTGTATCCTGGAACTTTACTGATTTCATTCATCAGTTCTAGCAGTTATTTGGTGGAATCTTTTGGGTTTTCTCCATATAGTGTAATGTCTTCTGCAAATAGTGAAAGCTTTGCTTCTTCCTTAATGATTTGGATGCCTTTTGTTTCTTTTTGTTGTCTGATTGCTGTGGCTAGGACTTCCAGTACTACGTTGAATAAAAGTAGAGAATGGACATTCTTGTTTTGTTCCTGACCATAAAGGATGATGTTTACTAAGGGTTTTTCATATGTGGCCTTTATTACATTGAGGTATGTTCCCTCTAAACTTACTTTGTTTGGGGTTTTTATCACGAATGGATATTGTGCTTTGTCACATGTTTTCTCTGTGTCTGTTGAAACGATCATATGGTTTTTATCCTTTTTCTTATTGGTGTGATGTATCACATTGATTGATTTACAAATATGCAACCACCCTTGCAAACTAGGAAGAAATCCCACTTGATCGTGGTGAATGAATTTTTTTAATATACTGTTAGATTCAGTTTGCTAGTATTTTGTTGAGGAGTTTTGCATCTCTGTGCATCAGAGATATTGGCCTGTAGTTCTCTTTTTCAGTGTTGTCTTTATCTGCTTTTGGCATCAGGTTATTTCTGGCCTCATATAATGAATTTGGAAGTTTTTCTTCCTTTTCTATTTTTTGGAGTAGTTTGAGAAGAATAGGTATTAATTCTTCTTTAGATGTTTGGTAGAATTTGCCTGGGAATTCATCTAGCCTTGGACTTTTGTTTGTTGGGAGGTATTTTATTACTGATTCAGTTTCTTTGCTGGTTATCAGTCTACTCAAATTTTCTACTTCCTGTTTCAGTTTTGATAGCTTATATGTTTCTAGGGACTTATGCCTTTCTTCCAGGTTGTTTAATTTGGCATAGTGTTTTGCATACTATTCTCTTATGATTGTTTGTATTTCTGTTGTATTTTTTTTTAATTTAAAAAAATGTTTTAAATTTATTTTTGACAGAGAGCACGCGCGAGTGTGAGCTGGGGAGGGGCAGAGAGGGAGGGAGACACAGAATCCGAAGGAGGCTCCAGGCTCCAAGCTGTCAGCACAGAGTCTGACGTGGGGCTCAAACTCATGAACCGTGAGATCATGACCTGGGTCGAAGTCGGATGCTCAACCGACCGAGCCACCCAGGTGTCCCAAGTTTGTATTTCTGTTGTATTCATTCTTATTTCTCCTTTTTCATTTGTGAGTCTGTTCAAGTCCTTTCTCTTTTTTTTTCTTGGTAAGTCTGAATAAAGGTTTATCAATTTTGTTGATTTTTTTTCAAAGAACCAGCTGCTGGTTTCATTGATTGGCTCTTTTTTTTTTTTTTTTTTTTTTTTTTTTTAGTTTATTTCGTTTATTTCTGCTTTAATCTTTATTCTTTCTTTCTTTATACTGGCTTTGGGCTTTGTTCTTTTTCTAGCTCCTTTAGGTGTAAGACGAGGTCGTTTGACATTTTTCTTCTTGAGGAAGGCCTGGATTGCTGTGAACTTCACTCTCAGAACCATTGTTGCTGCATCCCAGAGGTTTTAGACCATCGTGTTTTCATTTTCATTTGTTTCCATGGACTTTGGACTTTCTTCTTTGATTTCTTGGTTCACCCGTTCATTGCTCAGTAGCATGTTATTTAACCTTCATGTATTTGTGCTCTTTCCAGATTCTTTTCTTGTGGTTGACTTCTAGTTTTATAGCATTGTGGCTGTCTCTATTTCTTAAGAGAAAGAAAACCAAGGTTCAGAAAGGAAATACAAATTGTGCAGCAAATTTTGGGCAGAGTCACCATTGACTTCTAGTTTTTTTGTCATTCTAGAATTGTGTTGCAATCTCCCTGCTTCCAAAATAGGCACTTATTGAGCACAAACAATGTGCTTATCCATTCTTAGTACTAGCAATCCAGAAATACATATATCCCTGCCCTTAGTCTAATGGAAGAGGGTAGGTAAACAAATAATAACCCAGCGTTGGAAGGCACGGCATGTTAAATGCTGGAGTAGAGGTCTGAGACCCTAGACCAGGGGCCATGAACTCTGCCAGAGAAAGTAGGGGGAGACTGAACAGTGTCAGAGACATTTGAACTGCAATTTGAAGGATAATTAGGGGGTTCTCTAGGTGGAGGGAGGTTGTTTGGGAGATTGATGGGAGATGAAACTGAGGAAGCAGGTTAGGTTCAGATTGTGAAGAAAGGGCAAGAAAGCAAATCAACAACGTTGAGCATCCATTATAAGCTACCACATGCCTTTCCCCATAGAATCCTAAAACCCTCTCTGAAAAGGTTATTTTCAGATGCCCATTGTTATAGACAGGGACCCGAAGCTCAGAGAGATTGAATCACATGCCCATGCACACGTTAAATAGTTCGAAGGTTATCCTGTAGGTACCAGGAAGTCAACAGACTTTTTCAAAACCAGAGCATGACCTGAGCTGATGGAGAAGTGAATGCAGTGTCACGTGGAAGTGGGAGACCGGGCAGAGGCTGGCGGTGGAGAGACCAGGTTTAGGAGGCTGTTCCTAGAACCAGGTGTGAATTGAAGAGGCCCTTGATGAATCCAGTGGCAACAAGGTGGGGAGGAGAGGGGCGCCTGGGTGGCTCAGTCGGTTGAGCATCCGACTTTGGCTCAGGTCATGATCTCACAGTTCGTGGGTTCGAGCCCCGCGTCAGGGTCTGTGCTGACAGCTCAGAGCCTGGAGCCTGTTTCAGATTCTGTGTCTCCCTCTCTCTCTGCCTCTCCCCTGTTCACGCTGTCTCTCTCTCTCTCTCTCAAAAATAAAGAAACATTAAAAAAAAAAAAAGGGTAGGGAGGAGAGGCTGAATTTAGGTAGCTTTTGTGAGGTCCAATTAAGGGGATTTGAAACCAATAGGACCCGGAAAAGAAGGAGGAAGAAGAGTCCAGAACAATTAAGAGCTTATAGTGTGGAGAGTTGTGTGGTTGGTGTTTTCATCTATGGAGATTTGGAGGCCATGTAGTCCAGCAGTTAAATAAACTCAAGGGTCGTCTCCTGGCTCAGTCCTTCACTTGCTTCCTGACTTCATTTCTCTGAATCTCACTTTTCCATCCCGGAAGATGGGGATAATAGTATTATCCACCTCATTAGCTGCATAAATGAGCTGATGCATGAACATTGCTTGGCACCGAGCTTGGCTCATGATTAGCATTTAATGAATATCAGCTCTTACGCATTCAGTGAATATTTACTGAGTACTGAGCCTCTTCTAGGTTCTGGGGATGAAATCTAGGAGGAAGACAGTCAAAATCCTTGCACTCACAGAGATTACATTCTTGAGGGCAACATGACAACACACAGTAACGTGAGAATTGACTACAGAGAATGCTCAGTGTGAAAAAAGCCAAAAGGACTAAGAGAGAAAGCACAGCAGTTGGGAGAAATTTGAAATGGGAAATAGTTCTTAACTGTAGGTGACTCACCCACTCCATCCCCTTCCAGGGGACATCTGGTAATGTCTTGTGACCCTATTGGTGGTCACAGCTTCACGGGGTGTGCTAAGGGCATGTGGTGGGCACAGGCCAGGGATACTGCCAAACATCCTCCCATGTGCAGACAGCCTCCGTCACAAAGAATGATCGGGCCTCAAATGTCAATAGTCCTGAGGTTGAGAAACTCTGAGCTACAATCATGAGTGAAAACCTTTTCAAATAAGAAGGTGTATTCGAGGCAAAAGCTCAGGGATGAGAAGAAACCAGTCCCGGGCCTGCCTGACCCCAAAACATTGTGGGCAGAGGGAACAGCATCTGCAAAGCCCAGGGGAGGGAAAGGGCTTCATGCATTCAAGCATCAGAAAAGAGACCAGGTGGTGGGAAGGCTATGCGGAGGGGAGATAATCCCTGCAGGAGCAGAGATTAGAGAGAAGGTAGCAGCCGCGTCACACAGATTTTAAATTGCCTTTCCTTCTCAGGATCCCGGAAGCCATTGAACACATCGAGGGACAGGGAAAACCTGTTCAGGTTCACGCTTCATGTTTTAAACAGCTCACGCTGGCTGTCAGGTAGACGGGAGAGGGGCTGTACGCAGTGCCTCATGCGTGAGGTGGGGACGCCTGCACTTAAAAAAAAAATTTTTTTTATGTTTTATTTTATATTTGAGAGAGAGAGAGAGAGAGACAGAGCACGAGCAGGGGAGGGGCAGAGAGACAGAGGTGGAATCTGAAGCAGGCTCCAAGTTCCAGGCTCTGAGCTGTCCGCACAGAGCCGGATGTGGGGCTCAAACTCATGAGCAGTGAGATCATGACCTGAGCTGACGTCGGATGCTTAACTGACTGAGCCACCCAGGCGCCCCAAGGGACACCTAGACTTTTATCGGTGGGGGTGAGGCAAAAGGAATGAGAAATGTTCCAGAAGCAGAGCAGGTCGCACTTAAGAGACCCCGGAGTGTAGGGGAGGGGGTGAGACAGAAGTCTAGGATGACTGCTGGCTCTCTTGCTTGAGGCGCTGAACGCCTGGTGGTGGCGTTCCCTGAGTTGGAAGGACATCAGAAGAAGCAGGTTGGGGTGGTGGGATGTGGGGGCTTGTTTTGGACTTAGAGGTTTGGAATTGCCGATTCTCTGTTCAAGTGGAGCTGCAGGTACTGAGCTCCATGGCTGAGCCCGGAGCTCCAGGGGGTGGTCAGGGCTGGATAAGGAGGCCTTGCAACCATTATACGTTATGACCTGTTGGCTGGTAGGACTCCTGCTTGCCGGTCTCCCTGTGTATCATCCTGCATGCAGATGTCTGACGTCTCGGGGAGGCATTTCTCACAATCACTGCCAAGCCCAGCACCGTGGTATTTTAAAAGTGTCACATCCTATGTGCCCCTCTTCGAGTGGAGTCACACTTTTAATTAAGTTTCCACTTACAACCTCAAGCAAAGGGGAAAAAATACCCTAAGGAATTGATCCCTGCCTGCACAGCAGTGGAATTTTCAGTGGCTGCCCTCACTCTGCTTCTCTCTCTCTCTCTCTCTCTCTCTCTCTCTCTCTTTTTTGGTCTCAGATGTGCCAGGAACATTTTCATTCTCAAGTCCTGATTGGCTTTGGAAATGGGGGCCTTGTGGTGGAGTACATTTGGGAAGCCCTGTTCTCGAGAAGTGTTTTCTCAGGCAGTAGAACCTGTCAGCTGAAATGCAGCAGAAGGGTCATCGGATTAGGGAAGATCTCCTAAGGAACCGATTCAGGACTCCCGTGTCCTCAGCGTGGCCTGACCGTGGATTAGCCGTGTGACCTTGGGCAGGCGCGCAGCTCCCTGTTACTTTGTTTGTGAAAACGGGAGGGGATAATCCGTGCCTCCGGTGAGTATCCGTGAAAATTGGACAACGTACCGTGTCTCAGGTCTGGAGAGCGTTATGCACATTTTACAAAATCCATCACTTCCTGCCACGTACGTGAATACCACGCTCGACCCCGTCGTATGTTACTCTCATTGCTGCGTGGCCTCCTGACTGCCGTCCCTGTTTCTGCTCTTGCCCCCCTGCGGTCTATTCTTTTTTTTTTTTAATAATTTAAAAAATGTTTATTTTATTAAAAAAAGTTTTTAACATTTATTCATTTTTGAGAGACAGAGAGACACAGCATGAGTGGGTGAGGGGCAGAGAAAGAGCGAGACATAGAATCCAAAGCAGGCTCCAGCTCTGAGCTGTCAGCACAGAGCCCGTTGTGGGGCTCGAACTCACAGACCGCAAGATCATGACCTGAGCCGAAGTCGGATACTTAACCGACTGAGCCACCCAGGCGCCCCCAAAAATGTTTATTTTTGAGAGACAGAGAAAACGCAAACGCACAAGTCGGGGAGAGGCAGAGAGAGATGGGGACAGAGGATCCAAAGCAGGTTCAGTACTGACAGCGGCGAGCCCGATGGTGGGGCTCGAACTCACAACCGTGAGATCATGACCTGAGCTGGAGTCAGACACTCATACTAACTGAGCCACCCAGGCACCCCACCCATTCAGTCTATTCTTAACAGCCAGAAAGATGTTATAAAAATATAAGTCACATCACTTCTCTGCTCCAAACCCTCTCACAGCTCCACGTCCCACTCGTGGTGAAACCCAGAGCCTCCAATCTGCCGCTCTCTGTCTTTCCTGTCTGATTTCATCTCCTATTTAACATCCTCTGCTCAATCCACTTCAGCCATACAGCCCTCCTGGTATTCCTGGAACACTCCAGGCAGATTCCTGTCCCAGGCCCTTTGCACTTGCTGCTTTCACTATCTGGAAAGCCCTCTGCCAGACAGCCACATGTTTCCTCCCACGTGCCTGGTGGATCTTTCTTCAAAGATCCCTTTATTCAAGGGAAGGTCTTTCATAATCACCCGAACATGGATTGCCCCTGCCCCACATATTCCGTATCTCCCTTCCATGCTTTTCCTTTACAGTCTCCTATATCAAACATATTTCTTATTTTTTCTTGTGTATTGTTGTCTTCTTCCAGTGGAAAGTAAGGTCAGTGAGATGGCAGATATTTGGGGGAGGGGGTCTGCTTTGTTCACTGCTGTATTCCTAGTTCCTGGAATCAGGCTGGGCACATATAGGGGTTCGTTAGGGGCTCGCTGTTGTTGGAAGAACGGGCAGATGAGGACGTGGAAACGCAGCATATTACAAGAACTTGCCCCAAGTTACAGTTCCGCTGGTGGCAGAACAGAATTAGGAGCCAGGCTGTTTAACACAAGGGGACACTGTGTTCATCTAGACTCCTTTATTTTCTCAGCTGAAAATTTTAGCTGTCATCCAGGGGGTTGTGAGGAGAGACTGTACGCACTCCTCTTAGTCCGCACAGAACGCCAGGGACTGGGGGCTTGTGAACAGCAGACGCTTATTCCTCCCAGTTCTGGAGGCTGGAAGTAAAGGCCGTAGCCTGGCTCACGCTGCTGGCAAGAGAGGGCGTCTGGTGAGAGCCCACTTGCTAGTTCCACGATGGCCGTCTTCTCGGTGTTGTCCTCACGCGACAAAGGGCTGAGGGGGCTCGGTGGGGTCCCTGTCATCAGGACGCAAATCCCATTCAGGAGAACTCCGCTCCTGTGACCTCATTTCCTTCCCAGAGCCTCACCTGGCACTGTCACATGGGGGTGAGGTTTCAACATACGGGGTTCGAGGGCACGCAGATGTTCAGTCCAGAGCGGCCCCTTCCTCTCAGCAAGTGCAAACTCCTGGTAGAGACCCGGTATCTGGGGACCCAAAGAGCCCGAGTGAGAAGGGGCTGGTCACAGAGACTTCTGTGCCCAGGGCCACACCGTGTCGGCTCGCCTGCTGTCAGAGGTGGGCAGCTGCGTGCAGGCCCGAGGTGTCTCCGTGCTTCTAGACCCGGGCTTTTCTCTGACCCGGTGGCTCAGCCCCGCACGGAGGTGACCTGGCTGTGCGGGGAGGTGGTGTCTGGCACCCGCCCTCCACCAGTAGGCATCGGGGGTGGGGGATTGTCCCCAGGCCCCCATCCTTCCCGGGTTGGATCTGAGGCACCGGCTACCAGGGGTCCACGGAGGGCCGCCGCAGGGCTGCACGCTATGTGCGCGTCGTGATGGCAGCTCCGTGGCACGCTCGTGCTGGCCTTCCCTTCTCCGGCCCCCCCCCCCTTTACTCCTGGCTCCTAAGTCACTTCCCAGACACGTTACCTGCATGCACGCCCATGTCTCAGGCCCTGCTTTCAGGGAAAGCCACGCTCCAGGTGCCTGCAAAGAGGGGATGTGAAAGCAGACAGAGCCAGAGCCAGCTTCTGCCGTTTGTCCCTGTGCCCCTGGCATGGCCCTCAACTCCCCGGTGCCTCCCCGGGCAGTGGACACACTGCTGCGCCTGTCAGGCCGGGGAAGGAAGGGCTGCGTGCGGTTGGCATCCTAGTGCCCGGATCATCACAGGCTGTTGAAAGCTAATATCAAGATGTGACCGAACATATTCTTAGTACCCATCTTTGTCATTCAAGGCAAGAGAAGAGTGTAAGCACAGGGCAGGAAGGAGGCGGGTCCTGGGGGAGGAGGATTAGGGACCCCTGGACTCCTCCTCTCCTGAGCTGCGGAAGAGGGGAGTCCCGGTTCTTGCCCTGGAGACGGCATTTTCATGGATCCTTGAGTATCTACGCTTCTGGTCGGCTCCATCAACCCGGGGTGTTAATACGTGTCATATCTATAACTAACCCCCTTCCCCCGTGGAGTTTTCGACGCGACAGAAACTGGTGTAAGTCCGTCACGTTGCCGTAGGCTCTTTATCCCTGTTTCGCAGGGGAGAAACGTGAAGCCCAGAGAGGTCGGCTGACCCTTGCGAGGCCACACAGCCGGGAAAGGACAAAGCTGGATTTGGACCCGGCCGGTTAGTTGGATTGCCTCTTTGCACGAGACCAGCAGAGCCTCCGGAGCGGTCGGCCGCTGTTCCAGCAGACCAGGGGGAAGAGGCTCAGCGGTTCCTCGTTCGGTAACCTAGCAAATGAGGACTTGTGGCACAGCCTTGCTCTCGAAGCCTCCGCCTTCTCTTCTCTCCGCAAGTTCTCGCAGCCTGGGTTGCCGTTGCTCACTGGAGACCACCGCCGCGGCTCAGGCCCTGCGACCTCCGCTCCTCCCCCCGCCCAGCCGAAGCCCCTGGAAAGAACAGACGAGGATATTCCTGCTGAGGAGAAGGCTGTGGTTTTACGAAGCTGAACGGGCGAGGAACCGCAGCGCTGAAATGGCGAGGCTGCGACGGCTCCTGCCACCAGGCAGGTGGGGAGAGAATGCCAGATGCAAGAGGCCCGCTTACAGTAGCTGCTGCCATCCCTTCTCCTTGTCAGCGTAGACGTGCATGGTGGATTGGAAGTGGAAAATGGGAATTCGAAAATTATAGACAAAGAATGGCAATTAGTTTAACTAAAGCAAAAAGATGGCATTCGAAAAACCCAACATTTTGCTAAGTAAGTCAGCGCTGGGGAACAATTTTACCAGGAAGTAAAAATAAACTCTAGTTTGTATGCATTACGGAATATGTTATGTCTTTTTTCCTGCATGTTTATGGCCACGTTAGGGCGAGGGCTGTGCCGGGACCCACTGGAGGCACCGCGTGGGCATTAGGGATGCAGGGTGTGGAGTCGAATGGCCTGAGTTCCGATCCTGGCTCTTCCCAGCTGTGCAGATTGGAGCAGGGCTTGAATCCTCTCAATTTCTGTATCCGATGATTAGGCTTTCCCACAGGATGGTCCTGAGGATGAGGTGAGGTGCTGCACGTGTACTTAGCACAGCACGGGGCACGTGGCAAGCACTCAGTGACAACTGAGTGACAACTGTGATGATGACAGATAAATCTTACACCTGGTTTCAAAGATAGAGACCCCCTGAGGACCCCCTGGGTGGCTCGGTGGGTTAAGTGTCCCACTCCTGATGTCATGATCTCACAGATTCATGGGATCGAGCATGGGGCTCTGTGCCGACAGCAGGGAGCCTGCTCGGAATCCTCTGTCTCTCTCTTTCTCTCTCTCTCTGTGCCTCCCCCTTCTCTCTCTCCCTCTCTCGAAGTAAATAAATAAACATTTAAAAAGATGATGTGAAAGTTGATGACTTTCAGTTATAAAAGCTATTTTTCCTGCCAAAGATTTCTGTCCACTGAAGAACATCGATCTTGAGGTCGCACAGAAAAGGCTTTACATTTTCTTTCTGTTGACTGACCTAGGGCAGCCATTTAATCTCTCTGCAACTTAGTTTTCTCATCTGTAAATTGGGGGTAGTAGTAGTAGTAGTACCAAACTCATGAGGTTGTTTGAGGATTAATTGAGATAATGTAGGGAGGGCACTGCACACACCCATCAACAAATGTTATTAGTAGTCTTGACACGTCTCTGTGTGTGTGTTCATGAATGCTTACGGCGTGTGAAGACGTTGTGTTTTTACCCAAAAGAATCAATTTTTTTTGCTGCTTCTTAATGTCTGGATGGTAGAAATTGATCAGCTAACTCGAGTCGATTGGCAGTGTGTCAGTTACAGGGGTGTAGGGAGAGGTTCTGAGGTCATGCTCAGGCTCAGTCGGAAAGGAGTGCGCCAATTGATTAGTGATGTCTGCCACTGGCGCGGAAGTGGAGGATGGGGTTGCGTTTAATCCCATCCTGGTTTTTGTGGGCTTGAGACGGTGGCCCTTCTACTCATTTGCACTAAGGAAAATTGCACTGACTTTGAGGCTGTGATACTGTTTTCTTTCATCATCTCTCAGAAAGAATAAAATGATTCTTCCAAAACTTGCTGAGTACCAGCTCTGTGACAAAGCATATAGTAGGTGCCAGAGTTGCAGAACTGAGTGAGGTATCACCCCTTGTCCTGCAGGAGCTCCCAGTCTGGTGGAGGAGATGTACAGGCAGGGAAGGTCAGCAGACCCAGAGAGGAAATGATCAGGGGAATTGTAATGGCATGTGCACCAGCTCAGTCTGCAAGGAGCCAGTCGGGACAGGTGCTGGGATTGGGACCAGAAATGGGGAGCTACCCCGGGACAAGCAGGAAGGGCGGGCTGGGCTGTGGCATCATGAATGGAGGGCACGGGGTACGAGAGAGCAAGATGTGTTTGGGCAGGGCACCCGCTGGGTTGGGATGGTGGCCATGGCCGGAAATGAGGTGAAGCCATCTTGGAAAGTGAGCTAAGGTCCCGGCAAAGGGCCTTGGGTCCTGGACCAGGGAGGCTTCTCCCTGTGTCCTTAAGTGATTGGCTTCAGACAGCACAGGTGAGCAGGGCTGGCCCACCAAGGTCTCCTAGTGGTTTCCTTCTTCCTCTCCATCTCTGTTGTTTCCGCTCTGACTGTGACCTCTCTGTCTGTCTGTCTCTGTTTCCGTCTCTGATCCTCCTTCCTTGTCACCACCTCTCCTTCCCTCTCCCAATGCCTGGCTCTCTTGTTTTCTCCCTCTGTCTCTTGCTTGTACGTGTGTGTGGTTTGAACCTCTTTCTCCCCTTGACAAGTTCTTTTTTGGCTCTGTGTTGTTTCCTCTCTCTTAGCAGGTGGGATTCTCTGGCATTTCTAAGTCTATTTTCAACACTTCGTAAGGCTTGATTTAAAGGAAAATCTGATTTTCACAGTTTGTGCATTGGTGCCTCAGGGGACTCTTAGTTTGATTATGTGCTGGAAAGGTCATGACACAGCCGAGGCTCGGGGAGCCCTGAGAGGGGTGGCTGGTGGGCTTTCAGCTCTTTCCTGCTGGACCACGGAAGGATCATAGGGGCCCGAGAGTGTCCAGGCTCTTTATGTCATTGTACAGTGCCACACTTGTTATTTTTCCTTCTTTACAGAACTCACTTGGGGATCTTGTTAAAATGCAGAATCTGGTCCAGTAGGTCTGTGGTGGGATCTGAATTCTGCATTTCTAACAGGCTCCCAGGTGATGCCAGTGCTGGGGGTCCAGGGACCACACTTTGAATAGCCAGGATGTAGTACCTGGGTCTTGTAGGATACTCCTGCCAGTAAGTGCTCTCATTGCCACTTGGCAGATGGATGTGCTCCTCCTCTGTGCTCCCACAGAGCCACAGTCTTCTGTGATATTTCTCATGGGCTTCTTCTCAGTGTAGAGCCTTGTCGTTCTTCCATTAGACTGGGCACCGTTTTGGGAGAATGAAAACAAAAAAGAACTTCTAGGCCAGTTAAGTACAGTAAGCCTGCTGCATGCCACCCACAGGAACTGATGCCTTCCTCAGTTTAGCGCTGCACCTGGATATAAAAAGCAGTGGCTGTTGCGTTGACAGGCCATACTCCTGGCCTTGCCTGGTGGGACTGTGCTGCTCTGGGATCCTTTGAGGCCCTGAGCCAGCCCCCCACTGGCAGGAGACATGGGATGTCCTTACCAGACTTCAGATGCACAAGGGATCTGTGTAACTTCCTCTGCTTTCTCCACTTTTTAGAACGCATCTTGCTGTGCTCAGAGTCCCCACCCCGGGGATGGGTGTGGGCAGATACCTGGGACAGGAGTGCGAGAGACTGGTTTTGCATCATTTTTTCCAGTTAAGTCAGTCTTGGCGAAGAGTCAGTCAACGGCCAGAGCCTTCTCGGTGTGGATTATGTCCTCTGCCTGGGACCCTCTCCTCTACCTCCAGAAGGTGGTGTCTGGGCTCATAAAGAAGTTCGGATGTTTCAAAGCCAAGGAGAGTGGTCTCCGTCCACGTGCTGTCCTCTGACCTTTCTGGCCTTCACTGTGGGAGCCGGCGTCTCATCTTGACCCTGAGTATTCTGTGCTGGTGTCCATGCAGAGCGACCACTGTGCTGGTTAATTTTACGTGCTGACGTGACTGGGCCGAGGGAAGCCCAGACAGCTGGTGAGACATCATGTCTGGGTGTGTCTGTGAGGGTGTTTCTAGAAGAGATTAGCGTTTGAATCAGTACACACTGTAGAGAGGATCCTCCTCGCCAGTGCGTGGGACAGCATCCAATCTGCAGAGCGCCTGACTAGACAGGTAGAAAACTAGATTTCTCTGGAGAAACGAAACCAGCAGGGAGCTGTGTCCACAGATAGAGATACATTTCCTATTTAGGATGTGTCCGTAGGTTCTGTTTCTTTGAAGGACACTAATGCATCTGTATTTGTCTTTATCTAATATCTATCTATCATCTGTCTGTCTAGCCATCCATCCAATCTATCCATCTAATCTAATCTCTCTCTCTATCATCTGTCCTATCTGTCTATCCAATCTCTCTCTCTCTCTCTCTCTCTCTCTCTATCATCTATCTATCTAGTCTATTGAGAGAGGGGGACTATTGTCTCATGAAGGGCACTGAGAGCTTACTCTTATTTGGAGAGTCAAAAGCTAGAAATGGCTCCCCTTTCTTTGTGCTTCTGCCGTAACCGTCCCAGTCCTTCCCCAGGCACAGGGTGCCCTGGCCGAGGAGAGAGGGCCCTCTTGTATTTCAGAACTGGTTGTAGTCACATCTGGCGCAGGGATGGGGTCAGAGCAGCGGATCCACCGACATGACCTCTTCCGATCACCGCAGAGGACGCAAGAGAGGTTCAGCCTCTAGAAACTTTGGTCGGATGTGAAACCCATCCAAACGGAGCGAGCTCTTCTGAAGAACCGTCCTCGGTGGCAGGAAGCGAGTTCTGTCTCAGAGTCTGAAGCCTGGGTCCTGAGAGGTGGGCCCAGGGCCACGACTTCCTGCAGGTGTGACCAGGCTGCTGTGGGGACTCCGGGGCCGCTCGTTTCACCGCGAGGCACTGTGGACTCCTGCTTCTAACTCTGGCTTCCTGGAGGCAGAGTCAGCAGGCCCCTCTCATGGCCTCTCAGTTCTCCAGCTGGAATTTCTGGAGGCCACTGGGAGGCCACTTCCATTTCCGCTGCCTTCCAGCCCTCTGCTCCGTTCACGGCTCATGAATGAACAAGCAGCAGCGTCTCCCTGGTGGCGTGGGCTCCCCACTGCCCCGGGTACTCGCCGTGGGCAGAGGGCGCAGGTGTTCTGAGAAGACTGGGTGAGCTGTGGGTGGCGGGGCAGACGCTGGGCTTGGCTCTGGGAGCTCAGACTCCGAACACGGAGCTGAACCATCTGAGGCTCCTCCGGGAAACAGGTTGTGCAGCTCTCCCTTCTCCCTCTCTGGGCTCATGCATATTCATCAGGAGAACAACTCCAGGCCGAAGATAATGATTCATGCAGGAAGCGCCATTCTGAACATTATTATCTGGGAGTGACAAATGAATTTCTAATTTAACATGTGTATTGCACAAATAGATCACAAGAACTTTAAAGTCAAAAGCATCCTTTGGAGTCATGCAACTTCTGTTGTAATGTAGCGTAAAATGATAGAGGAAGAACATCTCCCCACTGGTGGGCTGTGCAGAGGCTGTTCTCTTCAAAGCAGAGGAGAAATGAAAGGGGGTGTGATTTCAAACACCGCTTGAGTCTACAATAGAAGCCAGTAACAATGGCCAAGAATGGAACAACAATGACAGCAACAAAGAGCCGCCGCTGGCATGAGCAGCATCATTGTTTCCAGTTATTACTCCGGGATGAGCACAGTGCCCCCCCCCCCCCGGCCCCGTCCCCCACGCCGGCAGCAGAAATGGAGTGGAGGCCACTTGGGTTCTTTGGCTGCTTGGTGAGAATCAGAGGGCAGTAACTTCAAGGCGAGATGGAGGAGGCGATGGTGGAATTGATTTGAGTTGCGTTCCAATTTCCAATGCCAGTTTCATGTTAAAATGTTAATTTATAGCGTGATAATGTGCTAGCTACACTATCTGCCCGTCGGCAAGGATTGGCCACTTCCAGCTTGTCACAGCTGACAGTCAGGCATGAAATGGCTACTGCCAGGGAGTGGCAGCTCTGTGAAGACTCAGTCTTAAGCCCTTTCTTAACGTTCTGTGTCCCTGTCGTCACTGCCCGCTCCCCGTCCCTTTTCCTTCCTAAACCGGCTTCCCAGCCCTCCACCTGCTGTAGCATTCCTGCGAAGCCCATGGAAAACTTCTTCTTGGGACCTGGATATCTGCTCTTGGGTTTTCTTTTCTGAGCTAATAATGACACGTTAGGATGTTTACCGGGTCCGAGGTACTGTGATAAAGCACATTGCCTTTATGATCTCAGTAAACTCTCCCAATGATCACTGACAAAAATGCTAGTATCCCGAGGAGATTGAGGTTGTGACAGGCGGAGTCACATGCCCACGTTCACATGAACAGCCTGTGACTGGCAGAGGTAAGAGTAGACACCGACTAGATCTGCTTGACTTTAGACACCACCCTCTTTACTACCAAGCTCTAAGCTCTAACGTCAGAGAGCGGTGTCTTTTTAGGGAAGATCGCACGAGTCTTGACCACGTGAAAGCCTGGTGCAGACCAGGCAGACCACCCCTAAGAGCTGGTGGGTCAGGTCCCCTGGCCGCCTCCATCTGCTTCGCACTCTGTGCAGATGGGGTGCTGACAGGGCCAAGGACATGTGCCCGTCTGGGACTCATATTCCCGCTCCACCGTCTCTGGGAGGAGGAGGCTTTAGAACCTCCCAGCTCAAGCTCAGCAGAGAAGCTTTTGCTTTTCTCTCAGTGGTCTCAGATCCGATGGGGTCTCCTGGCCCAATTCAACCACTCACTGCGGCCGGGGGTCTGGTATTCTGATTGGCCGGGCCGAGTCACGTGCTTACTGTTGGCGCTGTGGATGAAGTCCTCCCCTGAATGGTGCAGTCTGAGAGCAAGAGAAAGGCGGTGGCCCCTCTCAGCACCGTAGGGTGTTGTGGCCGGTAGATGGGAAAAGAAATGTCGATGAGACAAAACCAACAGGTGTCAAGGCTCTCTGCCTCCCAGATCCTCTGGGGTCTAAAGGTTCTGGGAGAGAGCGAGAGAGCAATTTGAGGAGAGACATTGGAGGGAATGGAAAATAAGAGGGAAAGATAGAAGGATCCTTTCAGAGAAGTTTGCTCAGAGATGGAGACACAGAATTCGAAAAGAACCAGAAAGATTTCCCTTCGACTCCTCAGGAAGAAATGCTTGGAAAGCCCAGCCATGGCTGGTTCCTGCTCCCCATACCGCATGGGCCAGCGGTCTTTGGGTTTTGTTCTGCAGGTACCTAAAGCTCTGGGTCAGTTCCTCGGGTGCTTTTAGAGGGCATTGCAGAGTGGGTTTTGGAGGAAGCTCGGTGGGTGGAGCTCAGATGCCCCCCACCCCCACCCAGCTTCGTTCTCCTTTCCGTTTCTCTTTTCAGTGCATTTCCGTATAAGACCTTGTGCGGGGTGGGGGAATGATTCCTCGCCCAGACATGGGTCTACACCAAGATAGTCTCAAGAAAAAGTGTTTTTGCTTACCTCTGCCTCTCGGTGCGTAACCCCGTGCCCCGCACACCGTTCGGACTCACCAGCCGTCGAGCTGTCAAATGGCACTGAAAGTGCTGAATGACAACCAGGGGAAAGCAGTAGAGTAGAATTATGACTGGAAAACCTTAAACCACAGAAAGGAAGCTGAGGGCTTGGGGGCACACGGAGAGCTGCCGATGCCCTTCACGGTAGTGTGACCACAAAGGTTTGTGTACAAAGACCGATGCCCGTTTCCTGCTCTTTCTTCGGCGATGACACAGCTCTCACTGAAGAGGTAAGTTATTTGTGATGGGCCACTGGTTAATAATAGCATCGTTCTTCCGACATTTATCAAGAGCCAGGTATTTGTGTATTATCTCATTCAATGCTCATAATGGCCCCACGAGGTGGATGTTCTAATTATTTTGCTTCCTTCACGGGCTGGAGAGATTAAGTAAAGTGGCCAAGGTCATGCCTCTGATAGCGCAAGGCCGGGGTATAAATCCACCTCTCTGATTCCAGGGTCACAGTACTCAGGCACTCTGGTATTTGCTCACCACCTGAGGGTGTGTTTACGTTAGTCCCGCAAAAGCACCTGTGGTTTAGAGTTCAGGCACTAGTGAGAGGAGCACTGATGAACCGAGGCACCCCAGCTGGCCAGGACGCAAGTGATGGAAGAGTCCTTGTAGGGGTTGTCTCTGCATCCAGGACAAAGACCCTGGGGCATGAGCCTTCAGGTCCCTTGAGGGCCACTGAGGAAGAGGCATTACCTTTGTTTGGGGGTAGTTTCAGGGGTAGAAATAGAAATACCACATCTTCTTCAAGTAGACAGACTTCTGTGCAGTATGAAGGACAAGTTTTCTAGAATGGCGCTCCTTAGATGTTGATGTGCACGAGAATCCCTTTGAGAACTTGGTAGAACACACATTCACGGGCCGCACACCCAGAGATCCTGATTCAGTAGGTCTGGGGTGAGTCCTGACCGTTTGCATTTCTAGGAAGCTCCCAGTTGCTGCTCTTCCCCAGACCACACGTTGACTAGTAACTCCCTAGACCAAGGGTCAGCAAACTTTCTCGCTAAACAGCCAGAGGGTGTATATTCTAGGCTTTGTGGTCCAGTCAGTGCCACAGCTGTCCACCTCTGCCATTGCAGTACAAGAGCAATTATAGACAGAATGTAAATAAATGAGCATGTGTTCCAATAAAACTTTATTTACAAACACAGGCGGCCAAGCTCTTCTGCATCAGTTAGCGTCTGAGCTGACAGCAACAGAAATCACTGTTTAGTTTAATGAGGCAAGGAGTTTATTACCTTCCCTTTGCAGGCTCCCACTGAGCATGTTAGTACCACGGGCCATTTCCTTGTCCAATGTTACTGATGCTTTAAGAACAGCCCAAGTCTCCTTTCTGCCAAGTCATCTCTGATGCCCGATCTGCATCCTTGATCTCAGCTGGAAGGAAACAAACAGGGATGTCCTCCATCTCTGCCTGTGTGGTGTCTGATGCGAGTGAGCGGCCCTCCTCTGAAGCCGGAAGATGTCCCTAAACGTGGGACTCCTAAGAGACCGCGAATGCTGGCAAGGCATTCACATCTGAGTGAGCACTGTCCTTCTGTGTCACGCACATCAGCAGTATCTGCCCTGTGCTAGTGTTGATAGATCCAGACAGTGTGCAGAGCGCCTGGGAGAGGTTCAGACCCGGCCAGCCAAGTCAGCATGTCTAGAACAAGGACCATATGATTCAGCCCCACTCAGGGCCAAACTGCTGTTGCCCAGATGCCAGAAAATGCACTTCTCCAAGAAATGAGGCTTTTCCAAATTTGATTTAACTATTAGTTTGAGAGAACAGTGGCTGAGTGTCAAAAGTAATCCAAAATGTGGTCTCTTGGATAAGAGGGAACTGATACATATTCTCTCTCCAAAGAATTCCTTGGGCCAGCCTCCTTCTACTCCTAACCACCGATAAGCTCTACCAGACACACACATGCACGCCCACGCCCACACATGCGTGCACGGAGGTTTTGTTAAAGGATATTTCTCAGGCACACTCGTGCAATCTCCAGAGAACCTGGCTTGGAACCCGTGGATTCAGGAGCATCCCTGAGATTACGCTGCAGCTGTGGGTGGGTGGCCTTGCCACGTTGGCCACCCTGGGCCAGACCGCGGTCTGACCGCAGGGCACTGGGCATAGGATGCTGGGTAAGAATCCCTGCCTTTCTTGCGTCTGGGAGCCGAGCACTCCTGCTGCCCCTCTCTTCAGTGCGGATTCCCGAGGCAGCCAGCTCCATTTCCAAGTCTTGCCCAGGCCCAGCTGATTGGTCGAGTTGTTTGGTGCATCATGTGCCTGTGCCTTTGCCGCAGGGGCTGCTGGGAAAGAGTTTGAGGGTTCTGTCCTAAAGTAGAGAAACCTTCCAACACAGGAAGAATATGCAGGGGAGCAGAGTGGTCAAAGAAAATTTTAGAGTGCCCACCCCACCGAACCTTCTAAGATGGCTCTTTGTGCGCCTAGGGCCCCGTCCACCTTCCTTCTACTTTCCCCTCTGTGCAGATTAATTTCAAGTGCTCACCCGCATTCTCTACATTCTTTAGCCCTCAAGTGCCACTCCTACAATTGGCTTCTCAGGAGCTTAGTTTCTCCTAAGAACAGAATTCGGATTACTAGTAGCACAAAATCCGCCTTCCTGTTTCCTAAGAAGGGAGTCTTCAGTTTCTAAAAACTCATGGCAGGAAGCAAAAAAAAAAAAAAAAAAAAAAAAAAAATGAGCAATTCGTATTGTAACATAGGTTAACTTCAGCTCATCTAAAAATCAGAATTGAAAACAAATTGGTTTAAATTGCAGCAAGACAGCTTTCTGGTTTTCAGGCTTGTGGCAACATGGAATTTCTCTCCCGGAGGTCCTCGGGGAATTGGCTGGAGCCATCAGGGTGGCCAGCATAATGACATAACCTAGTTGTGTGAGGAGGTAGAGGAGCAAATGAGACGGCGTCCGCATGTCCCTGCTAGCCTCGCTGACGTCCTGTTACTGCGCACTGCCAGCCTGTGTGCGATGACAGCGCAGATGACATGCCGGTGAGTACGGGCACACAGGCGCGTGCGTGTCTGGCGGGGGCGACAGTCAGCCGGCGCCGGGAACAAAGGACCGGTTCTCGGGACGGGGCAACTCCTGCCTCTTAGCCCTTCTCCGACCCAAATAAGTTGTGTGATTGCTGAAGAAATCGAAATTGCCAAAGAGAAGAGTTGGGGGAGGGGGTGGTGCTCTTAATATTTTCTCTGACTCTTACTTAAACATTGGCAACTTTCCTGAGACTATAAATATGATTGTGGCCCAGCCATTTCTCTCTCTGTAGTCTGTGAAAATTAACTCAGTCCACAGGCGCTGCAATCACCGCCAAAACCCTCAAGTGTGGGCTCTTCCTCCACACTGACAAAAATAACAGTTAATTAGGCTGCAACACCCAAAGGAAAGTGAACTTACACCACCAATGGCAGGGCGGCATGCAGAATGTCGCCATGACAACCAGCATTTACAGCTCTTCAATTTTAATATATCAAAGGCTAGGGATAATTTCCCAGTGAGAATACACGAGGGTGGAATTTTTCCCCCTTCCTCATTCTTTCTGCCAGTCTTTTGCCAGCACGGGAGCTCTATTCCTGTGGCAACAGGTTTAAAAGGAAGAGAAGGCTTGCGAAAGCATCGAACACCTGGTGTGGTTCTGGAGATGCCGTATGCCCCGGAAGGCATAGCATCCTTCTTAGAGTGTGGGCTGGGTGGGGGGGAGGGGGATGAAGGCATGCAGGTCAAGTGTGAGCTGTGGACCTTCTCCCCCAATTCCAGGTGAACTTGCTGTTTTCATGAACTAACTTCCCTCCCTCCTGCCTCCCCTTCCCTTCCTTCTTTCCTTCTCCCCTCCTGCATTCCTTCCTTCCCTCCCTTCTTGCTTTGTTGAGTGCTCATTCTGTTCCAGGCACCTAATCGGCATCTCCTCAGTTACTCTACACGACTACTCTGCGACTTAAATAAATATGCCTTTATACACGAGGGCACTGAGATTAAGAGGAGTTGAATGCCCTAATCACACAGTCAGTTGCAGAGCCTGGATTTGAACCAGGTCAGACCTCACAATTCAGGGCCCTTGTACTCCTTGTCTCATCAGCATTGTTAAAATGAACTGCCTATAAATAGAAGTGAATAAATTTGTTATTATCACCATTGCCCTCACCCACCATGTATTAGTCAGCTGTTGCTGCATAACAAACACCTACAGAGTCTCGATGGCACACAGTAAGAGGTGTCTATTTCACTTCAGCCTAGAGTGACTCTGATCCCCCTATGTTTATTCTGGGGCCCAGGCTAAAGGGGAGGGTGCTGCCCAGGGACAGCTCTTCTCATGATGATGACAGAATTCTACAGGGTATGCCCAACCACACATGCACATTCCACATCCCTCCTGTGTCATGTCTGCTGAAAGTCCCATTGGCCAAAGCAAGTCACATGGTTGAGCCCAAAGTCAAGGAGTAGGAAAATGCACCCTCCCTTTTGTGGGAGGAATTGCACAGTGTGTAGCAACGGTGTAGATACAGGGAAGGGTGAAGAACTGGGGCCCAAAAGACCATTCTACACAGTTAGCCTCACTACTATCACCCTCTTCCTCCTCCTCCTCAACTTCGTTACCTCTGTGGGCCAGACTTCTCTTTATCTTGATCTATGTTTCAGTAATAAGTGATATTTTTACAGGCTCTTCAAGAACGTTAGTCATTACTGGAGCAAGTACTCACTTGGTGGGATGAAGGTTTCCATAAACACTTTTAAAAGAACCTTATATATTGGTTTATCACAATTTTAAAAAGCATTGTGGTGATTACGGTTCAATATACTACGTTTCTTTTGAATTACTATGTGTTTTACTTTATGCATCTAAAAACCTAGGTTTTTTCTGAGATAGGCTTCACCAAACAGTTTAACGTTTCCTTTGCACTAAACATTTAAAATCCCTTGGTCTTCATTACGTTTCCCCTGGCATGAGACATCAGCATGATTTGTGATCATGGCCGTGCACATTTATAGGAAGCTTTACAGTTTACAAAGCCCCTCCCCCCCCCCAGATCTTTACATTCCCACCAACAGTGTAGGAGGGTGCCCGTTTCTCCACATCCTCACCAGCATCTATACTCTCTTGATTTGTTCATTTTAGCCACTCTGACTGGCATGAGGTGGTATCTCAGTGTGGTTTCGATTTGTATTTCCCTGATGATGAGTGACGCTGAGCATCGTTTCATGTGTCTGTTGGCCATCTGGCTGTCCTCTTTGGAGAAGTGTCTCTTCATGTCTTCTGCCCATTTCTTCACTGGATTGTTTGTTTTTGGATGTGGTTTGGTGAGTTCCTTGTAGATTTTGGATACTAGCACAAGTAAGGTATTTGTAGAATACAATGTAGACAGTTATAGGATGCATACAAAATTTAAATCGTTTTTATTTCTTAAAAAAAAAAAAAAAAAGAGAGAGAGTTGAATGGGGCGCCTGAGCCTGGGTGGCTCAGTTGGGTAAGCGTCTGACTCTTGATACTGGTTCAGTTCATGATCTCACGGTTGTGAGACTGAACCTCGAATGGGGCTCCACACTGACAGCACAGAGCCAGTTTGGGGTTCTCTCTCCCCTTCTCTCTGCCCCTTCCCTGCTCACTCTCCCTCTCTTAAAATAAATAAATAAACTTTAAAAGAAGAGTCTACTTTCTTATACTTTTAGACTATTCTCAAGGTAAAATTGACTACTCCTCACTTATGAGGTTTAGATACTTAAGGTTATCAGAATTTCTGATAAATGCCGCATTTATCAGAATGGCTTTTAATACTAGGAGAGGTTTAGAAACCTGACCTTCCATCCTAGGTATGACACCTGTGGGTTCCCATGGCAATGCAGCCGCTGGTTCAGCCGCTCTGGAAAACAGTGTGGAGGTTCCTCAAAAAACTATCAATAAAACTCCCCTAGGACCCAGCAATAGCACTGCTGGGGATCTACCCAAGGGATACAGAAGTGCTGATGCACGGGGGCACCTGTAACCCAATGTTCGTAGCGGCACTTTCAACAATAGCCAAATCATGGAAAGAGCCTCAATGTCCGTCAACTGA
>CM053564.1:13172538-13247613 GCA_028646485.1 Cryptoprocta ferox | reverse complement strand
CTTCTGAGTCCGATCTCCCTGTGCCGCGGGCGAGCCACACTGTATTCTCCAAGCTCCGCCTCGCTTCCAAA
The DNA here is from genome assembly GCA_028646485.1 of Cryptoprocta ferox. Classification (NCBI taxonomy): domain Eukaryota; kingdom Metazoa; phylum Chordata; class Mammalia; order Carnivora; family Eupleridae; genus Cryptoprocta; species Cryptoprocta ferox. Next base: position 13,247,542 of record CM053564.1, on the reverse strand, counting down.
TCCCAGTCCGTGCAGTTCAACACCGTCACCGGGGATGAGACGCGTTCCCGCTGGCGGCCGGCCTCCCGGCCCGGCTTGCGCCGCCCTTTTCGTGGAGCCGCCACCGCCGCCACCGCTGCCGCTTTTCAAGGCTCCTGGTGCCGCTGCGCCCAAGGAAGAACTCGCCGGCCAGACGGGACGGATTCGTCTCCCGGCGCTCGGCAGATATATATGGGAGACGGGCGAGTTTTTCCTCCCTTAGAGATGGTTCTAGGTGCGTTTTCCGTCTCCCTTTCTCTTCCCCTGGTCTCTCCGGGGCACAGCGCGCTCTCCCTGTGTTGGGCTTGGGGGCTCCTTTCCCCTTTACCACCGGGACCCGCCCGTCCCCTAATTTCCCAGATCACAGTCACTCACTCAGGCATCTCTGAGGTTGTCTTCTTTCTGGCGTCTGTTTCTTCTTTCCCCCACTTGCAAATCCGAGTTTTATCCCTTCAGTCCTTCTCAGTTCAATCCATACGGGCGTGTGCGGATTACAGAGCTCCCTGCTCTTCCGCCATCTTGTCCTCCTGGCATGTGTTTATTTGTGCTGACACACACACACACTGAAAATTATGTCCCATTTTCTCTAGGATTTGATGTTACACGAGCCCTGATACATATCCTTGAACCTCAGCTTAATCTCTTTAACAAATCATGTATCCTCTCTGAGGACTGCTCCCTTTACTTGTGAAATTAGAGGCAATTAGTGTCGTAGGAGCCTTTCTAGATTCTTGGCTGAGACCCCACCTCCCTGAAATAAAAGACAGATTAACAGGAGAAAGACAAATAGAAGTTTAACGACACATATACCTCCTGTATACATTGAGAGATATCCAGAAAAACTGAATAACTCCCCGAAATGGCCCCAACTACCACCTCAAACACCATCTTCAGCTAAAGACAGAAGATGATGTTGGGGTAGGTAGGCGGAGGCCAGTTATGGGAGTTTCCCACGAAAAGCAGGGTAAGGGTGTTGTGTAGACTCAAGTTGTTGCCTTGTCCCCTGGCAAGAGCTTCTAGAATCTAGTCATCCACTTCCTAGTACAGAGGGGGAGACCCGCTTACAAATGGAGATTTCCCTTATAAATGTAAATCTCTCTTAGGACAGGGTAACTTCTCCGTTTCCAGATCTTTTCCTGCGTTTGCTGTCTCTTAAAAATAATCAGCCTAAAATAATCCTTGTGCCAAAGACAGATTTGGGGTGGCAAATGGTGCTCCTCCTCAGTGTTTGCCCTCTTGGGGTACCCTGAGGACATGCCTGAGTCCGTTCCCATTATTTTCTCTCTACTACTGCTCGGCCATGGCAATAACGTCCTGATCGATCCTTCTTTTTGACTCTTAGCCTTTTAAAATCCATTCTCTATGTGGAAGCTGGAGTCATCTTTCAAAATTTTGATTCACCTCACCCCTTTGCTTAAAACTCAGTGGCTCCCTCTGCCACTTGGAATTAAATTTGAGATCCGCGCCCAGGTGTTCATGGTTCCACGTGATCTGACCCTTGTCCATCTCTCTGGTCTCATCTTGTAGTGTCCGCTCTGCTCATCATGGCCCTGCTGCCCTGATCTTCCCTCTGTTCCAATAAGACAAGCGCATTCTTGCCTCCAGACTTTGCACCTGTGGTTGTTTTCAGCCTGGGATGCCCTTCCTGGCATGACTTACTTTCATTATTCAGGCCTTAGCAGAATTGTCACCTCCTCAGAGAGGCCTTCCTTGACCACCTCGTCTAGTGTAGCCTATCACTGTATGGTCACTTATAAGGTGACCGTATAATTTATTGTCCAATCTAGAGCACTTGCAGGGGTGACGGGGGATCTATTCAAGTAAGCCAGGTTGAATCAAGTGGGAAGGTGATGAGCCTTCCCACTCCTCACACCCTGTCTATATCATATATTGTGCTTTATTATCGTCACAGCTCTTGTATTAACTCTTATCATTTGTTAACATATTGATTACCTTACATTACAATGTATAAACTCCACGAGCATGGCGATGCCGTCTTTCTGGTTCACTCTTAGCCCTTCATCCCCTCGAATACTGTCAAAAAACAAAACTCAAATGGGTAAATGATAAAGATCTTATTGGCTTTATTAAATGATTTATGAATCAGGCAGCATCCAATCCAGCGGGTAGGAAGGAGCTCCGAGGAGGTGCACAAAGTGACTTTTAGAGGTATGTTAACCTTAACAATGAAAACTGCCAGTTATTTTACCAGTAAAAATGGGGTTATTAGGGAGTCGCAGAGAGTTGCAATCCGGTTTAAGCAAGCTACCCCAAAATGAGAGGCAAGTGGGTGGAACAAAGGAGAGGAAGGCTCTTTGACGCAAGAAAGGAGGAAGTTGGGAGGGCTGTTCTAAACAAGAAGCCCATTGGACTAAACCGGGAGCTTGATGTATAGTGGCTTCTCATTGGCCGAGCTGTGCCGGCCTCTCACTGGCTGGGCTGTTGCCGGGGCGGGAGGAAATCTTTCTTCCTCGGCGGGAGAGGGAAGTAGTATGCACCAATGAGCGCTCCTCCTGTTGACCCTCCCAACTCCATTTTGGTGCATTTCCCCCTGTATTTCACAGACCGAAAGGAGTGGGAACGGGAAGTGTTGCTCCGCAAAAAAGCAGGTGGGGTATTGGAAGGTCATTTTCCTTTAGGGGATGACGGGTCTGTCAGGCGGATGACCCGACTAGTGCTGAGCAGACCATTCTTGATTGGCCGGTTTAGGATCCCGTTTCTGGGAGAGCTGACACTGTAATTCTCAGTTTGGTGATTGTGGGCTTCGGCAGAAGTGAGTCCATTTTGAGCCTGTTGACTTGTTTTTAACAATACAGTTTAGCACATAAGAGGTGCTCTGTAAATATCTGGGGAATGAAATATGTTGAATGTACGGCACCACAATGTCCGTGGATTGGGTCGTTGGGTTAGTTATGGGATTAGTTGTGAGTTAGGTAGCTGGGATTATGGGGGAGTTTTCCTCGCTGCTCTTCGTTCTGAACAGTGAATCAGAAAACCCGCCTTTCTGTGCTGATCAGGGACCATGATGCCGTCCGAATCGGGAGCTCCAGCCACGGCTGGCGTGGTTATACGGGGGTACCCAGAGGTTGCTTGCTTATTCTTAGTGGCCCCATTTTTTTTGAATTAGGTTTGATAAGCACAGATCAGGAAATAGTTCCAGGAGTGAGAGGTACTTACTCAACCCGATTAGAAAGGGCCATGGTTTTGCAACATTTGGAGCCGTAAAATAAATGTTCTCCCCGCTTATTGATTGGAAGTGCCAGAAAAGCAATGCTAGAAATAACACACTGGGATCATTGAATTAATTAGTGTGGCTACCGATTGTGTAAAATCCGGTTATTGTGTGGTGGGGATTGGATTGCATGTTAATTAATAGTTAAGTCCTTTGGAAGTGGCACTGAAGGAAGAACCCTCCCTCGACCCCTTGGTTCCTCCACAGTCCATCCCCCACGAGATAGGATTTCATGGGGGCCCCAACAGAAATCCCCTTATCGCAGGCAGCACAGATTGCAGACAGGGCTTGGACTTGCATTATTTGCATTTCTATAAAGGAAGGGCCTGGTATTATGTAACTGCGTGTGGGTTCGGAGGGCTTCTAATGGGCCTCCCTTTGTACAGTCTCTTAGCAACCAATTGAAGTTTGTAAGCTGAAACAAAGAGACTCAAGACCATCATTCCTTGAGCACATTCCTCTGAGTCCGGCCAGCCTGGAAGAGAACTAGCTTGGGGGCCTCGAGCTTTTCTTCTTTGCCAAAGCTCAGTGCTCCTTGTTCAATCCCTGTTTCACCTGGGAAGGAAAAGGAATTGGGAGGCAGGGAAGACAGGTTAGAGACCAGTTGTGCTCTGTCTTTAGAACTTCTGGGAAGCCAGGGAAGGTCTTCAAAGGAGTTGACTTGCATTCATTCTTCCTAAAATGAGGTAGTACTTCGTGACAGTCAAGAGTGTCCTTTAGGGTCCCTGAGAACCTGGGCTCTGTCACTTGTTAGCTGCATGTCCTTGGACAACTTACATTTTGGGGCTTCAGTTTCTTCCTCTGTCACACAAGAACAAAAATTGTACCTTCCTCACTGGTTTGCTGAGAGCATCACGGTACATCTTTAATTTAACACATTGTTATCCAGGGTCCGGGTACCCTGTGTGTCAGGCACTTTGCTTGGTGCTGAAGGCACAGACGTATATGGCAGACAAAAATCCCTGCTCTCATGGAGATTACATAAAATAGCAAGCGTGTGTGTGTGGTTTGTTTGTGTGTGTAGTGTACAGGGATCATAAATGTACATGTTAGCTATTTATTCATTAACTTGTTAATTCAAGGTAGTCATTGATCTGTTCATTTATGCAGTGACTAATTCTTAATCACCTATCCATCCATCCATCCATCCATCTATCCATCTGTCTGTCCATCTGACATTTTCTGAAGGAGGAGGGCAAGAGGAACACAATCCCTATATTCAGTGTAACAAAAGCTGTAGTAAAGGATGATATAGACAAGGTTTATAATAAAGTATCTTAATTTGGACACTACTGCTATTTGGGCCGTATAATCTTTCGGTGTGTGTGTGTGTTAGGGGGTGGGGGGGCCGTCATTTGAATTGTAGGCTATTGAACAACAGCCCTGGCTTCTACTCCCTGGATTTCTATCACACCCTCATGTGACAACCACGTGTGTCTGGGACATTGTCAAACGTCCCTTGGGGGGGGGGCAGAATTGCCCCTAGTTGAGAAACCCTAGTTTATAGGAACATTGTCCTCAGGAAGGGAAATTAATTCATCACATTTCACCAGAAAGGAAATGAACCCAGGACTTTAATTTCTGCAGCAACAGCAGCATTTCCAGACATTTCGTTTCCTAGAGATCTGTTGTGCCGGAAAGCAGGAGGTACTTGGGGAGTTTCTGAAATTAGAAATAGAATCTTACCCCACAGGAACCCTTTCCATCACCTCTGAGAAGTGTGGCTTATTTAAAAAACATCTCCAAGGCTTACTGAAGAACTCATTCTGACAGAGAAGCCATTGCTAACCTGGCATATGGACTCAGGCTTAGTGCCGTAGGAATCTTTCCGGATTATACTGATGGCGCCATACTTACAAAGTTCAACCCAAGATTCCTCAGTGGGATAGGAGCAGAGTGAGGCCTTCTCTCTAGGGAATTCTGTTGGGCTCAGCCAAAGTGCTGGGTCGCCTGCTTGATTATAAGGAACATGCTTGATAGGGTATCAGGTTGAGACCAGAGCAAGCATTTTGGTCCACAAGCACCTTCCAAGGTCAGCTCCTGAATCCTAGGAAGGTGACTCACCTTGCCTCATTCCTCCCTGCCCCAGATGTGTCCATTCCCAGGGACATCTGAGTCACAGGAAGGTTGTCTGGGAACCCTATGGTGTCCTAAATAGCTCTTGAATCTCATGGTTTCTCTCCATTCCCCTGCCTCCTCTCTGCTCCCCCTTCCTATCCACGCTATCATCATATCCCACCGGGACCATCACAGCAGCTTAATAGCTTTTTGCCTCCCACCCACTCTTGCTCCCTTCATCTCTCCTCTGCGCAGAGACCAGAGTCTTCCCATCCAACTTAGACCAGAATTCACACTGGCCTGCAAAGTTGGGCATGGTTCGCCCTCCTCCCCAACTTCATCACCAACCACTCTCCCTGTGCTCACTTTGCGCCCGCACCACCAGCCTTCCTAGCAGAGTCACACCTCAGAACACAAATGTGATTGTGTCACAGCCCCCCCTTACAGGCCTCAGTTTCTACGGATTTCCTCTGGTTCCCATTGTTCTGAGGATAAGAATCACAACAAGACCCCCGAGTCTGCCATAGTTGGGCTTCTACCTGCCATGCCGACCTCTTCTCCCCTAACCCCCCATCTCTGTGGTCCTGCTGCGTCCCGTGCAGGCAGCATCCCCCATCACATGCTTTGCTCCCCCCTGGAGGCTCTGCCCTTCCCTTCCTTCGGGCCAGTTAAGCCTTCATCAGACATTACCTCTGAGCTCCAGCATCATCTTTTCACGGCTAGCTCCTGCCCTTTATTACACATGCCGATTGCATTATCCACTCTCGCTCACTGCTTCCCAGTGGCCAGTTTTCACTTCTATACACGCTTATTATATTAACAGCCCTCCACAGACTGTAAGCTCCACAAGGAACGTGGCCATGTCTGTTTTATGACCGTTTTCACCCAGTGTTTTGAATTGTGCGTGACTCAGCACTCATAGGCGCTCAGTAACTATCAGTTGGAAGACTGAGTGACTAGTGCCTTAGCCCCCCTCAGTGACACAGCCCCAAGTTTGGAGGATTAGGCCCACGTGAGCTTCTCCGCAGCCATGGGGGACAGGTTGGGCATGGGGCTGCCTAGGGAACTTGCAGTCCGTAAGGCATTAGGGCAGGTAAGAGCACCAGGAAGTTGTATTTCCTGACCTTCTCTTCCCGTTTCTGTGAACACCTTCATCTTCTCCTATCCTGTAGTACAAGGCCCTTGAAGGTGGGCATAGAAATTTTTATTTTTGTACTGTGAGCACTTTTCCCAGGGCCTGGCACATAGGGGCTGCTCAGGAAAGCTGCCCTGAGTGAGTGGATGTTTGCGTTACGGATTCAAGGCAGATCTGAAAATCTGAGCTGAGGTTTTCTCAGGGGTTACTGGGAGGAGGAAGGGAAAGCTTGGGATGGCTGTTTATCAGTAGAACAGGGTGTGTTGGAGTTTTTAACACATGATAGAAAGGACCCAAATGGTTTCTTTTTCAACTAAAACATGGATTTATTTAAACATACTTTTATTTATTGAAAACATACTTTTTGCCAGGCTCTGTGATAAATGCTTTATAGGCATTACCTAGTTTAACACGGAGACGTCAATTTGCAGATGCTGCTTAATTTGTAGACGGGTAAACTGAGGCTTGGAGACAGCTTATCAGCCTAAGGTCAGAGAGTAATTGGCAAAATTAGTACTCAAATTTGGGTCTGACTCCACAGTTCCTGGAGTCAGTTTACTACAAGGACTCCACTAACTCTGGGTCCATAAGAGAGGCAGCCGACACCTTGGCCTTCATGTCCTCACCCATCGGATGGAAGATTCCGTTCCCGGCCAGATCTCAAGGTTGAATAGGAGGTTATGTGGGTGCAGACAGGCACCAGGAATTATCTGGCCAGAAGGGGTGCCATGATTCATTCATTGAGCTCTGGCACCATGTAAGCGTGAAAGGGCTTGTTAGCATCACACGACCTCCCATTTCTCAAGCCTCTGATAATGGTAAGACCACCGACTGCATGCAAGGTGACCCTGAACAGCTACCTGCTTTCCAATTCCCACTGGAAGGAACCCTCACATTTTAGCAGGCCAAGAAGCCAGAAGAAGTATTTCACTCTCGTTTCCAGTAATTCGCTCTGCTCTGTGAACTTCTGGGGTTGCTCATCCAATTTCATGAAAATTGGATTAATAAGTGTTAACTGGTGCTCAGGTGGAAGAGGAGCACACTGGTGTGATGGTTGGATCCAAGGCTCCTGGGAATTCGTTTTCCGCTTGGATGCCGATAGCATAGGCTCTCTCTGGCACCTTCTTCCAAGCTACTCTTAGGGAAGACAGTATCACCCCCATAGACCTTTGAAAAGTAGAGGGACACTTCTTGCATTAGGACAAGGAGAGGGTTTGCCTCAGATGCTGGTAAGCTTGAGGATTAGGTCAAGATGTTCATTCATTCATTTATTCATTGAATGTTTTTAAAGCACCTGCTATGTGTCAGGCCATTCTGGGCTCTGGGGACCCAGTGATGAATAAAACAAAATTTCTGTCCTTGTGAAGCTTACGGTCTATCTGAGGCAGGTAAACAATAACCAAATGAACACCTGATAGGACGTCAGGCAGCATTTCCATCCAGTGCTTCAATATTCTCTCTTAAGTATGAGAAAAAAATCATCTTAAAAATTTTTTTTAATATTTATTTTTGAGACAGAGGGAGACAGACGTAAGGGGAGACACAAGGACAGAGAGAGAGAGGGAGACACAGAATCCCAAGCAGGCTCCAGGCTGTCAGCACAGAGCCCAGCGTGGGGGTCGAACTCATGAACCTCGAGATCATGACCTGAGCCGAAGTCAGACGCTGAACCGACTGAGCCACCCAGGTGCCCCGGGTGATCCCTTTTAAAATAGCTCACAGCCACATGGCCGTTGGCAAGAGGCCTCAGTCCTTCACCCCTTGCAACACGGCTGCCAGCTTCCCCCAGGGAGAGCAGGGAGGAAGCTATGGTGCTTTTTAAATGTTGGCAATAGACTGAATGTTTGTGTCCCCCTCCCCACTTTACATGTTGAAATCCTAACCCCCAGTGTGATGGCATTAGGTGGAGCCTTCCGGGGTGATTAGGTCATGAGGGTGGAGTCCTCATGAATGGGAGCCGCACTTTAAAAAAAAAAAAAAAGGACCCCAAGAGCTCCGTGTCCCTCTTTCTGCCATGTGGGGATACAAGAGGATGCTAGTCTGCAACCTGGAGGAGGCTCCTCACCAGCCCCTGACGGTGCTGGCACTCTCACCCTGGACTTTCAGGCTCTGGAACTGTGCGAGAACTAAGTGTTGTTTATAGGCCCCCCAGTGGTGTTCCGTGACAGCAGCCTGACTGACAGGCTAAGATGATGGCCCAGGCCCTGAAGTCACAACTGTGGCTTCTATTATATTCTGTTGGTTACAAGTGATTCCTTAAGTCTAGTGCACCCTTAAGGAAAGGCCAATTAAACTCTCCCTCATGAAAGAAGGAGTACCCAAGAATTTGGACCCATTTTTAAACTACCGTAGTTCCCCTTGTCCACACCCCCACAGCATCCTGCACTTACCCCTGACTGAGCACTTGACAGACTGTTGTCACTGTCTGTCCCCCACCGCTCCCTTTGAGTTCTTCGAGGATCAGAACTGCTTTCTGTTCCCAGTTATATTCCTAGATTCTACCATAGTGCCTGGCACAGCGCTTGGTAACCACTGTTTGAATGACTCAATGACCTGTTCTGGACACATAAAAGGTCTAGTACTTCTTAAACTTTGCGTGCCTGCAAATCACCTAGGGGGGTTGTTACAATGAGGATTCTGATTGCGTAGGTCTGGGGTGGAAGTGGAGATGCTGTTTTCCGAACAAGCTCCCAGGTGATGCTGATGCTGTGCTTCGTGGAGGCGGGTCTAGAACACGTGATCCTATTCCCAGACAAGCCGAGTGACCTAGCTGGGAAGACACTGCAGCCAGCAGGGCAGCCTGAGGCCAGCCACAGGCAGTGTTGGCGCAGTCGTGGGCTTACCGACTGTGTGCTGGGTTCCCCCTCCCTTCATTGGCCCAGTATGATGGAGGAGATGCCAGTAAAAGACATCTGTGGGATACAGGAAGTCTTCCAAGCTCCTGTAAATTCTCTGTTAGCTCTGGCTCTGGAATGTCGAGCCGGGGGTCCCTCATGTATGGGCCGAGGGGTTGTGTGGCATGAGCAATGGCCAGAAGGAAGCTGGCCAAGCTGCCTGGGGGGATCCAGAAGAAAGGTAGGGTTGGGTGGTTGTGGGTGATAGAGCCCCCATCCCCACCCCGGAGAACTCATGAAACCCAGTTTTGGCTGGAGGCCGGCTAATAGACTAGACGGTGAGTTTATACTATTCTTCCTGGTTCTTGGGAGGATACACAATGCTAAGGGTCATATTTTAAGGAAAATTGAGTTGTTTTGGATCCTCGAAATGCTTTCTGTTAATACCTTGGGTCTTACTTTGATCCTGTGTCTCTGGTTTTAGCAGCGTGGGGCACTGATGTATGTGCGACCACTCTGGTCTCAAGCCCGCTTTCTTCTTACGTCATGGGGCTGATGGAAGCGCATAGGGCAATAATGAAAACCCCTCACAGTTGGGGAAAGGTTTCACATCTACCTAATCCTGTGGTTCTCATCCTGGACCTCCCATTGGTATCACCTGGGATGCTTAAACAGAATGCCTGGGTTCCGCCTCCAGAGATCTGACTTCATTGGTCTGGAGTGTGGTGTGGACACGAACACTTAAAAACCTGTGTTTAAGTGCATTGTGTGGCTGTGGTGGGGAGCCCCTGGTTTCATCTTAGGGGAGCCTTTTACTAACAGGTGAGGTGCTTTAACACCCACTTGTTGTGCTTTTAACAAATGGAAACACTGTATTACAGAGTTGAGTGGCTAGCTCCAAGTCACATAACGAGTAAGTCAGAGGGTCAGAACGTTCGCTGGTTCGTCATTTTCAATTTGCATCAGGATTGCCTCCATGTGGCTATTATTATGCCAAAGGAAGAGAAACTGAGTCTGATGGTTAATTTAATTTGTACACTTGACTGGGCCCTAATATTTGGTTTAACAGTATTCTGGATATGTCTGTGAGGGTGTTTTGGAGGAAGCTTAATACTTGAATCCATAGACTGAGTAAAGCAGATTAACTGTCCTAATGTGGGTGGGCCTCATCCAAACAGTTGAAGGTCTGAATGGACTAAAAAGACTGACCCACCTGCTCGCAACGGGGAATACCTCCTGCCTGACTGCCCTGACCTCAGTTTTTTCCTTTCTTCAGACACAAACTTAAACCTCAGCTCTTTTTTGGGACTGGAACCACACCATTGGCTTTCCTGGTTCTCAGGCCTTTGGGCTCAGGCTGGAACTTTAATCATCAAGTCTCCTGGGTTTCCAGCTGACTGACTGAAGATTTTGAGACTTAGCCTCCATCATCAGGTAAGCCATTCTTTATAATAATAAGTCTAATTTATAATAACAACCTGATAGTAATCTTATTTATATTAAGAAATCTTACAAAGTTTATACTTTTATGTCTATGTATATACGTCTCCTGTTGGTCTCTTTCTCTGGTGAATCCTGACTAATACCCTGAGAGATGTTAACAGTTAGGTTTCTGTATAGAGGTCAGACTTTTAAGTTAGGGTATAGTTAGGAAGGGTTCTATGTCCTTCACTTCCTGCAACGTTCCTTCCCTTTCCCGTTTCCGGTCTCGGAAGCTGAGTCTGGACCAATTCCTGTATCAGATGAACAAATCCTAGATGCCTTGATGACAAAGACAGTGTCAGTGTCGGCTGATGCACATGGTGAATAGGCAAGGTTGGAAAACAAAATTTGGCAGGAAGGGACTGTGCTAGAATATGAGTGTTCCTTGTTTTGAACGATTCTCCATTCTGGCGTTCATCCAACTTCATCTCTGGACCCTTGTAACCTTCCTGCCCACTGTGGAGCCCCAATTAAATCCGCAGGTGCTCACGATGGAGGTTGGAGAGGCTGAGATAATACCTGTGGTGGTGAGGGAGACCCCAAAGGTTTAAAAAAAAAAAAAAGCATTATTCAAGGAATGAAGCCCAGTCCTTAGCCACCACTTATCGAGTGTGTTCAATCAGAATAACCGGGGGGCGGGTGGAGGGGGCATGTTTTGTGGTAATTGTTACCACAGCTGGTTCCAGAGCCCCTCTTAAGAGAGAAGTGTAGAACTTGGAAGAGAACTTGCCTTTGCATTAGGTATGGAATGTGGGGCCCAGCGGGACTGGTCTGGGAGACCGTGGATGGCTGCACTGCGGGCGTGGAGGAGAGCAGGCAGAAGGAGAGAAAAGACTGGAAATGGAGCAGGGAGCCCGAAGCATGCCTGGAATCTGGAGACTGCCTGGCCGGTGATAGAGGAGAGATTTCTGGGGCTTTGGAGAATGGGGGTATCTAGTACTACATTCCCGGTGGTTGGAAATGCCGTCCTGCCGTCCCTTCTCTGAGGGCACTGGTGAAGTCTTTGGTGCGCATATCTTGGCAGTAGCAGGTTGGGGAGTGGTGGGTTCGGGCGCTTCTGATGGGGTCAGGGGGGTGGTATGGTGCAGAAAGGAGGAAGTACCCCTGCAGATAGAAGGGTGGCCCGTAAGATGAACCTGTTCAGTGGTTGTGGACCCCAGGGCTGTAGCTGACCTTGAGTCTCCCTAAGAATCTCCGAAGAGATAGGGGGGCAGTGCTATGTTTGCATCAGTTCAGGGTGTTGGAGAAAATCTCCCCTGGACATCGGAAGTTTAGGTGATAGATACCACCTGGTCATGAACAGGGGCTTAAGGAAGACATCAAGTTTCAAACCGAGAATGGTTGTGGAGATCAGATTAAATGGAGCACCTCTGAAGAAGTGAGGAGATTATGGAATCGCTCACTAAACACTGGCACGCCACCTTATGTGCCAAGCCCTTTAATATGTGCTGGACATTGAGACCTTGTCCCTGCCTTCCAGGAGCTTTTTACCTCTGGATGTGAAGGCAGGGGAGCAGACATTTACTGAGCTCCTCCCTATTGCAGACAGTGGGCTGTGCATTTCCTATGTGCTGTCCTTCGAAGATTCTCCCAGCACCTTTGTGAGGAACTGTTATCCCCAACATACAGATGGGTCGGCTGAGGCCCTGAGAGGTTACACTTGACCCAAACCTGACTCAGCTGATCAATAATGAAACCAGTACTTGGGCACAGGATGATTTGATTCCAAAGTTGGAGGAGGTGCTGGAAAATTCATAGCAAAGAGTTCAGTCTTGATAATTGTGATTTGGAAAAGCGTTCTCCCCATTTCTCCGGAGTCCCACCCAGTCTGCAGTGATGGTTACCAGCCTGTTTTCTGTCCATGCTTTCTTTTTTTTTTTCTTAATTATTTTTTAATGTTTATTTATTTTTGAGAGAGAGAGACAGAGCACAAGTGGGGGAGGGTCAGGGAGAGCGGGGGACACAGAAACCCAAGTAGGCTCAAACCCAGGAACCGCAAGGTCATGACCTGAGCTGAAGTCTGGCACTCGGCCCACTGAGCTACCCAGGCGCCCCTGTCCATGCTTTCTACCATGGGGCTAACCAGTGCTTTCCTCATCAGCTCCGTATTTATCTATTTATTTATGAGCGAGCATGAGTGGGGGAGGGGCAGAGAGGGAAGGAGACAGAATCTGAAGCAGGAGCCAGGCTCTGACCTGTCAGCACAGAGCCTGACACAGAGGCTCGAACCCACTAACCATGAGATCATTATGACCTGATCAGCTCCATTTTTGGAAGCAGACGCACCAACTCCGCAAAGGCAAGGCCACCTCTTCACAGAGGAGTTTGCTGGCGGGAGGACTCTGGGTGAGTGCTGAGGGGACAGAGCAGGAGGAAGCTCAAGGGAGACTGGGATCCCGGGAGGGAGGGTATCATGGAAAACTGGAAGATGCCGCAGGTGGGACTCAGGCACCGTAATTAGCGAAGGGCAGTTAGACGGGCCGTTTTAATGACGGACAAGGAGAAAAGGAGAAATCCATCAAGTTGTCCCATGAGCACAAATACTCCACGAGTGATGAAGTGAGGGTGAAATCAGCTGCCTTCTCCATATGATATTTATTTCAAGTGATTTGCTGAAGACAGGCCCAGAATCCTTCTCCTTAAGGAATTATCTAGGAGCTAGGGGGAGGCAATTTGGGCACTTGAGGAGCAGAGACGAATCGGACTGGCAAGGCGAGAAGCCACCTGAGCCTGGAGTTGGCGGTGGCAAGTGGATAGACATCTGTTGTTGTTGTCTCTTCGACAGCATCCTCTCCCTTTGGGGAACTGCTCCTCTTCCATTGGATCGTATGATTGGGATGGGGCTGCCCGTCGCAGTGTCTCACCCAATCCCCCGGCCACAGAGGCGGGCATATGACTCAGACTCGGCCAATTACAGCCCATTTGTGTGCCTGGCCCCTGTGATAGGTGAGGGCTGGGCACGTGACCCCAGCTTGCCTGAGCGCTCCATTTCCTCGGCAGTGAGGACCAAGGACGCTGATGTTGCTGTGTTAGAATTTGAAGGACGTAGCAGGGACCTCTGGGGTCGTCTTTTTCTCTCACGTGGCATCTGGTGTCTGCTGGGGACAATACAATCAAACCGGGGCCAGCAGAATTGGAGAAAAAGGGGACCATGAGTACAGACACTCCCGTTCGGGAGCCCCCTGGGGCACCGCCATTCTTCTGTCTTGCTTTTGTACTTTGGATCCTGTGCAGTTGCGTGAGCCAATAGACCGAACTGCCGAATACCTGTCTTTGAGTTGGCGTCCTGTGCCTCGCCAGTGAGAGAGCCCTGACGAAGGCAGCTAGGGGCGATCCCTCTTTGGGGAGCAGCTGGCACCTTACATGTTCTGCGCTGGGTGCCGAGGTGGGGCTTGGGACTCTGCACCTACCTGTCTGAACTCGACCTCAGTGGTCAGTAAGGCTCTTTACCCATTCGGTGGGTGAGGAGCCCGAGCTGCCCCGCTGGAAAGGGGCGCCGCGATCCCGCCGCAAACGGGTGGCCGACCCAGGGCCGGAGAGCACCCGGGCCTCTTGGTTCTCACGCCAGCGCTTGACATCGGAGGACAGGCAGCGGGCAGCTTGCAAGCACAGCGGTGGGGCACCCAGCTCAGTAGGAGCGCGCAGGGTCAAGGGTCTCCAACCCTTCACCTCCAGCCGGCCGCGCAGCTGTTCTCTTGCCGCCTGCTGACTTTCAAGACCAGGCGAAGTGTGAATTATACTTGATTGGCCCTCATTCTCAGAGAGCTGGCCTAGGACTCAACTTGGGGCACCCTGGCAGCGAGGCCCTAAGCCAACCATACAGAAGGCCTAGCTGCTTCCACCAGAGGCGTGGCTCTCAAAGAGACACACCGCTGGAGCCTCTGCAGGGGTCGCCTGGGGACGCGGAGTAGGGGCAGGGGCATTGCTAATATAAAACTGGATTCCTGTTTCAAGTGGAGCAGCCTTCCCAACCCCCTAGTTTTTTGGTTTTTTAAGGAATTTTTTGTTTTATTTTTTTTAATGTTTATTTTTGAGATAGAGTGTGAGCGGGAGAAGTACAGAGAGAGGTGGGGACAGAGGATCCAAAGCAGGCACCTCGCTGACAGCAGAGAGCGCGATGCCGGGCTCGAACCAATGAACGTGAGCTCATGAGGTGATCCGAAGTCTGACGTGAGCTGAAGTTGGCCGCTCAACTGACTGAGCAACCCAAACCCCCAGTTTTTAATTCTCTTTTATATATTGGGGTTTAATGTGCAGGTGTGTTTGAAAAAGGGTTCTGTTTAAAAGACAGGAAAAAGCCTCCTGAAAATCATTAATCCGATGAACTTGAACCAGCCACTACTATTCTCTGAACAAAAGGTGACATGTGACAGGACAAATAAATCAAGAAAAAAATTGCAACCAACCTTTTCAGGACAAAAGCCCAGAAACGTCATTAATGAAGGGAAAAAAGAATCAATGTTGACTTTACAATGACCCATGTTTTGCAAAATTTTATTAAATATTGGCTATAAAGACCACATCTCGGACAAATGACCTCTTCGTGTCCTTATGTTAATTAAGAAATATGGCCTCATTCTCTTGTTGATGCTCTGAATACTCTGAGTACCCATGGCCTGGGCTTACTGGGGTAAGTGCTGGGAACACCACGGGGAGCAAGACTTACATGATCCTTCCTTCCATGGGGAGTGGAGGTTTTCCTTCCCTTGCAGGCAGACCCTCTTTTGGGGCAAATTCAGATAGAAAAAAGGTTTTTAGCAAACGGATCTGGACCATCCATCTGTCCAAAATCACTTACCTTCTCTAGCTGATTTCTCCTTTTATTGAATTCCAGTATAATTAGCATACAGTGTTACATTAGTTTCAGGTGTACAATATAGTGATTGAGCAATTCTATACCTTACTCCCCCCTCATCATAAGTGCGCTCTTAACCCCCTTCACCTATTTCACACTCCTCCCCTCTGGGAACCATCTATTTGTTCTCTGTAGTTAAGAATCTGGGTTTTTTTGGTCTCTTTTCCTTTGTTTTGTTTCTAAAATTCCACATATGCGTGAAATCGTGTGGTATTTGTCTTTCTCTGATTTAATCCACTTAGCTTTATACTCTGGATTCATCCATGTTGTTGAGAATGGCAAGATTTCCTCTTTCTGTTTTTTAATTAATTTTTAGTTTTTAAATGTTTGTTAGTGGGCTTTATGCACAGTGTGGAGCCCAGTGTAGGGCTTGAATTCATGACCCTGAGATCCAAGACCTGAGCTGAGATCAGGAGTTGAATGCTTAACCAACTAAGCCACCCAGGTGCCCCAACATTTCATTTTTTATGACTGAGTAGTATCCCATTTTGTGTGTGTGCGTGTGCGCATATATATACACATACCACATTTTCATTATCCATTAATCTGTCAGTGGATATGTGGGCTCCTTCCATATCTTGACTATTGTAAATAATGCAGTAAACACAGGTGCATATATCCTTTTGAATTAATGATTTTGTATTCTTTGGGTAAATACCCAATAGTATGATTACTGGATCATAGGGTAGTTCTGTTTATAATTGTTTAAGGAACCTCTACACTGTTTTTCACTGTGGCTGCACCAGCTTGTATTCCCAACAATAGTGCATGAGGGTTTCTTTTTCTCCACATCTTCACCAACATTTGTTGTTTCTTGTGTTTTTGATTTTAGCCATTCTGACAAGTGTGAAATGACCTCTCACTGTAGTTTTGATTTTCATTTCCCTGATTATGAGTATCTTTTCAAATATCTGTCGGCCAACTGGATGTGTTCTTTAGAGAAATACCTGTTCATGTCTTCTGTCCATTTTGGATTGGATTATTTGGGTTTTTTGGTGTTCTATAAGTTGTTCATATATTTTGGATACTAACCCTTTATTGGATATGTCATTTGCAAATATTTTCTCCCATTGGGGTAGGTTGTCTCTTAGTTTTATCGATTCCTTTACTGTGTAGAAGTTTTTTTTTTTCTTTTGATGTATTCCCAATAATTTTGCTCTTGTTTCTCTTGCTTCAGGAGACCCATCTAGAAAAATGTTACAGTTGACGTCAGAGAAATTATTGGCTGTGCTCTCTTCTAGTATTTCTGTGGTCTGAGGTCTCACATTTAGATTCTTACACCAGACACAAACTCAAAATGGATTAAGAAAGTGGTCCAGTTTCATTCTTTTGCATGTAGCTGTCCAGTTTTCCCAACACCATTTATTGAAGAGACCATCTTTTTTCTGTTCGATATTCTTGGTTCTCTTGTCAAGGATAAATTGACCATAACATCATGAGTTTATTTCTGGGCTTTGTACTCTGTTCGATTGATCTCTGTGCCAGTACCATACTATTTTGATTACAACAACATGATAGTATGTCTTGAAATTGAGGATTGTGTTACTTCGTTGTTGGTCATTGTTTTAAATATAGTTTATTGTTTAGTTGGTTTCCATATAACACTCAGTGCTCATCCCAACAAGTGCCCTCTTCAATTCCCGTCACCCATTTTCCCCTCACCCCCATCCCCTCTCAACCCTCAGTTCTCAGTATTTAAGAGTCTCTTATGGTTTGCCTCCCTCCCTCTCCGTATTTTTTCCCCTCCCTTCCCCTCCCCTATAGTCCTCTGATAAGTTTCTCCTGTTCCACATACGAGTGAAAACATACGGTATCTGTCTTTCTCTGCCTGACTTATTTCACTTAGCATAATACCCTTGAATTCCATCCACGGTGCTACAAATGTCCAGATTTCATTCTTTCTCATTGCCATGTAGTATTCCATTGTATAGATAAACCACATCTTCTTGATCCATTCGTCAGTTGATGGACATTTAGGCTCTTTCCATGATTTGGCTATTGTTGAAAGTGCCGCTACGAACATTGGGGTACATGTGCCCCTATGCATCAGCACTTCTGTATCCCTTGGGTAAATCCCCAGCAGTGCTATTGCTGAGTCATAGGGGAGTTCTACTGTTAATTATATCAGGAACCTACACAGTTTTCCAGAGCTGCTGCACCAGTTTACATTCCCACCAACAGTGTAACAGGGTGTCCATTTCTCCACATGCTCGCCAGCATCTATAGTCTCCTAATTTGTTCATTTTAGCCACTCTGACCGGCGTGAGGTGGTATCTCAGTGTGGTTTTGATTTGTATTTCCCTGATGATGAGTGACGTTGAGCATCGTTTCATGTGTCAGCCATCTGGATGTCTTCTTTGGAGAAGTGTCTGTTCATATCTTATGCCCATTTCTTTACTGGATTATTTGTTTTTGGGTGTGGAGTTTGGTGAGTTCCTTATAGATTTTGGATACTAGCCCTTTATCCAATATGTCATTTGCAACTACCTTTTCCCATTCTGTTGGTTGCCTATTAGTTTTGTTGATTATTTACTTTGCAGTGCAGAAGCTTTTTATCTTGATGAGGGCCCAATAGTTCATTTTTGCTTTTGATTCCCTTGCCTTTGGGGATGTGTCACGAAAGAAATTGCTGTGGTTGAGGTCAAGGAGGTTGTTTTCTGCTTTCTCCTCTAGGGTTTTGATGGTTTCCTGTCTCACGTTCAGGTCCTTCATCCATTTTGAGTTTATTTTTGTGTACAGAGTAAGAAAGTAGTCTCGTTTCATTCTTCTGCATGTTGCTGTCCAGTTCTCCCAGCACCACCTGCTAACGAGGCTATCTTTTTTCCATTGGATACTCTTTCCTGCTTTGTCAAAGATTAATTGGCCATGCATTTGTGGGGCCAGTTCTGGGTTTATTCCATTGGTCTATGTGTCTGTTTTTGTGCCAATACTATACTGTCTTGATGATGACAGCTTTGTAGTAGAGGCTAAAGTCTGGGATTGTGATGCCTCCCATTTTGGTTTTCTTCTTCAATATTACTTTGGCTATTTGAGGTTTTTTGTGGTTCATACGAATTTTAGGATTGTTTGTTCTAGCTTTGAGAAGAATGCTGGTGCAGTTTTGGTTGGAATTGCATTGAATGTGTAGATTGCTTTGGGTAGTATTGACATTTTAACAATATTTATTCTTCCGATCCATGAGCATGGAATGTTTTTCCATTTCTTTGTGTCTTCTTCAATTTCCTCCATAAGTTTTCTGTAATTTTCAACATACAGATCTTTTACATCTTTGGTTAGGTTTATTCCTAGGTACTTTATGGGTTTTGGTGCAATTGTGAATGGGATCTGTTTCTTGATTTCTCTTTCTGTTGCTTCATTATTGGTGTATAAAAATGCAACCGATGTCTGTATATTGATTTTGTACCCTGCGACATTGCTGAATTCGTGGATCAGTTCTAGCAGACTTTTGGTGGAATCTGCCGGAGTCTGTTGGGTTTTCCATGTAGTGTATCCTGTCATCTGTGAAAAGTGAACGTTTGACTTCCTCTTTGCCAATTCTGATGCCTTTTATTTCTTTTCGTTGTCTGATTGCTGATGCTAGGACCTCCAGCACTATGTTAAACAACAGTGGTGAGAGTGGACATCCCTGTCGTGTTCCTGATCTCAGGGGGAAAGTGCTCAGTTTTTCCCCATTGAGGATGATATTAGCTGTGGGCTTTTCAGCTTTTCATAAATGGCTTTTATGATGTTTAAGTAAGTTCCTTCTATCCCGACTTTCTCGAGGGTTTTTATTAAGAAAGGATGCTGTATTTTGTCAAATGTTTTTTCTGCATCTATTGACAGGATCATATGGTTCTTGTCTTTTCTTTTGTTAATGTAATGTATCACATTGATGGATTTGCGAATATTGAACCAGCCCTGCAACCCAGAATATATCCCACTTGATCATGGTGGATAATTCTTTTTATATGCTGTTGAATTCGATTTGCTAGTATCTTGTTGAGGATTTTTGCATCCATATTCATCAGGGATATTGGCCTGCAGTTCTCTTTTGCTGGGTCTCTGTCTGGTTTGGGAATCAAAGTGATGCTCGCTTCGTAGAATGAGTCTGAAAGTTTTCCTTCCATTTCTATTTTTTGGAAGAGCTTGAGAAGAATGGGTATTAACTCTTATTTAACTGTCTGGTAGAATTCCCCAGGGAAGCCATCTGGTCCAGGGCTCTTACTTGTTGGGAGATTTTTGATAACTGATTCAATTTCTTCACTAGTTATGGGTCTGTTCAGATTTTCTATTCCCGTTTGAATTTTGGAAGTGTGTGTGTGTGTTTAGGAATTTGTCCATTTCTTCTAGGTTGTCCAGTTTGTTGGCGTATAGTTTTTCATAGTATTCCCTGATAATTGCTTGTATTTCTGAGGGATTGTTATAATAAATCCATTTTCATTCATGATTGTATCTATTTGGGTGCTCTCTCTTTTCTCTTTTAGAAGCCTGACTAGAGGTTTATCAATTTTGTTTACTTTTTCAAAAAACCAACTCTTGGTTTCATTGATCTGTTCAACTCTTCTTTTGGATTCTATATTGTTTATTTCTGCTCTGATCTGTATTATCTCTCTTCTTCTGCTGGGTTTAGGGTGCTCTTGCTGCTCTGCTTCTAGTTCCTTTAGGTGCGCTGTTAGATTTTGTATTTGCACTTTTTCTAGTTTCTTGAACTAGGCCTGGATTGCAATGTATTTTACTCTTAGGACTGCTTTTGCTGCATCCCAAAGAGATTGTATTGTATTTTCATTTTCATTTGTTTCCATATATTTTTAAATTTCTTCTCTAATTGCTTGGTTGACCCATTCCTTCTTTAGTAGGGTGTTCTTTAACCTCCATGCATTTGGAGGTTTTCCAGACTTTTTCCTGTGGTTGGTTTCAAGTTTCATAGCGTTGTGACCTGAAAGTGTGTATGGTATGATCTCAGTTCTTTTATATTTACTGAGGGCTGTTTTGTGACCCAGTATGTGATCTATCTTGGAGAATGTACCATGTGCACTGGAGAAGAAAGTGAATCCCATAGCTTTGGGATGTAGAGTTTTAACTGTATCTGTCAAGTCCATCTGGTCTAATGCGTCGTTCAGGTCCATTGTTTCTTTAGTGATTTTCTGTCTAGTTGATCTATCCATTGCTGTAGGTGGACTGTTAAAGTCCCCTGCATTGAGCACATTCTTATCAATAAGATTGCCTATGTTTGCAATTAACTGTTTTATATATTTGGGTACTTCCAAATTCGGTGCGTAGACTTTTATAATTGTTAGCTCTTCCTGATGGATGGACTCTGTAATTTTTATATAATGCCCTTCTTTATTTCTTGTTCCTGCCTTTACTTTAAAGTTCAGTTTGTCCGATATAAGTATGGCTACTCCAGCTTTCTTTTGACTTCCAGTTGCAAGAAAGATATTTCTCCATCCCCTCACTTTCAATCTGAAGGTGTCCTCAGGTCTAAAATGAGTCTCTTGTAGACAGAAAATAGATGGGTCTTGTTTTTTTGTACATATTGATACCCTGTGTCTTTTGATTGGAGCATTGAGTCCATTTACATTCAGTGTTATTATTGAAAAATATGGGTTTAGATTCATTGTGTTCTCTGTAGGTTTCATGCTTATAGTGATCTCTCTGGTACTTTGTGTTCCTTGCAACATTTCCCTCATAGAGTCCCCCTTAGGATCTCTTGTAGGGCTGGTTTAGTGGTGACGACTTCCTTCCATTTTTGTTTGTTTGGGAACACCTTTATCTCTCTTTCTATTCTGAATGACAGGCTTGCTGGATAAAGGATTCTTGGGTGCATATTTTTCCTGTTGATCACATTGAAGATTTCCTGCCATTCCTTTCTGGCCTGCCAAGTTTCACCAGATAGGTCTGCTACTACCCTGATGTGTCTACCTTTGTATGTTAAGGCCCTTTTATCCCTAGCTGCTTTCAGAATTCTCTCTTTATCCTTGTATTTTGCCAGTTTCACTATGATATGTTGTGCAGAAGATCGATTCAAGTTTCGTCTGAGGGGAGTTCTCTGTGCCTCTTGGATTTCAATGTCTGTTTCCTTCCCCAGGATGGGGAAGTTCTCGGCTATGATTTGTTCATGTACCCCTTCAGCCCCTTTCCCTCCCTCTCTCTCTCTTTCTTCTTCTTCTCCTTCTCCTCCTCTCCCCACCCGCCTCCCTCTCTCTATGATACAGATATTGTTCCATTTGATTGCATCACTCAGGTCTCAAATTGTCCTTTCATTTTCCTGGATCAGTTTACCTCTCTTTTTCTCAACTTCCTCTTGTTCAATAATTTTATTTTCTAATTCACCTATTCTCCTTTCTGCCTCTTTAATCCACACAGTGGCTGCCTCCATTTTATTTTGTACCTCATTTATAGCATTTTTTAATTTATCATAACTATTTTTAAGACCCATGATCTTTGCAGCAATGGAGTCTCTGCTGTCTTCTATGCGTTTTTCAAGCCCAGCGATTAATTTTATGACTATTGTTCTAAATTTTTGTTAACTTATGTTGCTTATATCTGTTTTGATCAATTCTTTACCTGTCACTTCTTCCTGGAATTTCTTTTGAGGAGAGTTCTTCCATTTCGTCATTTTGGCTAACTTTCTGTCTCTTGTAAGTTTTAAAAGTTTGTTATGTGCTCTGCATCTGTGAGTACTGCTATATTAAAGGAGGCTCCTACACTGTCCAGGGCCTGGCCATTCAGGAAGTGCTTTTTGAAGGGTGTCCCTTGGTCTCTCTTGTGACTTTGGTTGTTTTATTTC
This sequence comes from Cryptoprocta ferox, assembly GCA_028646485.1. NCBI lineage: Eukaryota > Metazoa > Chordata > Mammalia > Carnivora > Eupleridae > Cryptoprocta > Cryptoprocta ferox. The sequence goes on along the minus strand of CM053564.1, from coordinate 13,225,159 downwards.
CCTACTCATAGTGATGTTTTGGACTCTCCATCATGTGTGCGTTGGCTTGTTCCTTCAGAAGCCCTGGAAAGGAAAACAGACGGAACAAAAACACACAAATGCACAAACAAATCAAACCAACCAGCAAACTGACAAAAAAAAAAAACAAAAAAAAAACCTCCACAAAAACAAAGGATAGTCTAAAATCATAAAACCAGAAATCCCAGCTACAGATAAAGAGCAGGGTGGAGGCAGTGCTGATGGAAGAGCATATACAAAAAGAGAAATGACAGGGATGGGGAGAAAGAGAAAATGAACATTGACCAGGCAGAGAGACTAAAAGGCTTAATCAAGAGAGAGAAAAAGGAAAATATGGAAGGAGGCGAGGAGAAAGAAACAACGATAATGTTACCCAGAGAAACTGTAGAGTCGGATTATTCTGGAGAGAGAGAAAGGAAGGTAAAGAAGGAGGTGTAGAGAACATGCATCAAGAGGATGGATTAAATATGTCTGTTTAAGCAAACCTATATCAAGAATAACCGGCCCAGAGGAGGGGAGAGATAAGAATGAGAAAAGGGAGGGGCGCCTGGGTGGCTCAGTCGGTTAAGCGTCCGACTTTGGCTCAGGTCATGATCTCATGGTTCGTGGATTCGAGCCCCGCGTTGGGCTCTGTGCTGTCAGCTCAGAGCCTGGAGCCTGCTTCAGATTCTGTGTCTCCCTCTCTCTCTGCCCCTCCCCCACTTGTGCTCTATCTCTCTCTGTCTCAAAAATAAACTATATATTAAATTTTAAAAAAGAATTAAAAAAAGAATATATCTGAATAGCAAGAATTGATCTAGAGTTAATCATGGCAGTGCAGCAGTGCTGGTCTGTGGGAGTGGGCTGTCTGTTTCTGCAGCATCCATTGGTCTCCCATTAAAAAAGCAGCTCCCTAGCGCAGGTGGGCGTGGTTTGGTGTAGGGGGGTCCCACCCCCACTGTGGGTCCCACGGACTAATCCCTGAGGTCCCATCTTGGTGGTTGTGGGGAGATATATGGCGACCCCCCCGGTCCCTTCTCCCTGGACCAGGTGTCCCAAATCACTCCTTTGGATCCGTTCTCACTGTGCCAAGGCGCAGCCAAGGCGGGCCGTCTCCTATGCCCCATTCCAAGCTCTCACTCCATGGGCACTGATGATGCCGCCCGAAATATAATCCCGTGAGCCACGGCACTTCAGAGCAGGGCACCGGTTCTTCCTGATGCCGACTGCACCCCTGGGGTGCTGCCTAACCCGGGAGGAACTTCTTTTGTCCCCCAGCCCCGGGACTGGGGCAGTCAGTCCAAAGAAAGCCCCACAGTTAGAGATGGGATCTCTCTGAAAGCCCTGAGGTTAGAGGTGGGATGATAGGATCCCTCTCCGTCCCTGGCCGAGATTTTTCTCTTGTCCAGATACAGTCCTACATTGCCCAGCCGCTCTTTCTCTTCCCTTTGTCACTCCGCAGAAGGGAATCCCTCCCCTCTGCGCCTCCGTGTCCCGGCCCGTTTTTATCTCCCCCAGTTCGCAGTCATGCACCTATGAGGCTGTCTTCCTAGTACACTCCGTCTCCTTTCCTCCCAGACTCTTGGGGTTCAGAGTCCTTTGGCTTCAGCCCTTCTTTGTTTGAGAGATGCAGGCGGGGACATACCGAGCCTCCTATTTCTCTGCCATGTTTTTTTGTTTGTCATTTTCAAGATGACTTTGGCTATTTGGGTCTTCTGTGTTCTCTACAAATTTTAAGATTCTTTGCTCTAGATTTGTAAAAAAATGCTATTGGTATTTTGATAGGGGTTTTTATTAAATCTGTAGATTGTTTTGGGTAGTGTAGACTTTTTAACAATAATTGTTCTTCCAACCCACAGGTATGGAATGTCTTTCCATTTCTTTGTGTCCTCTAATTTTTTTCACTGGTGTTTTGGAACTTTCAGAGTACAGGTCTTTGGCCTCTTTGGCTAACTTTATTCCTAAGTATCTTATAATTTTTTTTTTTTTGAGAGAAAACACACATGTGCATGAGTGGGGAAAGGGCAGAGGAAGAGAGGGAAAAGAGGATCTGAAGCAGGCTCCACGCCTAGCACCAAGTGCTGTGAGGAGCGTGATCTTACGACCATGATCATGCCCTTAACCAAAATCAAAAGTTGGATGCTTAATCGACTGACTACGCCACCCAGGTGTCCTAGTATCTTACTACTTTTGGAGTAATTGTAAATGCGACTGTTTTCTTAATTTCTCTTCCTGCTGCTTCATTATTAGTGCATAGAAAGGTAATTGATTTCTGCACATTGATTTTGTATCTTGCGACCTTCCTGAATTCATTCATCAGATGAAGTAGTTTTTTGGTAGTCTTTAGGGTTTTCTGTATATATTATCATGTTATTTGCATGTAGTAAAAGTTTTACTTCTTCCTTACCAATTTGGATGTCTTTTGTTAATTTTTCTTATCTGATTGCTGTGGCTAGGACTTCCAGTACTGTGTTGAATAAACGTGGTCAGAGTGGACATCCTTGTCTTGTTCCTGACCTTAAGGGGTAGAGCTCTCAGTTTTCCCCATTATGGGTGATATTTGCTATGGGTTGTTTTGTTGTATGTGGCCTTTGTTGTGTTGAGGTATGTTCTCTCTAAACCTACATTGTTGAGGTTTTTTTTTTTTTTTATCATGAATGGATGTTGTACTTTGTCAGAAGCTTTTTCTGGATTTATTAAAATGATTATATGCTTTTTATACTTTATCTTATTAATGTGATGTTATTACATTGATTGATTTACAAATATGGAACAACTGTTGCAAACCAGGAAGAAATCCCACCTGGTCAGGGTGAATGATTTTTTTTTTCTGGGCTAAAGTTAAATTTATTTCCATTGATTTATTTATTCTTATTTATTTTTTAAATTACATCCAAGTTAGTGTATTGTGCAATAATGATTTCAGGAGTAGATTCCAGTGAATCATCTCCTATGTATAACACCCAGTGTTCATCCCAACAAGGGTCCTCCTTAATGCCCCTCACCATTTAGCCCATTCCCCCCACCCACACCCCCTCCAGCAACCCTCAGTTTGTTCTCTGTATTTGTCTTTTCTGTTTTGTCCTGCTCCTTGTTTTTACATTATTTTTGCTTCCCCTCCCTTATGTTCATCTGTTTTGTATCTTTAATTCCTCATATGAGTGAAGTCATATAATATTTGTCTTTCTCTGACGAATTTTGCTTAGCATAATACCCTCTAGTTCCATCCACGTAGTTGCAAATGGCAAGATTTCATTCTTTTTGATTGCCGAGTAATACTCCATTGTATATGTATACCACCTCTTCTTTATCCATTCATTCCTTGCTGGACATTTGGGCTCTTTCCATACATTGGCTATTGTCAATAGCACTGTTATTAAACATTGGGGTGCCATGTGCCCCTTTGAAACAGCACAACTGTGTCCCTTGGATCAATAGTAGTGCAATTGCTGGGTCGTAGGGTAGTTCTATTTTTAATTTTTTGAGAAATCTCCATACTGTTTTCCACTGTGGCTGCACCAGTTTGCATTCCCACCAGTTTGCAGTGCAAAAGAGATCCTCTTTCTCCACATCCTCGCCAACATCTGTCATTGCCCGAGTTGTTAACGTTAGCCATTCTGACAGGTGGGAGGTGGCATCTCACTGTGGCTTTGGTTTGTATTTCCCTGATGATGAGTGATGTTGAGCATTTTTTCATGTGTGTGTTGGCCATCTGGATGTCTTCTTTGGAGAAGTGTTTATTCATGTCTTTTGACAATTTCTTCACTGGATTATTTGTTTTTTGGGTGTTGAGTTCAATAAGTTCTTTATAGATTTTGGATACTACCCCTTTATCTGATAAGTCATTTGCAAATATCTTTTCCCATTCCGTCGGTTACCTTTTAGTTTTGGTGATTGTTTCCTTTGCTGTACAGAAGCTTTTTATCTTGATGAGGTCCCAATAGTTCATTTTTGCTTTTGTTTCCCTCGCTTCCGGAGACTTGTTGAGTAAGAAGTTGATGTGGCCAAGGTCAGTGAGGCTTTTGCCAGCTTTCTCCTCTAGGCATTTGATGGCTTCCTGTCTTACATTTAGGTCTTTCATCCATTTTGAGCTTATTTTTCTGTATGGTGTAAGAAAGTGGTCTAGGTTCATTTTTCTGCATGTTGTTGTCCAGTTTCCCCAGCACCACCTGCTGAAGAGACTGTCTTTATTTCATTGGATATTCTTTCCTGCTTTGTCAAAGACTAGTTGGCCATATGTTTGTGGGTCCATTTCTGGGTTCTCTATTCTGTTCCATTGATCTGAGTGTCTGTTTTTGTGCCATTACCATACTGTCTTGATGATTACAGCTTCGTAATACATCTTGAAGTCTGGAAATGTGATGCCTCCAGCTTTGGTTTTCTTTTTCAGGATTGCTTTGGCTATTTGGGGTCTTTTGTGGTTCCATGCAAATTTTAGGATTGTTCTAGCTCTGTGAAGAATGCTGGTATATTTTGACAGGGATTGCATTGAATGTGTAGATTGCTTTGGGTAGTATTGACATTTTAACAATACTTGTTCTTGTAATCCAGGAGCATGGAGTATTTTTACATGTTTTATGTCTTCAGTTTGTTTCATAAGCTTTCTATAGTTTTCAGTGTATAGATTTTTCACTTCTTTGGTTAAGTTTATTTCTAGGTATTTTATGGTTTTCGGTGCAGTTGTAAACGGGATCGATTCCTTGATTTCTCTGTCTGTTGCTTCATTATTGGTGTATAGGAATGCAACCTATTTCTGTGCATTGATTTTATAACCTGCGACTTTGCTGAATTAATGGATCAGGTCTAGCAGTTTTTGGTGGAATCTTGGGTTTTCCATGTAGAGTATCATATTGTCTTACGAGGAATGAGAGTTTGACTTCCTCCTTGTTGATTTGGATGCCTCTATTCCTTTGTGTTTGATTGCTTAGGCTAGAACTTCAAATACTATGTTGAATAATAGTGGTGAGAGTGGGCATCCCTGTTGTGTTCCTGACCTTAAGGGGAAAGCCCTCAGTTTTTCTCCATTGAGGATGATATTCGCGGTGGGTCTTTGTTATATGGCTTTTATGATCTTGAGGTATGATCCTTCTATCCCTACTTTTTTGAGGGTTTTTATCAAGAAAGATGCTGTATTTTGTCTAATGCTTTCTCTGCATCTCTTGAGAGGATATATGGTTCTTGTCCTTTCTTTTATTGATGTGAAGTATCACATTGATTGTTTTGCGGGTATTGAGCCAACCTTGCATCCCAGGTATAAATCTCACTTGGTCGTGGTGAGTAATTCTTTTAGTGAATTGTTGGATCCAGTTGGCTAGTAGCTTGTTGAGGATTTTTTGCATCCATGTTCATCAGGGAAATTGGTCTGTAGTTCTCTTTTTTAGTGGGATCTTTGGATTTGGAATCAAGGTAATGCTGGCTTCACAGAGTGAGTTTGGAAGTTTTCCTTCCATTTCTAGTTTTTGGAACAGCTTCAAAGGAATAGGTGTTAATTCTTCTTTAAATGTTTGATAGGATTTCCCTGAAAAACCATATGGCCCTGAACTCTTATTTTTTTGGAGATTTTTGATTACTAATTCGATTTCTTTACTGGTTATGGGCTGTTCAAATTTCTGCTTCTTTGTTTCAGTTTTGGTAGTTTATACGTTTCTAGGAATTTGTCCATTTCTTCCAGATTGCCCATCTTATTGGCATATAATTGCTCATAATGTTCTCTTATTATTGTTTGTGTTTCTGCTGTGTTGTGATCTCTCCCTTTTTATTTTTGACTTCCATTTATTTGGGCCCTTTTTCTTTTGATCAGACTGGCTAGGGGGTTTATCAATTTTGTTAATTCTTTCAAAGAAACTAGCTCCTGGTTTCATTGGTCATTGTGTGTTTTGTTTTGTTTGTTTTGTTTTTTGGTTTTGATAGCATTGATTTCTGCTCTAATCTTTATTATTTCCTGTCCTCTGCTGGTTTGGGGTTTTATTTGCTGTTCTTTGTCCAGCGCTTGAAGGTGTAAGGTTAGGTTGGGTATCTGAGACCTTTCTTGAGGCCTGCATTGCTATATACTTCCCTCATATGACCCCCTTTGCTGTGTCCCAGAGGTTTTGGGCTGTGGTGTTATATTCATTGGCGTCCATATACTTTTAAATTTCCTCTTTAACTTACTGGTTAGCCCATTCATTGTTTAGTAGGATGTTCCTTAGTCTCCAAGTGTTTGTTGTCTTTCCAAATTTTTTCTTGTGGTTGATTTCAAGTTTTATAGTATTGTGGTCTAAAAATATGCATGGTATAATCTCGATTTTTGTACTCGTTGAGGGCTGATTTTTGTCCCCGTATGTGATCTATTCTGGACAGTGTTCCATGTGCACTTGAGAAGAATGTGTACTCTGCTGCTTTAGGATGAAATGTTCTGAATGTGTCTTTTAAGTCCATCTGGTCCAGTGTGTCATTGAAAGCCATGGTTTCCTTGTTGATTTTCCGTTTAGATGATCTGTCCCTTGCAATAAGTAGGGTGTTGAAGTCCCCTACTATTATGGTATTGTTAATGAGTTTCTGTATGTCATTTTTTGGTATGTTTGTGATTAATTGGTTTATATATTTGGGTGTTAGACATTTGGATCATAGGTGTTTACAATTGTTAGATCTTCTTGGTGGATAGATCCCTTAATTATGTTATAATGCCGTACTTCATCTCTTGTTACAGTCTTTATTTTAAAATCCAGGTTTTCTGATATAAGTATCACTGCTCTGGCTTTCTTTTGGGGACTATTAGCATGATAGATGGTTCTCCATACCCTTACTTTTGATCTGAAGATGACTTTTGGTCTAAAATGGGTTTCCTGTAAACAGCATATAGATGTACCTTGTTTTCTTCTCCATTCTGTTACTCTCTGTCTTTTGATAGAGTGTTTAGTCCATTGACATTTAGAGTGAGGACTGAAAGATATGAATTTATTGCTTCTATATTCCCTGTAGAGTTAGAGTTTCTGGTGATGTTCTCTGGTCCTCTCTAGCCTGTGTTGCTTTTGGTCTTTTTCGTTTGTTTTGTTTTTGTTTTTGTCTTTTGTCCCCTCAGAGAGTTGCCCTTAAAATTTCTTGCAGGTCTAGTTTAGTGGTCATAAACTGTTTTCGTTTCTGTGTATCTGGGAAATTTTTTATCCCTCCTTCATTTTTGAATGACAGCCTTGCTGGATAAATAATTCTTGGCTACATGTTTTCCCATTTCAGCACATGGAATATATGCTGCCACCCCTTTCTGGTCTGCCAAGTTTCTGTGGATAGGTCTGCTGTGAACCTGATCTGTTTTCTCTTGTCGGTTAAGGACTTTCTTCCCTTGCTGCATAGATGATAATTTCCTTGCCTGAGTATGATTTGCTCACATAAACTTTCTATCCCTTTTTCTCTCTCTCTCTTCATCTTTGGGACACCTAATGATTCAGATGTTATTCCTTTTTAATGAGTCAATGAGTTCTCTAATTCTTGTATTGGGCTCTTTTGCCTTTGTTTGCCTCTTTTTTTCTGCTTCATTTTTCTCTGTAAGTTTGTCCTCTGTATTGCTGATTTGCCGCTCTGCTTCATCCATCCTTGCCACCGTGGCAGGCATTTGAGATTGCAGTTCAGTTATAGCATTTTAAATTTCATCCTGAGTAGATTTTACTTCTTTTATCTCTGTAGAAAGGGATTCTATGCTTTTTCCAACCCTAGCTAGTATTCTTAATATCATGATTCTAACTTTTGGTCAGACATCTTACTTGTTGGTTCAGTCTGGTTTAGTCTATCTGTGTTGATTAAGTCCCTGGCTGTTATTTCCTCCTCTTCTTTCTTCTGGGGTGAATTCTTTCATCTTATCATTTTGAAGGAAGAAAAAGAATAAATAAAACAAAAAATTTTAAAAAATTAAAAAAATTAAAATTAAAAACAACACAAAAAAATCAATAAAGGATGCTAGCTCCTAGGTGTGTTTGGTTTGGTTGTTGATAGAAGTTTGATAGAGAAAAAAAGGGAAAGAAAAGAAAAAAAAAGGAGAAAGAAAACATTTGAAAATTTATAAAAACAAATACAATTAAGGAGAATAAAATGAAATGATAAAAAATAGAATTCAAACAGTTGACAGAAATGTAAAAAATATTGTAGGAAAAATTAAAGTCTTTAAAAACAAAGTAAAAATACTTTTTTTCTCTTTCTGTATTCAAGAATAAGAAAAGAAAAAAATTGAATAGATGGATCAACAAACAGAATGAAATACGATTGAAATTACATCCAGTTTCACCTAGAAGTCAAAATATGGAACACTTTATAGTCAGTGAATGAAATAGGTGGAGAGATTTGTGGTGTTCCTCTAGAACAAGTTGGCCCAATTGGGCGGGGCTTGGTGTAGTGGCTCCATTCTCCAGTAGATGGCGTAGCTTAGTCGACTGGGGGTGGATCATTGTGGTGCATGTATGTGCATGCGTGGGAGAGAGGTGAAAATGGTGTCACCTAGCTACCCTTTCTCTAATATCAGAACTCTGTGCTCTGGCTGACCAGCAATCAAGCACCCCTCCTTTGTCTCTGGTTTCTGTCCAGTCCCCCATTGTACACTGTCCGTGACCAAGCCGTCGACCTGCCAGGTGACACCTCCCTTCTGAATTCTATGTCAGATGGGGCTGTGTTTCCAAACCCCTCACTTCTGAGTGACCCGCTCAAACCCTCTGGGGGAGTGTGTCACTAAGCAATGGCTGGGTTCTGGCCTGCCCCTGGTATGTTCCTGTGACTGTGCTGCTGCTGATACCTAGAGACTGTGGCCAGATGCCAGCCCACCCCAGAAAAGTTCACGCGATCATGTAGCAGCAGTGTTTCAGGGATTATGGTAAATTAGAACACCCATCTGCCACCAGGCTTCACTCTTAACGTCCTTGTTCCAACACCAGTGAATGTGTTCTCTGGGGTACACTGGGACGTTTGCCTGTGTGGAGACTGCACAGCTTCTACAAAATGTCTTCCCAGCAGGGAAGATGCCTCTCCCTATGTGGTTTGTTGACCCCTTGGACCTCACAGTCTGCTGCTGGGGACTGACCCTTCCTACGAGAGCTATGCCAGGTATCAACTGTGGCGTTTCAGACTCTGTGCTCCCGTTTATAGTGTCTTAATGGAATTTAAACCTTCTCCTTCGTCCTTCCTCCTTTTTGTTTTTGTTTTGTTTTGTTCAGTCCCTTGTAGTCCCTTTCTCCTTTTTTATTCTCTCCACTCTTTGTCTTCCTCTCCAGCTGCTTTCGGGGAGTGGAGTGCTTTTCCCATACTCTCCCCCCCCCCCCGCCCCCGTCTCTGTCCTTTCTCTACAATCAAAAACAGCTCCCTATCCTCCACAGCCTCTCTCCGCCCTAGTTCACCTCTCTGTGCTGCGTACCTGCCAAGTTCTGTGGCTGAAGTTGTGCAGATCGTTGTTGATCCTCAAATCAGTTTTATAGTTGTGCAAGATGGTTTGGTGTTGATCTAGCTGCATTCCAGGGACGAGAGAGGCAAAAACATAAGTTCCATGCTGCTCCACCATCTTGGCCCCTCATCAAATGTATGTGTGTGTGTTTTTTTAATGTATTGTTGGATTTGCTTTGCTTATATTTTGTTGTGGATATAAAAAAATTTTATTTTAGGCAGAGTGCAAGTGGGGGAGGGGCAGAGAGATAGACGGATGATCTAAAGTGGGCTCTGCACTGACAGGCTGACGCCAGTGAGTCCATTGTGGGCTCGAACTCAGGAATTGCGAGATCATGACCTGAGGCGAAGTTGGACACTCAACCTACTGAGTCACCCAGGTGTTCTCGGATTTTTGCATCTATGTTCAGCAGAGAAATTGGCCTGTAGTTCTCTTTTTTAGTGGTATCATTACCTGCTTTTGGTACTGGGTTATACTGACCTCATGGTTATGAGTTTGAAAGTTTTCCTTTTCTTTTTTTGGAATAATTTGAGAAGGATTGGTATTAACTGTTCTTGAAATGTTTGGTAGAATTCCCCTATCGTGGGCTTTTGTTTCTTGGCAGTGTTTGATGATCAGTTCATTCTCCTTGCTGGTAATAGTGTGTTCAAATACTCTATTTCTTCCTCTTTCAGTTTTGGTAGGTTACATGTTTGTAGGAATTTGCCCATTTTTTCTAGGTTGTCCAGTTGGCATACACTTTTTCAGAGTATTCTCTTACAGTTGTTTGTGTCCTGTTGTGTTGGTTGTTATTTCTCCTCTTTCATTTGTGATCTTGAGTCCTTTTTCTTGCTCTTTTTTTTTTTTTTTTTTTTTTTTGATCTGTCTGGCTAGAGCGTTATCAATTATATTGGTCTTTTCAGAGAAGTAGTTCTGGGTTTCATCGATCTGTTTTTTTTTTTTTTTAATTTCTGTATTATATCTGCTCTAATTTTTATTTCCTGGTTTTGCTGGTTTTGTGCTTTGTTGTTCCTTTTCTAGCTCCTTTAGGTGTAAGGATAGATTGATTGAGATTTTTCTTCTTGAGCTAGGCCTGTATTGCTGTAAACATCCCTGTTAGAACTGCTTTTGCTGTATCACAAAGGATTTCATTTTTGTTTCCATTTACTTGGTAATGTCTTCTTTTATTTCCTGGTTGACCCATTGATTGTTTAGTAGCATGTTACTTGACCTCCATGGATTTGTGGTCTTCCAAGATTTTTTTGTTTTTGATTGACTTCTAATTTTATAATGTTGTGGTCAGAAAATATGCATGGTGTAATTTTGAGTTTTTTGAATTTGTTGAGCTTTGTTTTGTGGCCTAGTGTGTGATCTATTCTGGAGAATGTTCTGTGTGCACTAGAAAAGAATTTGTATTTTGTTTTAGAATGGAATGTTCTGAATATATCTGCTAAATCCACCTGATTTAATTGGTCATTCAAATCCACTGTTTCCTTCTTTGTTTTATTTGTTTGGATGATCTATCCAGTTATGTAAGTGGGATGTTAAAACACCATATTATTATTGATTAGTTCTTTTATATTGTTGTTTTATGTATCTGGGTGCTCCTATGTTGTGGGCATAAATATTTATAATTGTTACATCTTTTTGTTGGATTGTCCCCTTTATGATTATATAGTTTTCTTTGTCTCTTCTTACTGCCTTTGTTTTAAAGTCTATTTTCTCCCATATAAATATTGTTACTCCGGCTTTGTTTTGACACCCATTTGCATGAAAAATGTTTCTACATCCCCTCACTGTCTATCTGCAGTGTGTCCTTAGGTCCCAAATGACTCTCTCATAGGCTGCATATAGATGAGTCTTGTTTATCTACTCTGACACTCTATGTCTTAATCCGTCACCACTATGTCTTTTGATTGGAGTGTTTAATCCATTTACATTCAAAGTAATTATTGATGTATACTTCTTGGCATTTTGTTAATTATTTTATGGTTTCTGTAGTTTTTCTCTGACCCTTCCTTCTCGTGTGCTCTCCCATGGTTTGCTAGTTTTCTTTTGTGATATACTTGAATTTTTTTCTCTTTATTATTTGCATATGTATTACTGGCTTTGATTTGTGGTTACCATTAGGTTTGTATATAACATCTGCATACACCAGTCTGTCTATTTTAAGTTGACGGTCACTTCAGTTCGAACCCATCCTTTATTCCTCTCCCCTATTTTAAAGTATGTCGCATCATATTTTACATCCTTTTGTGAATCCCTTGACTGATTTTTTTTTTTTCTATAGAAATACTTATCCTTACTGCTTTTGCATGTCTACCTTTCATACATTCATTTCACTTATGGTCTTTCCATTCAGAAAGTCCCCATTAATATTTCTTGAAGGGCTGGTGTGGTGGTCATGAACTCCTTCAGTTTTTGTTCGAGAAACTTTCTCTTTCCTTATATTCTGACAGCCTTGCTTGAGTGAGTATTCTTGGCTGTAGATTTTGCCTTTTAGCACTTTTATTTATTGTGCCGCCCTCTGGAGGCCTGCAAGGTTTATGCTGAAAAATCTGATAGCCTCATGGGGTTTCCCTTGTATGTAACTATTTCTTTTCTCTTGCTGCTTTTAAAATGTTTCTGTATCACAATTTTTTTTTTGCCATTTTCCTTTTTTGTTTTTTTTTAATAATTATTTTTGAGAGCGAGCACATGAACATGGGAGTGGGGGAAGGGCAGAGAGCGAGGGAGACGGAGAATCCCAAGTAGGCTCTGCACTCTCAGTGCAGAGCCCAAAGTGGGGCTCACAGTCACGAACCATGAGATTGTGACCTGAGGCAAATCAAGAGTCAGACGCTTTAACGGACTGAGCCACCCAGGAGCCCCTTGCCACATTCATTCTTGGTGTGGACCTCCTTTGGTTGATTGTTGTTGGGAGATCTCTTTGCCTCTTGGACCTGGATCTGTTTCCTTTCCTAGATGTGGAGAGTTTTCATCTATTATTTCTTCAAATAAATGTTCGGCCCTCTTTTCTTTCTGATCTCCTTCTAGGATCCCTATAATGCGAATGTTCTGCTTAACGGAGTTGCTGTGTTCCTTGAGCCTAGTCTTGTTTCGCATAATTCTTTTTTCTCTTATTCAGCATGATTACTTTGCATTACTGTCTTCTAGTTCATTACTTCATTCCTCTGCTTCTTCCAGCTTACTACTTATCCATCAAGTGTATTTTTAATTTCATTTATTGTTCTTCATCTCTGATTAGTTCCTTTTTACGTTTTCTCTTTGCTAAGGGTCTCAGTGATTCTTCCTCTTTTCTCAAGTCCAGTGAGTATCTTTGTGATGCATACTTTAAATCCCCAATCAGGCAGGTTATTTCTGTATTTTTCACTTGGGTCTCTTGCTGTGGTTTTGTTCTATTCTTTCATTTGTGATAGATTTCTCTTTCCCCTCATTTTGCCTAACTCTTTGCTTCTCTGTGTTAGCAAAGTCCACTACATTTCATGCTCTTGAAAGTTGTGGGTGGAAGTGCATTTTGAACTATGTGGTGCTTGTCTACAGGGGGTGTGCAGCCACCCTGGAGGCCGGGGTCTCACTGGTTCCTGCAGGGGGCTGTAGGTTTATGACGACGAGCGGGGCGGGGGGGGTAAATGGTGCCTGCCAGCTTCTTTGTTCCTGGAGGAGTTGCTCAGGGAACTCAAGACTAGTAACTAACTCTCCCTCCTGAAGCCCCAGGTGCCTTTTAAGCTGCTGCTTCTATGCCGAGATGGCAGGCTGTTTGTTGTGCTCTTTAAGGGCGGGGACTCAGGTGCCTGTCACCCTCAGGGCTCTCTCAGAGCAGAGCCCACTGATTTTTGCTGATTTTTAAGGTTTGCCTGGAAGCTTTATGTCCAGCTGCGTGTAAGCACTCAAAAAATTCGGCCCCTCTGATTTTTAAAGCCAAATGCTATGGGGATTTCTCTTTCCCTTGCAGGCTCCCTGGTGTGATAGACTGTTTATCACCCCTCTCCGTGCCTCTCCCTCCCACTGGTAGCCAGATCCGTGGGACTTAGGGTCCCACTGAGTCCTCGCCCTTCCTACCCTCTTTGATGTGGCCCCTTCTCCACGTTAGTTGTGGAGTTTGTTCGGCAAGTCTTTGGTCCTTTTCTGGGTATTAGCTCCGATGTGAGTGCTATCTAGTTGTACTCAAGGTAGGAAGTGAGTGTAGCATTCTCTTACTCTATCGTCTTCCCTCAGAAGTCTCCCATCAAGTGTATTTTTAATTTCCCTTACTGTATTCTTCATCTTTGGTTGGTTCTTCTTTTTTTGGTTTAATCTTTGTTAAGGGTCTCAATGAGGTCTTCCACTCTTTTCTCTAGTCTAGTGAGTATCTTTATGTCCACTACTTTACATTCTTAATCAGGCATATTACTTATCTCCATTTCCTTTAGCTCTCTTGCTGTGATTTTGTTTTTTCATTCAGGACATATTCTTCTTTCTCCTCATTTAGCCTAACTTTCCGTGTCTGTTTCTCGGTGTTAGCAAAGTCAGCTATGTCTCTTGATCTTGAAAGTGGTGGCCTTATGAAGAAGAGGTCCTGTCGTGCCCTGCAGTGAGTCCAGTGTCCCCTGTTCACCAGAACCTGGTGCTTCAGGGGCGTCTCCTGTGTGTGTTGTGAGTGCCCTGTTGTTGTGGCTAAGCCACATTTGCCTTCAGTCCAGTCGTCTGCAATGGCTCTTTGCCTGTTGTGGGTAGGGTTTGGTCCCCGTGGTGGTAGTGGGCCAGTCTGGGGCTGTCTTGGGCTTGAGTTGAGTCAGACCAGGCATTGGCCAGAGATGAAGTAGCACCGATCTATAGGCAGCTTTCCTTGTGTCCTGCCCTGAGAACCTTTGTTGGTGGATGGGACTGTAGACAAGGTTTCTCCTCCTGCCCACTTCGTGGGTTAGTTGGACTGGTTTATGTGGTTATCTTCCCCTGTCCCTGGGGGAGGAGTCACCTTGAAGTGGTGGTGGTGGTGGCCCCGGTTGGGGCTGCTTGCACACTGCCAGGCTTGTGGCCCAGTTTCGATGGGCTCTGGCCAAGAGCATACGGGTGGGTGGGGGCCGGATCCACCATGGGCTGGGATCTGGGGGGCGGACGGGTGGTAGCAAGGTTTGTGAGCAGCTGGTCCTCGGCAAGAGGATGGAAGTGGGCCCGTGTGGAGGGGGCAGATCCACCAAAGCATGCAGTGGGCGGTGGGACATATGGTGCAGTCAAGTTAGGTAGTGGATGTTGGCACTGTGCTCGTTCCCACAGGTGGCCGTGTGTTTATGCTGGGGGGCAGGGGAGGGAAATGGCGCCTTTGTTCCTGGAGGAGCCTCCCAGTGCTCTCTGTCCCTCTGGGACAAGCACTTTATAAATAACACTACCTTTTTGTACACCCCAGGCATTTTTCAAACTGCTGCTTCTAGTGCTGTGTCTCCATGGGCTGCTGTTCCGTCTCTTTAAGGGTGGAGACTTAGTTTCCTCTCACCCTCCCCGCTCTCCCAGAGCTGAACTTGATTTCGAGAGTTACGGATGTACAGTTAAACCCCACTGATCGTAAGGCCTCTGTGGTTTTCAAAGTCAAGTGTTAGAGGGATTCACCTTGCCCATGCAGCTCCCCCATGTCTCAGGTGCCTGTAGTGTCCCTGCGTCCTGCAGACAGCCCCACGGGTCACTTCGTCCCCTGACCATGTCTCCTGCCTTCTCATGGCCTCTTCTCCACATTTAGCTGTGGAGAGTCTGTTCTGCCAGTGTTAGGGTGTTCTGGATTTTTTGTTTTTTAATTAATTTATTTATTTTGAGAGAGAGAGAACCTGTGTGTGAGCAGGGAAGGGGCAGAGAGGGAGAGATAGCATCCCAAGCAGGTTCCATGTGCCCTGCAGAGCCCAACACAGGGTTTGATCTCACCAACCTGTGAGATTATGACCTGAGCCAAAATCAAGAGTCTATGTTTAGCTGACGGAACCACCTAGGTGCCCCATGTGTCTGGGTTATTTATACTGACCTGGGTGTTAGCTAGGTCTATCTGTGGGACCCTAGGCTTCTCCTCCTCTGCCCTCTTCCCAGGAAGTCCTGGATGGGGCATATTTAATGTGGAGGTCAGTGCATGCCATCACAGGACCCCTTACCCCCTCCCTAAGGTCACCGTCTCTAGCCTATTTTATTCCAGCTGTGCAGTCCCATCTGGGTCTCAGTGGCACTTTGTCCTTGCCCATGACCTTTAGGAGCCACATAAGACAAGACTTGGTAATGAGGCCAGCCCAAGAACACCAGTCCTCCTCACCACTTGAGAGGGTCTCACTGTGGCACAGGGAACCTTGTTCCTGACCATGATGCTAAGTAGTATCTTGTATCTTTCTAGCTTAAAGCAAATCATTTCACTTACCAGAGTTTCTCTCTTTTACCTGCAGAATGAAGGGGCTGAAATTTGGACTCTGCCAGAAGAATATCTGAGTTGCCCTTTCTGGATGAGTTAGGAGATAAGGTAAGGCTACCTGCTGTAGCACGGATTCTCCGGGGCGTAACACAACACACATTTCATGTCCTAATCACCAGTCAGAAAGGGCTAGTCTAGTCAGATGGCCTTCCATGTGACCATTGGGGGCCTGGCTCCTTCCATACTGTAAGTCTGCCTGCCTTTAAGTTGGGGGCTTTGTGAAGTTTCCAAGAATGAGCAGAGCGCCCAATGAATGCTCCAGATCTAGAGGATTCAAAGCAAAGCATTCGAGCTGGAAGTTTGTTGGGGCAGGTGTGGAAATGCCGTATGCCCCTTTCCCCCACCTTTCACTGGCCAGAAGTTGGGCCCACACCTACGCACGAGGAAGTCTGGGAAACGTCGTCCAGGTGTGCTACACAGCCAGCCTACCGGGTGGAGAAGACTGCCTGGCACTTTAAATGGCAGCTTCTCCCCGCTTAACAAGCTCGGCCTCAACCAGGAGAATCCTATGCTGGAGGGTGGTAGAGTCGTCTCATCGAGAAATGGCAGCAGCACTGATGAGGGAGTGCAGCCAGAGGTCCAGGTTTCCCCGGAGGGGCCCAGCTCCTGCCTGAGGGCTTGGCATCCCATCCAGTGGGTGTGCCGTTCAGATGTCGGCCAGAGCAGCGGATCTGGTGAAGATGCAGGATGTTGCTGCAGAGAAGCCACACAGCCACTGTTCGTAAAGACAGTATTTTTTTTTTTAATTTTAAAATTCTGCATCTGAAAACACAGTATGACAGAAAGCATCTCTATACACCTGCAGTGTTTTTGGTATGATACAGTATTTAATACCTCCACGGTTTTCTGCAAAAAATTTTGCTTTGTCAGACAGAAACAAACTCCCCTAGACAAAAAAATACAGCTAAGGCACAATTTCGTTGTTGTTTTTCTGCTAAATGAAAAGACAGAAAAGGCGCAAAAATGGGCGGGCAGTGCAATCATTTCCGAGAATCACTGTCTACCTCGAGGAGAAGCATTTGGATGACTGGAATTTTGATAACTGGTCAATTTCAGATCGTATCTCTTAAAATACTCCTTTAAATAAATAGCAAAATATCTACATCTTTCAGTTGTGTGCCATTGGAATTTTTTTTTAAACTGTATTTACAGATTTTTTTTCAATCAATACATTACAAAATATTTCTGTACAGTTTTATGCATATCATGATCTATAACAAAATAGTTATTTTTAAAAACTATATCACCACATGTCTTTGAAAAAAAAATGCGGGGGACAGTAATAACTTATCGCGAGACCTCTAAAAAAAAAAAATACCCAGACACACGCTATTTGACAACATAATGTTAAAAACAAAAGAAGACGACTGCGGACGGACTCTAAGGAAGGCTGCGCTCCCTTCCACTAAGCTTCCTATGAAACCCTGGGGTTGTCTTTGGCCTCCGACAAAGCCTGGAATGACAGAAGGCGGAAGTGTGATCCCTTCGAGAACACGACCCATCCGCTTGGGATATTTAATGCTCTCACTTTCCAGGCAGGAGGGACGGAGAGAGAAACTCTCCTGATCGACCCCGCCGTTGTGGGGTGGGGGAGGGGAGGGGGCACGTCCCTGCTGCACGTTCGCGCGAACACCCGCGCCTTGGCTTCCCCCACGGCAACCGCGGGAGAGCGGGTCTCTTAAAGACGACATTGAGAAGCCGTTTCCGTGGCATCTGCAGGCTACAGACGGGCAGCCTCGGGCGTCCGCGGTCGCCACGGAAGCTTCCGGATGCTGCTGCTTCCCGGGTGGTGGTGGAAGGTGGACGAGAGGGCAATCAGCTTTCCAAAAATAATTTTAAGGCCACATTTCAAAAAGGAGAAACCTAAGGCTTTTGGGGGCGGGGGGAGACAAATGAGGGATGGCGGTGCAAGGGGGCAGAACCTGCTTTTCCTGGGGGCTCCGTGGGCGGAGGCAGTTGGGAGGATTCCCAGCCAGAAGGAGGGGGGGCACTTTCTCCCTGCGTGGGGCTTGGCGAGGACAGAACCAAAGACAACGTGAGGGGTAGACACAGGTGGCGCCGGAAAGCCTAGGGTCGGTCCATAAAGTATCCTTGCAAAGTAAAACAAAATACTTGAGAGACACAGAGAGGGAAACAGAGAAAGGGAGAGGATTTGCATAGATTGTCCATTCAGCTCGAGCCGATGTGGGACACCTCATCACTTCTCCCCCAGGTAAACTTCCCAGCAGACACGATGAGGTAGCGCCTGGGGTAGACCCATGGGCAAAGTAAGGTAACGGAGGCAAAGAGGGCATCCCGTGAGCAAGCAGGGCTTCCGAAACTTATGTGCCGAGACAGCTGCTCGGGTGCGGGACTCGGAGGGAGCCGGGCCGCTAGACAAGCCGCCGGCCACCCTGTCACCTCTGCCTGGGCCGGGCTCTTGAGGTCTCCAAATTCTTTCTTTGCTTTGTTTAGCACCATCTTGGGACCAGGACAGCTGAACCAGCCCTTTGCCTGGGACCCTTCTCTGCCGGACCGTCTCTCCTGGTTGGAATGACTGGTAAGAGGTTCATGTTTTCTTCAGAGCGACTGGCGCAACGAGCTCGAATTTGTGCCCCTTCGGCAGGGTGGCTCTTTCCCTCCTCCCCACCCCCCGCACTGCCTAACCTCGTTGTAAATCATCTCTCCAGACAGCGGAGGGGGCCCGCGGTGCCCAGAGGGTTGCTCACACTCCCCAACAAAACAAAACACAGCCTTGCTGACACTTAAAAATCAGATGTCCTAGGACTTCCCTTACCCCACGGGAAGACTGCAGCCACGATGCTGTCTGTCTGTGAGGGTCTGGGACCCCTACCACACAGCCTGGCTCTGGCCTGGCGGGCGCGGGCCAGCAGCTGGTGCTAGTACCCCTCCTACTGTGTACCCCCTTGGGTGCTGTTGGGGAGCTTGGGTCCTGAGCGGGGGCAGGCTACAGCCCTACACGTCTCTACTGGGCACCTTCCTGGCAAAGAGATCCAGGTTCCAGCTGGTATCCATGCACCTGCGGCCTTGCTCGTTCTCTCTGAATGCGCTGACTTGTTACAAGTTAAAGGACCGTGGGGAAATGAAGTCCAAATGACGCCTTGATCTGATCAGGGAAGAAAGGGCGCCCTTGTGACACATGGCATCTGGGCATTGCTCATGTCCTGGCTGGACACCGGGGGTGAGGCTGGCTGGGAAGTCGCACGGGGCGCCCCAGCCTCGGGACCGGGTCAGGGCCGCACGCGCTGCACTTTCAACTGTGCCAAGGTTTCCTGGGGCTTGTGATTAAATCACTTAGACTAAAAAAGAGTTCAACTATTACTGTGTCTCCTGGGACAATATCACCTTATCTCAAATCATCCTGGGCTTTTATTTATTTTATTCCCTGACCCAAAAAACAGAGGTTATAAAGAAACACTTGGCGTCCCAAATTCCTTGCAGGGAGGGGGCTGGGGATGGTGCCTAGAGTAAATCGGCTTTGCCCCTCTCTGCTTGTTCTGGGGAGCAGGCAGCAATGGGAGTGAGTGCGGGCGGGCCCCGGCCGTACTCATGGGGCTGAGCCCCCCACGGGACACTGTGGAAAACACGCACTCCTGGCCACCAGGCCGGGAGGGTAAAAAAAAAAAAAAAAAAAAAAAAAAAAGGCTCCCTGGGTGGGCTGGGGCAGAAACGGGTGGTGCAGGCCTCTGGGCTCCTATAGTTTGCCAGTTTAGACTTGCAGAAAGCCCTGGGCTTTCTGATCAAGACCCTCTGAGGCCCCGGCAGCCCTGTCCCACCACTCCCCTTCTTTCTCAACTTCAACTGGATCTTCCTCCCTCCCAGGGTTGGAAGGAGCCTGGTTCCCTCTGTCAGCTGGTCAGATCCCAGGCTCTGCAGCGGGTCCTCTCCCTCCCCTCCGAGTCAGGGGCCTGGAGGCCCAGCCCAGGCCCCCACCCTGCCTGAGAAAGAGAAGGCTCCAGTGTCCCCTGGGGCACCCCACTTCCAGTCAGCAGATGCTGGTGTACACGTGCTCCTCCTAGTGTCCAACATCCTAGTGTCCAACACCCCTGCCTTCCTCAGGACGTGGAGAACGCAGAGCAGACAGGAGAGGGACAGACACCGGCCGGGGGGGGAGCGGGGGCCTTGCGTGAATGAAGGCAGCTTCAGTTAGAGAACGTAACTGACAAGCTGCAAACGCAGCACCTACTAATTAGTCATGGACTAAAACATATAAATAATAAATACTGAAAGTGTCCCTCTTCCCACCCCTCCATGCCCACAGGACGCCTCGCGGGGGCTCCGCGGCACAGAGTTCAGGTTTCTGGCAACTCGAGCACTTGGGATAACACTGTTGTTCAGGTTGTAGCCAATCGCACACTCAAGCTTCCTGCTGTCACACGGGACTCACGGGAGGATGGGCACGGAGTTAAACACCAAATCTGAAATGCTGTTTCCTGGCTGTGAAAAGTCTGATCTGTTCCCTACAGCACCGGGGGCTTGGGAGGGGGGCGAGTCACAAGGGGCGGGAGTGCACGGGCCGAAGGGCTCAGGCAGGGGCGGGTATTGCTGGGCTGTGCAGCTCAGGAGTTGGCTCCCAGCGATCTCTGAGGTTCATGGCCGTGGTCCCCAGAGTTCCCGCTGACCAGGACCCGTGAGGTCATGGTCTCTGTGCTTAGAAGCATCCTCCCCAGGCTGCCGCCCCGTGTGGCAGTGTGGAGGGAGGCTGGCCGGGAACCCCAGACGAGGGGCCTCACAGTTGGGGAACCTCGGCCATGTTCCATCAAAGGGCTGTCCTGCTCCTCTAGTGACTAAGGAGGACAACCCCCCGCCCCGGGCTGGCCGAACGCTCGGTCAGTCTCCCTCTGCAGGAAAATGAGCACAAGGGCGGGGCTGGAGATCAAGCCCACGAGTGGGGCAGTGCTTTTCCAACTGGCTTTTGCGGAGCCCTTGGGTCTGGACAGGTACCTTAGGAGGTGCCACTGGCAGGGGGACCGACCGGGGGGCTGCGCTTCCACACTCCCAGCTTCAACCAGAGCAGCCTGACTTTCAACCCCACCTTGAACTTCCCGCCTCCACCTGCGCTTCGTAAACAAAAGTCTGCTGCTCAAAATAAAAGTTTGAGAATCACTTGTCTGGGGGATGGGGTCACTGAAAGGGACGACAAGGAACCTGCAGGCTTTGAGGATCAACCGAAAGAGGGAAGACCACCGTTGCGTGGGGACCGAGCAGTCCTCGCCCCCAGCCGCCAGCTTGCCCGATGCAGGTTGTCGGCAGAAACTGCTTTGACCGCCACACCTTCCTTCTCCATCATTCTGTAGCCAGGAGAGCCCCTCTTCACGAAAGACACTCCTCCCCAGGGGGTGGGAGGCCAGGGTCCAGGTGCCACTGGCCCTCTGGCTGCTTTCCCTGTTAGATCTGCTGTGGCTCACACATGCCCAGTGCTACCTGAGCCGGCCGTCGGGTTTGACAGCGCCCAGCTCGGACTTGGGGTCCGGACTGAAGGAGCTCCAGGCCGTCTGGCTGCAGGTCTGCATGACCGGGCAGGCAGTGGGGCCCGTGGTGCAGACGTCCACGGCCGCCCACATCCCACCTACCAGCGAGTCCAGCCAGTGCTCCAGGCCCGCGCCGGTCGCGGCCGCGTTCCTCCGTGCCTGTTCCACCTGGGCAGGGCTGACAGGCAGGCTGAGGACGGGGTTCAGGCTCTGGAAACTCTGCTCCATGTAGGCGTTGCGCAGGGGCCCGCTGTGCAGCTTCAGGGCCGCCTCTGGAAGCCAAAGGGATGGGATGGTCAGCGCGTCACAGAGCAGGAGCCTTCCAGCTGCCCTGCGGGGCAAGCTCATGAAGGGTCTCAGCAGCCCCCACCCCACAGCCGAGGAACCAGACCTCCACCAGCCACAAGCCTGCTTTGTGCAGGGCACGGACCTCTCGTCTGTCCGTTCACGTGTTCACAGAGCAGCTGCAGTAGTCCCCACGTCCATGCAACGCATTTAAAGCACCTACTATGTGCAAGGTGTTCATTCCTATTTGTTAAACATTTACCTGCAAGGGATTCCTTCCTTCTTTCATTCATGTGATACAAGATCGATTAAGTACCGGGCCCTCTCGGTGGCTCAGTCAGTTGAGCAACCGACTCTTGGTTTCAGCTCCGCTCATGATCTCCCAGTTGGTGAGATCGAGTCCCACATCAGGCTCTGGGGTGACAGCGTGAAGCCTGCGTGGGACTCTCTTCTTCTCTCTGCTCCTCCCTGGCTTGCACATACACACACTCTCTCTCTCAAACATTAACAAAAAAGATAGAAGTGCCAAGCTCCACCCTAGGTGGGAGATGAACCAGATAGTCAAGAAGATCACAACCCAGTAGAGGGACACCGATGACAATAAACAAACACGGTCATTTCAGTCAGCAGAAAGCAACACAATGGCACTAAACTGGGTGTGGCAGCAGAGCAAGGGGTTGGCAAGCTACGGCCCTTGGGCCAAATCCGGCCCACCATGTATCATGGTAAATAAAGTTTCAGGAGAACACAGCTCTGCCTCTGCATACATCTTGTCTGCGGCTAATTCTGTGCTAGCACAGCCCAGCTGAGGAGAGACAGAGACAGAGACCGTGCGCGGCCCACAACACTGCCAATACTGTCTAGCCCTGTACAGTCAAAGCCTACTGCCCCAGCTGTTAGAGAGGGACAAGCGTATTTAGTTTGGATGAGGTGGGCAAGGGAGACCTCGCTGAGGTGACATCTGACCGGAGTGCTGGTTAATGAGCAAGCATCAGCCACGTGCAGTGCGCAGGAAAGAGAATTCTGAGCGGAGGCAAGAGGGAGCACAAAGGCTCAGTAAATGCCTTTCTGCAAATCACACAGGTAATGAGAGTCGAAGCGGAGGTTTGAACCCAGGTCTGTCGACCTCAACTGGCTTTCCCAACAGCCCTGCTTCGCTGAACACCAGTGCGTCTTGCATGAGCATGCACACAGCAGGCAGGGTGTCCGGGTCGGAAGCCCGATGGCCCACACACCTGGTGTGAGGATTCTGATCCCAACACGAGGTACCTGGTTACCTTGACAATAAAATACGTAAAGTACCTTGGACCTTTGGTGATGATTCAAAGTGTTGACTTAAGTGCTTAACATGGCACCTCGCATTAGTATCCAAAATATATAAAGAACTTCTACAACTCAACACCAAAAAAAAAAAAAAAAAACCCCAAATAATCCAATCAGGAATGGGCAGAAGACATCCAGATGGCCAACGGACACAGGCAAAGATGCTCAACATCACTCATCCTTGGAGAAATGCAAATCAAAACCACAGTGAGGTATCACCTCCCACCAGTCAAAATGGCTAACAGAAAACACACCAGTGTTGATGGGAATGTGGAGGAAAAGGAGGCCTCACACGATACTGGTGGGACTGCAAGCCGGTGCGGCCACTGGGGCCAGCAGTGTGGAGGGTCCTCAAAAAGTTAAAAATACAGCTACACCCCCCAGTCCAGCAATCACACTAGCAGGTAGTTAGTTACCCAAAGAATATGAACGCGCTCACTTGCAAACATCCATGCCCCCCTGTTTACTGCAGCATTGTTCACCACAGCCACATTGTTCCGTCAGTGCGGAAGCAGCCCGGGCGTGTACATCCACAGGCCAATGGATAAAGACGACATGGTAGGAAGAGTTGTTGCCCTTGGCAACAACGTGGACGGAACTAGAGAGTATAATACTAAGTGAAACAAGTCAGAGAAAGAGAAATACCGTATGATTTCCCTCATAGGTGGACTTGAAGACAGAAAGTTAAAAAGAGCAACAAACAAACCAGACAGCACATTCTGGTGGTTACCAGAGGTGAGGCGAATGGGGGGTTAGTAAACTAGGTGAAGAGGGTTGAGAGTTCACTTCTGGAGATGAGCACGGGGTAATGTATAGATTTGCTGAATCACTGCATTGTGCACCTGAAACTATATAATGCCACGTGTTAATTGTACAGACTTGAAAAAACAAAACCGGGTGCGCACGCACACGAGGCATGTACTAAGTGTGTGGAGAAGATTAGCTAGGATTACTGTGGTGGGTGTTATTAGGACACAATCCTCTTAAACTCACACAGCCACAGGACTGGTGTTCTCACCCCCATTTTACAGATGGGGACCCAGGCGGCGATTGTCTGAGACGGATCTGGGGTTCAATCCAGGACTGGCCGGTTCCAAAGCCAGTCATCGTGATACTGTATTTCCAAGCTCATCCAACTAACTGGAAGCTGTAAGACTAGGTTTTAAATTTTTAAAGTGTACTTTCATCGGGAAGCCAATCTTTCAAACACTTGGTTTCCCCATCTGTAAACTGGATTCTCATCCCTGCACCAGACAGACCCCCAGGGCTGGCAAGAGGCTCAGGTACAAGTTCATATGCTCTGTAAATAGTAAAGGAACACATCAGAGAGGAGACTGGGACTCCTTCCCAGGGCTTATAGATGGGGAAGCACAGTGCACACCTTTGGGCTGAAGGAAAGAAGCCAGATGTTTCTATTTTGGAGAAGTTCCCTCTTGTTGCCTATTTTATTGCCAAATACAAGACTAGATTTTTAAAACACGCTGGCCAGTGATTCTGGTGAGCTGTGTTTTAGCAAACCGGCTCTCGCTCTGGCTGAGATAGCCTGGCTTCTAAGAAATGTCCTTACTATGACAGCGTGGCAGTCAGAAAACGTTTTCCGTTTGCCTGACAGTGGCCGTCCCCCTCGCTGACAACCAGGAGAGCTCAGATAATCCACAGGCTGTTTTCTAACGTATGTGGTCCATGAGTGAGGTTCAAGTAGGGGGAAAAATACCATACACCTGCAACTAGTGGAATTCACAAGGTACCTTGACTAACACAAGAAAATCCTTCCTAGCATCCTTCCTTCCCTCCTTCCATCCCTCCCAGAAGCAGAGGGGCTGGGCTCCAAGGGCAACAGGTAACAGAAGGGGCATGAGCCTGCATGAACATGTATCCTGTCTTGCTCTGATTTTGCTGACTTAGGTAGGACCTAAGTGTTTATAAATCTGGCCCTGTCCCACCTCTGCCTGATGCTGGCAGACATGGCCGGTAGCTCCTCGACCCTTTGCCGGAGAACAAAGCCTGTTCTCTCTCCAGCAGGTCCTGATCTGTCCACCGGAGCCTCTCCGTGCCTCCACGTCTGCAGAGCCGGTGGTGGGAGATCCCTGAACTGACAAAGGGCAGGGGATGCCCAGTGAAAAGAGCAGCCAACAAGACGTCTGAACACTGGGAGCCCGATAGTGTGGGTGATGCAGAAAACCCTCATGAAAAACGAGGTTAATGTGGGGAAGTGCTATTACAGCATCAGCCCATGATGCTTGCCTCTATAATTAAATTTTCCTCAATTCCACCTCATCAGATTTCTTGAGATTACCAGGGATGCTTCAATAGCAAATTACTCTTGATGAATCATTTTCCAAACTGCATTGCTCCCACCTTCGTGCTCCTGTCATCAGAACATCATTAACAGACACAATTACTGACGATGGGGGTGGGGGACTGCTCCCAGTGGGGGTAAAATGACCCCCGGCTCATCCTGGCCAAGGGTAGGAAGAGCCTTGCCATCCTCAGAAACGCTAAGGAGGAAAAAGCTGTAAAAATCAGGACCCAGTGAATGGCCCCAGGCTATTTTACTGGGGTGAGGTGGTAGATTCAGGACTGTTCCTTTTTTTTTTTTTTTTTTAATCCAACCGGTGTATCTGCAGCAAGGAGAAGAACGCTATTTCTGTCCCTCTCTGCATCTTACTTTGGGAACTCGGGGATGCTAAAGATGTGAACCTGATCAAGAGTGGCACTTGAGGGCCCTAAGTCTTTCTTTCTGCTTCCTCAGCACAGAAACTTAGTAGAGGCCAACAGGTCACTTCAACACCCCGTTGGTTAGGATTCCAGGCACCCCCTCCCCATGTCTATGTCCCCCTCTCCTTGTGTCACTGGTTAAAGGGCACCCGGCCCGGAACTCTGAGTTTAGCTAATAGGCTGTAGTGCGTTTTTGGCTTCTGGGTTTCTGATCTGGTAGATGTAGACCAACAATTTCAAATACTGAGAGACCCAGAAATCCTATTTCTAAGAATCTCTTTTTTGGATGTATCTGCAGGGGTGTAGACAATTTTAGATTCAAGAATTTTTGCACTGTTATCTGTACCACCACCACCACCACCACCGAGAGAAAGTGTGTGCCCACCCGTGGGGGAGAAGGTGGATTGTGAGTCCCTCCAGTGGAATGCAAGGCAGCTGGGAGCTTTATATACACTGACTCAAAGTCCAAAGAGCCAGTTTCATTACAAAATCTATCACTCCATTTTAAAAAACCAGCAGTGTGTTCGTGAGTTATTTTCTGTGTTTATGCTTTAGAAGCCTTGAGAAACCTCTAGAAGGATGAACACCAAAGTGTTGGCTGTGGTTACTCTGGGAGGTAGGACTGAGCGGGGAGGAAGATGTTCCCAGTGATCAAAGGGGGAGGAGGAAGGAACAGAAAAAGAAAAGTAAACTCCTTGGATAAGAAAAGAGAAAAGGCGGGCACCTTAGGAGTCTGACGTCCTCTCCATGCTCGGCGGGAACCACCATCCTGCTTTCCTATTAAAGACTCGTTTTCTCAGCTTTTTAGGGACAGAGAATCCTGAAATAATGCAGGGGTGGCTTGGCTTGCTTTTGAACTTAAATGTATGCACTCTAATTATGACTCTTCTGTGGTATTGTCCCCTCAACATTGTGTTGTAGAGACTGATCCGGATCAATGCACGGAGCGGAGCTCCGCTGTCTGAACAGAGCCCGCAGGGTTTGTACATCTGAACGTGGGCACCTGGACTGCTTCCGGTTTGCTGCCATGACGAACCATTCTGCTCTACTTCCGCGCAGGTCTGCACGGACTACACCTTGGGCTGGGGCTTCTGGGCAGTAGGAGGCGTGTGTTCAGCTCTACCAGGAGATGCTGTGCCATTTTCTAGACCCGTTGTGTCACTCTGCCCTCCCCCACACCCCAGCGCTACGTGGGCGGCCATCATTCTGCAGCCCTCCGCCATATGATACTGTCTAACCTTCCAACATTTCCCAGCACAGTGGCATGAAGTGGGATCTCTTTCTGCTTTTAATTTGCATTGCTCTCATTATTCATCAGGCTGAGCATCTTCCCGTATGCGTGTGGGCCGTTTATGCCCTGTCCTCTCTTTTTTTTTTTTCCTCCCCTTTCTCCTTTGTAGCAAAGGCCAGCAATCCTTTTCTCTGAAGGACCAGATCGTCCATTTTTTTGGATTTGTGGGCCATGCAATCTGTGTCATAATTATTCACTGCTGCCACTGTAGTCCCAAGGAAACCATAAACAATATGTAAATGAATGGGTGTGGCTGCATCCCAATAAAACTTTCTTTAAAAAACAGGGAGTGGGCCAGATTTTGTCCCTGGCTTGTGGTGTGATTTACGAGATTTCTTTATATATGCCGAATGTACTTTTTTTTATGTGTAGCAAATATTTTTTTTTACCACATGTAGTGTCTTTTCGTCTAGTATATCATATTTTTGATGAAAAGAATTTCCTATTGTAATCATTTTTAAAAAAGTGAGTAAGATTTGCTGAAACTCAGTATCTGCCTGGGTTTACTTCCCATCTTATTTTAAATATGATCAGGGCTTTCTGGGAGTCCAGTGGGAGAGCATCTAATAATTAGGTACCTGATCCACAGATGATGTCACCTCAGTGTGCGGGTAGAAAATTAGAAGGTTCTCTTTGCAAACAAGCAGGGACAAATGCAGAGCAGAGAGCCCTGGTCTCCAAGGCAGCCCACATGCCCCACATCTGAGCAGCCCTACCTGCTGACGGGGAAGACCCAAGAGACCCCCCACAATGGAATGACACTAGGAGCACGTACCTGCTTTGATGGGCTGCCTATTTGAGAAGGTCAGAGGTGCAACGAGGAATTTGGTCTCTGCAACTGGCACCCAGTGGTGAAGGATTTTCACTGTCCAGACCCCAGGCCTCAGGGGCAAGTTCAGAGGGGGCTTGTAGTGAGTGAATTCGGCAGTGGATTCAATCAGGATGTCGTAGGTGGCTGCGATGATGTTGACGGGATCCACCCAGATGACAGTCACGGTGACATTGGGGCCCTTCCCCCATTTCTGCATGCCTACCGGCTCATCCATGGGCCCCAGGAGACCCCCAAAGTTGCGGAAAAGCCGCTCCTTGGCATCCCAGTCGGTGCCGACCTGAAACAAGAGAAGAGTCCTGAAATCATGGAGCCTGAGTTAGGATACAGGGTCCCAGGGAGGCCTACGATCCTGCTTGTTGGGCTTCATACACCCATTTTACAGATGAGTAAAGGGAAGCCCCCAGTAGGTCACCTGCTCAAGACTGCACAAATGGTAGTAAGCAGAAGATTTGAGATTTGAACTTGGGCTGTGGTCTGTTCATTGAACCCCTGTGCTCCCATGCCTCGTACAGGGAAGCACTGAACGGGAAACAAACACACAGCGGGCACTGAACGAGCCCATGCCAGGGGCAGGCCGTCCCGAGGACACGCGCACCCCACCGCTCAGCAGGTGCCGTGTTTCCGCTCCGCCTCTCCGTCTTCCAGAGCAGGCACCTCCATTTGGTATGATGCTCCGAACCCGGTCGGAGCTCAGGTTTCCGAGCTGCTTCATCACAAGCTGGGAAAAAGGAGCGTGTCTCAGCCTCGCCTGTCGCTGGCAGGAGTTCCCGTGGCTTTCCTAGGAAGAGACAGCGGTGGCCTCCCTCATGCACTCAGAGCTGGATCTTAGGGGTGGGAGGTGGCAGTGACACCCATCCTTCCTGCCAGCCAGCTGGTGTCTGTGTGGCGCTGACTTGCCAGGGGCCTGCTCTTGGCTTCCCTCCTTCCACTTCTGCCTCCTGCCATTTATTCTTGAGCCAGTCGCCAGGAAGAGCCTGAGAAGCGTCCTCTCCCGAGCCCCTGGGACTTGCTCTGCTGTGCTTCCCCGGTGCCCGGCACCGGGCTTGGCGCGCAGCAGGTGTCCGTGTCTGGTTACTATCTGTCGAGTCGACAGAGTGACTGACTGCACAAAGAAACGAACAGACGACACGGATCCCTGATACTGAGCTCTGTTAACTATTTCAAATCAACTTCAGTGAGGGGTCTTCTGCTCCCCCAGGAGGTGTGTGTTTTTGAAGACACAGCACGTGGGCACGCTGGTAGCAGAGAAGGAGCACGCTGGAAGGCTGGCCTGTTTCTGTGGTCCTCCCGTGACCAGCATCTCGGATGCTGTGTGTGCAGGTCGGGGTACAGGTGCGGGAATCCACGTCGACACCCTGAGAAGCTGCCTCGTGTGCAGTGCCAACAGGAGCTGCCTCGCTTTCTTGTCCTCGCAGAGTCACCGTGTCTGTATTTTCTCTAAGACTCAGAGCTCCGTGGCTCATGTGTACTGAGAGCCTACGTGGGGCGGGCAGAACGCTGAGCGTGCCAACGCACTGACCTGTGTGACAGTCTCCGCTCCGTGAAGGGGAGACCCTGTCATTATCTTCATTTTACGGATGAGAAAACAGGCTCAGGGCACTGAGGTCACTTGTTGTGGTCCGTGAGGGGCAGAGCCAACATGGGGACCCCGGAAGTCCAACCCCAGAGGCTGTGTTCTTATCCACTCTTCTGTGTTGCCTGTCACTCACTCACTCACTAAGTTCACTTGACACACACGTGCCAGACGCGCAGTGTCTACCAGGGACGCATGTCCCACAGCCTGTTCCGGGGCTCCATCTTTAGACCAGAGCCTAGGGACTGGGGCCGAGGAGCTCTCCTAAGGGCAGCAGAGCGGTGACTGCTGTGGCACTTTGGCAGGGGTGGCTGGATCCCCCCCCCAGGTTGGTGAGAACGTGGCATCCTCTGCCACCCCGTGGGGCAGCTCCTCCTGAGGCCCCTGCTGCTATACAGTGGCTGGAACACAGCAGGAAGGAGACCAATACCACTTACTGAAGAAATGAATGAATGAATGATGAATGAATGCGCAGGATTCCAGCTAGCCTCCGTCTTGGAGACTTTTCTAAAGGAACCCAATCCTGCTTCTTTCCCTCTGGGCAAGCCTCGTCTCTCATCCCCATCCTGTGAGGTCTGGCCCCTTTTTGTCTGGCTTCATCTCCACCCCTCACCCTCCCCACCACTCACCCCTGCTCCAGGACCCCTGGATGACTCTAGGCGCCTCTGTGAGGAGGGCTGTCTCTCGTCTCTGACCTTTTCTTTGTTCCTGGCCCTCTGGCTGCAACAGTCTTCCTTCCTTTCCCCACCGTCCTCCTGCCCGCCCTCCTCACGCAGAGCTCAGCCAAGGCAGCAGCTCCGTGCAGAAGCCTTCCCAATCAGAGGCACCGCCCGGGTGCTTCTCCGGGATCTTTTTTTTTAATGATTATTTTTGACAGAGCAAGCAAGCAAGAGAGAGGGCATGGGCAGAGACAAAGAGGGACAGAGGATCTGAATCTGAAGTGGGCTCTGTGCTGACAGCAGAGAGCCCAATGCGGGGCTCGAACTCATGAGCCATGAGATCATGACCTGAGCTCAAGTCGGATGCTTCACCAACAGACCAGCCAGGCGCCTCAAGGTGCTCCTCTGAGTGTTTGCCCATCTCAGGTTTTTTTTTTTTTTTTTTTTTTTTTTTTTGCAGTTTTACAACTTGTCATTTGTACGTCTCTTTCCTTAGCTCCAGACTGTCCACTCCATGAGGAGAGGGACTGTATCTCTGGTGCCTAAAGCAGTGCTGAGTACATGGTGGTGCTCCGTCTGTCTTTCCCCACCCACCCATCCACCCACCTGCCTGCCTGCCCATCCATCCATCCGTCCGTCCAACCCATCCATCCATCCTCTGCCCACGGCATGAATAATTAGGGGCTGAGCACATGGACATCCCTGCGCACCAGGCCCTCCACACGCTGGCTTTCCCACAGACACTAACAGCTGGATGACTGGTCACACAATTGTTGGGGTCCTACTTAAGGAAGCGGTTTGTGACCATTTAGGGCAGTGTGGGGATACTCCACACCAGTGTCCTTGGATTCCTCAAAGAAAGGAGGCTGAGCAGTTGTCTGAAGTCTGAGCGCTAAAACCAAGACAGCCCAGACGGAAGATCTGTAGGGCAGCCATCAGCGGGGAAGCCAGGTCTCATGTCCAGTCCTAGAAGAGCGAGCGGAAGGCTGGCCGCCATCCCCAAGCACGAGCAGGGCTGGGGCTGCCTGAGATGGAGCCCTACTGCTGTCACAAGGCCTGGGGCTTCAAGGCCTTCCCACAGACTCACTGTGCAAGCCCTCAAACACTTTACAATGATCACTACTCAAATTTAAGTGCATGGTCAAGTTCAACATATGGCTCCCCAACTCCAAACCCACTGAAGCCTTCTCACTGCATTTAAAATACAATCTGAGCTTTCCTTCCAGGGCCTTCAAGCCCCACCATGATCTGCCGCATCCCCTCTGAAACCTCCCTTCTACCACTCTCCCTCTCACTCACTGTGCTCTGGCCACACTGGCCTTGCTGCTCCTTGAGTGTGCCAAGCTCTTTCCTGGAGCCTCAGGGCCTTTGCATGCACATGCTCTTCTCTGCTTGGAATGCTCTAGGTCTCCCAATGGATGGTTCTTTTTTACAGGATTATGCTCTGCAGTAATTTAAAAAAGCTTTCCCAAATGAACCATCCCACGGAACGTGGTCCCCACCGGCCTCTTCAGTCCTCAGCAAGGACAAGAATGAAGTTTTATGTTCTTTAGCTGAAATGTTTTTCTTCATGTATGTGCTCACTCATAGGCTGACTTACCCACCCAACTACAATCCCATCACAAGAGCCTGGACTGTCTAGTTCCCCATGGGCTCTGTGCACCAAGTACACTGTAGCCACTTGGTGACCGCTAAAGGAATGAGCCTTTTCTGCCGGCCACCGGCACGGCACTGCCGTGGGGTGAAGTCCCTCTGACTGCCCAACAGTGGCCACCTGCTATGACCCCGGCCTTCTGCAGAGCCCTGGGGTTGTGCCCCCGCGGAGGGGCTTCCCTGCAGTTCTTCCCTTTCTTGTCCTATTTTATACTATGTGCCTTAACAATTATTAGGACTTAACAAAAAAATTCAAAGCACAAAATGCAGGGCCCCCTGCCATCGCACTCTGGTACTCCGCCAGAGGTCTTGGTGCTTCTCACCAAGTTTCTTGAATACTGAAAACAAACTGAGGGCGGAAGGGGAAGGGAGAAAGGTAAAGGGGGGTGATGGTCATGGTGGAGGTCACTTGTGGGGAAGAGCGCTGGGTGTTATATGGAAACCAACCTGACAATAAACTATAAAAAAATAAAAATAAAAATAAAAATGGTGACAACAAATAAAATAGTTTTGTGGCAAAAAAAAAAAAAGGTTAGCAGCCCTCGGGTAGGAACTCTCACCAATCCCTAGCCACTGAGTGGCCAACCTCATTTGTCACCGCCAGAAGTGCCCAGTTACCCACCGGCAGGCTGATAAACAGGGAGAGCCCGGCCACCAGGCATCCATCTCGTTAATGGGACATTAATGTCTTCAATTGGCCGCCAGGGCCCCCAGCACAGAATCCAACTGGGGCAGTGTCTGATTGCCCCCTGATGCCGGTAATTTATGGAGTCGGCTCCCATGGCAGCTTGAAGCCAGCCAATCCATTTGGATCCTTAATTGAAAATGGTGGCTTAACAAGAAACCCCACGCAGTAGGGCACAGCTCCGCCGGGTGCGCCACAGGCTGCCAGTAGGGGACCGGCAGGGACCATATAAGCAGGTGGGATCCTTCCCGCCTAACCCTGCCTGCTCCCAGCCCTTCGAGATACCCATATTCTAAAACCAGACTCCATCACTACTAACCCAGCAGCCCAGCTCACTGCGACTGCTCAACTCCAGGGATGAGTCACCTTCTCATCCTAGCTCCTACTGACATGGGGAAGGCAGAAATCAGGTGCTGGAGTTCTGTGACCCGCACCCACCACACTGGCTCATGCTTCCCTTCCTCCGGCTCCCCTACCCAAGTGCGTGCACTCCTTCATTCAGAAATCGTATTCGGCACCTCCCGATGCTGGGTGCAGGGAGCACAGTCCCAGCTTTCTCGAGGACAATCAGCAAGCGATCAGAGAAACCAACAAGATGATTTTAAATGGTACGTGCTAAGAAAAGGAAACAATAAAATAGGTACGTGTCAAGTGGAGAATTTGCTCTCGTGGCCTGTGTGGGGGGAGGGGAGGCTTCTCTGACGGTTCACCATAGGGATGCAGATGAGAATGACAAAAAAGAAAAGCCAGCCCTGTGAAAACCTGGGGGCAAGTATTCTAGGCCGGAAGAAGAGCGGCTGCCACGCTGGAGGCAGGAACAAGCTTGGCACGTGTGACAGAAACACAAGAAGGGTGAGTGGGGAGGAGACTGCTACCAGATGAGGCTGGAGACACAGGCCAGACCGGGCTTGCAGGTATGTTACAAGGGTGGTGCTGGACAAATGAAAGCAAAAACTAAATCTGCATCCCATGGATGCCTGTACCCCCACATCTGCCCACCTGCCACCCATCCATCCCTCTATCCATCTGTCAGTTCATCTGTCTGTCCATGTATGTATTCAGCCATCCAGCCACTCAGTCATTCAGGGACTGATTTGAATACAACCCTGTGCTAGGAACTGGGGAGACAGAAACACCGTTAAGCAGGAGGTATGTGGCCAGAGATACCTGGGCTCAATTTTGAGCTCTACCAGAGCTATGATCCAGAAAGTTCTTGGCCCTCCACAGGCCTCAGTCTTCCAGTCTGTAAAAGGAAACTAATGCCATCACTTCATTACGATACTAATGGTCGTTTGGTCTATTGCTAATACAGGCTTAGGAGGCGTCACTGGGTAGGATGCAAAACTAAGAGGAATACAGATTCTACTGTACAAAACAGAGCAAGGCTTCAGGTCAGTTTGGTCCGCCGATACTGGCCACACACTCTGTCCCTCTCCTGCTTCCCTGTTTAAGATTGCTGGTTCCAGTGCTTGGGGCTGGAAGATCTCTGGGTACAGGCTGAGCTATGTTCTGGGCTCTCCAAGTCCTCTTCTCTTCCATTTCCAACCCCAAGTGTCAGATCGGACGGGGAAACAGAACCCAGCGGGGTGGGGGAGGGGTGCGCAGAAGACAGTGAGGCGTGACCGTGTCTGGACTCTTACCTCAGAAAACTGGAGCCTCCCGAAGTCACTGGGTGGGCTTGCAATCTTGAAGACTTTCTTTGGCATCACCCACGTCTCCAGGGTCTCAAGTTTGCTCACAGCCAG
Organism: Cryptoprocta ferox; assembly: GCA_028646485.1. Lineage (NCBI taxonomy): Eukaryota > Metazoa > Chordata > Mammalia > Carnivora > Eupleridae > Cryptoprocta > Cryptoprocta ferox. The sequence goes on along the minus strand of CM053564.1, from coordinate 13,191,130 downwards.
ATTGGTAGCGTGATGCTTGATCAGAAAGCCCTGGAAGCGGTCAGCAAGGAAGTAGAGGTGGACGGACGCTGGGTGGCCCATTGGATAGTACCTGTAACACATACGCAGTCTTACACGGGCTCACGCGGTAGGGCCGCAGGGGTGTGAGCTCACAGTGGAGCGAGCCACGCATCATGCCAGTGCCGTGCCAAAAATAGGCCCCGTTTTACACAGCGCAGACCACGGCCCTTTGCACCATCCTGAAAGCTGCCCCCTGTGTATCTCGGGTGCCAATAACCATAAACGGCTGCTTGGCTGATTATAAATGTAGAACATGCTGACTGTGCAAAAGCACAAAGAAAATAAACACTAGTACTTTTGATGCTTCTTCCCATAGAGGATGTCAGTTCACAGATATTTATTGATCCTCTGGTGCTGGGTACCAGGAAGTCACAACGGTGTGCCGACGATGCCATACTGATGTATTTCCCTTCAGCCTCGCTTTCTATGCATATGTTTGCATCAATCCTACATACTTGGGGCCATAACATACGTTCCACTTATATCCTGCTTTTGCTTCATAGTATCGCCCAAGCATTATCCCACGTCTTTGAAAAGTCTCTGAAAACATGGTTTTTGTCTGAGTGTGAGCACACACACCACTCCACTGCGTGTCATGCCACGGGTCATAGAGCAAGTCCCCATCACTGGATGTTTAACGTTTTTTTTTTTTGCCATTCTAAACAATGCTGCATTAAACATCTTTCAACAATTTTTTTTGGAACCTCTCTCTCTCTCTCTCTCTCTCATCTCCAATAATCTCTCTATGTCTGTTGTCCCACTTTATCAGAAAGGTTGTACTGATTCACTCTCCCACTGTCCCTCTCACCCAACAGCACTGGGTGTTATCCTTAAAAATTATTGCCAATCCGAGATACACACTTACAAAGAGGGAGCTCCTTAAGACAAATGCCTTTGATACTCAAAGTCTCGCTGGCTGAAAGGGGCAGGGAAGCTAAGCAGAGGTACCCCGAGGAGGCGGGGAGGGGCTGCAGAGAAAGGAGACTTGTGGACAGCTCAGCTCTTTGTCCTTCCTATGTGTGAAATAAAAGCTGTGGCTTCTGCAGTGTGTAAATTGCACAGCACTCAGAAGGTGCTTATGCCCCCTCGGGAACAGCGTTCCACAAATCATTGCTGCCCGCCGCCCCCCCCCCCCCCGGGCCTTCCTTCCCTCTGGCTCCAAGCACGAGTTTAAGTCTTCACGTCCAATTACAATGTCAGGGAAGCCGCCCTCCTGTGTTTACGCATCTCCCGAAGTCGCAGTCTTGTTCCTGGAGTGCCGCCGGGGCTCTGGGAGAAAAAGCCTGCGCTGTCTCAGGATTACCACTGGGGCATTCATGGCTCATGCAAACCCGCTTTGGGTCTGGACGCCGGGAGCCGCCAACCGCCTCCCTGGCCTGTGCCGCAGAACTTTCCGCCATGACGGGAACGCTTTTCACCTCTGCTGTCCAATACAGTAGCCACCAGCCACCTGTGACTCCTGAGCACGTGAAACGTGGCTAGTGTGACTAAGGAGCTGAAGTGTGAATTTTAGTTAATTTAAACGGGAATGCTCGCTTGTGGCTGGCGGCCACTGTGGAGAGCACGGAGTCGTGTGGGGTCTAGTGCCAGCCTGCATTAACGTCCCCAGTCCTTCACCCCGCCCGTCTCCACGCTCTTTTCCATTTGACTCTGTGTGTCTCCTTGCACCACTGAGCCAGGCTAGTTCTCCGTCTTGAATCTGCTTTGGCCGGTGCGATGTGGTAGAAGGGGGGGGGGGTCATGCCAGTTCGGGGCCAGAGCCTCCAGAAGTCTCGCGCATTTCTACTCGCTCTTCTTGCTCTTTTGGGACTACCCCGAGAGCATGCCTGAGCCCGCCTGCCAGGGGATGAGGCACGTAGAGCAAGAGCAGAGGCATCCCCATTGTCCCAGCCGAAGGCATCCGAGATCTGCTGACTACTCTTAGCCAGAAACGACAGAGCCTGACTCCCGAGCTGCAGCTGGCTGTAGATGCAGGAGAGACACCGGCTCTGACCAGGAAATCTACCCACCTGACCCACACACTTGAGCGCTGTGTCAGTGCCGATCATTTCAAAACACTGATTTGGGACCTGTTTGTTACACGGCATCATTGCGATACTCTGTCCGTGTTTGTTCTGTAAGGTGGGTGGGGTCAGTAAAGGTGGATGGAAAGTAGGAGAGCTTGTCCTGGGAGTCAAGAGAAAAAAAAAAAAAAGTGGTTCCAGGAGGGAGCGGTCAAGGGTACTGGGGGCTGATACGGGGTCAGGTAAATGAGCCATGGTCAAGCACTCTAGAGATCCAGGAGTTAGTCTTGGATTGCTTGCCTTCCCTCACCTTCTATCAAGAAATCCTGTTGTTCCCACCTGAACCCATCCTCTCTTCTCCTTATGCACTGCTAGCGTCCTAGTCCAACCCACCATCGTGCCTTCCCTGACCCTTTCCAGAAGCTTCCTTGCTTGTCCCTTCCTACTTTGTCCTCTATAACCTATTCTTAGTAGCCATATCCACTGTCCACTGCTTAAATACCACAAGTGGTTTGCTTGATGCCTATGATAAAAAAAAATCCAACCTCCCCACGTGGCCTACATGGTCCTGCCTCTCCTTTTAGCCTCATTTTCTTTCCCTTTGCCCCAACCCCCCACCTTCTAGCCACATGGATTCTTCATTATTTTTATTATTTTTCTTTTTTTACATTTATTTATTATTGAGAGACAGAGGGAGACAGAGCACAAACAGGGGAGGGGCAGAGAAGAGAGGGAGACACAGAATCCGAACCAGCCTTCAGGCTCTGAGCAAGCTGTCAGCACAGAGCCTGACGTGGAGCTTGAACTCACAAACCATGAGATCATGACCTGAGCTAAAGTCGGACGCTCAACTGACTGAGCCACCCAGGTGCCCCTGGATTCTTTATTTTGGATTCTTCAACACGCTAAGCTCATTTCTGCCTCAGAGCCTTTGCACAGGATAAACTTTTTGCTGGGGATGCCCTCCTCCTGTTATGCTGCATGTCTGGCTCTGTATTCCCATTCTGCACAAATGTTACCACCTCAGAGAGAGCTTCCTTGTCCAGTGAATCTTAAGTCACCAACTCATTGCTACCATGTGGCTTTTCCTTCATCCTCAGCAGAGCCTTTATTCACGCTTATTGATCTTTTGTTAGGTGTGAAGTACTGTCTTTAGAATGGGAAAACCTTGAGCTCAGGGGCTTGGTCTGGGTCACAGCGGAGTGCCCAGCGCCTCACACAGCCTGGGGAGATGCTCCCTCAATGCATGTTGACTGAGTGAAAATTCTAGATGGGTTTTCTCTTGAACCTTTTGCTTCTAAGGTGGATCTAGGGTACATGTAACCCAGGACTGAAAACCAAGTCCTGTGATACCTCCTCTTGATTGTATATGGTACTTAAGCAATGAAAACTAAGACGAGGGGCACCTGGGTGGCTCAGTCAGTTAAGCATCCGACTTTGGCTCAGGGCAGGATCTCAGGGTTCATGAGTTTGAGCCCCGTGTCGGGCTCTGTGCTGACAGCTTGGAGCCTGCTTCAGGTTCTGTGTCTCCCTCTGGCTCTGCCCCTCCCCTATTCACGCTCTGTCTCTCTCGAAAATAAACAAACATTAAAAAAAAACCCTGAGAGGTAGTTTTAATTAGGTGCAATATAATATACAAGATACAATACGATATAACCCAGAGGGGGCCACGGAAGCATCCCATGTGGGCCAAAGGCGTTTTTCTTCCTATGTAAACAAGGTGGGCATTGAAAAAAATTAGACTCCCACAAAAATCTGGATTTCTAGTTTCTCTTGAAAAATCAGAACACTGGTTGGCAACTTCAAGTCTACAATTCTCAGAGGGCAAGAATGTGCTGGAGCTCAGTACCAGGGCTCATGGGTGCTCCAGACTGGCATGGTCAGCCCACCCCGCGGGGGCCGGCACTGACTGACACCTGCTCTCTGTCTGGCCCCCGGAGAGCATTTGGATTTGAGCACCTGTACTAAAATACTGACATCTTTATCTCTGGATGGTGGCTCAAAGGCGAACTTTTATTTACTTATTTATTTTTTGTTCTCTCAATTTGCCATTTCAAAAATTTCTGCAATGAACATGTGTCATTTTATAATGAGAAAAAAAATCAATGAACATTACTTTTATGAAAGGTTATACTATAGACTGGAAGGACAATTTGCATGAAATGCCCAGAGGAAATGAGACTCCTGAAATAAAGTTTTCACTTGCTATTTCCCCAGACACCCCACAGGCAAGAATTCACTCTCTTTTGCCTTTTGGCATAAGGGCCCTTTGTCCTGATTTATTTGCAGGCGCACATCCATAAATATATCCGCTTAGCCCACAGCAAGGCACAATGGTTCTATTATAATAAAAAATGAGGTAGAAGCCAAAGGATTCTAGGCCCGAGGCAACTTGATGGCTTGTTTAATCCCCAAACAAATACCAGAATATTTCAACAACCCTAAATAAATTGGGGGTGTCTTTTGGAATTTCGTATAAGGTCATTTACCTTATAAATTCCATCAAGCCTGGGACTAAAACAACATTCGCCTCCCCAGAGTCAGACACTGAGTCAGTCATCTACGGGGATGCATGCCGTGGCTCTGCAGGCTGGGGTCCCATCCCAAACTAGCGGGAGGGGAAAGACACTGGCGATGACCTTGACCTGGGGGCACCGCAGCTATTTGCCGTGAGAGTGTTGGAGGGCCCTTGGAGCTACTGTCAGCTTGGGAGAGGGAGGGGTGGGGCTCTTGGGGGAGCCCCTGATGAGCTTCACAGAGGCCCCGGAGCTGATCTTCAAAGCCTGGGGGTAGGGTGGGCTGCACAGGGCGTGGGGAGGCGCTGAGCAGAGGGAAACACAGAGAGCCAAGGAGCAAGCAGTTCATACCCGCTACGGAGCGTGCAGCTCCCACACCGGGCTCAGTGTTGACTGCTTTTGGCAGCGTCATGATAATGGCAACTGAGATACTGACAGTGACATGCGTACTTACTGAGCACTTAGCACGTAAAGCACTTAAAATGGGGATAACAACAGTGATACGGAGCTCAGGAGGCAGTGCTTGAAGGTGAGCTCCGTTAAAACTCACACCACCTTATTGATATTATGTGCATCTTCTAGACAAGGAAGCTGAGGCACAAAGATTAAGGACTTGTCCAAGGTCAACAGGTATGAAGTGCAGTCCTGAGCTCCCAACCCAGGCTGGTCTCCCTTCAAACTCAATCAGAGCTTGAGGGGAGGGGAGAGGTGGAGTCTGAGGCCAGGAGGAGAGAACTGAGCCGTCTGCTGCAGCCCAGCTGGCTATGCACCAGGCCCTGGGCCGACACTCCCATGTTTGCAGGCTTTTAGGGAACAAGACAGTTCCTCTTTCTTCTCTTCTTCTGCTCCCCAGAAAAGGGAAGAGCGGGGCAAGGAGGGACACCCGGGGAGGGCTCAGTGTAGACAGACTGTTGCTCCCCCCAAAAAAAAAAAATGTTTTCTCTTTGTAGTTAAAAGAGGGAGGTGGGATGAGGAAGAGAAAAGAGAACAAGAGAGAGAGAGAGAGAGAGAGAAAGTGATTAGAAGCACTTCTGGGATTCCATCCTAAGGAAATCATCAGAAAAGTGAAGGGGAAAAAAAGAGGCTTTCTGCACAAAGATAGTCAAGTCATCCGAACATTATTCACAATGGTCCATTACTGCCAACGCAACAGGAAAGGGCCGGATTAGGCAAACTCTGGAATTTCTACTCAATGGAATCCTTGCAGGCATTAAAGAGGATCATTATCATTAGGGAAGCGGCAAAGCCCCATAGGAAAAGGGGCGAATATTATAACGCCAAATGAAAAAAAACCCACAAAAACAGGACTCCAAATTCTTGGTGTAATTATGTAAACATCTGCAATGCGCATTGCTGGTGGGGAAGAGGCCGGGAAAGAGAGGAGGGCTGGAGGGCTGCGGGAAGGTGGGGGAGGGGACCATGGTGAAGGATCTTCCTGCCTTCCCCTCTTCTTTCCAGATATTCTAGACCACTCTCTCAGTCAGGTGTCCCCCGGGACCTGCTAGTGGCGGGTGAGATGACTCTAAGGGGTATGTGAACATCTTAAATAATAGTTCTGCATTTTAATGACGCTCCTGGTTATATTTTTAGGTATGCCAGTGATAGTACGGTTACGTTTTAAAAAGGAGTCTTTATTTTTCAGAGATACCTATCGCTCAAATGATAGGACGTCTGGGATTTGCTGCAGTCAAACCATCTGGGAGGAGGAATAAGTGGGCAAAGGCGAAGAGGAAATGGCCTTGGCCTGGAGCTAGAGATTGCTAGAACTGGGTGATGGGAGCATGGGGTCGCACTCTCTAGTTCATACACACTTGACATTTTCTGTAATACAAAGGAAAAAAATAGTTCTGTATTTTCACGCTTACCTTCCACTTTGGACAAACACCACTATGTAACACGGTGATCTAAGGCTTCCCTGTAAGGTGCACGCACTTGGCGTTAACATGAATGCGCTGCGAGGGAATAATTAGGTCGCCAGTAGCCTTGGCCTTCAGGAAAAGCAGAAGTGTGACTGTGGCTGAGAGCGCAAGAGCGCAAGAGCGCCGCTCCCCGGGCTCGTTCAGACGCTTTTCAGGCCCAGGGAGACTGGGAGAGGTGAGCGGCGCGACTGCGGCCCCGGGGAGACGCGGAGGTCCCCACGCAGCGCCCCCTTCCGGTGCTGTGCCGCCTCCCCCCTGCCCCCGGGGCCCCTTGTCCCCACCCACGCTCGCTCACCGGCAGCTGTTCTCGCCATCCACGTGCAGCGACGACTCGGCCCGTCGGAGGCCCAGGCGGGCGAATGAGTGATACAAGGTGAGCGCCACGTCGCTCAGGCTGTGGATGCCATCTGGCTCATCGTACACGTTCTCCCAGTAGGAGCGGAGGCCCGGGGTGCCCGCGGGGTAGTTCCCATACAGGTAATAGTCCAGCTGCCCGATGATTTCCTGATTGACCACCGCTTCGAATTTTCGGGCGAAGAAGGTGGGCCTGGCTGTCTGCTGTGCTCGCGGGATAAAAAGGGCGGCGTCAGGGAGCGGGGTCGGGGGAGGCCGGAGGCGGGGGGGGGGGGGGGGGGGGGGGGGGGGGGGGGGGGGGGGGGGGGGGGGGTCCTGGGGAGCAGGGGTCGCTCCGCAAGCCACCCTGTCTGGATCCACATCCCAGCTCTGACCCTTACTAGCCTCTCTGTCCTCAGTCTCCCCATCTGTAAAGTGGAGATCCTAGGAAGTGTGTTAGGACTGAATGAGTTAACATGCGGAGAGCATTTAAAGCAATGATGGGCACAGAGTAAAAGCATCATTTAAAGGTCTGTTAAATAAATTACGTCCTAGATGTTTACAGCTCAGATGGGTCTCAAGAATCATTCAGCTGGAGGTCTAGGGCAAATACAGCCTACAGATATATTTTAGTTGTCCAACGGAGTGCTTTCAAATTGAATTAGCTGGCAATATTTTAAAAGTACAAGAGTTCACAGCAACAACTTTTAGCTTTCCTTTAAGCAGAAATAGATCTGGCAACATCCAGGCCCCTGTTCCTACATGGGAACAAGTGCTTAAAGCTGGAGAGCAGTGGGGGCGCCTGGGTGGCTCAGTCAGGTAAGGGTCGGACTCCTGATTATGGCTTCTCATGATCCCAGGGTCATGGGATGGAGCCCCGCGTCAGGCTCTGCACTGAGCGTGGGAGTCTGCTTGGGATTCTCTCTCCCTCTGTCCTTCTTCCCTGCTTGCATGCTCTAAAATAAAGAAATAAAATAAAAAAGCTGAAAAGCAGCTGTCCCTTTAGATGGGCATGGACTCTTAAGCTCACTATAGTCTCCACCACTCCCTATTGCCTCCCGGGCACTGCGGCTGATTTAGAGACTCAGAAGGAACTCCCACAGGTCAACTGATCAGAAGAATCTCTGGGAGTGAGGCTTAGGAATCTACATTCTTAACAGGTTTTCGAGGTGATTGTTTTATAAGACTCGAGGAGAACGTAAATGACGCCTGGGTGGGCTACACACCACAGTCTGTTGAACAGGTTTAAGAAATTCAGATTCTGGGGTCCATCCCCAGGCCTACAGAGTCAACATCTCTGGGGACAAGGTTTGGGAATCTGGCGGCCACAACGCGTCTCAGGTGATCAAGGTGCAGGGCTCAAAGACCACTTACATAAACCAAGTTTTCAAGGAAATAGGGCCAGAGAGGGGAAGGGACTTATCTAAGGCCACACAGCAAGATAATGGCAAAGTCGGGATGAAGATGCAGGGTTGAGGATAAAGAAGTAAAATACTGAGCACCCTGTGATCTACCAGGTTCGTGTACTACTATCTGGGTGGGGATCAACAAAGGGCCGCATAGTAAATATTTCCAGCTTGGCAACGACTCAACTCTTCTGTGGTTGTGTGAAGGCAGCCACAGAGTAAATGCAGCCGTGGTAAATAAATGGGTGTGGCTGTCTTCCAAAAAAAACTTTATTTACAAAAGCAGACAGTGAGCTGGATTTAGCGCAGGGGGTGCAGTTTGGTGACCCCCGTTCTCGAGCTGTGCAAACAATGAAAACCCAGCCCTCCCTTGAGGAGCTAATGGGCTAGTGCTATTACTGACCTTAAGCCGGGTCTGGCACTGTTTTCACTGCGGTGGATTAACAGCACCAATGACCACAAAAGCCACTGAGCACGTACTATACCCTGAACACACTGCGTCCATGTCACCACCTCAAATGCTCAACTCTGCAAAGCAGGCGTTAGGACTTTCATCTGACACAGAAGGAAACTGAGCTCAGAGAGCGGAAGTGGTATGTACAAACTCACACAGTGTAGGATTCGAACCCACATCTGATGACTCTCAAACCCAAGCCCTTTCCACTGCACCACCCCAGGACTGGTCTGCTGAGTAAGCCGAAAGCCGCCCAAAACAAACATCCTTGGTGTTCTTCTGCATATCCCCTCGCTTCTCTGCTTCACAAACCCTGTGGTGGTTCATGGACAGTATTAATATTCTCGCCCTCCCTGGGGGCGGGCGTCCGTTCAGTTCCCTGAGAGTAGTGCTGGAAAGAGACCACTTGGGGTCAGATCCTGACTGTGCTACTTCCTAACTATATATGTCTTTAGGCAAATCGTCCAGGGCCTCGGCTTTCTTATCCTTAAAATGGGCATAATAATATACGTAGTTAGCACGGAGTCTGGCACACAGTGTTAGCTGCTGTTATAATGTGACTATTATCACTACCCCCTGAAGCCTGCTGCGAGGGGCTTCTAGGTCTCCATGTTCTCGAGGCAGAGAATGGACTCAGAGGCCGGGCAGCCTCCCTCCTCTGCTTGTGATTCTTTATTCACAGCTGTATCTTCTAAAAGGGCACGTTTCTATATTTATCACTCTTCTTTGAACAAGAACTCTGAGTTCCTTATAGGCAGCAGTTTCTTAGAGTCTAGATGTTGGGGGATATTCTTGATCTCTGTTTACTGTGAAAGAAATAGCTGTGAGCACGTGCGAGGTCCCTGTGTTAGCTCGTGGTTGGTACCAGAGACCACGATGTCCCTGGGACGCTGGGGCTGGAACCCAAGTTCCGCCACCAGGGGCAGCGCTCCCACGAACCGCCACGGCTACTTGCTCTAAGTGATGAAGGTCCGTTGCATCGAGGGAAACAGCTGGTCTTCTACAAAAGTGGGAATTTTTTTTTTTTTTAAACTTTTGAATAGGTCAGCTATTCCCCCGACAACCCTCTTTCTGCTCAGCGGATCCTTTCTTCATGGACAAAGGAATCAAATGTCACCCAAGTTCATACCTAAATTAACATGGGTTTGAGGAGGTCCCTGGGTAGCTCTTCATCTGCCACCAAAAACAGGCCTAAAAAAAAAATACTTACTGCAGCAATCGCTTACGGAGGTGAAAGATGCTAGGTGGGCACCTTGAGGGAATCCGAATAACGAGACAAAGCCCTCTGTGTGTTCTGCACCTTGGTGGACGGGAAAACAGGGTGGCAGCGGGGTCTGGGGGAAGAGGCCCAGGTCTGCAACTGGGAGCACCTGTGAGGGACTTTCAGGCCTGCCGCTCCACTCTGTGTCCATGGACAAGAAAGTCAGCCCCTCTGTGCCTCAGTTTCCCCACTTGCGCAATGGAGATGCTGCCTACCCCAGGGAAGCCAAGGCCCCCAGAGGGCCTGGCACAGAGCCTGGTACAGGAAAGATTCCTACCCCTGTGCTTCTCGTACATAAATAGCCTCCCTGTCCACATGGGGATCTTATTTATATGCAGATTCTGACCCGGTCCAGCTGCAGGAGCAGAGATTCCGGACTTCTAACAGCTCCCTGGTGATGCTTAGGCCCGTGGCCTCTGGACCACTCGCTGAAGAGCCTGCTAAGAGACTGGAAGCTCATTCGGGTGGCCTGGGTGGCCCATGTCCTCCCGTGGATGGTGTTGTTATGTGCTGGAGTCTGCAGGGGCGCTAGAGCTGGGGTTACCCGCCTGCGCTCCCTGTGTGTTAGTGGCCAGGAAAGAAGCATCCCGCCTCCACGTGGTGGCTCTGGTGACCTCGGGTGATGTGTTTACCATTCCGGAGCATTCTGCTTGCTCTCTCAGCAGCAGGGGTCAGCGCACGGTGAGGGGGGTGAGGACGGAGCGGGACGGCACTCACGCAGGATGGGAAGAGGCCACCATTCTGAAGAGGTCTGGGGGCCAAGCATCCTTGGGGCTCATGGAAGCAGATGGAACATTTATCACCCCCGCCTCTGCTCTCCCAGAACCGTAAGCTGCTAGGCTATGCCGAGACACTGTGACGGCAATTAACACTTCTACCTCTTCCGACGTCTTGGGGTTCACAGAGCACGGTGTTTTCCAAACCTGACTGCTCATCAGCATTTTCCAGAGTGTAACACAGCAAAATAAAAATTCCTGGGCCTCAACAGAGATCAGGAATTCTCAAGTGGCGGTGAGTTTGCCCCCAGAGGACATCTGGCAATGACGGACGACATTTCTGGTTGTCACAACTGGAGTGTGTGGCTAGATCTAGCGGCTGGCACCCAGGGATGCAGTCTCACATCCAACAATGCATGGGACAGCCCCCCCCCCACCTGAGAACCACCCAGCTACCATGTTTGGAGTGCTCAGGTTGAGAAACTCTGCCCTGGGTACCCTCAACTTTGAACCCAGAAATGTATTTTTACTGAGTATTTTAGGGGATTCTGATTGAAATGCAGTACAGAGAAATGGATTTGGAAACAAACGTTGGCCTGTGGGACCTCGAGTTCTTTTTCCTTTCTATACCTCCGTTTCTCTATCTCTAAAATAGAGTAACAATAATATCATCTCGGGATGCCTGGGTGTCTCAGTCACTTAAGTGTCCAGCTTTGGCTTAGGTCAGGATCTTGCGGTTCATGGGTTTGTGCCCGATGCGGGGCCCTGTGCTGACAGCTCGGAGCCTGGGGCCTGCTTCAGACCGTGGGTCTCCCTCTCTCACTCTCTGCCCCTCCCTCGCTCACACTCTGTCTCTCTCTCTCAAAAATAAACATTAAAGAAAAAAAAGCAATAATACTCTCTCTATGTATCCTACAAGGCTTGACGTGGGGTTCATGAGTCAACACAGGCCAAGTGGCTAAAACTGCTGTGGACTGGGGGTAAGTGATCAACAGCGGGTGGCCACAGCTGATGTTGTCACTGTCACTACGGCCAGCAGGGGCTGGAAAGCGCGGGGCAAGAGGACCCGCAGCCCGGCCTCAGATGCCGGTGGCTGTGTGCCGGGAGGCCATGGACCGGGGCTGCCAGGCTGACGGGCTCACCTGGAAACGGTGGAAGTCCTGCGGCTTGAAGTCGTTGGGGGAGCAGCCGCACCAGTCTACGATGTGCTTGTATTGGCACTTGCAGCCCAGCTTGCGGTTCCAGTTGGTGATGCGCAGGTTGTTGTCCACCATGGTGTCGCAGTGGGGGCTGTTCTCCAGGACCGTGTGGAAGAAGGACTGCGGGGAGACAGGGACCCGCCTGAGACCTCCTCCGGCCTCCCTTGAGGGTGCCGAGGTGGGGGGGGGGTGGTCGTCCCTTCCTCCAGGACTGCACAGGGACTCTCCTGGACACTCATCGGTTCTCCCTGCAAATGGGGTCAGCCGCCAGCCTGGTCCAACTCGGGCTACGCGGGACATTTCGTCCCAGTGGCTCATTCTGTTTGCAAGTCTAACGCTCTGAGGGTTTCTCTCAACTGTCTTTCCCCAGCAGTCTACAATCTGATTGCAAGATGTGTCTTATCGTTCACGACATCTTCTGTCTGCCTGGCAGAGAGGAAAAGTCCCTCAGGTTATGCCAACACATGGGAACCAGAGGAAACGTGGTGACAAGTTTCCGGAAAACCTTGGGCCAAAAGGGCTCATGCTTTGCAAATAGATCTGAAACCAAGGGGATTCCTGTCCGAGATATCTAGACAAGGACTGATGTTCTGGGATTTCACCCCTTGGTAGAGGAAGCCAGATTCATGGATGTATCAGTCCTGGGGAGGAGGGGGGGGGGGCGCTGAAAGGTGTCCCAGGCACCCCTCCGGCCTCAGCCACAGGGGTGTGGCTATAACACAGGGAGGGGCGGGGCAGCGCTGCTCTCTGTCCGTGGTGCTGAACTACGCTCCATTGGTTTCTTGCAATCCTAAGACTCTTGGCCAACCTGTCCTAGGAATCTGAGAAAGAAGCAACGCTGAAAGTGAAGAAAGAGACCAGAGAGAGAAGAGAGAGGAGGGGCGGGGGGAGAGAAAGAGAGAGAGAGATAGACAGACGGGCAGACTTCTATTTGGATACTGTTTTATAACAACCCCAGATACCACGCAGATGCATTCTCCCTGCTCTCTGCTCCCTAGGGGAAGCTGTTTCGGGATAGTTCAGCCTTGAGATTTACTCTAAACTAGTATCCTAGACGTGGTCTGGGAGAAGGGAGGGCAAGGCATGGATGCTGGAGTGTTAAGTGCCTGCGTGCGTGCTGGGGCAGGGCTGACACTGACAGAACCAGCATCAGGATGGGCACCTTGATTAAAACAACCAGAGCCCCCAAACAGTCCCTTCTCAATGAGGGCATGGGCAAAACGAGGCTCCACCCACCACCTCCAGCTGCCCTTTCCTGTGCTGCTAAATGACATATGCCCGTGAGCCTGGATTTTAAGTTTAAAATTGCCTACAAGCCATAAAGGCACATACTCCCCATCAAGCGGTGGGGAGAAGTTCCCAATTACCAATTGCCCTGTGTCCTTTCATAATGATACAGAAATTCCCCGAAGATAATGGATGAGGAGGTTATCGACATTGAGAGAAAAGGTGATATTCACTGAAATAGGATTAAAAGCTGATTACCTAATGTGTGTGCAGAATAGTAAAACCTGGCCCAGTGATGACAAGCCCATCATCCCTCTGGAGTGACGTGGGCAGTCAACCCTATCAGCCTGGCACTGCTCCAGATGTCGGTGAGGGATGCGGAAACCATCAAATGAGATGCACTGTCTTGTCTGGCCTAGACACACAGCCGGAGCCTGCGGCGCAGCCAGGAAGAAATGGCGGACCAGCCATGGGAGGTATTATGGGCTCAACAGAAGTGGAACGAGCTCTGGAGTTTCCTGAGGTCAGAAGTTAGGATAAAGGGAACTGGAGCTCAGGGAGCTGAATCGAGAAACCCTCAGTCCAGGTCTGATAAGAAAGCTGCTGGCCTGTCAGTGGCAACATTTCAGAACAGGGTCCCCACCCACTTCCACATGGAGCTGGGGCTGTTTCCAGTCTGCAATCTGACACACCCACCCGGGCTTCTGAAATGGACTGCATGTTTGCGTCTCTTCCAAAATTCATCAGCGGAAGTCCTAACCCTGCAGTGTGATGGTGTTAGGAGGTGGGGCCTTTGGGAGGTGAGTGGACCGGGAGGACGGGGCCCTGATGAATGGTATTGGTGCCCTGATCAAAGGGACCCCAGGGAGGTCCCTTGCCCCCTTCTGGGATTGAGCACAACGAAAGCCGTCAGTATGTACTCTGCAACCCAGAAGAGGGGCCCTCGCTAAAACCTGACCATTCTGTCACCCCGATCTCAAACTTCCAGCCTCCAGAACAGTGACAAGGACATTTTTGTTGTTTAAAAGCCACCTAGTCTATTGTATTCTGTTATAGCAGTCTGAACCAAGACACCTTCCACCCCACCACTGAGGTCTGAAAAGTGGTGACAGGGTCCCTGGAGTCTTTCAAATGCTTCCAGGAGCCATCAGGAAATGCTAAGTCCCAGCGGCTGTCAATGCGGGGGCTAGTGCAGGTCCAGCAGAAGCCCTGGCTCTCTGTCTTTGAGATAACTGGAATTCCCACTGTGACTGATGAGGCCAACACTAATGTCTGTCAGGAAATGGTTAAAAACAACCCTCAAAATTAGAAAAGGGATTCTTCATGTTGAAAAAGTGGTTATTACAGGATTGGCGACTGTAGAGGATCTGTCAAAAGTTGATGTGGGTGTGTCCTGAAAGAGCCAGCATAGACAGCTGTGCAGGTAACACACTGCACAACCCTAGTGGGACACCATCAACACGGTAGGTCTGAGAGGTTTCCATTTTCTTTCTTTCATAAAAGTTTTCTGGAAAACGGCAGTGAAGTGTCTTGTTCTATCAAAATCAGCATACGATCAGTGACAATTTTATGACCAACGGGAGCCAAGTGTCTTAAGGAAGGACTGCCTTTTCTACTTTGCACAAATATGCTGCATGGACTGCTGATGGCAGTGTCGTGTGTCTGTCTATTCCTTCCACCCTCCAAGCAGACTGGAGGGGGACAGGGGCTGGCTGTGACAGCAAGGACCCTGGGGGCGGATGCAGTTCTCCATCTCCACGTGGATGTTTGCAGGACTACGTACTGGACCCAGCATTGCTTTGCAAAACCTTCAGCGAAACTTCGGCATCTGCTTTGCTGCAAAGGCCAGAGCTGGCTCTCACCTTGCTCAGGAACCTTTTCCTAGACACTCACCTCAGCAGGAAGCAGGGTGTAGGAGTAAAATTGCTTCATTTTGGTCACCAGATCATCTGTGGAGAACGTCACATACTCCACAAACTTCCGGTTCAGCAGGAACCAATCCGAGCCTCCATCCACAGCGATGCCCTCTGGGATTCGCCGGTCCCCCAGGCGCCACATGTGGGCGTCACACTCTAGGAAGAGTCGGTCCAGACCCTGTTTTCGGATGAACCTGCGAAAGACAAGGTAACCCTTAGCCCAAAGGTGCATAGAATCCAAATGAAATAGCACAATCATGTCAGTAAAGGCATGTACCGAGCACTTATTTGTGTGCCAAGTATTTTTTTAAAATGTTTATTTGAGAGGGAGAGAGAGAGAGCAAGTGAGGGAAGGGGCAGAGAGAGCGAGCGAGACAGAGAGAGAATCTCAAGCAGGCTCCACGCTGTCCACGCAGAGCCTTATGTGGGTCTCAAACTCACGAACTGTGAGAGATCATGGCCTGAGCTGAAACGAAGAGTCGGATGCGTCACTGACTGAGCTACCCAGGTGCCTCTACTGTGTGCCAAGTACTGAGCCAGGGACCCGGTGTGTAGCTTGTCACTTGATCT
Organism: Cryptoprocta ferox; assembly: GCA_028646485.1. Classification (NCBI taxonomy): domain Eukaryota; kingdom Metazoa; phylum Chordata; class Mammalia; order Carnivora; family Eupleridae; genus Cryptoprocta; species Cryptoprocta ferox. Next base: position 13,175,550 of record CM053564.1, on the reverse strand, counting down.
ACTCTAGTGACAAAGGTCACTATGTCCCCATGAGGCAGGCACTGTCTTTATGCCCATTTTACAGATGAGGACCCTGAAACTTAAAAGGTTTAGGGGGCTTACCCAGCACAAGTAGATAGGGACGATCATCTGCTATATCCGCCTCCTGCCTACACAACTTTTGAAATCACCTTTTCAGGCCATGAATGCCTTGGCCGTTTGGTGAATACAGCCTGTGGATGGATGCTCATCTTGGAATAATGCTCTTAAAGGCATACGTCAAAATATTTTTAAAAATATTTAAAAAATATTTTAAAAAAACCCCAAAGTTATGATGTAATTTGTATGGTTTTAGATTCACACATTACATATAGGATTACAAAATATTTTTCAAAACACCAAATTTATGTGTGTTTCTTTTGTAACACATGAGATAACGAGATCTTGTGGCAGGTCTAATAACTACTGTAATTTTGCGGAAGCGGGGAGCATAAATGATACTTAGAGGTATCATTTATGTACGCATCGACCATAGTGTGATATGAAAATATGTGATTCCTAACAGTTACCACTAATACTGCTGTGGTTTGTTACCCCCATTTAGCTGGATTTCAATTAGAGTTCAGTGAAAAGGAAGATCACTTTCTTCCCAGCCAAAGTTACGGACCCCTTGAGTTCTATCCGTGAACCCCCGATTAATAACGCCTGCTCTAGAACGTGTATGTGTTTGGGATTTGCAAGGCGGGCAGAGCAGAAGTGGCACTTCCGGTTTTGTAGATGCAGAAACCAGAAATCAAAGAGCTGGTAAAACAGATGTGAGGGGAAGGTGGGGCGAACTTGAACCAAGCCGTCTGGCGTGAACCCTCAGGTCCTTTGCAATGGGAGTCCCACACCTGCGGTGTACCGGGCACTGTGCTGGCCTGGTGTGGGGACAGGAGAGGGAAGGGTGACGCTGTCTCACTGGGACCTGTAGTCTAGAGGTCTCCTGACCCCGGGACCTTGCTGCTTCTCCAGCTCATACAACATAGAATCAACCACTTTAAAGTGTGCAATTCAATGGCATTAGTACATGTGCCATGCTGTGCAACTGTCACCTACGTAGTCTCAAAATATTTAAGCACCCCCACAGGACACCCTGTGCCCCTGAGTAGTCACTCCCTGTCTGCCTTCCTTCTAACCCCTGGACCATCAATCTGCTTTCTGTATCTATGGATTTACCTACGCTGGACATTTCACACAGATTCAATCATACAATAAGTGGCCTGTTTGGGTCTGGCTTCCTCTACCAAGGACAGTGTTTTCAAGGCTTCATCCTGTGTCTCTGTCTACCCCACATCCACTCCTCACTTTTCTGGGAACCACACCTTGATTTTACTTTGGAGAGGCACCCATCTTCAACTTTCACTTAACTTGGGTTTGCACTCCACCCCCAGCACCAGGCGGTGGCGACGTGACCCAGGCTGGTCAGTCAGAGTGTCCCATCTGCCCGGCTGCCATAACCGGTTCAGTGATGGGTGAGTAACTCAAGCCAAGTCTGAGATGAGGCCCCGGGCTTTTGCCGGATCTACCAGGAAGGAGGGCTCTTCTCTGGCATCTTCAGCTGAGAGAAGGTAAGCCTAGGGCAGCTGGCACCCATCCTGTCACCACGACTATACAGGTTGTTTGATAGTGGTGGGAACACAGAAAGGAGACAGAGGGCGGGAGGGACAGTTTTGATGACTGTGCTTGAGACCCTGGATCCCACTGTGCCTGACTCACCCCGGACTCCTCGGTAATGTGCTCAGGGCATTTTGAAATGGGATTCTGTCATTTGCCATGGAAAAAGTCCTAATACATTCCTGAGCAATTTCAACTTTTACCACTACCATGATGGATGTGAATCGTCTCAGTCCCTAGAGAAAGCAGATAGCCATGGGTGTGGCACATAAATACCCCTCTTCCGCTAAGCCAGTCTTCACCCCCCATCATGTGTCTAGAGGCCTTTGCACCTCCATGTCTTCAGATTAGAGTTACCAGTCCCCCACCAGGTAGATGCTGTTCTCGTTAGAACTGACCTTGCATTCCCCCTTTCTGCTTTCCTCACAGTTCCTAGGACAGCGCAAGGCAGTGACTCAGGAAAGGTCTATTGTGATGCCCAGACTTCAGAGTATAAAAGCTGGACACAGTTCCACTGTGCTGGACATGCTGAATTCGACAAAGAATTCCTTCCAGGGGGTCTCCCCAAATCCACTAGCACCCACTGGAGGGGAAGTGTGTGGAACCTCAATAATAAATCCATATCCCCAGTACGTTCTTCTGCATAAGGAGAGGACCTGGTCCTCTGGTCCTCATTGAGCATCATGATGTAATCCACTGAATTCTTAACAAAACTGATGACAGTGTAAAATATATGTTGATGACTTCATTCTTCTTTTTAAAAAAATGTAATCTATTGTCAAGTTAGCTAACATACAGTGTATGCAATGTGCTCTTGGCTTAGGGAGTAGATTCCCATGATTCGTTGCTTACATATAACACCCAGTGCTTGTCCCAACAAATGCCCTCTTCAATGCCTATCACCCATTTTCCCCTCTCCCCCATACCTCCCACTCCAATCAACCCTGTTTGTTCTCTGTATTTTATTTATTTTCATTTATTTTTTTAATTAACTTTATAGTTTATTGTCAGGTTGGTTTCCATGTAACACCCAGTGCTCTTCCCCACAAGTGTCCCCCTCCATGACCATTACCCCCCTTCCCCCCTCCCCCCTCCCCCCTCAGTCTGTTTTCAGTATTCAAGAGTCTCTCATGATTTGCCTCCCTCCCTCTCCCTAACTCTTTCCCCCCCCTTCCCCTCCCCATGGTCCTCTGTTGGGTTTCTCCTGTTAGACCTAGGAGTGCAAACATATGGTATCTGTCCTTCTCCGCCTGACTTATTTCGCTTAGCATGACACCCTCGAGGTCCATCCACGTTGCTACGAATGGCCAGTTTTCATTCTTTCTCATGGCCATGGAGTATTCCATTGTATAGATAAACCACATCTTCTTGATCCAG
>CM053564.1:13107285-13172438 GCA_028646485.1 Cryptoprocta ferox | reverse complement strand
TTTCCATGATTTGGCTACTGTTGAAAGTGCCGCTACGAACATTGGGGTACAGGTGCCCCCATGCATCAGCATTTCTGTATCCCTTGGGTAAATCCCCAGCAGTGCTATTGCTGGGTCATAGGGGAGTTCTACTGATAGTTTTTGAGGAACCTCCACACTGTTTTCCAGGGTGGCTGTACCAGTTTACATTCCCACTAACAGTGTAGGAGGGTGCCCGTTTCTCCACATCCTCGCCAGCATCTATAGTCTCTTGAGTTGTTCATTTTAGCCACTCTGACTGGCGTGAGGTGGTATCTCAGTGTGGTTTTGATTTGTATTTCCCTGATGATGAGTGATGCTGAGCATCGTTTCATGTGTTTGTTGGCCATCTGGATGTCCTCTCTGGAGAAGTGTCTGTTCATGTTCTCTGTATTTTAGAGTCTCTTATAATTTGCCTCTGTCTCTGTTTGAAACTATTTTTCCCCTTCCCTTCCCCTATGGTCTTCTGTTATGGTTCTCAAATTCCACATATGAGTGAAAGCATAGTTTATCTGTCTTTCTCTGACTTATTTGACTTAGCATAATACCCTCCAGTTCCATCCATGTTGTTGCAAATGGCAGGACTTCATTGTTTCTCATTGCCAAGTAGTATTCTATTGTATGTATAAACCACATCTTCTTTATGTTGCTGACTTAATTCTGCTGAATTGTGCTGTTCATCTATGTGGTGGTGCAGCTCTACCAGTAATGAGCTGAGTGACTTTGGAAAGTGATGACCTTGAGTCTTAGTTTCCCTTTTGGTAACATGACAAAGTTGGGCTAGGTCTGGACTGTAAAATTAAATGCTTACAGGAGTCAGACCAATAATGGAAGCATCTGAGGCAGGCTGGGTGTAAGACAACAGGGTGGGTGGAGTCAGCAAAGTAGAGAAAGCTTTTTTTGAAAAGCACTCAAATACATTAAAAAAAAAGGCGCTCTGACAAAAAACATATCGCTAGCCTGAACCCAGCTCAACAACCATGGGTTAGGTAATTGTAAGGTACTTCCCAGCTGTGACGGTCTTTAAGTCACTCTGTTATACCCGGGTAGATGGCGTGGGGCAGGCATTTTCAGACAGCTACATGGGATCCCAGAGAAGGCTGACAAATTTTCTGTAGACACACAGAGGAAACAAGCCAACCAGAAGACCCAGGTATCCAAAGATCCTGGTCTTGTTCTTTCCCTAACATGTTTCCAAGTGCAAAATCCACACTATTAGGAGAGCCATGTTCTCTCTCGGAGTGGCTTGCTGAAGGTTCTTTAGTATACTTACCGTATCACTCCACTGACACAAAAGTCAGCTCTAACTGGTCCATTTCAGGAAGCCCCTGAGTTTAGGAAAATAAAAGACTACCTCAGCTCTGTCTGATGCTACTTATATAATAATGTTATATTGCAGGCACTTAACCATGCTTACACCTTTAAATTTTAGGTAACTTCCATCAGAACTTATGTGGTAGCCAAGACTAACCCACCCAGAGAGAGAAAAAAACAAAATACAGGTGTGGAGGACATGCAAATTTTTCTTCCCACAGACCAGCCTTTTAATTTTGTGTTCCATTATGTGAGAGAATAGCATCGTCTTGCAATTTTAATGTGATGTCCCAGACCATAATATCCAAATACAATATTTATGCAGTAATCTCCAAAATGAAATATTCATGGGGTGGGAGATTGGTTGCTATATTTACTTGCATTTGAAAACTGATAAGCTGCAAATGCATGCTTTGGTTAATTATGAGTAAATAGAGACAAACAATCCCCCTAGGTCTCGGTTCCTGGGTTAAGAGAGGGGTCTGGACTGGGATAAAGTGGCAAAGGCCCAGAGTCTGGGTATTTAGCAGGGGAAAGGAATCAGCTGCTTGGGCAGTGATTTGCATTCTGTTTTCTGCCCTATGCATTTGCCATCACTTGAAAAAGGGAATGGCTGGAAATCGAGGTAAATAGGCAAAGACCTGGGTGTGCCTTTTCCTAAACGCTAGCTCAGCAGTCATGGGGGCGTGATTCTCTGACCTGAGGGGTGGAGAGCAGATTTATTTAAGCACTGGGCCCAACACACAGAAGATGACCAATGACACACTCCTCTCTTTAGCTTCATTTCCAGAGGACGTGGTTATGTGAGGGCAAGCGAGTCAACGGGTGGAATTACAGAAGAGACAAAAGGACGATCTGAGTACCAATCCTGACTCTGTCTTCACAGACGGTGAGATATGGGGTTGGCTTGACTCTCTGGAATGCCAGTTTCCTCATCTGGAGGAGGAGTTCCATGATACCTGTGCTGACACCTTCCTGAATCAGCTGTGAAAGTCTGACAGATGAGGTTTACAAAGGCCCTTGCAAAGTATTCAGTAAGCCCTGTTCACTCCAGCAATGGACCGACCCAGTCATTACACAGCGAACCATTGTTACCTAGCGATGGCACCCTCCCACAATCCCTCACATCTGTGACCACCATTTCACGCTTTATTTTTCTCCATATCACTTAAAACTTTGTAGTACCATATACAAGGTATTTAATTAGTTTACTGTATCCTTTAGATGTAAGCCCGAAGAGGGCAGAGATTTTTTTTTGCCTATTTTTGTTCACAGACATATCCTTACTGCCTAGACTAGTACCTAGCATACAGTTGGTGCTCAGTAAGTCCTTACTGAGCCAATGAATAAAGGGAAGAGTAACAGCCATGCAGTTGCTCAATAAGGAAGTAGCAGCCCTTAACCAGGTATCTGATTCTTCCAACATACTTTTGAGAGACAAAGGAACTCAATCACAAGAGGTTTAAGTGCATTCTGTCCCCCAAAGTCACACAGCTAACAGTCCTGGACTCGAATCCAGGTCTGTATGAATCCACGCAAGCTCTTAACTGCTCTGCCATTCTTCATCTGTCCTGATTTGCCGGGGTCCTTGTAAAAGGATCCAAAGGGAGGATCTGAGAATTTCTACTACCTCAAAAAGGCACTGTGCTGAAATGACAAAACTGAGAGAAAAGGGCTCATTGTTGGTTTTGGAAGAGGCTTTCTGCCAGGCCTCACAAGGACTTCCGTCTTCAGAACAGACTACCTGAGGGCAAACATGCAGTCAATTGCATTTGGTTTTACCCCCTAGGCTTTCAGGGATGGGCAGTTTGCCTTCCAGAGACTTTCTCTACTGGCACAATATGGAACAAAGTCATAACTAAATATGATTCTACTGAGATGTCACAGGGACCAAGTTCTACCCAGCTGAGCATCAAAGGAAATTGGATGGAAGGGGACAGGGGTCCTGATTCTCATCTGTGTGTGAAGAGGTCAGTTAAGAAACCTTCTGTAGCCTTTGAAAATGATCTCAGAAAAAGCAGACAATGAAGAAGTCTCTCAATTCAGTTAATTCCCTGGCTACAATCTTGGCATATTCATTGAGTGTGGAATTATTCCAGAACTGTCTCGTCCTATAATGAGTTCGAAAAGGAAGAGCTCTGCTCCGCAGATTTTACAGCGTGTTTGAGTAAGAAGGAATCTCAGCAATCAGTTAATATAATTAATTCTATAGATTGAAAAAAAAAAAAACCAACACACTGAGAGGATGTATGATTCAAAGTCATCCAAAGACGCACAGCCTAGGAAAAAAAAAAAAATCCCCCCCTTCTCTTTCTCTGTCCAGTGATCTGTCACTGAATCCAGATTACTCTTTTAGCTTAAGTACAATCTAAGCATTTTAGTTGAAAAATAAAGTCATGGAACAAAGCATGAAAACCCACATTGTATGAAATCAGCCAGCTATGCGAATGTGCTGACACGTGACAGCCATATAATGCAGAGGCCAAGCCTTGGACTACATTACTCAAGTGCTGGGTAAGCCACCAACCTTGGACAACATCAACATGTGACTTCACATGGAAAATAGTGATGATAGTAACACTTCAGAGCGTTGGTGCACAAGTTTAAATGAGATTATATATAGAAAGGGCTTAGCATAGTGCTCAACACAATGTAAGTGCTCCATAAATGTTCACCAAAATACTTAATATTTTTCCTTCATCAATCTACACATTTACAATTTCTACCTCTCCTCTTCTCTCTCCTGTGATTTGGTAGACAGGAATGGGCAGGGCACCTCCAGAGCTAAGAAGACACCTCTATGTCCAGAAAAGCAATATTTCAGCACCAAGGACAGAAGCCCCAAGCCCCACACAGTGAACTTTATCTCCTGCGACTATTTTAGTAAGCAGTGCCCACGGTTGTGGTGGTGGAGGTGACAAAGGTCATGGGCATCTTTCTAATTCTGTCCGAGCAGCATGAATACATCATCTTCCCATGCTACCAGTTAGCAAGGATTCAGCTCATTGGGACCTAGGCTGGCAGCTCCACAGGGGCCCTGCTGGCCATTTCTTTCAGGCCCAGGCTGGGTTGTCCCCTTTCCTGACCTGGGCTGGGGTCAACTGTCATGCCTCTACTCTGAAGTATCTGGAAGAACAAGGGGGCTTAGAGCATTCACTCGTTCAGGAGCTCTAGATAGCATCTTCAGTACTCCAGGTCTGTGTGCTGAGAATATGGTTGGAACAAGATAGACATCATCCCTGCCCATCTCCATCTTCCAGGGAGAGAGATAAAAAACAGAAGTAATAGCACCTACCATTTACTGAGCACCTGCTACTTTGCAGATCCCATTCCTCACACTAAATCCATATTCTCTTATTTAGTCTTTACCGCAAGCCTAGGAAGGTTCATTTTACAAATGAAGAGACAGAGACACAGAGAGGCTACCTAATTTCCCCAAGGTCATACAGCTGGCTAGTGGCAAGTGGCAAGGGTGTGATTCTCACCTTAGCGCTCAGGCTCTGGATCCCACACTTTTAGCCACTGAGCTATAATCCTGCTCTTAATAACTAAGTAAGTAGACACAAAGAGCCACAAGAACACATTAATATATAATTAGATGTTTGTAGTAAGTGCTATATAGAAAAACTCAGGGGCGCAGTGACAGAAAGTAAAGAGGCAGGGACATTATTAGCGAAGATTATTGGGGAAGGGCTTCACTGATGAGGTGGCACTGAAGCCTCACGTCAAGGATGAGAAGGAATCGGTCATCTGAAGATTTGGGGGGAAGAACTTTACTGGGGACCAAAACGGCATGTTCAAGAGCCCAAATGAATGCAAAGAAGTCATGGTGGCTGGCGTGAGGCCCACAGGGACATGCTTAGCTTTGCTGACACACTCGAGTAGGCCAAGTGCGAGAGAGGTGGGCCCTACCTGATTGGGGGGTGGGAATCTATCATCTACCCGCACGTGGCGGGAAGCCCCACAGTGAACATGCTGTGAGAATCAGTGGGAGACAGAGGCTAGGAGTGCAGACCCAGGGGCCAGACTTCTTGGGTTCCAGTCTGCCTCCCCACTTACAATCCATGTATTTAACCTAGCTAGTCTCTGTGCTCCCATTTGAAAACTGGGCCTGCTATGACTACATTTGCATCACGGGGTGGTTTTGAGACCTGCAAGAAGTAACCTCAGTAAGGCATTTAGGATAGTCCCCGGCCCACAGGAAACCCTTCACATGTGACTATTACTATCGCCTTGTGTGAAGAAAGTGGACTTGTGTTTGATATCCAAGGGTGGGGGAAAAAGAAGACTGAGAAGAGATGCTGAATCAGTGGCCCAAATCCTGGGACCCAGAATCCCCTGACTCTGTGGCTGCATGGTCTTCATGGTACTCGGGGCCCCCAACCAGCTTCTGCTTCCAAGAGTCCATAGGTCCACTGAGGGCTAACTGGTTTTCCACAATTTTTCACACATTTTAAAAAAACATTTACTGCCTTTTGTTCTGTTTATAAACACAATGCACATCCTTCATGGAAAACTTGGAACAGAAAGCGAAAGCATAGAAAAAAATAAAAATCAAACTCCACCTCTCAGAGATGACACCATGAACACACTTTTCTCCTAGTCTTTTGTCTACCTTTGAGGTGTATTGTTTTGGAAAAAGAAAAGTTCCCAAGCTGACCTCAAAATGCACATGGGGGCCAAGAAAGGAGATGTGTACACAGCTTTGTGTAGGTGCTGGGGTGATGCTAAGCTTTATTTTGACATGGCTGCTATAATTGGATTAAATAAAGTGAACATGAAAACAGTGATAAATGCACTGGTTGGGTTTAAGAAAAGCAAAGGGGAAATGCAATCTGCTTTCCCCACTGGAAATGAGATATTAATTATCTCCTCACATCAATCATGGTGCTGTAAGACAGCTGGGGAGAGAGCCCATCTCTTGATAAGCAAGTTGGCACCAAAGGGCCTCCTGAGTGCAGATTTGCTTGGAGGAGGTTCCTGGCCAGGCTCTCAATGGATTTGCCAACTATTGGCTAAACAGTTGCCTGTTTATACATCAAGGGAGGTTTGGGTCTGAAGATGAGTTCAATGTCAAAGAGAAAGGGCTGCTGAAGCTGCTTGGCTGTCATTCTGGTGCCCAGCATGGGGGCGTGCTGTTTAGAGCAGGTGGGGTCCAGACCTGACTGCGGGAAGAAACTTGCTGATGTCACTTCCGACGTCAGGGCTGGGACCCCTCCTGGTTTCCTCCTGGTCTAGCCTTCTTACGTGTCAAATGCTAGTTGTTTCTGTAAGAACTGCAGGAGTGCTTGCAAAGTGTTAATCATACGTATGCCATTTTCAAGATTCTTCTCCATCATCATTGGCTCCAACTAATTGTTCCAAGAGTTTACCCCTATATTCACCCCTTGAATGCCTGTAACAACTCTTGACGCACAGGTGCATGATGTCACTCAGCCAAGGTCACACACCTAGAAGCCGGAGCCTAGACTCCTACGTGCTGAGTCCTGTGCTTTATGTGTAGCATCTATAGGAAAGCCCCCTTAATAATTTTCTCTAAAATCAACTTTCAATAGCTTCAACGTTTTTTTTTAAAACTTAGTCTTATTCTAAGCATCACTGCTATGAAATCATGGGTTAGACGGCTAATTATATCAATTGTTGTTGATACACTTTTGCGATCAGGACCTAGCCCTCCCAGCACGCCTCTTTGTGAACTACCTGGACCCATCTCGCACGCCATGCCGACTCTAGAATGTAGGGGAAGGACCCGATTTCCCCTCCCCCAATCGTGTCAACAATACTCCTGCTTAAAGTGGGCAGGATTTTTCTCTTTCATCTGTACATTCCAAGAACATAAAACTGCAGGTCCTCTCAGATGTGGTCATTAATCACAGCGTGATAAAATCAGGCCTTAAATGTCAGACCGAACCAGGTTCCAGTCCCAGCTCTGCTGTCCGCTAGCTGTGGAACCATGAGCAAGTGAAAGCAACTCTCCGAGCCTCAGTTGTACTCATCTCGAACATGGGTAGCATCTGCCAAGTGAGGTGGGACTGAGACAACACACTGGAAAGTACCAGGTTCAGGGCCTTCCCGGGGTCAGGGAGGACACTCCATCCTCCACAATCCCCATCTCCCTGTTCACATTTTATAAAGATGAGGAAACAGAGGCTTGGAGAGTCAAAGGCATTGGTTGAAGTCCTACGGCCACCACACGGGCCAGCCGGCATTTCAACACTGGTGCTGGGCCTCCTATGTTCATATGCCGGCCCCTGCACCACACTGTGTCCCTGGGATCAGCACGGGGGCCTGGGGACCTTGAATCGGCAAGAGAGCTCAGATGGACTGAAGCAGACCAAGTGCCAGAGGAAACCCTATGCTGGCCGGTTCCCTGTCTAGCCCCTGTCAGGCCTCTCCCACACTCGGGTTCCTGACATCAGGAAACTTCTCCGATGCTCCCTGAAGAGAAGCCAAGAGTTCCAGGGCACGTCTGCAAGGACCTATTTAGGCTCACGGTGGGCTTTAGGGCACCTGCTTCCACTCGCCCTACAGAGGCTAATTGGGAAACGGTAATTGTGCTGCGTGTCTTTCACTGCATCTACTTTATTTTTGGAGGAAAGCAAGGAGAAATGGTGAACACAACACTCGCCTTCATTTAATTACAGGAACAGTCAGGACCAATTTGGCAGCTATTAAAATATTAGTTTGCCTTTATGCCGTCCCTTCGCAGCAGGAGCTGGGAATCCAAATTAGCTGCCAAGGGCTGGAGATGGGGACAGAAGGTCAACACTGCTATTAGGAACCACGTGGAACGAAAAACCGAGGCACCCTGTGGCCTATTTTGTGTCTCACTGCTTGTTTTTGGTCCCTCCACATCGTTTGGTCTTTTAAACTCTTTGCCTTTGTCACAATGTCTTTTACAAGGGCTGGTCCAGGAGCAGAAAGCATCAGAATGAGAAGGGCCCTCGGACACCATCTTGTTCATCCACTTTCTTTTTTCAAAGGGAGAAAGTGAAACTTAGAGAAGCAGAGTCACTGTCCCAAAGCCACCCAGCATACAGGGGGAAAGCTGGCCCAGAACACACACAGGCTGCATCATCCAAGCAAGGGCCATGAGCCTGGGCTCTGGGGACACACGCACCTGGGCCCGAGTCCTACCCCTGCCATAAATGTGTGGGCTTCAGCAAGGTGCTTCACCTGAGACTCAGTTTCTCCATCTCTAAAATGAAGCTAATAAATTGCAAAGGGTCACCATCTGGGGCCAGAAAATCAAACCAACACAAAGGAAAACAGAACTAAACAAGGTAGTCAAAAAGCACACATTTCCAGGTGTAAACTAAATACATGCTGGGGGATGTGATGTACAGTCAATAATACCGTATTTGCTCAGAGAGTGGATCTTAGAAGTTGCCATCGACAAGAAAAAAAATGTAACTGTGTGGTGACAGATGTTAACTAGACTTATTGTGATCATTTTTGCAATATACACAAATAAGCGCCTGGGTGGCTGAGTCGGTTAAACATCCGACTTCAGCTCAGGTCATGATCTCACAGTTTGTGGGTTTGGGCCCCGCGTCTGGCTCTGTGCTGACAGCTCAGAGCCTGGAGCCTGCTTCGGATTCTTTGTCTCCCTCTCTCTCTGCACCTCTCCTGCTCGCACTCTGTTTCTTTCTGTCCCTCAAAAAATGAATAAATGTTAAGAAAATCTTTAAATATATATATATATATATATATATATATGTGAATAATGAATCATTAGGTCATACACCTGAAACTAACAATGTTATTTATACGTCAATTACATCTCAATTAAAAAAAAGAAAAAGAAAGATTCCCCTCAGTGAACTACTTGGCTATTTGATGTGTTTATTTTACTTTAACCCTCTCTAGGAATCATAATAAATAAGTAAATGGCCAAAAAAAAAAAAAAAAGGGAAAAGAAAAGAATGGAGTCTGGGTGTGATGACAACATTTGAACTGCTTGATTTAGACAGAGATCAATGTTTTCCTTCAACCTCCTTTACCCACTTAGTCTAGTTTAAGCTGGGTTTCTGTCATCTGCCACCAAGGGTCCTTTGTAACACACCACCTGTGCGGGGACTCGAGCTAAGCCATGCCCAGCTCTGCGCACTGGGGACAGGACCACAGAAGATGCACAGTGGCTAGGGTTACTCATGCAGCAAGTGAGGCCCCAGCTGACAGCGAGGAGAGGGTGGCTGAGGACGGCGCATTTTACTATGAAATTAATACTAAATGACTGCCCTTCATTCACCCCAGTGAGAGAAAACCAGCCAAGGGCTCATTCATGGGTAGTGGAACTTGGGAGCTTTTCTGTTCCAAGATCCCTGGGCTTTACTTCTAGCAGGAAGCGCGGTCAACCTCTTACTGAACCTTTATGTCGTCCTGTGGCACTGCAGTGCTACCTGTCAGCTACGGCTGCACATCAGCTAGACAGGGTGTGCTCACACACCCAGCGGCCTAACTCTGGCCCAAACACCACCTGTCTGTTTCTCCCGCCATGATATTTTCATCCGATGCTTGTCACGGCCACGACCTCACCATCACCATCACCACCCTCACAGAAGGCATTTACTATATGCTGGATGCTTCACATGCAGCAGGTCATTTAATCCTCTCAACCCCAGGAGTGTTGGTCTATTGATATTTCCACTCTGTAGGTAAGGGAACAGGCTGAGAAAGGTTAGGACACCTGTCCAATGCAACACAGCTAGGACATGGCGGAGCAGGACTCCAACCCAGGAGACACAGCCTCAAAGCCCATGCTTCTAACCTCTGGGCTGTACCCAGTCCCAAGCACTGTGCTTCGAAACCGTGGACAGAGAATAAATACTGACTAGGCTGGAATAATAACACTCGGGTGGATAATGATTCAGACACACGTCTATCAAGTTCCAAGGGGCTCCTTTCTCATCGGATAACTTTTACACGTATTCCAAGGTTACCTGGAGGTAACCTGAGGGCCTGGACACTAATATGTGGGCCGGTTTTGATAACTAACACCTGCATGGACTCTTGTTCAGCTCCACCTTGCTCCCACGGGCTGTGGGGCCAGAGACCTGGGTTCAAATTCTAGCACTGACGCGTTGTGTAACCTTGGGAAAATCATTTAGACTCCCAAAGACCCCTTTCTGCTCCTGACAAATGGGGATAATGATTCTTATTTTGCACCGAGTGGCCGTAAGAATGAAACTGGATCCCACAGGGAAAAGGTCACTGGAGCAAGGGCGCTTATTAGGAACACATCACACAGTGGCTGTAATTCTTGATCTACCCGGGCCTCTCTACCTTTCATGGTGCAACATGCTCACGCTCATCTGTGCTGATCTACAGAGCATCGGCACGTCTGGGGGCTCCCTTTAAATGGAAAATATGCAGGCTGTCAGTAGGATGGGAACAAGCTATAAACAGCTGGATGAAATCAGAGTTAGAATTTAGGGAATGATACAACAAAGGATTCTGGGGTTACATCTGGAAAGCTGAGGAGATGAGGCTCACTGCTACCTTCTTGTCCCTCCCCTGCTGTGGATAACTCGGTAAACTGAGTTACAGAACCAGCCAAAGGGCATGTCAGTCAGCAGAACACCTGAAGCAGACCACAAACTGAAATGCCAGTGGGGCCAGGTATGGAAGGGGGACAGGTGAGGACCACAGGGACCCGGAGGACACGGGGCTTTGTCTATGACCCAGGTCATAGCCTCCAATGAGAAGCCTGAGGGCCAGAGTCAGTGGACCTTTGGATCTTTTAAGATGAGCTGAAATCTGGATGTGCCTGGGAAACACTGCTATTTTTAAACGGGGCTATTCATTTTCAAATGGAGCACTTGAATTAAAACAGAACAAAACAAAACAAAAGCAACACAAGGGCCAAACAAAACACATTAACAAGCTAAAATTATCCCATGTGCTGCCAGGTTATGGTCTGAGTTCAAAGCTAGAAAAAGCTGCAAGCATGTCAGTGATCTGGGCTGATTTTTTTTTTAATGGTGTTTGACGTCAGGATGGTGAGGCAGATCATGGGATCTCCCCCAAAGCGGGTGCTTGAGACTGGATCCCTTCTAGCTGACCTCTGGCCACAGAGATATTGACTCTGCTCAAAGTGGGACTGCAACATGCTATTTGTGGGTCCAGATTGGGCTTCTTGGTGCCTTGAATCCCTGCCAAGGTCTTGGGCAGCAAGACTGAGGCACTGGTGAGGGCAGAGGGTGGGAATCAGGGTATGTGAGCTCAACTCCATGCTGGCATGAGACTCCTTTTCACCAGGAAGTAAATTCCATGAGAATGAGGATTTTTGTCTTGTTCACTTCTAGAACGGTGCCTGGCACATGCTTGGCACTGGGTGAGTGTTTGCTGAATGGCTGACCCAATGAATGATCTGGGGCCATCACTTAAATTACGGGGCTCAGTCATCCCACCAATAAAGTGGGAATTAACAATGGCTGCCCTACGTACCTCTACTTACCTCAAAGGGTTCCCATAACGAGATAATGGACTCAGGAAAGTTGTGTGTGTCTGTGTGTGCGTGTGGATAAGGTGTGAAGGGCTACTACCAGAGGAGACGCATTTACGATAATCGCTGTCGTTGGCTGACAGGAGAAACCACTACAGACCTTACGTGGACGGGGCGGAGGCCCACCCGAGCCATGCCTTCCTCCCGTGCTCTACTTTCCCTCTAGGCTGGCCTCGAAGGAAGCCCCAAAATGACCACTCCGAATTTCACTCCCATTTTGCACAAGCGTAGGCGGAATATGTACTACCTTGCATTGTCCCGGCCGTGTGACTTCAGGAAATTCATCTCTCGGTATCGGGAGAGAAATGCCACCAGCTGGTCATTCGTCCTGTGGAAACAAACCAAGAGGAAGGTCAGGATCTTCCAGAGACCACGGACACTTTGAGTCTTGGCTCCCTTCTTGGTCACAGAAATCAGGTCCATACAGGCTGGTAAAGCATCTTCTTTTGTGGGTCACCATCACTGGGCTTACCACACTACATTAAAAAGGGCTTTTAGTGTATTTGTATCCTACCTGTTCCATAGCGTGTACACTCTTTGAGTACAAGCACAGCACCTTAGCTGTTCTGGAATCTCCAGTGCTCGGCACTGGGCTTGGCAAACCGTGAGTCGTTAGTCTGCAGCTCAATGCCAGATACATAGCAACCTCAGGGTCTTGGCACCTGCTGTGCCTGGGAAATTCTGCCTTGTATCTTTCCAGGTCTGGCTTGTTGTTATCATCCAGGACTCCTTTCAAATGTCACCTCTTCGGAGAGGCCTTTCCTGGCTACCAAACCCAACGTGGCATCAGCCTCCCGCACCCCTATCTTTATTATATCCCTTTATTTCCACTGCTATCTTAACCGCCACCTGCAAGTGTTCATTTGCGTACATTATGATGTAAGCTCCATGAAGACAGAACCTAGCGGGACTTGCTCCTCACAAGTACGTGATAGGAGCTACATCAATGGTTGCTGGATGAATGAACACCAAGTCCTTGAATAACCAGTGGGCTATCAACTGAGAGAGCTTTAAAAAAAAATAGGAAGTGTGATCGAAACAGATGACGTCGTTCCCAGTATTGTTATCCCAAATTTATCGCCATCAATCTCGGGGCAGGCAGTGTAGTCACAGCTAATCAGCTTGTGCACACAGCTGTGACAGTATTTTAAAAGGCAGTCACACGGGTCCCCATCTGCCAGAAATGCAGTCGGCTCTTCTACTGAATAAACCCAAACAGGTAAACGGTGCTGAAGTGACAGCTCCTTTATCATCCGCTCTGCTCAGGGATTTTTACTTAGTAGGAAAGGGTTAAACATTGTTTCAAAGTGGGAGACGGGATGGAGGTGGTGGAAAGGAAGGGCGTTCCTGGGAACAGTATGGAGACCCTCAGAACTTTGGGGGGCAGGTGGGCACCTTAGAAAGCAATGCCTGGGCTCTAGAAGCAGAAAGGTCTGGAGACCGATCCCGGCTCCAGTCCTGACCCAGCTGTGTGTCCAAGGGTGAGTGGTTTAACCTCCAGGGGGTAGCCTTCTCTGAACTCCCCTGACTGCCCAGCAGACGGTAGGCTCTCGGTGCATATATAATGCATGGATAGCTGGGAATATTTAAAGGGCATACAGTAGGTGCGCAATAAATGCAAAGTGCTCTGCTCCTTCCACCTCCCACCGTCTGGTCTGAGCAGCCCCCGCGACTCACCCCTCCTTCATTTCTCTGCGACTCCCTGGCAGCCGCACCACTGCCAGCCCCCGTTCTGTGATTGGATGACGCATGTTGACCAACTCATAATTCCAGCAGGGGGTGGCGGGGCGGGGGGGGGGGGGGACAAAGCAGTCAAGGGATGCTAAAGTGAAAAAGAGCCCTGCCGATGTCCCAAAGTCCCATCCTACCACTGAAATAAACACCAATTGACAGGCGGCCGTTCTGGCGGCAGAGAGACCCTGGTCTGCATTGAGGTAAATCCAGTACAAACACGCAAGCCAAGCCCTGCCGATGTGCGCAGAGGTGAATTCCAGGGACGCAGCCAAACGGCTAGCCCCGCGTGTCTGCAAGATGGTGCGTCTCGTGTGTGAAGAACCCTGCCTGCACGCTCCCAGGTAAAGCCATGTGTGCCTCATACTGAGTAACGGGCAGCTATGGGCAAAGGGCCCCTGAAGTTGCGGGGAGACGTGGCAATGAGATCAGCCCATTAAAAAAAAAAAAAAAAAAAAAATGAAAGCAAGCTCTCTTTCCAAACCGTAAAGAGGCCCATTCCATCTCCGTGCCTCAGCAGTTCCTGTTTACCAACCCCCTCGCCACTCTGCGGCAGTTCATTATTGTCGTCCTGATGAATACGGGGACAAGTTAACCTCTGAATGGGTCCCTGGCAGCAGGAATAATAAATAGGGCCTCTCTGCCGCCTCAGGGGGACGACTGAAGGGGCCAGGGCCGGGGCTCCTGGGCCCCCTCGCGCCAAGCCTCAGGCCTCCCAGGGTCAGTGGCTGCAGCTCCATTTGGCAACCCCAGAAAGCGCCTTTCAGGGCCCTGAGCTGGGGCCATTTTCACATTTACCGCTTCACCGAGTCCCCATCTGACGGGGATGAATAGGCATTTAGCGAATTTACTTAGCGATGCTTCCACATGAGATCGTCTCAAAAGATGACATCTTGGGGGAGGGAGGGCGCCCGGGGAGGGGGTGCAGATTCCAGGCCCAGAGCCGGGGGTGGGGGGTGGGGGGTAGGTAAGGCCGCCTTTCAAAGCAAAGCACTGTGTGCCTGGCTTGGCCGGACTGGTGGGGGCGAGGGGACCCCTGCCTCCCTGTCCCTGGGGGCCCCGGCCGGCCGCCTGGCTCTCCCTCGGAGTGAAGCGCCTGCTCTGCACGCTGAAACCCGTCTCCCCTGCCCTTCCGCAAGGGGACACGCAATTTGGCTGGGGCCCAACTTTTCCTATTACTGCTTTCGGACGCCTGTCTGTAATTTCCTACATAATATTTAGTACTCCTCGGATAATTAACAGCTTGCGATCTGTTGACATTTTACCCAGTTTCAGCTTCCCTCTCTCTGTCTCTCTCCCTTTTCTCACTCTTCCTTTTCTGGTGGAGTCATTTGCCAAATGGCTCCCAGAGCTCGTCACTTGTGCCGGTCTCTACGACTTCCCTCCACCTTTGGAGGAAATTATTAGAAGACACGTTTCTTCGTCCATGTTGGCTCCTCTGATTTATGACTGTGACTCTGGGCCCCTCGCTGGCAGCCTTTGTGGCCACGGGGATGTCTTTGCAGAAATATGTAAATAAGCAAATGTTAAAATAAATGATTTATTTTAATAAACAAGTGATTTATTTCAATACATAAATTTGCTGTAATATAAATAAACTTAATGGAACCATGCGAAAATCTCTGTTTAAATGAATGAGTAAGTGAATGATAAATAAGCTCCGAACATTAAAGAAATTTAAAAAAGGGGGCGCCTGGGTGGCTCAGTCGGTCAAGTGTCTGACTTTGGCTCAGGTCATGATCTCATGGCTTCTGAGTTCGATCCCCACATCGGGCCCTGTAATGACAGCTCAGAGCCTGGAGCCTGCTTCGGATTCTTTGTCTCCATCTCTCTGCCCCTTCCCCACTCATGCTCTGTCTCTGTCTCTCTCTCAAAAAGAAACCAACATTAAAAAAGCTTTTTAAGGGGTGACTGGGTGGCTCAGTCGGTTAATCGTCCAACTTCGCTCAGGTCATGACCTCACGGTCTGTGAGTTCAAGCCCCACATGAGGCTCCGTGCTGACAGCTCAGAGCCTGGAGCCTCCTTCAGATTCTGTGTCTTCCCCTCTCTCTGCCCCTTCCATGCTCATGCTCTAATAAATAAAAATTGTTAAAAAAAAAACTTTTTAAAATAAGCTCCAAACCATGGCCAGTTTTGAAATTGTCCCCCATGCCCCAGACCCTGGAGCAGACTTTTGCCACATTTTATTGCATTTAATATTCACAAAGACTCTATAAAATGCGAGTTTCATTCCCATTTTGTGGATGGGCAACTGAGACTCAAAGAAATTGCTCTTTAGTGAAGCACAGAGCCAGGATTAGAATCTGGTTCCAGATGTCAGAGACTGTCAGACCCTTTGCTACTAGACTGTTTGCATAAATGAATGAGTGGATGAATGAATGAATGAGTGAGTGACTGAAGGAATGAGTGAATGAATGAGTGAACAAATGAAGAAATGAATGAATGAATAAGTGAATGAACGAGTTCCATCCCAGGTGTAGGTGCTCAAATGCCCCCCTATTCAGAGCCTGGTCTCCGGATGAACAGCATCACCCCACTGTTATTAGAAAAGGCAGTAAGTCAGGCTCCACCTTGGACTACTGAGTCAAATTCTGCTTTCTAACAAGACTCCCAGGGGATGCGTGTGCCCTTTAAAGTTTAAGAAGGGCTGCTTTAAGTGAAGCATGAATTTGGTAGTTAATTCTCTTCCTCTCTTCCTTCTTCATCTTCTCCCTAAGGCCTGTTCCTGAAAGCCCAGACTTCCAGCAAGTTACTTTCATCTCAGTAAGCCTCAGGTGTTGGGAGTATTAAATAAAATAATGCATGTAAGATCTGTGCCGTAGCACCGGGCGTACAGTAAGCCCTTGCTAAATGTTAGCTGTTATTTAATAGTATTATTATTGCCATCTTGAATATCAGAAGCTTAAGACATTTTGAACTGGAGACAGCAGTATAATGACCCAACCGGATTTGAACTTGGAAAGCTTTCTGTGCTTAAGCCCCAGGGGATGTCCTGAGAAGCTTGTTTTGGGAAATATCCCATTTGAAGGGAGCTGTCTCCTCTCCCGGCTGGTGTGAGAGTTTGGAACTGGCTCCCAGGGGGCCACCTCAACACTGTGTGTGTCTAAGATGCATAATGGCTCTGGGCATGAGGACACGCAGCGCTAGCGGGGCCCCTCCAGTGCCCGGGAGCCCCGTCAGAGCCAACCAAGGCTGTCTGCTGGCAGCATGAGACAGGGCGAGGAGGGAATGGGGACCCGCTCAGCCTCCACTTGGAAAGAGCACAACACAGAGCCAGCCACTGAACTTCTCCACGTCCGTCCCTCTTGCCTGCTAGGCTGTGGCCCAGAACCCCCTTCTCTGATACAGGGTGCTGGGAAGACTCCGCCAGGGGTCCTCACGACTACCGGCAAGCCCAAAGCTAAGCACACGAGTTCTTGGCGAATGTCAGGACTCAGGACTTCCACCAGCTGATGCTGCCGGGTGTGTGCGAACCCCAGAGGGCACCCAGGCTGGGCCTCGAGGCAGCGGGTGGGCCACCGGAGGAGCAGAAATGTGCGTGGTGGCAGCGATGGGGGTCAGGGCATGGGGCAAGCCGAGGGGGTGAGGGGGGAGGACCTTCAGTGTGAGCTCAGAATAAACACGCTGCATCTCCCCAGCTTCTTCCACTGGTGTATCACCTGCACAGATCTTTCAGACGTATGTGCAATTTAATGTTCAATTTAATACTGCTTCGGCTTTACTCTCTGCGACAATATTTGCAGTATCTGATGTGCTCTTCTTTACAAATCTCAAATTCTGGTAAAATACACGTAACATAAAATTTGCCATCTTCACCATTTTTAAATGCTGCAGTGCAGCTGTATTAAGTGCCTTCGTCCTGTTCCCCAACCATCGACCACCATACGTCTCCAGAATGCTTTTCAACGGAAACTCTGTACCCATTAAAACGGGAGCTCCCCATTTCCCCCTCCCCCAGCTGCTGGCAGCCCCCATTCTGCTTCCTGCCTCTGAAGAGTCAAACTCTAAGATCCTCCTATAAGTGGGATCATACGGTAGTTGTCTTTTTGTGACTGGCTATTTTTTCCCCTTAGCACAATGTTCTCAAGGTAGAGCCATGTCATAGCTTGTGTCAGGATTTCCCTTTTGAGGCTAAGTAATTCTGACACACCAGTTTTATGTTTTTCCCCCCCTGTTACACATGAAAAGCAATAATGACTACTTGTGTGCCCCCCTGAAGCACCTGGGCCACCACGGGAATATGGAGAGTGGTCAGCTGTCCTGGTGTGCCCAGGACTGAGTGGGTGTCCACAGATGGTTTAATTTTAAAATCAGACGCTCCTGGGGCACCTGGGTGGCTCAGGTGGTTAAGCGTCCAATTAACTGATTTCAGCTCAGGTCATGATCTCACAGTTCGTGAGTTCAAGCCCCGTGTTGGGCTCTGCACTGGGCATGGAGCCTGCTTGGGATTCTCTCTCTGTCCCCTTCTTCCTCTGCCACTTCCGTGCTCACTTTCTCTCTCTCTCTCTCTCAAAAAAAAAAAAAAATCAGATGGTCCTGGGGAAACTAACACGAGCTGGGGGCATACAGGGCTGCTGAGAGACATGTGACCCCATGAAAAATGTCATTTGTCCTTTTCTGAGGAGTGCAGAAAACCACTGGGGGAAAGGCTAATTGTAACTGTTTCCTACGCTTCTAAAATTAGCGTTCTGTAGCTCAGTCCACAGTAAGACAGATAAATAGCAAGAGTAACAGAAATAACAGCATCTAACACGTGAGGGCCTGCCGTGGGGACCACGCTCCACAGCACCCTGCATCTGTTAACCCACTCAGTCCTCAGGACACCCCTAGGAAGCAGGTGCCGTGACGCTCACGTTCACTGTTAGGACATAATGGGGAGCGTGAGCGTCCACTGCTTTTTCATGTAGTGATCTATCCTGCTGATCTGTCTCCTAAGCAGCACATACAAGGAGACCTCATCCTTCTAAGGGCTACACAGAATCTTCTGGAAGGGACGCAGCCAATCCCCGCGTGATGGAGATATGTATACGTTGTTCGCTTCCTCCACCTCCCTTACGGATACCGCTCCTATAAACGTCCTTGCATGTTTATCTTTTCCATATGCGGGTCTGATAGATTTCTGTAGGATTAAATTCCCAGATGTGGAATTGCTCATGCAATGGGCACTTTTTAGTCTCTCTTTGCTTTTAGAAAGACACACTACATAGACTGAGGCTACCCCCAGAGCCAGGGTGGGGCACACACCACTGCACAGGACCAAGCCAACGGGCTCCCAGGAATATGCGGAGGGAGAAGGGAATTGCAAAGGTGATGTAAGCGGGGGGGGGGGGGGGGGCGGAGGTTGTCCTGGTGAGGCTGGTGGGCTTCCTCGGCAGGCTAAGCAGGCCTAGCAAGGGCCTTCTGGTTTCCACATGGTACCAACAGTCAGTGGGACTCGGATGAGTCTGTCAGGCAGCAAGGTGTGCGTGTGCGCGCACACGAGAGAGAGAGAGAGAGAGAGAGAGAGAGAGAGAGATACACACAGAGCTATCCAGTGCCCGGGGCAGCTGCTCCAGCTGGTGCCCATCTGTCTGTTAATAGCACAGGGATTTTCAACCAGGGCACCTTGGACAATACTCTTCAGAAGCCTGGCTATAGTTGTGAGATGAGTGGGCAGTGGGTCTAATTCTGTTCTGTTCTTCTGGGACTTGACATTAGATGCTCAACAAATATTCGCTGTCGTTCTTAATAAATGCCCGAGGGGAGCACTGGCGTGCAGGGCTCGTGGCCCACCAAGGCACGGGGTTCCGTCATTCACTCGTGTGTATATCTCTGCCTTTGCCCACATGGTTTCTTCTACCGGATGTGCTCTTCCCTCTGTCTTTGAACTGGAGTGGGGGACAAAGGGCAATGAAGCCCAGGGCAGGGGAAAACACTTAGTAACGACTGCAGGAACCTTGCCTGTGTTGCTTACAGTGTTAAGTACCCCTTCCCCTTTCGTCCACAATTCCCCCATCAAGCCGGAGGAACCAGCTGATACACGAAAGAAGTAGGACACAAAGAGATTTCACGGCTTGGCCGAAGTCTCGCAGGAAGGTGGACCGCAGACTTGAACCTTCGCACTCCAGGTCCAGAGCCCGGCCTCTTTGTAATCCTGGCCTCCAAGTGCTGGACCAGCTTTAGGAGTGCGCTCCGTTTCTCCAGAAAGACAGCCAGGAAACAGGCACCTGAAACTGTAGCCAGCTTCTAAGGCGTCCTACTTTCTTTTAAGGGGACCTGTCGCCGAACACAGGCTGCACGTCAGAACGTGACACAGATATGGCCTCCTGTCCTGAGTGTGGGCCTTTCTTCCGCACTTGTCTGAAATCAGAGCTGTAGCCGCTAGATTTCCTCTTGTTGCATTCCAGCTCACAGATGGATTCAAACCCATTTTTCCACATGGCTTATTGCTTTTTGGGTGTTGGGGGAGGGAGGGGGAGACCCTGTCAATGCTCTGTCCACGACCCTCCAAGCAGGTTTTGCTTGGACCTTACCAAAGTCTTCTTGTCTACTAGCAAATCTCTCAGGAAGGCCAGAATTCCAGAACAACAAAAAGAAAGGTCAAGTTCAGGGTTCTCTGCAGAAGAGTCAAGAGCAAAAGCACTGGAGATAAGAGAAGGGCGATCTCTGACTCATCTGATAAAGCCAAAGCATACAGCGACACCCACTTTTGCAAAGACACAGGGGGAAATGTATGGAAAGAGCTAGGTGCTGTATTTCTTCCTGGGCCCCCTGGGCATAATTACAGCCACAGTTTGGTACCCAAGGAAAAGTGGACTGGATAAAATGCTGCCCCAGCTTTCAGATTCCACTCTAATCCATCCTCCGGAAAGTAGTCGTAGGATTTTTCTAGGACGTAAGTCTGCTCATATCCCCTCTCTATTTAATATCCGTCAATGGCTCTTCGTCACCTGTAGGACACTGCTCTAACTCCTTACCACAGCGGACAGGGTGGTTCGTGAGCTGGGCTGCCTGCTGACTCTGCCATTGTTTGAAGTGTTCTAAGTGTTCTGTGCTTCATAACTGTGACTTTGAAAACTCTCATAAAACGTTGCTGTCCTGGAACCATGGCTTCTTATCTCTTTGACAAGACAGGTGCCAGATACCTAGAACGGCAGTGGCTAAGGTGGTCATGGTCTCTGTCCTCCAGGAGCACAGAGGACAGAGGAGAAGGCAGGCAAATAGGTAGATTCTTGCGAAACGGGGCAAAATGCCAGGTGGAATAAAGCACGAGCATCCTGGAGACCCCTGGGGAGCAGCTCTTCCCCTCCACACAGGCGGGGAGCAAACTAGAGAGCCACCTGGCTAATAAAACTCAATCACTTTTGATTGGATTTATCGTTTTGTTACCAGCGAAACCGACGCAGAATTAACACACGCTCAGAGCATTTGCAGGGACTGGCAAACCATTTCTCAAAGCCTCGACGCTTTCACAGAACACTTGTAAGACAAACATTTTTCATTTTAAACATACATAAGCCACATTCTAAGAGGCAGTTTATCTGACGTTCCATCAGCGGGAACTCTTAACATGTCAGCCCTTCCTGCAGACGGCTGTAATGGAAAGGTAACTGACAAGAATCAGCACCCGGAGGCCATGCCTGATCCTCGAACACTGCTGGAATCGTGAATGCAGAACTAAATTGCCATTCAGCCTTGTGTGTGTGAGTGCGTGCGTGTGCATGTGGAGTCTGTTTGATTGTATTTTAATTTTCCGAAATCTGGTTGTCCTCATATGCCACGAGGTATCTCAGACGAGCAGAACATTTGGTTAACCAGATTCTGCATCCCCTTACGAGGACTGATTACAGCCAGTTATTTGATTTGGTTTGGGGGGAGGGGGACGAGAGGAGGCCCGCTTTGGAGGACACAGAAAGATTGAATCTTAAATGTGATCTAAGTGAGAGAGCCAGAACTTGGCTACAATGAAAGCTGTGTTGGTAGAAGTTTCCCCCTGATCTTTGCCACTTTGTTACTATTGGATTTTGAGCAAATTCCTGAAGCTGGCTGAGCCTTAGTTTTCTAATTTGCAAACTGGGGATAAAAATGGTATCTGAGCCACCTTGTGTGTTGTGGGTATGGCACCCATTGCGCCTGGCCCATGGCTGGTGCTCAGTCAACAGAAGCCCTGGGCAGGAAGTCCCCAGATCCTTTGCTTGGAAATGCCAGAGAAAAGGCATGGCCTTTTCTGCCACCTTCCAGACCTCCATCACTGGAGCCCGTGTGACATCTCGAATCCTACCTGCCTGTGTGCCCAGCCCTCGCATAAGTTACGTATGTTCAAGTCCCTTGGCTGTAAGCTACCCGAGGACAGGAACTTTATCTGATTCATCTGCATTTCCTCAGCGTCCAGCACAGGCCTGAAACACACATTCCAGCAGCTTGCTGTCTCTTTCCGGAGCCCCCTGCTCATTTCCGAGTGGCTCAGCCTGTGAGTGCTGCATTCCAGAATGAGGGCCTTTGTTCCCTATGCTGGGGCCACCCTGCCCACATCTTTGCCTGTTTAACCCCCGGTTGTCTTTGCAAGAACTGGCCCGGCGTCAGATCAACCGGAATAGGCTGGAGTATAAATGAGCACTAAACTGAATGAAATTTTACTGATTAGCTCAACGCCCCCTCTATGTGTACGGCTGAAAACAGAGTTCTTTTCACCATTGCACACTCCCCTGGCTTTGCTCAAATGACGGCAAATAATAATTTATCTATTCCAGTTTCACCACATGGACATCCCTAAGACACCAACAATAAATATATCGGTGTGTCGAGTGTTTAAAATAATGAGATCTGAGACCAGAGAGAAGTCGGTTCAAGTCCTCGTTCCACCACTTACTGGCTTGGCTGTGTGGCCCTGGACATGGCACTTCGGCGATTTGAAGCTCAGTTTCCTCATCTTTAAAACTGAGGATGAGAATATCTACTTCATAGGGTTGCTGTGAGGATTAAATCAAATACAGGATATTCGCTTTTGCTTGAAACGGAAAAACCCAGGCTGATACAGAGATACCGGTACTGGGAGTGGTGTAGGATAGGGTCATGAATGGTGGGCAGGGGAAAGCAACAGACACAGCCTGGGTAACCTAGCCCGCAGAACGCTACACTGTAGCTATTATTTTTATTGCTGCTGTTAACTCTTCTGACTTCTCCAGGACTCAGTTCTGTACTTTGCAGCTGAGATAGGATGTAACACGCTTCTCTGTCCCCTGCAACCTCAGGGTCAGGTCAGTTCCGACTTTAGCCCCAGGGGACTGAGCTCAAAGGACAGCCGACTGTCATGCATCACCTTTGGGCAGACTGCCAGGTTCCCTAGCCTGTCCTTGCCAGACTAAGATCAGAATGCATCAGCACACAGGAGAGAAGCCACATACTCCTCGGTGGGAAAACAAACACTGTAGCCACCTCTGCAAACCTCAAACGGACACAGATTCTTGGCTCAAGAGACTGATTCTAGACATGAAGACATGCTGCATCCAGAATCTTCTTTCCTTGCAGATTCTAAGCCTGTTTGTTTATTTCGGAGGGTTGATGAGAAGTTATACAAGAACTCAGGCTGTTTAAACAGAGGACACAGGCTCTGAGGTAGTAATTTGGCGTTCTTAGAGGCAGAAAACTTCTGAAATGTTTTAAAAGAGAATTTATCATATAGATGAGTGGGTCTCAAACTGGGTCTGGGGCAGCGCTAGTTTCTGCTGGGCCAGCGGGGCCTCAGGATAGCTCCCCTGAGATTTCTCCAGAGAAATCTGTCACCTACTCTCCACACTGGGAGAAGTTTCAGTTGGGAGTAAAAGGTATAGTAGTTTAACAATAAAAGTTGAAACATGACTAAAGAAGACGGCCAATTCAGATTCTAATTTGGAGGGGGAGTGGGCAGGGAGGGGAGAGTATAGCAGGTGACTAATCCCCTGTAGCAGGTCTGGCTGAACTCTGACCTCACGAGACTGTCTGACCTCGGGCGGGAACACTTTCGTGGAGCACTCTTGCATTCTGAGCAATGGGCATCATGATAGGACGCATTTTGTACAGCTATTTGAAGATGAAGAGAATGATGCATGTAGGTTAAGCACTTAGCACGGGCGCTTGGTATGTACCAAGCACTTAGTAGGTATTAAATGGATTACTCTTGGGCTATGAAGTAAATTCCTTTCTTCTTCCCTCCCTCCCTTTGTTCCTCCCCTTTCCTTTTACACATTTTTGAGCATTTCCTAAGTGCCAAAAATTGTGCTGAGTTCTGACATTAGACAGGAATTCAACTTTTTAAACCAATGGTATCACTTTGAGTTGCACAGACCTGTTTCAATGGGGGTAACTTAAGCCCTGGTTTTATGTGACTATACATGGGTAAAGGTCGTTCGTTTCTGGGTATTCCTGAGGTATTTACTCAGAGGCGATACCTTCCTTCTACTCCCCTTGTGTTCCTATAGTGACTGATACAGTGTTTCTTAAAAAATACTTAGGGGCGCCTGGGTGGCTCAGTCAGTTAAGCCTCTGACTTTGGCTCAGGTCATCATCTTGGGGTTCATGAGTTCCAGCCCCATGTCAGGCTCTGTGCTGACAGCTCAGACCCTGGAGCCTGCTTCAGATTCTGTGTCCCCCTCTCTCCGCCCTTCCCCTGCTCATACTCTGTCTCTTTCTCTCTCTCTTAAAAATAAACATTAAAGATTTTTAAAAAAATATTTAGTGTCATCTGAGACTATTCTGAAAACCTGCTCACATATAACTATGCCGAAAGGTGCTACTCCAAGTTCATTGATCACTGATGAAACATTTTCCAGTGCTGGTCCTTGAATATTTAAATGGTTTGGATCATAAAAGAAGATTATGTTGTAAACCGTAAAACAGGATGTGTGCCAGATGGGAGCAGGTCTGTTTTGTTCCTATCACTATATCCCCCATTCATCCAGTCAGCAAACATTAATGTTACACCTACTACATGTCAAGGCACTGTTCCAGACGTTGGAGGAACAGTGATGACTGAGACCAGGTCTCCGTGAGAACTGACCCCTGGTGTCTTGAGGCAACCACCGTATGTCTTGGATTAGCTTCCCTCCTATGTATTACGAATGGTACCAGTTATACACCATTCTTGCAAGAATCAAGACAACAGCCATTCTGATCATTTTCTGTGTTCTGAGCTTCCGATGAGGAACCCCAGTTAAGAAAGGCTTGGCTGGCATAATGTCTGGCACTTAATAGTTGATTAACACCTACAGGGACAAATGCTGAATGGAATCCTAAGGCTCTGCCAGGTTTCTAAAATGGAATTTGTAAACTCACAGAGCATCCCTTTCATGCTAAGGCAGATAGATAAATGGGCAGGTACAGCTGCCATGAGCCCAACGGAGTGACAGCCAGATGTGCCATGGTCTGCAGGGACATTGCTCTGCATCAGGTGACCTGGTTCCAAAGCCTGCTGTATGATCTTCCAAGTTTCTTTATCCGGAGCCTCAGTGTCCTGGTCTGAGGGGGCAGAGAATTGATGAGTTCGTGTGTGTGAAGGCTTATCAGCCCAGTGCCTGGCACAAAGCAAGTGCCCGATTAGCCCACAGCTGTTGTCACTCAGTCCCTCCAAGGGATGGACAAGGGGGCCTGGCTTCCCGAGGCACCGCCATGCTGCAGCCTATAGTCAGCAGGTGTTTTCCCGGGGGAAGCCAAGCCCTTGGGGTGCTGACACGGCCCAAGAGCTTGAGCACAAAGCCAAGACTAACGTCTCTCTGTGGCTGGTTCCCTCGCTGCCCCCCAAAGGCTGAGGTTGGCCAACAAAGGAAGCCCTCAGAAGCTAGAATCCCTCTTCCCCTACCTTATCTTCTTACTATGTCTTCCTTTTCTCTCTGAGGCAGTTGAACCGCACACATTAAAAAGTCACCACAATACCCAGAAGAAGTGAAAAGCCAGTGTTGAAACAAACACTTCTATATAAAACTCCACAGCAGCACTATTCACAAAAGCAAGAAGAAACAACCCAAACGTCCATGGAGGGGTGAAGTGAGAAACCAAATGTGGGACATCCCTACAGTGGAATAGTATTCAGCCCTAAGACAGAACGAGACACTGACACCTGCTAGCACATGGGTGTGGACTTCTCGAACATTACGCTAAATGAGCCCAGCCAGGCACAAAAGACCACATATTACGTACAGGATTCCCTTTATAGGAAGTATCCGGAATAGGTAACGCCCTGCACACTGGAGATGGCCGGGGCCAAGGGCCAGGAGGAAATAAAGAGCGGCTGCTTACTAGCTTCTCGGGATGACTGAAGCATCTGGCACCGGGGTGATGGTGGTTACACAACATCGTGAATGGACTAAGTGTCACGCGTGGTGATTTCTATCAGTTGAATCCCAATATCTCAAACTGAAAAAAACAAAGTTCATCATAACACAGCTAGGACGACAACCATGCGTGGCGTAAACGTTTCACGCACACTATACGTTTATCCTCACAACTCCTCTAGAAAGTAGGCAGCATTAGCTCCAGTTTACAAGGGACACACTGAACTTCTCAAGCCGGGCTAGCTTTGGGGACAGAAGTCATGTGCTCCAGGAACCAGATCCACAGCCACGCTCGTTTTGCCTTCCTGACGACCTCATGTGATGCCCACCATCATCACCACCCATTGTGCCGATGAGGAAGGACGGAGAAGTTACGTGACCTCTGCTGGCTTAGACGGCCCCTGCGTAACAGAAGCAGGGACTTGCCCCGGGCCACCTGACCTCAGAGTCCCATGGCATCGGCACGGAGGCTTGGCCAGGGAAACCAAGGGAAGGCGGACAGCACAGTGTCTACGCCCCGGCCCTGTTCACGGAAGATGGGGAGAGCCAGGTTCTCTGCCACATGACGTCAAGGATCACGTGGGAGTCGGACCCTCTCCCAGGCATGTGACGTGTCACCATCCCTCCCTGCTGGGCTCCCACACGGGGCCCCCTGCGTCCGTGCTGGCACCTTCAGTTAAGTGGAGAAGCGGCGGAGCCAACTCGAGGATTTATGAGAACCCCCCACGGCTCACTGTTCTTCTGAAACTGACTCTCTGGCGCTTTGGAATGTTTTCCATTTTCATGGTGGGGACATCTGAAAATGCCTCTAGCTGACAGAAATAGGTAAAGACAAAACCTTTCCACTGGTCTTCAATCCCGGAAGCTCAGAGATGCTTTTGAAGAGTTGCGGAAGTGAAAAACACGTGACAGAGGATCAGCGAGTCTTCCGCCACTTAGGAATAAACGACCGCAGGCGCTGCCGCCCACCGCTGTTGTAGGGGTGGCCGCTGGCCACCCGTCTGCTCCTGCGGCCCTCACTGCACGGAGGACGTGCTGAAGTCCTGCGAGGTGCCAGGCACTGTGTCAGGTATTAGAGACAGCGCCTCAGCGAAGACCTGTCACTTCTACGCTTGGGGAACTGTCGACCTAGGGAACTGGCCGGTCCGGGTCCCACTACGTCATTAAGCTTTGAGCACCTGCTCTGCGCCGGGCAAGGCCTGGCAAATTCCACAGCTTCAGCCTCACGGCAAAGGCTGAGGGAGGGAACTGTGATGCTGTCCATGTTACAGATGAGAAAACCGACGCAGTGAATGAGACCGCGGGATTCGGACTCTGCTGACTCCCCACTTTCCTACACTGCCCGGCGGCCCGAGCCCCCGAAAATTTCTGCTGAACAGAGAACGGAAAGAGGGTTTCTGGGTCCAGCTCCAGCTTACAGCATCTGCCCAGGAACCCCGGGGGCGTGGCGAGGAAGAGCACTGTGTGCTGCAGAGGCCCGAGAGAGAGAAAAACTAAGAGCAGGGAAGCAACAGGGGGGAACAGCCTGTTGGAAAGTAATTACCCGAGCTATAATGTACACATCCGCTCGCAGAAAATATTAGTTACCTTATTTCCCCTCCTCCAGCAGCCTGGTAGAGTTCTTTACTTTTCCTTCTTTCCTCCCTTTTCCCCCCACTGCCGAGCAACTGACTGGGAGCTAATGCAATCTCATCACGGCACTTTCCGACGTAAAACTTTCCCCAACATAACCTGCTGCTTTTAGGATAAACTCAGGCTCTCAGGGTCTCAGGCTGTCTGGGCCCCGCCTAAATCTCCAGCCCTGTTTTCTATGCGCTTACCCTCTTCCCACACCCCTACCCACGTAAGTCTCTCTTGACCTGATGCTTGGTCCGTGTTGCCTCATGTCTCAGGGCTTTGCAGCCCCCTCTGCCTGGAACACTCACGCCCCAGTGTTCACCCAGTTAATTCCTTCTCTTCTTTCAATTCTCCTCCGGGGAAGCTCTGACTCCCGAGAAGAGACACGGTTATATGCACGTTTCCTACATTATATGCAGGTAAACTTCCTAACAATGGCACGAAGATGTGATTACTTAACGGTCAAACCTGTGATGGCAGAGACGTTAACTACCTTAGTGGTAGCTGTAACCCCAGATCCGAGCAAATGTCTGGCACACTGGATGCTTCTACAAGTGTGTATTGACTGACTGACTGTACGAATGAATGAATAATCAATACTGAGGTCCTAAAGCTGATGTTTCATTAGAATGCATTTCGTGGTCATCGTCTTGGTTAAAAGTCTCTCTCTTCTTAAATCGACGTGGCAGCCTGTGGCGGCCTATGGCAGACTCGCGAGAAAGATTACAGAAAGGGAGCCCCAACACATCTGGGTGGGGAACCAGACCCACAAGATCAACCAGATTTACGGAAAGCAAAGATTCACGGGTCTGGTCACTCTGGGAAATCTTTGAGAATTAGCTGGCATTAAGGCATTCATCAGCAACTTGCCAGGTCAGCCGAGGAAAGATAAACGAGCCTTGTGCTTTCAGGGGGAGCAGGAAGCGCGGGTAAGGGCTGAAATCAATGAGTCTTGGGATTCAACGTCATTAACCTTTTTGATTCAGACTGAGGGAGGCGGCACAGGGTGAATTACAGTGCTAATGGGCCCACGATATTTGTGATGGGTTTGCACAGAGAAGGCAGGGTGGGAAGAATGTATGATTTTCTCTGGCTAACAAATACCATGTGGGGCTGGACAGGCCTATAGTCATGGAGGACCCCCTGTGAACAAACTCCCCGTCCCCTCTTGGCTGGCTGGGTCAGGAAACACGGGTAGGTGAGCTGTATTTCACACATTGCTTTCCAGCTCAAGTTAGGACTGTAAGCAATGCAGCTTGGGGGAAAACAAAGTAAAAGGAGACTGTTGTTTAGTGTCAAGTTCAGCTACCCAGGGCTGGGCAGGAGTGCAGGCCAGGGTCTGGAGGAGGTTACCAGAAGCCCTTAGGAAATCTCTACCATTTTTTCTCTGTCCAGGGTCATGAAATCTGAAGCATGCAGCGGATCACACGCCAGCATCTGGGTTGGCAGAATCATCCGGAAAGGCCATGCATGGGAAGACGGTGGGTGGGGAAGTGAATCTCAAAGGTTGAACCCTGTGTGTTCTGGGCAAAGCCATGACCTGAAAGGTTGGAGATCTGGCAGGATGGTGTAGATCACAGGTCTGCGAACGATGGTCTGCCCCTTGCCTTCGTAAATAACGTTTGATGGGAACACACACCAGCCTATCTGTTTATGTATGGCTTACGGCTGCCCTATTGCTATAGTGGTAGAACTGTGTCGTCATGAGAGACCATTTGGCCCACAAAACTGATAGGATTACTATCTGGTCCTTCATAAAAAAGTTGATTGACCCCTGCCATTGTGCCTCTGTGACCCTTCATACACCTTCCTCTCAACTTTTGGCCTCAATCCCCTTCTAAAGTGTCTTCGTGGCCCACTGACTTCTTTCCACACTGTATTTTCCCTTGGACACATTTCCACCAGCCGTATTATCCGCTAGCTCATCTCCTGTCTCTTTCCCTCACCAGCATGGGGGGTGGGCACGGCAGTAACATACTTTATTTACTGCTGTATTCCGGCACCCAGAAAACTGCCTGGCATACAGTAGGCACTCAATCAATACTTGTGGAATGACTGAAGAGCCACTTAGCCCTTGTATACTTGCTTTAACATTTTCTTATTTGGATCAACTATATTTTTATTTTCTTAAGGTTATTTATTTTGAGAGAGAAAGAGCGAGCGTGGGGGAGGGACAGAGTGAGAGGGAGAGAGAGAATCCCAAACAGGCTCGGCACTGTCAATGCAGTCGATGAAACTCAAACCCATAAACTGTGAGATTGTGACCTGAGCCGAGGTCAAGAGTCAGACGCTTAACCAACTGAACCCCTCAACTATATTTTTGAAGAAAATTTTAGTCTCTGAAATCTGATGTGTGTCAGATATTCCTCGTATGTGTTTATATAATACTGACGTTTTCAAAAAGGTCTGCATACCGCTTTAAATCACCTTGCACACCGCAAGTGGTCTGTGAATCAGACAGGAAACACTGGCTTATGGTTAAGGGTACGAGTGTGTTTAAGTCCAAGCTCCATGTCACAGGAAGCAAGCAATGGTGGGCAAACTCATGTCCCTTCTCTCTCTAATGCGGATGCTGAAGGTCCCATCTCACCAGGTGGCTGAGAGGTTAGGTGAGATCGGGGAAGCACTTGGCTTAGTACCCAGCACACGCTCAGGACTGGACAAACAGTGGTGGGGACCCTTGGCAGAGGGGCGTCTCCTGGGAAGGCAGTTCATGACCACGCAGTGGCCTCTCGTCTCCCAGTCCCGCAGCCGTCTCTCCCAGTGAATGGAGCTCGGCTTGGACGCCACCCCGGAGCCGACAAAGTTCCACCACATCCCCGGCAAAGCAATTTGGATTAATGGGACTATTTAGCTGTAGGTGTCCAGAGAATGCATTGTTTAAACTAACTTGCTAGAAACTTCCCCAGGGCGCCAAACTTTTAAACAAAGATTGACTCTGTAATCAAAAATTGCTTGGCTTTAAACCACATTCCAGCATCCCAAAGAGCACAATTACACTG
Source organism: Cryptoprocta ferox (assembly GCA_028646485.1). Lineage (NCBI taxonomy): Eukaryota > Metazoa > Chordata > Mammalia > Carnivora > Eupleridae > Cryptoprocta > Cryptoprocta ferox. The sequence goes on along the minus strand of CM053564.1, from coordinate 13,141,964 downwards.
CGAAAGGGGTGGTGATGTTTGCGCCCCTGGCTGGGTTTGCCAAGTAATGTTGACTGATGGACATGATTAAATTGCACCGGGGAGAATCCTCTGGAGGAGGAAAGGACACGGGAGGCAGGCGGTGGCTCTGGGGGGACACAGTTTCCATTCTTCCTCCACAAGGGAGCACACCACTCATGTGGGATTCCCCTGGGCCGCTCACCCCAGGAAAACTGGCCAGCACCACCAATTGACCTCCTCCTTCCCCACCCTCTCCTTTCTGATTAGGTGGCATTATGGGCAATGCGCCAAGGCCAGAATCTGGGTTCCAGATGCTCCATCTGGAGGGGGTGGGGCTGTCTCCCTTCAGAAGGACAGGGGCCACGGAGGCAGGCTTCTGTTTGTGGCACTACCCCCCAGGCTGTGGACCGATCCAGATGTCTGAGCCGTGTTCTGACCCGGCCTGGGGGCCGTGCAGTGGCCAGCAGGTTGGCCGGAGGTGGACCGCTGGAGCCCGGGGAGAGGGGTGGGGTTGGTGAGGATGCTGAGGTGGTTCGGGGTGGAACCGTGAAGGGACATTCCACCCTGAAATCTGAAGGAGACTGAAACAACACCGATTCAAGAGTAGGCCGACTGGAGGAGGATGGTGGTTGAGCCCACTGAGCTCAAGCAGGCTGATCAACACGGGGGGGTCTTTTCAAACAGCCTTGCGGGGGTGGCGAGGGAGACGGGGGCCGGGGCTGCTCAACTGCAGACGGGTCCCAACATGGCTCCGCCCAAGGCAACGGCCTTCCTGACTCCCATTAGGACCGCAGCTCCTCAAAGGCGTGCGTGGACGCGCTCTCTGGGTCTGCATTTCTACAGTAGTACAAGGGTACAGAGATATAAAATACAGGAAGGAATAAAGGAAACGACCACAAAAAAGGCCAGACCATGGATTTTGTCTGGAGTTAAGAACTGTGTAGGATTTTTAGCTTTCATAGTAGTAATAGGAGAACCACTTCTGAGCGCCTGTAATAAATGCCCAGCTCTGGATTAGGTCCTGTGTTTGAGTATCTCTCATCTTTACAGCGACCCCCTGAGGGAATGGCTGTGGGGAGGGGGCTCTGGTTGGGTCATCTATTAGGGCCCCGCCTGCCCATCTCCTTCCCAGGTTCACCCAAAGGGAGAAGGAACTGATGGTCGGATTACTCAAGGCTAGAGAGATTGCTTGGGCATGGTTAGTGGGGGCTGGGACCATCTGGTGAAAGCCCCCCACTCACATTCCACTACTTTTTCTCCCATTTCTTGCCTCAAACCTCGGCTGTGCCTGAGTCCCTGGGGCCAGGACCAGTCACACATTTCGCTCTTGCCTCTTCCATTCACACAACTGGGTGGATGCGGGAAGCCACGGTCTCCCCAGCAGACCTGGCCCTCTCTCTCTCCTCTGTGCCCATGGGCGCAGCTGAGCAGCCTGGTCCTGACATTCAGATGGTGGCAGGGAGGAACATGAGATCCCACAGACGTGGGAGCCAGGCCTGGGCCACTGTGTTCTAACCCGGTCATTGATCAGAGCGCTCACAGAGCGGGACAGAAGGAAGGGCTCGGATCCCCACTTGGCTACTGTCCTCACGTGGCTTCCTGACAAGTCACATTATCACCTCCCTCTTCCAGGTGAGAGAACCGAGACTCAGGAAGCTTGGAGTCACCTGTCTCATGATGATACAGCCAGCGGGGGACGGATATAGGATTCAAGTCCAGGTCAGGCTGACACACGCGGCCTCTCACGTGCCCTGGCAGAGTGAGCAATGGCGCAGAAAATGCCAGCATCGGTTAGGTTTTGCTGTGGAACAACTGTGCCTATTTGAAGGGACAGCAGCCGTTCTTTGTTAATTATGCTTGCTTGGGGCTAACATTTAAATGAGCGAGGATTCCATCAGGCACCGAAGTCCAGCAGTGTGGGGGAGAGTCTGGAGGGTGAAATCAGGAGGGGGCAGGACTATAAAGGAAGTTGAAAGCCAGGGCTGTCCTAGCTAATGCAGGACAACTGGCTCCTCTGTCCATGCATTGAGCAAAGATGACCGGTAGAGCCCCGATCTTCTGCCAGCCAGAAAGGGAGAGCGCCCATCTGAAGTGGGGCCCCTCCAGCCATGGCGGCCACGAGGTGGGGTTCAAGCTCTTTTCTGACTGGCTTTTTCCCCTGGGGTCAAGGGCTTGTGCACCGCGCTGGCCAACCTTCATGACTTGGGAGTCACTGAGCCTGCGTGCAAATCCCGGCTCGGCTGCTGCCAGGCTGTGTAACCTTTGGCAGGTGCTTTGAACTCACTAAGGCTCGTGCCCTTCTCTATGCCATGCCTACCCCATCCAGCGAGACTAAAGCAGAAAGCAATGGGGGCTTAGCAGCCGCCGAACACGGATGACTGTGGGTTCAGGCTCTGGTGCGCACTGCTGCTCTCTTGGTTCCTGGGCATTTCTGCCTCCCGGACTCTCATCAAAATGGAGAGAACGTGGATTTACAAGGGAGGATGCGTGGGAGAACCGGGCAGCCCACTGGCTGCACTAGGACCTGCTGGTGAAGAACTCAGGTCTTTGCTTTCCTCCAGTGACCAAAGGAGTGTGGGTTTGAACTCCGGCTCGGATCCCCGCCAGTTGTGAGACGTGGGGCAGATTCCTTAACTTCTCTTAGCCTCAGTTTCTTCATTGTTAAGATGGGATACTGCCACAGCACCTGCCTTCTGGGGTTGCTAACACACTGGCCGGGGAATCCCCTGGAATCTAAGTACTGGCAAAATGCTAGTTGATACGATTAGTTACCAGAGTCTGGCAGATCCCTTTTTTTCTTCACTAAGTTTATTTATTTATTTTGAGAGACAAAGTACGAGCAAGGGAGGGGCAGAGACAGAGAGCGAGAGAGAGAATCCCAAGCAGGGCAGAGCTCACTGTGGGGCTTGAACTCATGAACCGTGAGATCATGACCTGAGCTGAAACCAAGAGTTGGACGCTTAACCAGCTGAGCCACCCAGGTGCTCCGTCTGCCCGGAATCTGGCAGACCTTGAAGGACTTCCCCAGGCATCTACCTTGAGAGTCCACTATAGACCACTCGCCATGCTGGGCAGTGACTCTGAGTGGCAGCAAGGGGGAGGGAGGAAATATAATAATAATAATGCCCACAAGTTTCCATCCCGATGGCTGGATTTGAACCCTGTCCCCTGGGCCTGTTGGATCCAAAACTCTGCTACCATCAATAAAAAGGGAGTGAAAACATTCCTCCCTCATTCCACTTGACCATGAAGACATGCTGTCCCTCCAGACTGCCCTTGAGACTAATCTCTACGTGCAGGTGGATGTGAGGGGGAGGACGTGAGGGAGAGTGTACCAGATGCTCCAGTGCAGACCACCCATGTTGTGGACCACCCTGGGCTCACAGCCAGACCCCCAGGTCGCACCTGGATGCGCTTGGAGCATCCCAGAATGCCATGGGGGAAGGAGCACACCCTGAGCTCTGGGGAGGGAAGAGTTAGGAAGAAAATACATTGCAAAATTCAATGCACAGTCGGACCGGGATGCGGCGAGACTGCCAGAGGATGGAGGTTGCGTGGGTTTCGGAACGGGCAGCATCCATCCTCCGTCATTGTGTTAACGGTGGTGCACCTCTCTCCAGAGAAGTGTTTCTGCCCCAGGACACAAACGGAAGGGCCGTGAAGGCAGGAGTTTTGGGTTGATTTTGTTCAGTCCTCGACGCACTCCACCCTGATCATCTAGGACATGCTGCTTGATAGGCTATTTGTTTACATTCAAATTAAAACCAAATCACATTTAAAATTTAGCTCCTCAGCCCCACAGGACACATTTCAAGCTTTTTTTAAGTTTCACTTCCAGCTCTTAATAGCCCCACGTGTCTAGTGGCTACTGCACAGTTAAAGGACATTCCCATCGCCAAAGTTCTATCGCATGGTGCGGTCTACAACATCGCCTGGCATCTAGAAGGCTCTTAGCATGTGTTGAATGAACGACCAAAGTGCTCTACTCTCTGCTGGCCAAAGAATGGACATAGGACGCAAGATCAAACGACCCAACTCTTGGCCCCAGGACTCCGAATTTTTTTCCCAGTAATGAAAGAATGGGAAAATGAAAAAAATGGCAAGCAAATAGACAACATGGCTGGAATGTATTTAAGCCAAACAACAGCAACCCTTGGGTGAAACAGTCACACCATTCTGCCCTCTCTCCTGTCACCTTCGCATCCTTGCTAGAATGTCCTTCCTTATCTGCAGCAGCCAAGACAGTGCTCTAAACCCATATATATGGTCACCCCTGGCTTTCTCGAGCCTCAATGCTTTTCCACCAAGTCCCATGAGAATTGCCCGAACCTGGGCCTCAGCCCGCTGTCCAGGGGATGCCCTGGGCCAGTCCTTGCCCATCCCCCAGAGAGCCCGATGGGCTGTCCAACCTGAGACGGAGCTCAGGAAAGCCAGACCAGCTGGCAAGAGGAAAGCCGACCACATTTCTGCCAAGGCAGGAGCGTGCTCCGTCAGGCTGAGAAATAACAGGGCCGAGGAAATGATTATTTTGCTACTAGATGCAAACAAAACTGTTAACGGCATAATTACTGGCATGTTTTTCCTCACGAACAACAGCCTGAGAAGATACACCCTTTCCGACTCGCACATTATCTGGGCGGAGTTTTCCTCCGATGGGTGTCACACCAGGGCTGGAGGGTCCTGGGAGAGAGGATGTGCCTCTCTGCACATCCAGAGAGTCAAAGTGGCTGGAGGCCGAGAGAGGGGCCAACAAGAGAGATGGTCACAGCCGAAGACCTGGGTGCTGGTCCCCCAGGGAGGACTCCCCCAAGGTACCAAGGCTACTACTATAGTTTCCAGCATAGCCTTTACCGTATTACTGTCATTAAGGGCCTATGTCTCTCCGAGATCAGTGGTTTTCAGGTCTCGCTGTGGCTTCCGATCACCTGAGGAGCTTTAGAAAATACACAGATTCTGGCTTCTGACAAGGAATTTATATTCAACTGGGCTGGGTGGAGCTGTGATGTTTCTAAAGAATCTGCTATTTGAAAGGCATTTGGAGGAAAGTGTCCAAGCATCGCGTGGAACCCGGACTTCCCCGGGTTGAGAGCCATGTGACAAGAAACCGTACTCGCTGCGGAGGGACCCTGTCTTGCTGCCTGCCTGCTGTACCCCCAGGCCCCGGGGAGTGGTAGGAAGATACCCAGGACATGGCTGTGGAACGAAGCAACTGGAAAATACCAGCTGCGTGCCTTGGCGCTGAGAGGAGGGAGTCTGTGTGAGAACTGCCTTCAGAGTGGGCTCCAGACGCGGCCGGAGACCGAGGACAGTGCCAGCCCGTCTCTCAGGGCAGCTGCCTCCTGTGCTCCGCCCAGCAAGGGGCCACGGGAGGCCGAAGGACATCCCTCCTCCCCAAATTCCCATCCACCTGGCACCTCAGAAGGTGACCTTATTTGGAAAGAGGGTCCCTGTACAGGTAATTAGTTAAGATGAGGTCATAGGGATTAAGGTGGGCCCTGAATCCAACGCCTGGTGTCCCCATGAGAAGGTCATATGAAGGTGGCGGCAGAGAATGGCGTGATGCATCTACAAGGCAAGGAGTGCCAAGGGAGGACTCTCCCCAAGGGCCTGCAGAGGGAGCACGGCCCTGCGACACCTTGATTTCAGACTCTCCGCCTCCAGAACTGTAAGGTTCTGCAGGTTGTTTTGAGCCACCCAGTCAGTGGGAATTTCTTGCATCAGCCCCGGGACACTAGGACAGGGGCTAACGGCAGGGAGAGAAGAGGTAGGTGGGCAGGAGAAGGAAGACAGGCACAAGCCTGGTGAGTCTCCTCGTGTGTTTCTCCAAACTCTCCTTCCTTCCCTACCCACCTCCATCGCCTTGCTCCACCTTACTGCTTTTCCCTCTCGTTCCTGGGCCGGGCTGGCTCCTCCCTGCCCCAGGGCCCTTGCATATGCTGTTCCCCCTTTGCCTGACACCTCCACTCCCCTTTTTTTCCATTGTGGGCCCCATTTCAGGACGTGGCTCAAACATACTCTTCACGGGCATTTTATCTACCTTGACCACGGAAGTAGGACCCCCTTTCATTCTCCATCACGGCACCCTGTCATTATTTAACTTCTACAATCTCCATTGCTCCTGGAGATTGTAAACTCTCTCATGAGCGAGTAAGGCCCGTCCGTATCTGCTTCTCCCAAAACCTATCACAGTGCCTGGTGCTCAGCCGTGTTCAGCAAGCACAGGACAGGTGAGCTGCACGCCTGCCTGAGTCAACGGTCATATGCCGAAAGGTGTTCCCAGACGGTGGTGGTGGCTACACTGCTTTGCCCAATGGTCCCGAAGCTCCGGCCCATTTCAGGGTCTGGCGCAGCCTCTGTCCTCCTGGGGACTCCGACGGCCCAGGTGTGCAGCAAGGAGGGTCTGGCTTGGGCCGAGATGGAGGGGATGGCAGGTGGGAACGTACACGAGAGGGACGGCAGGGAGAGAATCCTGCAGACCCGGCTGGGGAGGCGAGGCAGTGGGTGCACAGGTTTCCGGACCCTGGCGAGCAGGTGGCCCTACTTAGCAGAGTGGGAAATGAGGTGCGCTGATGTAGGCTGGGAAGACGTTCTAGAAGAATCATTTGAAAGCCGTGGCCCTGTGGGGGACACAATTCCCTGTAGTTCTACGAAGAGCTATGTCAACTATGCAAAGCCTCTAAGGGTGACAGGGTCCCTGCTTCAGGAGTCTATGCTCCTTACAAAGAACAAGAAACACCTCACACCTACTAGTATGGCTACTAGCAAAAAACCCAGAAAAATGACCCTTTGGCGAGGATGCAGAGATACTGGAGCCCTTGTACACTGCTGTGGAAAATGGTAATGGAAAGCTTTAAAAAAATAAAAAACACAACTACCGTATGATCTAGAAGTTCCACGTCTGGGCATATGCCCCCAAACCCCCGAAAGCAGGGAGGTGAAGAGGTATTTTTACAGCCATGTCCACAGCGGCACCACTGAAAACAGAAAGAGATGGAAATAACCCAGGGGCCCATCAGTGGGGGATAGAGGGGGAAGCAGGGTGTGGCGCAGATACACCTGCGGTGGAATATTACTGAGCCTTAAAAAGGAAGGACGGACCTTGAGGACATTGTGCTACGTGAAACAAGCCAGTCCCCAAAAGACAAATAACCGTATGATCCCATTTATAGGACGTACGAGAGGAGTCGCATTTGCAGAAACGGAAGACAGAGGGCTGGCTGCCAGGGGCCCGGGCGGGGAGAGTGTGGACGTGTGGTTTCCTGGACACAGAGCTTCAGTTTTGCGAGATGAAAAGGGCTCTGCAGACTGGCTGTCCGGCAGTGTGGACGACCGTCCTCCACCCTGCCAACCCGGACACTTAAACATGGTTTAGAAGGTAAATTTTACGGGATGTGTACTTTAGGACAATTAAAAGCAAAAAAAGAAAGAAGGGTCTCAAGCCACATTCGTCCACACATTCGTCCACGGTCCTCCCCCCCCTCATCGCCAGGCTGTCCCCGCTGCCTCACGCTCAGCGCTGTCCTGACTGCTGGGCGTGCTCTGTGAGTCTCCCCAGTGGGGCGGTCCCGCACGGGGTGGGGTCCTGGTCCCCAAACAGAAGGCGGCTGCCGGGCTCTGTGTGACGGGAAGACTCAATGGCCGCTTGCAGTCAGGAAGCTCACGATCACTTCCAGGACTCCTGCCTCCGGAGAGGACAGGAGAGCCCCCCGGGGGTCCGCAGAGCGACCACCTCCTTCCCTGCTGGCCTCGCCACTCCCACCTGTGTCCCCCTCCCAACTGTCCACCACAGCAGCCTAAGTGATCTCTCCTTACCGTGAAGGTCATTTCTCCTCATTAAAACCACACAGCTCATGGCTGAGGATGCAACCACCCACCAGGTGATCCCAAGTCCTTGCAGGGACTGGCCTTGACCCACCTCACTGGTAGAAAGGCAATCCCTTGCTCTTTGTGCTTCAGCCACGTTAGCCTTCTTCCAGCTCCTCAGTTAGGCCGAGGTGCTTCCTACCGCAGGGCCTTTGCTCACGCCATCCCTTTCCCAGAACACTCTCCTGGGACCCCCCATACTTCTGCTGGGGAACTACCACCATCACGCACATCTCAGCTCACGTGCTGCCTCTTCAGGAGGCTGTCCCAGGCCCCCAGCCCAGGTGAGCTTCGCTTGCTGGGTGCCTTTACATGCCTTCCTTCCCTTCAGAACACCTGCCTTGCCTTGTAACAGTATGTTCCTCCGTGTCATCATTCTGAATAACGCCCACCTCCCCTCTATTGATAACGAGGGCTCTTACATGCACAGCCCCTACTGTGTGCTAAGCACCTCACGTACAGGAACTCATCTGACCCTCTTAGCAAACATACGGGGTGGTGCTGTTACCATCCCCACTTTACAGACGAGGTGATCGAGGCGCTGAGACATTAAGTGATTCTCTCAAGTCCAAATTCACACAGCTGGTGAACAGAAGAGCTAGGATTTGAACCGAGGTGGTCTGGCTCGAGTCCGCACCCTTGACCGACCTCTGGCGAGGGCAGGGTCTGACCCTGCTTCTCCTCACTGCTGAATACCTCCTGCCCAGCCCCGTGTCTGGCACATAGCAGGTGCTCAGTAAACGTGTTCTGAGGGACTGATGAGGTCAGAAGGAGTCCCATCTCCTGAACTCACTGTGGGAGCAGAGGGCTGTTCAGCCGCCTTCAGGAAGGAAGGAGGCGCGCTTAACGCCCAGACCCTAGGCCTTCGTCTTTCCACCTTCAGCCCCGAATCCGTCTCAACCAACCAGAAACACCGGGAACCGGGCCGAGGAGGGCCAGGCTGAGAGGGAAAGGTCGCCGGGCTTCTGTGGACAGGGATGTGCCAGATGGGCATCGCCACCCGGCCCCGCCGTCCCCAGGGCTCAGCCACAAGAGTCCCTCAGGACGAGGGCTGTGTATGGTCTCAGGGGAAGGAGCCACAACTTCTTACGCCCGACGAGGCCCCCGTTCACGGCCCGCGGCTCAATGCAAGCCCAGAGACGGGGCTCGTGGGCCGTTCTAAGAACTCCGGCTCCATCAACTGACGAACCGACAGGCAGTGGTAGATCCACACAGTGGAACAGCAGTCAGCCATAAAGAGGACCGAAGTACTGATACCGCTGCAACGAGGATGAACGGAAAACCGTGCTGAATGGAAGAGGCCAACCGCAGAACGTCACACCCCGTAGGACTCTATTCATACGAAATATCCAGAAAAGGCAACCCCCCAGAAGCAGATTAGTGGTTGGGGAAATGGCTGACGGAGGTGAATGGGGAGGGACAGCTTCATAGATAGAGGGTTTCCTCCCGGGATGAGAAGAATGTTCTGGAACTGGACAGAGGCGGTGAACGCACTCCACGCCATGGGATCAAACTCTTCAGAGTGGTTAATCGTACATTCAGTGAATTGAAAAACAACAACAACAACGAAGTTCTGCCACTTTACTGGCCGTATCCTTGTAGTTAAATTTCGCCCTATCTGTGTGCCTCGGTTTTTTCATCTGAAAAATGGGGATACCAGAAGTATACTTCGTAGAGCTGCTGTCAGGCCTATGTCAAACACTCAGAATTAGGCCAGGGATATGCAGTTGCGGTGGGTGTGATCTGCTATTCACGACAGGAGTTTTGACCCGCTGAGGAATCATCGAGCAGACCAACGGACTGACAAGTACGGAAGCAACTGTACACCGGTGTCTGGGCATCCGTACTGGTCCACGTAACTTCAAATCCTAGGCTGGCCAGGCTCAGTGCTGTGCCTATCACCCAGGGTCTGACTTCCTGCAGAATTTACTGGAAGTTCTGTTTTATACTAACCTCCTTAAGTTTTCTTACACAATGGGAAGTTAGGTTTTGAGAGATGAGGATGAAGACAAAAATCTATGCTAAAGATGCCAGCAGAGGATTACACAGGAGGGTGTAAGGTGGAGGGTACACAGGTGTTTGTTGGATCTGGATGTGAGTTTGGCTCCGTCGGTCCTATGTAAACACTGGTCTCTAGAACAACAGGGACGCCCCTGACACCTGCTTCCTGTCTGTGAGCTGGCGCTTCCTGGTGAGACACCACAGAGCCGCTCTTACACTCCTGGCTCTGCGATTTTATGACGGCACTTTGGGTCTATGGTCAGGTGTAACTTAAATGTCCACAGGGTGGGCACCGCTGGGTTAGACCTCACTGCAGCGGACCCGCGACAGGCAGCATTAGGAGATCCCAGCTGTAGCTTGGAACATTTCAGTACCGTGTCCCCTGCCACATACGTGCACGCACACGCGCACGTACACCTGCACACCAGACAGAAAGTGAGCCGTGGGGGCACCTGGGTGGAGGCTCAGTCAGTTAAGCTTCCGAGTCTTGGTTTCGGCTCTGGTCATGATCTCACAGTTCGTGAGTTCAAGCTCCGCATTGGGTTTTGCGCCGCTGACAGCACAGAGCCTGCTTGGAATTCTCTCTCTCTCCTTCTCTCTCGATCTCTCATGCTCTATTAAAATAAATAAACTTAAAAAAAGAAAAAAGAAAGAAAGAAAGGGAGCCCCAGAGGGGCCATGGACACACTCAGCCCGCTTTCTGTTTGCATCTGCTTTGTCCCGGGACACAGGACCTAGTGTCAGGGAGAGAGTGTGAGGTCTGTTACTACTACCTCAAACCAAGCAGCAGCGTGGAACATTTTTGGTTGTGTCCCTGTGGCCCATCTAGCTAAAGGATACTAACCAGTGGAGCTTCCCGCCTTAGTAAGTAGAATATACCCAACAAAATCATCATGACCTTCGATGACTCAAGACTTAGCAGGGTCTTCATGTTTGAAAACATCTATTTTCATCCATGCCTTGGATCCATAACCAACACCAGTGAGAGCCTACATGGGCCAGGATGTCACGTCACAGCAGAGCAGGAAGGTTGGGATTCTTGACACACACTTAGCTTGCATATTCCAAATACAGGGCCATGGTTCACGCTCACCAACAAGTTGGTTCTGTCCTGTTTCTCTTGAGACATTCAGTCTTCATCGTCTAACTTTGCTCTTCCCGCTTTTAAAAGAGACGGGAGTTCAAGTAATATTTTGCCAGTCTTTTCTTTAGTCAAAGGAACAAAGAAAGCAACTTGGTTGATGATGAAGTCCCGCCTGTGAAGCCCACATGATTCCACTGCTAGAATAATGATAGCCTGTGTTTATCTGGAATTTTCTATGTGTCAGGCACTGTGCTAAGCCCTTGGTGTCCACTATTTCCTTGACTCCTCCTAACATTCCTATGAAATAGGTGCTTACCTTGTGTCCCTTTCTTAGGTGGACAAAGTGAGAGGCAGAAAGCAGAGGTGACATGCACCTGTGCCCATGGCCAGGGTGGCGGCTCAGAATCGGCAACCGGGCGGTCTGCATCCAGGGTCTAAACAAGGCTGGGGGCCAGGCAAGATCAGGGAGTCTTTATGACTTAAGATGGGTAGAGTCAGAGTTGGGCAGGGGACATGGGGAGGTGAGGTCAAATCACAGAACGGCTCAGAGGAGCCATGTTGGGTGTACTCATCCCTTGGAAATCCCCTAAGTTTTGAGAACCTCCTAGAAGCTTCTGGCTTGGGCACTCCTGCCCCTGTGAGAAGGCTCCTAAGTGTGCTCATCCTTCCTGGGACCGGAGAAGTAGTGGTTTTGGAAGCTACAGATGGAGTGGCAGATGGGAAGTGAAAGCCTATCAGAGTTGCCCAGGATAAAACCATTCATCCGCAAAATTCATATGTTTTTGCGTGGGGCGACTTCACAGAAACAATGGCAAGAGGAACCAGCAGTGCTTGATGCAGAAAGTGCCTCTGGCCGTGAGGCTGGCAAAGTGAAGTGGGCGGAAGTACTGGGGGAGGCGGGGGGGACTGGAACCGACAACAGTGAGTGTAGAGGGGGAGAAAGACAGACGGACAGAGGCAGAGAGAGACCGGGAGCATTAAAGCTCAACAAGCTAAAAATACCCCGACTCCCTTCTCTGGAACCTAAAATAGGTTTGGCACATGGTCTAGGAACGGATTGCTGGGCTCCTCATTAATATAGGGGGTTCAGCCCTGGATACAGCTCAGGAATTAACAGTTGACATTTACCGAGCCCTTTGCAAGTGCCCGACACTCTGCTAGGTCCTATTATCCTGTCCTGATTTCACAAAGACTGCATTTCCTAGCAATGATCACACGGCTAGTGAAGTTGGCGGGACTCGGACTCAAACCCTAAGCCAACAGATGGGACTCGGGGCACCCACCCCCAGGGATGTGTGAGTGCCAGAGATCCTGACAACCTGGCCCAGGTGGTTGTGTCCACGGTTGTGGCAAATCAGCACTGGGACCCTAGGGGCAGCCTCGAGACCTGGCGTGAGTCTCCTGGGAGGGGCCCTGGACACAGGATTGCTCACCGGACCTCAAGAGGTCTCTGGCCGAGTGCCACAACTTGATCTAGGCTGAGGTGACCTCAGCCTCCACTGGAGGTCTCCAGGAGGAATGATCAGACTCGGGACACGAGGTGATCTTCCTACGTTCAAGGACCTTCTCTCATGGCATTCCCTGCAACCACTCCCTTGCCCAGCCTGAGGGGTGGGACGGTTTCCTGCTGGGTGCTCCAGGTAGCCTGGGGCCATCCTGCCACTCTGGGCCCGGCTGACTTCCCCATGGAGACAGAAAGAACACCAACCTTCCAAACGGACAGAACTGGTTCTCAGTCTCAATCTACCATGTATTTCCTACATGACCTTGGGTCTCAGTTTGCCCTTGCATCAAACAGGTTTGCTTTGGAGGTTGAAGGAGGTATCCACCTCATTAGATGTTATGCTCAACATTTGAACTCAGTCCTTTCTTGGAAGACAGAGGGACAATGTCCTAACTCCCCCACTGGCCTGTGCTTCTCTACTCTCACATCTCCTCCTTCCCTTATTTATTATGTTCCCTCCATTTATAAATTTCTCAAATGCAGCAAGTTCAATCTCTGACCCATGTCTTGTCCAGACTGTTCTCTATTTTTTAATTTTTTTTATCTTTTTTTTTTTTTTGGGAGAGAGAGACACAGAGCATGAGCAGGGGACGGTCAGAGAGAGGGAGACAGAGAATCCGAAGCAGGCTCCAGGCTCCGAGCTGTCAGCACAGAGCCCGACGCAGGGCTCGAACCCATGAACTGTGAGATCATGACCTGAGCTGAAGTTGGCCACTTAACCGACTGAGCCACCCAGGCGCCCCAGACTGTTCTCTCTTTTAAGAAGCGTTTTCAACTGGAAGCGTTTTTGCCCCTTGGGGACATTGGGCAACGTCTGGGGACATCTGTGGTCACCCCAAATGAGTGTGGGGGTGGAGGCAAGGCACTACTAGATCTAGTGGATGGAGGCCAGGGGCTCCTGTCCTGCGGTGCACAGGACAGTCCCCACAACAAAGTCATCCAGCTCAGTATGTCATTAGTGCCTGGGGGGGAAATCCTAGTCTAGAATGATCTCTTTCTCATTTGCCTGACAATCCTTTAATCCTTCAGTTCTCAAGTCAAAACTACATGTTCAGTTCAGAGCCTTTCCGACCTCCTGACCATGTCCACCCCCCCCCCACCCCCTTGCTTTCTAGCTCTTTCATACCTTGCATGGCACCTCTAATCTACCTTCCCAACTAGGGGACCTACTCCACCAGGTAGGGCCTGGGGCGCTTTTGCTCACTGAATGCCCATTTAGTGCCCAGCATAGGAGGTGCTTAACGAATGGTGTGGAATGGGCCTCTGAACAAATGGGTAAGTAACTAAGTGAAAATCTGCCAGCGATGTTTCATCATCTGCTTATCTTGCCATCCTATGAACAAAAGAAAACAGGTACGTTTCTAAGGATCATTTTTCTCAGGTTCAAGGGTGCCAGGTGGACCCTGGCTAAACTTGCCAAAGATTGTGCCTTCCCCAGGTCCCCGCCAGGGCCCAGGGCTTCCCAGCCAACAATGAGATGCCACCAACCAAGGACAGAAGGAGGGCACCAGGAATCACATCGCGAAGGAGACGGAGACCGTTTCTAGCTTTACATAGAGAACATCCCTCCACACCCGTATCTTATATGGTTCCTGACTCAAAACCCAAACGCCTGGGGATGTGTGATCTCAGTATTTGATGACATTAAGAGTGACAGTTTAGAGGTGATCACCTTGTGGACATTAGGTTAAAAGAGAGACCTCATCTTTCCGGGAGGTATACGGAAACACACACAACTGCGTGGTGTCTTGGGAGTGCTTTAGTGGGGCCGCGGGAAGAGGGGGAGGGTGTAGACACGTCAGCACCGGCCACGGGCCTGATTCCAGCTGAAACCCGGTGATGTGTGTGTGAGGGTTCCCTGTGCTGTCCTCAGCACTTGTAAGCATGTTTGAAAGTTGCCCCGATAAAAATGTTTTTAAAAATTTTTTTTCTTATGCTTGTTTATTTTTGAGAGAGAGTGAGGGAGAGACAGAGAGCGAGCGAGCAAGCTGGGGAGGGACAGGGAGAGAGGGGGATATGGAATCTGAAGGAGGTTCCAGGCTCTGAGCTGTCAGCACAGGGCCTGCATTGCGGCTCATACTCATCAACTGCGAGATCATAACCTGAGCTGAAGTTGGACGCTTAACCGACGGAGCCACCCAGGCGCCCCAAAATGTTTTTTTTTTAAAGACGCCTTCATGCGGCTCTTGTGTAGAAGGTGCTGTCCTGACCCAATACCCTCACACCAGCAGAGGAAGACAGGCCCCCCGCCCTTCACTCTCCATCCTCCTCTCCTTTTCAGCCCCACCAAAAAAATCAGGCTGGAAGACGCAACGCAGTCAAGCGAAGAGCTGCCTTATGGCTGGAAATACACTTCATTTTCCCCTCTTACAAGATCTACAGGGGTTTCCTTTGCTTACGGCCTATTTTAAAGCGCAGATCAATGTTCGGGCCAAGGGACAGACGTTCCTGGTGACAGGTGAGTTTCTCAGGGCCTTGGGGCTGCTGGCGCGGAGGCCAACCACCATGGGAAGATGTTGGAGGATAGCTCGCCATTTGATACTTTCATGTGAAACCGCCCAGTTTTAAATATGTGGGCAAACTATTCGGTTGTTAACAGTTGTTAGGGACCAAGCACACAGACCCGTGGGCGTCCAAGAGCCCCAAAACGCACGCCTGTGATTCTGCCGGGGCCATCACAACCGACCTCTCTCCCTCCACTCTACTCTGCTTTCAAACACCTAAGTCCGAACTCGTCCTGGCTCCCATCAAACATGCCAGTGACTCCCAGGTTCTAGAACCAACATCGTGTCACCCCAGGGATCTCTGACCTCTTAGCACGCTATCCCTTGCATACTCCGTTCCAGCCACACTGAGCCCCGTTGTGCCCCCAGCACACCAGGCGCATGCCAGCAGCCGCGGTTCCCTCTGCCTAGAGCACTTTCCCGGCCCTTCCCGGCCGGAGCGACTCACTCCTTCTCTTCGTCTCCATAAGGACTTCCCCAGCCACCCTCACTAAAATCCCAACTCTCTCCTGCTGCCATGTTCTGCTTTGTTCTCCTCACGTGCCACTGTACTTATGTTGGCAGTGGTCTCCCCCACTTGAACGGAAGCTCCACGGGGGTAGGGATTCTGTGGCCTCTTCGGCGCACCCCTGAACAGAGCTGGGAAAACCGGGCACTCAGAGGATGAACTCTTGCTGAACGAGCGAATGCGCGCACCCCTGACGCCCGGGTCCAGTGCGGCTCCTGCAGCGGAGACCTCACGTGTAAGGTCTCCACGGCACGTCACGGAGGCAGAATGCTTCTCCAGATTGGCGGCCACGTGCCTCTGCCTCTGGTTTCACAGCTCTGACCAAGGAAAGCAAGAGGAGGCCGAGACCTTAGGGCAGGCTGGCCTGGGGCCACGGGCCGCCTTACCTGATGGGGTAGTCGGCGGCGCTGAGGTTGATGAAGAAGTCCCAGGGCCAGTCGGTCATCTCCAGGAGGTCCCGCATGCTCTGCAGGTATGTGGACAGGAGGCTGGCTCCGCCCCAGATGGTGGCCATCCTCCAGGGCGTGACGCGGACGTTGTCATACTGTCTGGCGAACCGGAGCACTTGCCGATGCAGGTAATTCGAGCGCTTTTCCCGGGAGAGAAAAAGGGACGTTCAGCAGCCCAGAAAACACGCGGCCGTGCCCCTCGGCCTCCCTCTGTCCCTCCCCTTCTCCGTGCCAGGGCTTCTGAACATACGGGGCTTTGCCACGTAACTGGTTCAGGCCTGCAGGGGCTTGTTACATCGCTACTTGAAACTTTATTCCTTTTAAACATTTATTTTAGGTACCTGAAATGCAGAGTCCCTGGCCCCACCTCTGAGCTAATGGCTCGCTGGTGCCCGGGATGCTGCATTTTACTACAAGACTGAGGCATGTGGTCTGAGGATAATAAGCTAGGAAGTACGACCGGGTCTAACCCTGGTGTGCCTTCTGAGGGCCAGAATTTCTCCACCACCTTCCCATAGTCCTGCTGTGATCAAGCATCCTGCTTTTCCTCCTTGACTACTGACGTAATCATGTCAGGTCAGCAGACCAACAGAAACCTCTAGCTCAGGGGTAAGCCTGTTGCAGGGTTTTATAAATAAAGTTTTATTGGAACACAGCCACATACACTCATTTATACACTTCTTATGGCGGCTTTCACACTACATTGCAGAGCGCAGAGCCCACATAGCCTAAAATATGTACCGTCTGGCCCCTTCCAGGAAATGTGTGCCCCATGGGATAGCCATCCTCACAAAGTGGCAGCCACTGCACTGGGGCAATGCGGTAAGAAAAACAATGTTTACGGAGAAAGTCTAAAGTCACAGCTGGGAACTCTGAAAGCAACACACATTCGTTCTCATTCTCTCATCCTCTCTCTCTCTGTCATTCTCTCTCTCCCCACCCACCCTCCCTGCCCCAGACCAAATGCTCCAAGGAGAGGTAGCTGTTTAGACTACCAGCCTTGCCTGAGAGGGAGGTCAGCTTGGAGAGAGGCGGATAGACCAGCACAGAAAGCCAGCAAGGGGTGTCAGGTGGGGGGGGGTGGATTCCTCACCTTGTCCACGTGGATGTAGTAGAAATGGTCTTTGTGGTAAATGGCCTTGAACATGCGCTGCAGCTGGCGAGAGGCACGGCCGTGGACCACCAGGACGAAGGCGATTCTGACTGGGTTGGCCAGCATATACTCCACCGAATCCTCGTCCCACTGAACGTTCTTGTTGGCTTTGCCTGGGGACAACCCGAGAGACCATAGAGGCGGGGTGAGGCTCACAGGTGCTTTGGTGAAAGACAGGGAGTTTCTCTGAAGCTTCAGCTTGGGGATGATTTCAAAGGCACGGTCGTCACATCGGGCCCTGAAACCTAATCCGGCTTAACGAGGCTTGTCTTGGACACTTACAACATCCTGGTACAAATGTAGGAGGCTGTGAGGTGCATAAAGGCAGGGGTCCAATCCCCAAGGAGCTTTAAAAAGCTGATGGAGACCTAAGCACATGTATTAAACTATCCGACAAGGCGAGAGGAAATGAGGAGTATAAGAGATCTATCTCTGAACTGTAGGGGAAAGACGAGGGATTTCTCGTCTTCTGGGTAACAGAAGATGCACGAGCTGGTTTTGCCTGTTCACTGTCTACTCTGCCTTCTCCTCCCCACAGCGTCCTTTTCTGTAAACACTGCGGTAAGAACAGATAATGGGGTATCTGCCCTCTTCCAATTTTAAGATCACAGTATAGCATTGCTGATTCCAAGCACGACATTATACAGAAGATGTCTAGAACTAAGTCATCTTGCATAATGAAAAGTTTCTCATCCAGGACGCTGGGGGGCGTCGTCCCCCTCCTCCATTCTTGGTCTACATGGATGGGGAGGGTCTCCCTCCATGGTCAGTGACACGGAAGGTCACAGAGCTTAAGGCCTGGCCAGTCAGAACACTGCGTCTCTCTGGCAATGAACTGTATGGTTCAGAGCTGGACGTGTGACCCAAGGAAGCTAATTAGCCAAGAAGACAGAATTCCAGACTTTAGTTGGAACAAGGAGATTAGAGAGGCTCCCTTTCTGGAATATATGAACCTGTAAGACTCTAAGAGCCCATTTATCCCCAACACGGAGAAAGACTTTTTTGAGAGGAAAGCCAACACAGAGGAAGCATTGCTGAGTGACAGGATCCTAACGACCCCGCATGAGTTAGCGCCGTCAGTCCTGCTGGAGATTGGCTACCGTCACCCCTTGGTGGCCCAGATCCTATACCACATCTACCTACATCCTCCTGGTTCCGTATGTCTTTTATTCTAGAAGAGCCTTAAAGACTCCTTTTCCCCTCCTTTCCCTTTCAAATACTCCAAGGGCAGGGTTTCAAGGAGGAACACGGTGTATTGGTTTAGTTCGTTACAATTTTGACTAGAGACCTCCTGCCTTTCTTCTGCCTGATTTCCTTTGGGTCCCGCCTGATTTCTTCTGGCTTCTAGGTTTATGAGACCCAGAACTTTGCAGGTGTCCCAGGATGCCAGCTTGGGAAACAGAGAACCGGGAGCAGTTAGTCTGGAGCTCAGGAGATGGGGAGCAGGCCCCCGTCACCGGAAAGCTCAGCGACTGCCAAATGAACATGGCTCCTTCTATACTGTTCCAGAGGAGAGGACGCAATTAACATGGATGATGTCCGGATCACATGGCCCAGGCTTTACGGCCTGCATGACCTGCCTTGCAAAGCTCTCTGCGCCCTGACTGCCTTACCATCTACCTTGCTGTCTGGCCTTCTCCCTTTTCCTTGAGCCATTACGTTCCTGCCTCAGGACCTTCTCACTGGCTATTCCTGTTGCCTGGAACACCCTCTCCCTAGATCTTTGCATGGCTCCATCTTGCCATTAGGTCACAGCTCAACAAAAGACCACCTGCCCCCACCAGCCACTCACCCTCCTTCACCTCGCTGTGTCTCAATTTTCTGCATGGCATTTAATACCATCTGAAATTATCTGTTTACTTGCTCATTGTTTGAACATTTCGCTAGAACATAAACTCCAAGAGATGATGGGCTATTTCAGTGTTGTTGGTCACTGAACATTCAAGGCTACGACACGATCAGGCACACATCTGGTTCTTGCTGAAAAAAAAGGGATAGGAGGGAAAGTTTTGGTTTGGTGCCATAATAACAATACATTATATTGAGCACTGACCAGCCCTTGCCATTCATTATTTCACTCAATCCTCTAAACAAAGCTGTAGGGTAAGTGCTATTATCCCCATTTTGCAAGTGAGGAAACTGTAGCTTAGAGAGGCCAAGGGATTTGTTTGTTCAAGGTCACAATGCTTTAGTTATTCACCTGAGATTCAACCCCAGATCCATTTCCAGAGCCTACGTCCATAAACACTAATATATACTACATCGCCACACCTAGACTTTGGAAAAGTTTTTAACAATTCTGCTTGTTGAAAAAGGAAAGGAAAGAAAAGAAAGAAAAGAAAGAAAAGAAAGAAAAGAAAGAAAAGAAAAAGAAAGAAAGAAAGAAAGAAAGAAGGGAAGGGAAAGGGAAAGGAAAAAAAAGTAAAAAGAGAAAGACCAGAGGGGCTCCTGGCTGGCTCAGTCGGGTAAGCGTCAAGCTCTTCGTTTTGGCTCAGGTCATGATCCCAGGGTCATGGGATCAAGCCCTGTGTCAGGCTCTGTGCTGAGCATGGAGGCTGCTTAAGATTCTCTCTCTCCCTCCGCCCTTCTTCCCTGTTTGTGTGTGCGCGCTCTCTCTCTCTCTCTCTCTCTCTCTCTCTCTCTCTCTAAGAGAAAATAAAAAACAACACCCCCATTTCTGCTTTTTAATGAAATCTCCTGTAAATTAGTCATTGCAGCTAAGTAGACATGCATTCAAGGCCTATCACAGGCACTGCAGGGAGGATTCCTCTATTACGTGGGAGGCTGACTCTAGGTGGCCAATAAGATCACATCTTTTCATCCATCCATCCATAATCCAACCACCCATCCATTGGAACCCAAACACCCATCCAGCAAACCCAACCACCCATCCAGCAAAGCGCTCAACAGCTTATCATCCAGAAAACCAACCGTCCATTCATCCACGCATCCATCCATCCACTCATCACCTTTAAAACCATCCATCCATCCACTTACCCATCATCCTCAAAGCAAACCATCCATGCCTCCACTCTTCCAACTATCTATCAACTCAGTGATTCATGCAATATTAACTTAGCCTGTACTACATGCCAAGAACTGTGCTAGGTACTAGTAAGATAAAATTAAGGGGAAAAAACATCCTTGCCTTGGAGGAGCTCAGCCAACTGAGGAAAACAGAAGACGGTCAACTGTTTCAGCTTAGAAGTGTGTTTAGGTTGCCCTTGGAGTGGGGAAGGAGTGAGCGATTTGACTGCAGGGCCAGGGGGACCTTAGGAAATTTAGCTCAAAGCTCCTGAGCCCTTCTTTTTCAGCACTCATGCTGGATCCTAGCATCTTTGGCTCCTTGGCTGTTCAGTCAGTAGCTGCAACCCTGGGGGTAATCATCATCTTGGCTCTGGTTGCAGACAGACTGAGCAGCAACCAAAGAGGGTGATCCTAACTGCCCTATAATCTTCTCTCCAGACCAATCACAAACACACTGGGCTTTCCTGGGGATTATAGGAGAGGGGCGAGCCTGGCGCAACTATCTATTTATCTATCCATCCACCCCCCCCCCCAGCATACTTAGTGCCTCCCACATGCCAGCCCTGGACAAAGCCTCAAGTGCAAAGACATGTACGATGTGAGCCTGCTTTCACGATGGGATTATGAACGGACTAAGGAATGGGAGAATCCAATGTAAAACGACCATGTAAGAAAAGCTTGTATTCTCCTTCCTGTGGCCTAAAGGCGGTGTATGATCTTCCCCACGCTGGCTGTGTCCTCTCTGTGCCTCCCCTGGAGACTCTTTATTTAACAAAGGGAGGAACGTTTAAAACCAACGAGGCTACGAGTGCCTTTTTTCCACCGGGACTTCACTGGGTGGTTTTTCAAAGGCCTAAGCGTGGCCCACGGCTCTGTATTTTGTGGGAGGCTCACTCTGCAGGGGCTCCTGCTGGCCCTCAGGTAGCACTGCTCATCCCTGCCCCAAGGGCTTTGGGCGACAGTGATCTGGAGCTCTCAGCAACTGCAGCTTACTGGGCTGCTGGGGTCAGGCGGGGCTCTCTGGCCGTGTGGCTGAAGGGGGAACGAATGAATGGAAGGAGAGAACGCGTTCTGGACAAGAGCGGCTGCTCTGGTCCAGAGCAGCTGATGTCACCTGAGGACTTGCTACCCACCAGCACTGTGCTGGCTCGGGGCTGCGGGGGGAATGCAAAGTCAGCCTCTGAGGCTCAGAGAGGGTAGCACGTTTCTCCAGGGTGGCACAGTGAGTGAGGGCAGAAGCCTCAGTCCCGTCTGCGACTTGCACCTGCTCTGCACGGAATCACAGACTAGGGACACGGGGAGGGATGGCCTGAAGACCGTGTGCTGGTCTTTTTTTTTTTTAATTAAAAATTTTTTTTAAATGTTGATTTTTCAGAGAGAGAGAGACAGGGTGCAAGAGGGGGAGGGGCAGAGAGAGGGAGACATGGAATCCGTAGCAGGGCCCAGGCTCCGAGCTGTCAGCACAGAGCCTGATGCGGGGCTGGAACCCACGAACTGAGAGATCGTGACCTGAGCCGAAGTTGGACGTTAACCACCCGAGCCACCCAGGCACCTGCTCGGTGTGGTCTTTAAAGAGACTGGTGCACTGATGTTGAAGAAAGCCTTTTGTAACTTCCTTTAGGGTTTGAGAAAGAAGAGCAGATTCACGGACAGACAGACACAGATGTGGATGCTCCCCTTCTGAAGAAAAGGAACCAAGCCCCGGGAAATCAGGCGCTCTCACCCCCGCAGCAGAGCCCCCGGACTGAAAGCCATCCCCGGGTCCGACAGCTGGACGGGGGGAGCCACAAAGAGAAGAGGGAACAAGAAACCCTGGGTTCCTGTGGAGTCCAGCTGTTCTGGGGATACGGGCGGGCGAGAAAGAACCAAAACACCTGAAGAAAGGAGACACACACAGAGGGGGAGATGAAGACAGGGCTGAGGGGCAGAGAGACAGACACACAGACGCAGAGAGAGAGCAGGGGCACAGAGAGGCCACACTCCCAACGAGAGAAAAACAGGGAGACCCGCCCACAGAAGCACCTCCCCCTTCCTCCCACATATGGAGGGAGAAACATACAGACAGACCTACAGGGAAGCACCGAGAAGGCCAGAGACCTACAAAGGTATGAATGGAGACAAACGCATGTAATCAGGCCCACACAGAGGGACAGGAAGAGACAGAGGAAAGAGGGAGCCACGATGGAAAAGCTGGATCCCCCAAACCTCCGAACACACCGGCCATCCCTAACAGCAAAGGCAAACGGACCCCCAGAATGTCAAGAGTGCAAAAATGCCCCCAGCCCTGGCCTGCTGCCCCCTCACCTGTCCTGCCTGTCTCAGGGGCCCGGTGATGGAGGCAGGAGCCGAGGCTCGGAGAGGAGAAGCCCCGGCCTGGAGCCCCACCCAAAGCGGCAGGACAGCCTCAGCCTGGCTCCGGAAATGCACCTGTAACGGCCCCCCCGCCCCCCCGGCTTGTCGTAGGACCTTGATGCGTTTTCCTGAGTAACGAGAGAGAGGGAAGGAGCGAGTTTGGAGCCTACATGGCAGCCGGGTGGGGGGCCGCTCCAAAGGGCTGACGTTCACACGGTGCCCTTTGCCAGATGCCCATCACCAGCTTCCTGTTTTTGTTGCACACCCCAGGCTCCTGTAATGACCTTTCCGGCAGGCTGCTCTGACACGGTGTGGGTGGCGGGGGAGACAAGAAGCCACACCGCAGACAGGGTGGAGACGGCCCTTGCGGCGGCCCCCTCCACACCCTGGCCACCACTGCGGGGGCTGCGGTCCTGAAAAGCCTTCTGTGCCAGGAGCAGGTCTTCAACGGACCGTGGCGAGATTCCCAGCACGAGTCGGAAGTGGAGAAACATTCTCTCCCGTGCTGCTGGGCGGGGGGGGGGGGACGGGAAACTGCCACAGCTTGGCCAGCAGTGATCCGGCCGCAAGAATTATAATTTTAAACATGCACGGCCCTTGACCCAGTAACTCCACCTCCAGGAATCTAAAGTTTAGGAGAAGACAAGCGCGTAAGTCTCTACATATAGAATGTTCTTTTGTTCATTTATTCATTCATCCGGTGTCTTGAATGTGCCAGTCATATTAGTCATATGACTAATATTGTCCTATTAGTGGATGCAAGAGAGTCCTTCCCTGAATGCTCCTTAGGCTAGCGGGATGGAAAGCCAATAAAAAAAGTAAGCAAATAAAAATACAGTTGCAGATAGGGATAAAGGTTATGAAAAAGGGAACAAAGGCACGTGCGTTAAGGGAAGGGGTTTATTTAACCACGGTGGCAGGGGGAGGCTGATGCGGGGATAGGTGAACAAGCTCTCAATAAGACGAGGGAGTAAGCCATGTTATTATCAGGGATAAGGAGGATTCTGGGTAGCTGCAACAGCAAGTGCGAAGGTCCTGGGGCCTTGAACTCAATAGTGTTCATAATGGTCCAACAAAGGAATTGCCCAAAAGGTCTTATTCATACGTATTGATACAGACTGTTGTCTATAACCTATCAAGCAAAAGAGAAGTTCTAGTACGTAACCCCTAACATTTTATAAACATGCTTCCAAATATTAACAGAGGTTCATGTGGTGGCATGACAGTTTTCCTCTCTTACAGGTTTCTGCATTATCTGCATTTGGTAAAACGGATTACTTTTATCATGAACCGTAACAAAGGTGATGGCTAGTCGATAATTCTAATCCTGAACTGTTTATTGAGTGCTGCTACGTATTAAGCAATTTCTATCCACGATTTTTTTTTTTTTTTTTTTTTTTTTACTTCTACGCAAGCCCCTATGAGAAGGGTTACTGTCCTCCTATTATATGACTGAGGAAGCTGGAGCTCAGAGAAGTCTCACTTGGGAGGTGCTGTGCTGGGAACGAAGCAAGTCTGTGATGCTGGAGCCCTATCGTTGCCACTAGGCTCGAGCAAATCGTCGCCGTTACAAAAAGAGGGACGTCTGCTCCTAGAAGCAGCATGTCAGCTGGCTTTCAGCTGCAGGACAGACACCAGCGACGTGAGGCCAGAGCTGTGTGTGTCTCCACAGACTAAAACCCAAATACTGCCCAGCTCCTAAAAAAAACAACAACAAAAAACCCCCGATGCATTTAACAATGGAATCAGGTTCCTGTGGCCCGAGACAGGAAATAAGAGGAAGAATCAGAGTGATTAGGGACAGCGGGAGAAGTGACTTCGGACCAGTGTTAAAAAGCCAGGTCTGTGGGGAAGAATATCACGTCTATTCCTGCGAAGCAGGTGTGAAGGCCACGCAAAGTGAATCATGGGGAGTTCTGCTGGTTTCTATCTGTGCCGCGTTCGGCCTGTTGCCCAATTTCTGCATTTCTCATCACGGTCACGGGTCAGACAAGGGCTATGTGATGCCTGGGCTCCAAGGAGGAGGCCAAGATGAAGCTGCTTTTGCAAGGGTCGATGTGTGGGGGGAATATCGTGATGCTGGTAACGGCCTGGTGGGAAATACCACCTGGGAGGAAGAAACAAGGTGCGGGGCTGAAGAGCGCTGGCTCCGGTCAGGCAGACCTTGGACAAGTTACGCAAGCTCTCCAAGCCTCAGGTTCCCCATCTGTAAAATGGGCATGTGATAATCACAGCATCTGCATCACATGAACGTTCCTGTCTGTTACCTGGCACTATGCCTGTCGTGCACTAAATGCTCAATAAACAGTAGCGTCCACACATCAGTGTTCACGTCCTCCTCTTTACTAGGCTGTTCATCCACAAGGATCAGCATCAAGCTTGGTTTAACTAATGGGCCCAGTTCCAGGCTCAACCCCAAGGCCTCTCGGGCTCTGAGAGCTGTGTACACACAGCTTCCAAGTAAACGTCCACAATCCGGGTCCTCGGCAGCATGCGCCTCTGACTGCCATGAATACACGCGGCCAACGGGAATGACTTATGGCCACGATCCTTTTGCAGCGAATCCCACTATCAAATCTTACACTGTACGCCTGAAATGAACGCTGTAGGTCAATTCTAGCTCCATAAAAAAGTAGTAAAAATAAATACAACACCCAGGACACCGCTAAAATAAAAAAAAAAAAAAAAACCCAAACCCACACCAACCAGCCACACAAAAACCAAATGCGAAGGAGTTGATTGGAATAGTTATTCCACCAACAAAGCCCTCAATGCTATTTATACTCTGAAAGGGCCTCTCTGGCCTGTGGCGAGAGAAGCAGCTTTCTGCTTTGGTTCCAAATAAGAGGGTCGGTCGGGCCGGGAAGGGAGAGACGTGGAGACGGGGCTGCGTGCACGTGGGGCTCAGGTCAGGAGGCTCCAAGCTGGAGCACGACCAGCTTCCTGCTGCCTGGGAAGCTGTGGGCTGTGGTTCAGCACCGGTGTCCAGCTCTGGCTCTTCCCAGTAGAGATTTCGGGAAGACATGGTTCCCTTCTGATCTTCAGCTCTTCCTCTATAAAATGGGATGGTTACTCGGTAGCTCTAATCTTAAATTTCTTGAGGAGCCTCCATACTGTTGTCCACAGCGACCTCGCCATTTTGCATTCCCATCGGGATGAACGTGAGAACATGATGCTTGGGCCCAGACGCCCCTCACGGAAAGGGAGATACGGCAGGGCTCGCCCCGCATGAGGTGTCGGGAGTAGTCAACTGCAGAGAATCAAAGGGTGGAGTGGCGGCTGCCAGAGGCCGGGCTGGGGGCACTACTAGCCATGGGCAGAAGGTTTCAGGCCAGCGAGACGACTAAGGTCCAGGGAGCGGCTGTACATTGTATCCGTGGAGTCGGCGGTACTGTGCGCTTGAAGATGTGTTCAGAGGATAGATCTCATGTTGAGTGTTCTTCCCAAAATAGGATAAAAGACGTC
The DNA here is from genome assembly GCA_028646485.1 of Cryptoprocta ferox. Lineage (NCBI taxonomy): Eukaryota > Metazoa > Chordata > Mammalia > Carnivora > Eupleridae > Cryptoprocta > Cryptoprocta ferox. Next base: position 13,116,054 of record CM053564.1, on the reverse strand, counting down.
CCAAAAATAAATAAATAAAGAGGGGTGAGCAATCCACCCCTGACCCGCTGGGCTGTGCGGCGATTCCTGACTGTGGACGGGACATGGCTTCCTACCGGCAGCGGGCACACCGCACAGGGGCAGGGGTCCTGTCACTTGGGGGAGGGCCCCTGACGGTTCGAGATTCTTTGTCAGACCTGGGTGGGGGGGTGGCTTTTCCCCCCTGGGAGATTTCAATGCGGAATTCTGGGGATCAGTACTTGGGAGATACCCAGTGCCCAGAAAGAAGTCTGCTCTCAGCGGGCTTAGAAAGCTGGCATGGTGTGATGGCAAGTGCACCAAAGGCCCCAAGTCTGGGTCCCAATCCTGCTTCTGCTGTGATCCAGCCACGGGACCCTGGGGGAGTCATCTCTCTTCCTTGACCCCTCTGACCCTTACAGAACAGTAACGATGTCTAGGAAAACTGAGCACTTAGTATGTCCTACGCATTATCCACTCACGGTGTGATTATTTAATTTTCCCAAGGTCTAAGGAAGCAGGTACCAAGGGGCGCCTGGGGGGCTCAGTCAGTTCAGTGTCTGACTTTGGTTCAGGTCATGATCTCACAGTTCATGAGTTCAAGCCCCATGTCAGGCTCTGTGCTGACAGCTGAGAGCCTGGAGCCTGCTGTGGATTCTGTGTCTCCCTCTCACTCTCTGCCCCTCCCCTGCTCATGCTCAGTCTTTCTGTCTCTCAAAAATAAACAAACATTAAAAAAATTAAAAAAAAAAGGAAGCATGTACCAAGATTATAACCCCATCTCACCATGGAAGATTCTGAGGCCACGGGGGGCACTGAGTAATGGATGAGAAGTTACCTTCTCTGTAGAGCGCCAGGACAAACACACACACTCAGGTCTGCCAGGCTCCAAATCCCGTGTTGTAGTCTACCAGGTGAGGGAGATGAAATTTCCACAGTCAGGGATTCTAACCTTAGAGAATCAGCACCATTGCATAGAAAGCTGCCTCCTCTGAAAGTCAGATTGGCTTCCCTGACCTGACCTCCTAGCCCTTCCTTCCCTCCCCTTCCTTTCCTTCCTCTCTCCTGCCCCTCCTTGTTCCCTGCAGCGTTACTGAGGTATAACTGACATATAAAATTTTAAAATACTTAAAGTGTACATTATAGTTCTTTGATATACACGGTAAAAGGACCCCCCCCCCATCCATCTAGTTAATTAACACATCCATCATCTCACCTATTTATTATCTCCTGTGTGTGTGTGTGTGTGTGTGTGTGTGAACATTTAAGGTCTACTCTCAGCAAATTTCAGTGATACAACGTGGTGTCATTAACTGCAGCCACCATGTTTTACATCGGCCCCTCAGAGCTCACTCATCCTAGAACTCAGAGTTTTCACCCTCTTGCTCACCTCTCCCTGTTTCCTCCCTGCCCCGGACCCGCAGCCCCTTTTCTACTCTATTTTAGGAGTTTGGGTTTTTCCTTTTCCTTTTCTTTTTCCTTTCCTTTCCTTTCCTCTCCTCCCCTCCACTCCCCACCTTTCCTTCCCTTTTCTCTTTTCCTTTGTTTTCCTCCCTCCCTAGATTCCACAGGTAAGTGATACCATGCAGTATCTTTCTTCATCCAGCTTATCCCGCTTAGCACGACGCCCTGGGGCCCACCATGCTGTCCCCCGCTGCACGAGTCCCTTCTCTGTCATGGCTTCATGACACGACCGACCCAGCACACCGACACTACGTCAGCTTGGTTTTTGCTAGGTGTCGGGTCCCCATGGGCCGAGGCCAGGGGGCGCCGTCACCACCCCTCTGCCCTGGCCTGGCACATAGTGGAGCTCAGGGCGGAGGCCTGAGCGAATGAATGACTTCTGACTGGTGGATGAAGCCGGACAGCTTCACCCAGGTTTGGGGGCCGGGAGGCCGAAGCGGAAGTCGCAGGCCTGAGCTGCTGTGACTGTCCACTCGTCTGGCCATGGCCAAGCGCTGGGTCTCCACTTTTCCTTGTGGCTTTAGGGCAGCTTGGGGGCCCTTGCTGATGACAGGAAAATGCCCAGCTGCCCTCCAGCAAGGGAGCGAATTCCATGCTATCAAATTGCCACCAGCTGGACTTAGGGAGAGTGAGGGGAGAGGATCTCATAAGGGGACCACGGAGTCGGGAGGGGGGAGCTGGGAGAACGCGGCTCCAAGGATAAAGCTGGCCAGGCCCGCGCCCTTCGGGGCTCAGGAGCAATGACCCCTTCTCCGCCAAGCCACCCTGACCCTTCCCCTCTCCCTTCTTTTGAGTCCCCACAGGCCCTCCACGCATCCCGAACTTCCTTTTGCGTAGAACTGGGCCCAAGCGCCTAACGTTTACCATCTTAACCATTCTTGAGTGTACCATTCGGGAGCGTTGAGCCCATATACACTGTTGTGCAACGGCCACCATCATCTGTCATCAGGACCTCTCCACCTTGCACAACTGGAAACCACAGCTCCTGTTCCCTCTTCCCCCCAAGCCCAAGGCCAACCACCAACCTCTGCCTCCCTGACGGGGACCGCTCCAGGAGATTTCACGGAAGTGGGATAACAGGCGCTCTTCTGTGCCTGGTTTTGTCCTCTCAGCATGTTTTGGGGGGATCATACATGCTATAGCGAACAGCAGGATTTCCTTTACCTCTAAAGTTGAGTAATATTCCTTTGTTAAGCACAGACCACATTCTGGTTTATCCACCCATCTGCCGGCCAAGAGCTGGTTTGCTTCCACCTTTTGGTTCCTGCGAGTGACGACACTATGGAAATGGGTGTTTAGAGATGTCCGAGACCTGCCTTCAGTTCTTTTGGGTCTATCCCCAGAACTGGAATCGCTGGAATATGGACTGGCACCTTTGTCAGGAGACGGGAGTACCGGCCAGCGCGGAATAACACCGAGCGCATTTGCACGGTTGCTGCCTCTTTATGGCAAGCGAGAGCAAGATTTCCACTTAGGGCAGTGATGCAAAATTACTCTGAAAATAAAACTGACTTAAGTAAAAATGAAAGTGAGTCTCCTGCCATGAAAACATTATGAGAATAATAGGGCAGGTGGAATGCGGCTATGGGAAAATCGAGAAGAAGGGAGAGGTGTGAAGGAAGCTTGAGGAATATTAATTAGACTCCACAGGCTTGCTTCCCCACCTGGGACGTGCAGAGTTTGTTAAACAAATGAGAGGAGGTGAAGGCCAAGTACAGGCTGACGCCCGAGCAGCCCCATAAGTCACGGAAGGACTCACAGGTCCTTTCTCCCATCCTGGCCTTCCCGGCTCCAGGGAACCAGGTTGTGTTCAGGACTTTTCTAGGGAGGCTCTGAGGGACCCATCTTTTCCTGCTAGGGAGACGGAGCCACGGCTCTGCTGAGAAACACCATCTTTTCGATGTTCACTCCCATCTGTGGGGCACTTAACATTTATGAGGCTCTTTCACAGGTTCTACCTCTCATAGAAATGCAGCACACAGCAATCATCCCCATTCATGGATAATTGTCCTGGGACCAGAGAGGATAAGGAGCTTGCTCAAGGTCACAGAGCCAGGAGGTGGAGAAGAGTTTGGGGTCCAAGTGGATCTGACTTCAAATACCACGTTCCACAAAGTCCAGACTTTGCCTGGCAAGCACCTCAGCATTCCCACCTCTGCTCGGGCTCCCACGGGACCCAAAGGGGCTTCTCAACCTCGGCACAACGGATATTGGGGGCCAGGTCCTGGGTTGTGGGAGGCGAGGGTCGTCCTGTGTGCCGTAGGATGTTGGGTCGCATCTTTGGCCTTTTCCCACTCGATGCCAGTAGCACCTTCCCCAAACGTCTCCACGCACTGACAAATGTCCCCTGGGAGAAGGGACAACATTGCTCTCCACTGAGAAGCACTGCTCTAGCACAGTTCTTAAAATGTGGTCTTTGATCACCAGCATCAGCAATACCTGAGAACCTGTTAGAAATGCAAATCTCAGTCCACCCACACCTTCTGACTCTGCAGCTCTGGGCATGGGGACCAGCGCTGTGCATTTTATTTAACAAGCCTTCCAGGTGATTCTGCTGCAAGCTAACATTTGAAAATCACTAGCCTAGGCTAGTGATTCCTTTTTTTAAAAAGTCTATTTATTTTGAGAGAGAGAGAGAGAGAGAGCGAGAGAGAGAGAGCGAGAGAGAGAGACAGAGAGAGCGAGAGAGCGCACGCGATGAGCTAGCAAGCGGGGTAGGGACAGAGAGAGGTAGAGAGAGAGTCCCAAGCAGGCTCTGGGCTGTCAGCACAGTAGGCTAGTGATTCTTAACCCTGGATGCATGTTAGGATCACCTGAGCAGCTTAAAAAAAATAAATAAACCAACCAAGCCCATGCCTTGTCTCCACCCCAAGAAATTCTAATTTAATGACTTTGGTGGATGCCAGTATTGGCAATTTTTTAAAAGCTCCCCAAGGGGTCCGACGTACAGTCATGGGTGAGAACCACAGTTTGGACACCTTCTTTTCTTTTCAGCTACTTTCACAAAACCACGTGTCTCAAGGTGTAGTTTTACGCCCAGATACATCTCTGGACGCCTCCTTAAATCCCCATGGCTCTGCCAGAGAAGGAAGCCTCGCTCACTGTTATTTTTCCTCTCACTCTGAGAAAATGACTCCCCCCACCCCCGACCAAGCACTCAGGAAATGTTCCTGCTCACTGATTTTTTTTCCCCCTCCACTCAAGTCTGGAGTTATTAAACCACAGCCCATGGCTGAACCGTCTTATTGATTTTATTGTCGAGAGCCCTGGGATATTCTAATGATGTACTGCTCAATAAATGGAAACTGGTGGGATAGATATTGATGGCATATGGTACATTTCGCCGCAATTCACTGGGTCCCAGTCACTTTGCCCGTGACACATCATCTGTGAAAATGCTGCGCTCGGTCCTGCAGGCTCTTGTCCATCCTGCTGATGTTACTCTTCCCGGGCATCAGGATGAAAGAGCCATTAGGGTAACGGCTACTGCTGAGGGCCAGGCCCTGGCGCGGAGGGTTTCTCAACAGACATTATTTCACTCACTTCTTACAGCAGAACATTGTAGGGAGATACCCTGATTAGTCCTATTTTACAGACAAGTTGAGACTCAGAGTGGTTGCTTGACCCGCGTAGCTCATACGCTGCGAAACCAGGATTCAAATCTGTCAGCCGTTAAAACGAGGGCTTTTAGCTTCTACTGTGGTATGAAGGCTTGGGTCCCCAAACCCCAAACTCCTCTATGTTGCAAACCTAATGCCCTTGCAAGGTGTTGGTATTAGGTGGTGGGGTCTTTGGGAGGTGATTAGGTAAGTCATTAGGGCAGAGTCCTCACGAATGGGATTGGGATTGGGATTGTGCCCAAAGAGCAGAGACCTCGGGGGCTCCCTCGCCCTCTGCCAAGTGAGGCCGCGAGGGGAAGACGGCTGCATAGGAACTAGGACGTAGGTCTTCACCACACACTCGATCTGCTGTCACCTCTAAGACTTCTCAGCCTCCAGAAGTATAAACAATCAATTCCTGTTCTTCACAAGCCACCGGGTCCGTGGTACTTTGTTAGAGGACAAAGGACTAAGACAACCCCTGGGCCGAGCTGTACGAGACTACACCCTCCGACTGTACTCGACAACCCTTCAGATGGCTTCGGCGCTGGTGACTAGGTCACAGATTCCCCCCTTCTTAATCAGGGCTTTTTGACAAACACGAGTGGCATTCAAGGAGAGACAATTTCTCCACAGGATGGGGCTGTCTCACGCATTACAGGACATTTAACATCGTCCCACCCAGTGCCCCGTCCCCTCTACATTTCCCAGCATCCCATCACGGGGTCAGAATGACTGTGGCCTGAGACCCTCTCGTCACATGGGGAGGCAGGAGACTCGGCCAGGACGGCCTACCTCCTTCTTGGCGTCACAGACGGTCGCTCTGGAAAGACACAGCATGGCCAAGGGGACAGAAGTTTGGCTCTGAAATCCACGAGATCTGGGTTCAAACCACAGCCCTTCGCCCACTGTGACTCCGGGAAGTTGGGCGAGTGTGTCACCTAACACTCGAGTTTCTCATCAATAAAACGAGGGCAAATACCAACTCCCGCCCTGCAGGGAGGAATCCAGGGCAACACTCGGGGAAGTGCGCACTACGGAGCAGGGGCTCTGAACCTGGGGCCATTCTGTCCCTCCCGTCACCTGTCTTCTGCTCTGTGCTCGCCTCAAATTCCTGATCTGCATGCTCCGCTGGCATAAAAAAAAATGCAGGGTTCTTTCTACATGGGGCGGTTTGATACTCAGCAACTATAACTACAAGGAGCACGTGCGACATGCCAGGCGGGCATCTTCCCGGGAGCAGGTAACAGAGAGAGGCACGTGCCACTGAGAGCCTTGGCTCAGGAGGGGCAGACTCTCTGGAAGAGAAGACCAGCAACGAACATCTAAATGTTCCCCAGACCGTTTCCACGACAGAAAGAAAACCGAACAGCGGCCATATTACTATCACCTTAAATAATGACATGCGAGGGACTGCCTTCCAGTTCTTGCTGCTCCTTTCCAATTTTATTTCCCACTGCGCTCGCCCAGCTACCCTTTCCACGAGGCTGCAACCTAGTTTAATGTCATCGACCCCCTGCTTCTGTTCCTCACTGTGCTGGGGTGCCCTTCCCTTTTCCTTGCTGTAGGTACTGAATGGTGTCCCGGACCCAGATTCATACGTCGAAGCCCTAACCCTCAGGTGACCGTACAGGAGATGGACTTTGAAGGAGGGGTGATTAAGTGGGGTCATATGGGGTCAGAGCCCCGGGCAGAAGAGACAGCAGAGTGTGTGTTCTCTCCGCCACGTGAGGACACGGCAAGAAGCGGCCATCTGCAGGTCACAAACAGGGAACTCACCAGATCACAAGAGGCTGGCACCCTCATCTTGGACTTCCGGCCGCCAGAAGTGAGAAAATAAGTTTCTGGTGTTGAAGGTGCCCAGCGCTACTTAAGACACTACCCAAGGAGGTCCAGGGATGCATTTCTTGGGCTCAGATCTAAGATCTCCAGGTAAAGGAGTTCGTTAACTAGGTAAGCGGGAAGGGGAGAATGTCCCCATGTAGAGGGATCAGCACATGCAAAGGCCCGTGAGGAAAGGCAGTGCAGTCAATGACAGGACAGGGAGGAGGGCCAGGGTGGGTGCAGCACAGAGGCCAAGCTACAGTGCAGGGTGAGAATGGGATGAAGAGACAGCCGGGACATCACACAGGGTCTGGGTACCATTTTAAGGACTGCGGTGCCACAGAGTGACAAGCCATCCTAAGACACTGCTTATGGATGGCTGGGGAGTGCATGGCAGGTGGCAGACGGGATGGTGCGGGGTGCATGGTTGCCCGGTGCAGAGCGGGGGTGGGGTGGGGGCAAGACCTACGCACTGCGGTGTACAGTTTGGGGTGTCGAGAATGCTTCTGCATCCGTGCTCCCCGCCTCTTTGACCCTGAGGTTGCCATTTGCAAGTTCTCCTCAGAGCCTTCCTGTCGCTTGACATTTTCATCTCTGTCTTTCTCTCCTCTCCTGAAGGCACTCGCAGGCTGAATAAATACTGCTGTGGAAAAACGCAGCGACTCATCTATTTTTATTACAAATGGAGCCACTGGAAGAGGGAACAGCTCTTATTTACTTCTCAGGGTAAGGGTTTTGACAACAGGTTTATTTTCTCCAACTCACCAAGGACTGGAAGAGGAACACTCTCAAGTAACAGTCCATTAATTAATGCCGAATTGGCTGGAGTTTTCCTAATAAAAATCCTCATAGTAATCACATTATGGGCCATTAACACTGTCTCCTGATCATAAACCATAAATATGTTCTGCAGGTGCCTTCTTTTTAAAACGGGACGTTCCCCCAAATTGGAGCCCATTTGTCACGTTAATGCTGTCACATCACACAGCGCGGACAGGGGTGAAAACACAGGCTTGCGTTTGTGCGCAGGTCACTTGGCCAAGCTCGTTTGTGGGTCGCTTTGTTTAGTCCCTGCAGCAAACTTACTCGCTAAGAGCCCCATTTTACAGATGGGGAAACTGAGGCACAGAGGGAGTGGGTCAAGTGCTTGGGGCCAAACAGCTAGGGAGTTATGGACTGGGATATGGATCCAGGCAGCCTGATTACAGGATACCCTGCCATCCAGCCTTCCAAAAAACAAGCCCTCGGTGGATTTAGAAACATTGCCATCCCCTTGGCCAACCAACCCCACAGCTAACGCGCTATTCCATTTCTCCTTTTTTAAATGTTTATTTATTTTGAGAGAGAGGGCGAGAGAGAGAGAATCCCAAGCAGGCTCCATGCTGCCAGCACAGAGCACAACACGGGGCTTGAACTCACAAACCGCGAGATCGTGGCCTCAGCTGAAACCAAGAGTCGGGCGCTCAACCGACTGGGCCACCCAGGTGCCCGCCGGTTCTTTCAACGGCAAGGGGAGCAGCAGTCAATCCAACACAACATGAGGCTTTGTTCCTAGAGGGCAGGGATTCTGTGTTCTGTCCTTCTGCCCCTCCAAGGCCTAACCAGATGCCCGGGGACAAAGCCAGGAGCACCCGACACGCTGAATACATACATTCCTGGTGAAGGAAGACATAGCGTTCAAAACGCTATGTACCAGGGGCGCCTGAGTGGCTCAGGCAGTTAAGTGTCCGATTCTTGATTTCAGTTCAGGTCATGATCTCACGGTTTGAGAGTCTGAGCCCCCACATCGGGCTCTATGCTGACAGTGTGGCGCCTGCTTGGGATTCTCTCTCTCTCTCTGTCCTTTCCCTGCTTGTACTCTCTCTCTTTCAAAAAAAAAAAAAAA